>NC_051171.1:132173126-132773126 GCF_013339725.1 Rhipicephalus microplus
TCTGTAAATACCATACGCACGTTGGTCGAGGTGAGTTAGAGCGAGAAAGAAGGAATCCAGGAATTTGGCTTCTTCCTTCTTCCCGTTCCGCACCCCCTGCGCTCATCTCTCTACGCGGCTTTCGGGCTATGTGAAAGCCACGGTGTGCTGTGACGGAGACGAGGTCGTGAACTTGTCGCGTTCCCGTGGGAGAGTCAAGTCACTCAGCTGTCGTGTCTTGTTCGTTTGCTGTTTTGTCGAGAGCTCGGTCTCGCGACTTGACGCGCCCCTGCCTTCTTTCACTAAAAGGAAGCGACGTACTATAAAGGATGACGTCGAAGACTTTCGATTTCGAAAGTCTGCGTGAGTCCGTGTCCGACCGATTTCCACGCTAGCGATTTTTTGTCTGCGTCGGCAGTGAGGGAAAAGGAGAAAACGACAACGAAACAGACTTGAACGCAACGTCAAGAGAGAGAAAAAAAGGAAGACAAACAAACAGAAGCGAACAACTTCTGGCTCGGTTCCCTTGGCACGGACGTAAAACATGCACGTTTCGCTACAGAGGTGCGCCGCTGTGACGTGTTCTCTTATTTTCATATTGCTGGCGTAGCGACACCGAAAGAAGCGCGCATTCGAATTGACGTACACTGGGATATGCGTTTGTTTGCGGCGAGCCGAAAAGGGAGATGTGCGTAACAGTGTCGTGGCATCCGTGACTTCGTGGGTACCGGATTTCGTTCCGTCAAATCGCTGGTATTTCTGTCTTTTTCTTTTTCTGGCGTGCGCAGCTACTAGCCCCGACACCTGTTGAGTGCGGTTGTCACATGGTTTCATACTGCTGCGGCGGCGTATTTCGAAGGTTTCGCGTGTAAACCTGGACGTGGGTCTGTCTCTCCGTGTCGAATGCGGTCAATGTCGCGAAGACGGTGTACCGTCGTACATTCCCGACACGGGTGTACGCACCATGCGCGGATGGTTTCGCGATTGGCGTGGCAAGGCTGCATTCCGCGATATCGGGTTCTGAAAGTCAGCTCGACGGGACCAATGAGCAAACCGTTTCGAAGGACGCACGAGAAGGCTGCTGGCTTCCATCACTATACGAAGTTAAAAGAAGTCACATGTCACTTCTTTTCGTGCGTCCTGACTTTTCACACACATATATAGCTCTCTCGAAGTGCGTGCCGCGTTGGAGCAGTGGTCATGGTGTTCAGCTGCCGATCCGAAGGTCGCAGGTTCGATGCAGGCGAAATGGTAGAGTCCCACGTGCTGTCCGATGTCAGCACACATTACAGAGCACCAGATGGTCTGAATGCCGATACGGCGTCTCTCATAATCATACGGTGGTTCTGGGACGTAAAACTGCATGTATTATTAGCTCTCTCTGTCTAAAGATACTCGTTAACTCTTTCAGGTGATCACTGTACTCTCTTTAAAGTGTCGTGGGAGGCGCCAACCTCCGAGAGGAAGTAAACGTGCACCTTAAAAGAGAGTTATTCACGTGACAAGTGAGGATCCACCAGGAAGAGTAACATGTATTCTGCCTTTTTTTTCTCAGAGTGTAGCTGCGTCAAGGATATAGTTAAGTGTATCTCTAAGCGAACTCAAGCTTACAAATTCTCAACGGTGACACGTTGTTTGCATAATAGCAAACCAGGCTCTATGAGTCCAACGATAGAGTACTGTTGACAGACAGAGCGAAAACCGGACTACATTTTATACATTTAACTGTGTGCGCCGTTAGGCAAGCTTCCGAAATAAAACCAAATAGTTTAAAGGCACAAAGCAAGGTAACACTAGCAAAGTAAACATCGAGAAGGATTCTATAAAAATGGCGAGCAGTTGCATGTACTTCAGCAATGCGAGATTAAAAGAAAAAAAACTTCTCAGTAAGGTCCGCAAAATTGTCATTCCAAGTGCTTTGCGAACGAACTCTATTCGATACTCTCTCAAGAGAAATTGCCTCTTGCCTGCTTTCATTTTCTACCTTACTGCTTAGTATGCTTAGTAGAGAGAGAGAGAGAGAGAGAGTCTCTGTGTGTGTGAGGCTGTGTGTGTGTCCGTGTTTGTGTGACATGCAGGAGCATGCATCATGCTTTAACAGATTTGAACGATGCCGCTCCCTTCAGAAAACGTTATTCCAACTACTTCAACGTTTAATACCCGTGCCACACGGGCAGAGAAAATGACATTTGGTGGCGAAGGCCTTCAGTTCCCGAATGACATTTGTTTCGCCGGCGCTGCTACACGTCCAAAGCGAGTGACATTTGACTTGATGATGTCGATCGCAGCACCTTCCAAGTGAGCATTGGGGGAATAGAAATAAAAAAATAAACAAGCGTTTACAAGCTTCATACACATCAGATAATCATTAAAAATAGAAATAAGCATATTACGCTGCCCTAAGTTGTAGTTTCTTGCTTTGTTTTACGACGTTGCAGCCGACCGTAGCAACCTAAGCCAACACTAGTCAGATCCACGGCGTAATTAGAAAATGGCGCCTGTCGCATCGCACCTGTCGCATCTCTCAGAAGATGTTCGCAGAGTTCATTTTATTACGGCAACACTTGTGTGTTTCCGTGCAAAGCATGGCGCTCAAGAGCGAATAATTCTGGAGCAAAGATGAGTTAGTGTGCGTCAGCTTCAGTACATTGAACTTGAATTATATTAAACCATTTCAACCTGATCTTCGTATAACGGTCAAAGCACTTTTTTAAAAGTTTAGTGCAAATAAAAGACGGGAAGTCTTATTTTTAGCTGAATATGATTTGTTTTATTTACTTTAAGGTAAATCGCACTTCGCTAGCAGTGTCGTCGAGAGTAGGCATTTCTCAGTCAACTGAGTTCTCACGAAGGCATTTGGTGGCGAATGGCATTCGGACGAATGCCATTTCGTTCGCCCGTGTGGCACCGCGTGAATGGCAATAAATCTGAAGGCATTCGGGGGTAAATGCCATTTTCTCTGCCAGTGTGGCACGGGTATAAGCCCATGAGCTCCAAAAGCACTGAAATGAATGAATGAATGAATAAATAAAATAATTGATTATTTAATTAATTATTAATCCAGTACTCGCAGCCGTAAGTCGTTGTTCACTTATATACTCCTCGGATCCCTCCATAATGGCCTGCAATGACGAGGTCACGATGCACATCAGTTAGGGGCATTCTTGTCTCATAATCCATTCAGTGTCAAGCGTCCAATGCCATTCATCATAGCCACGCGAGCCCTTTCGCCGAGGTTTAGATTAGATCATCACGTTTACGCACCTGTGCACATGCTCGTAAACTTAATGCATCATGCCCCACGTACGCAGGAACCTTTCATAAAGTTGTGATTTGTGTCACGTGCCCGAGGAGAGTGAAGGTCATATTTGCAATCACTTGACCCCTGCGTGGCCATGGATGAAAAGCAGACTTCTTCATTAACGTCAAATGGCAGTAAGGAATTACCTTCAGGTGGCTTGCTAGGCCTTTGACCGAACGATGTATCGCGAAAGTGGGCCCTGCTTTCACTTAAAAAAAAAAAAAAACCTTATTTAGGAAAACACGGGTTTAGATTCGCACTTGCGAAGGCACCCTTCGGACAAGGGTATCTGCACGCCCTAGCACTGTTGTCTTGGTCACAGGCGTATTTTTACAATGAAATATTTAAACATTCAGGTTCCAGGGGCGATGATGTAAGAGGAGAATATCGCGTGAACACACGAGTTGCGTGTGCATTTCGTCTTAGCGAAAAAAAAAGAAAGGTAAATAAAACAAGAAGCGCTAGTATCACTTGACGAGGCCTTGGAAGCGGGCGGGGAAGGCTGAGGAAGTATTCCACGGCACAAGAGGATAGAGCCCCTCGATATCCAGTTCGTCGCATCCACAATCGATTGATTTGATTGATATGTGGGTTTAACGTCCCAAAACCACCATATGATTATGAGAGACGCCGTAGTGGAGGGCTCCGGAAATTTGGACCACCTGGGGTTCTTTAACGTGCACCCAAATCTGGGCACACGGGCCTACAACATTTCCGCCTCCATCGGAAATGCAGCCGCCGCAGCCAGGATTTGAACCCGTGATCTGCGGGTCAGCAGCCGAGTACCTTAGCCACTAGATCACCACGGCGGGGCTCGCATCCACAATCGAGAGCTAGCGGCAATGAATGAAGCTGTTACAGCGGTTTTGCGAGAGCAACATAACACCCTAATGCAATGCAGGATCTCTCGCAATGGGCCTTTTTCAGGGAGAATAATCTGTGCATGCGCAATGTTGGTGATGTTAATCGCGCCATGTTTCTTCGGGGTGACTGGGTGGCGACATTTTAAAATTATCACGAGAAATACCTGGCCCCCGAGATTTTCTACTCGCAACTTCGGAGACCGCGCCCCTCATTTCAATTTCGGCCATTTTCACAGGAGTCACTGTTCGAACCTGAAAAAAGGCCCATTGCAAATCTGGTAGGGAGATAGAGAGAGGCCGCTGCCGCAGCAGCAGATCAGGAGAAAGTTCAATGGAGAATCCAGAAGCAGATCAACAGAAGGTCCAAACAGCCATTCGCCTTCACATTCTGAGAAAAAGTCGAAGCGAACCCCGGTGACTGAAATCAAAGTAGCACACCTCTCATCCAATCTAACTCCCTCCTTTCCTCTCACACTCGTACAACGTCCACACAAACATGAGCACGGGCTGAGGCGTATATCTCCGCAGCGGGAGAGCCCGCTTGCAGTTCGTATCCTTGGGACCACCATCTGCATACTTTCCTGCAATGTACTACATATTTGATGAGACTAGTAATGATTTATTGACTGATTGATTGATTGATTGACACTAAACGAGCAAACAAAGTCCTATGATGCCTTATGCGTTTGCCCCAGGCGACTTGAATGTGATGGATATCTTATTTTATTGCGATAAAAATTATATGGATAACTTTCATGGGTTTTCATTGTTGCCGTCGGTGTCGCCGTCATGCTCCGTATAAAGTACGAATCAAAAATGTGAGCCCACGCATCGAATGTTTCACCCACGAGTAAAAGCACGCATGTGGGGGCGACCAACAAGGCTGAAACAGATAATACACGAGCCGGCCGTTTCGGTCGCAGGGAGGGTGCATGCCTAAAATCACCACGCGTGCGAGGCCTGCAGTGCAGTTGATAGTTCATCAAGCAGAGAGGAAACGTCTCGCCCAACTTTTCTTTACATGAAGGAGCGCGAAGGCTAGAAAAAAGGGCTGTGTAGCCCTAGCAGCAGCTGTACGTGCACTTTCATCCTAAAGACGCACTCGCTATCACTGGCACGCACGCTATTTCAGCAGACATCTGGTACCAAACGACTCGTTCATTTTCCTATACGTGCTGATCTCTGACTGCTTCGCGTTGAGGCAACAGACTTCACAAAAAAATTCCGCCATATCCACGAAGTGCATGATGATAAGTGGGCGAAGCTCTGGAGGTAAACCTGGTAAACCATGAATCCTCTGTACATTTTGCCCACTCGATTTTATTACATCGCTCCCCCTAGCGTACGTCGCCGCACTAAATCGAACGATTGCCTTCAACCAATGACACGCGCCATATGTGACATCATTCCTATTTTATAAGATCTCGCGTCTTTCATCAACTACAAGTACCGCTTTCTAGTTTATAACATCTTGCATCTTTTCATCATCAGCTACAAGTACCACCATCTAGTAAACACTACAAGAACTAAACGAGAGGTGGCTACATGGATGGATGGATGCTATGAGCGTCCCCTTTATAACGGGGTGGTGACAAGTATGCCACCAGGCTCGACAAAAAAAAAAAAAAAAACCTTTTTTCTTTTTTTATGTTGGCCTAATGCCTCTACTTCGATAAATTCTATCTTAATGGAAAAAAGGTAAATTTTCAGCTTAAGTTCTCTGCCATTTACGGCACACTGTCCATATTTTATTTTTCCAATATTTATTTTTGTCCTTTCTCTCTAATTTTCTGCCACCAATACTCTAACCGTCTCTTACTTATTTCAATCGCGGGTGTGTTCAGCTTTCCATTGTTGTCCCTAAAACCCAAGGCTTCCTGTAGGCTCGTGCCCAAACGTACACCTGGGTGGATATCTCCACATTCAATCAGAACATGCTCCGCCGTTTCCTTATCTTTCCCGCAGCATGTGCATTGTTCTTCTTCTTTACTGAATCTTGCTTTATAACTACGCGTTTTAAGGCAACCCGATCTCGCTTCAAACAGTAAAGCGCTTCCCCTTGAATTATCGTAAAATGCCTCCCTCCTTATTTCATTTTTGCCCTTTCGGTAGTTACTCAAAGCCGGTTTTTTCTCCATAGCTGCCATCCAGTAAATCCTCTCCGCCTCCCTGACCTTTCCCTTAACGCTCTTTGTTGACATATGGCTCACAATACCAGCCGTATATTTACTAGTGAGTCTTCTAGTTCTTTTTCTCCACTGTGTGTCCACGCTCTTCCTATACAAATAACGGAACACCTTCTCTGCCCATCTACTCTCCTTCATATTTCTTAGCCTTTCTTCGAACCTTATTTTGCTCTGCGCTTCCCTCGCCTCAAAACCTGCCCACCCCATATCGCCCTTTACAGCCTCGTTTGTCGTCTTCCCGTGAGCACCCAACGCGAGGCGTCCAACAGTCCTTTGATTTACATCCATTCCCGATTGCACCTCTGCCCTCATGCACACCACTGAGTTCCCAAAAGTAAGCCCTGGAACCATTACACCCTTCCACAGACCTCGAAGCACCTCATACCTATTGTATCCCCACAACGCTCTGTGCTTCATTATTGCCGCATTCCTCTTTCCTTTTGCTGCCGAGGCTTTTTCCTGTACCTCCATGTATCTATCACTCTCATTTACCCATACTCCAAGGTACTTGT
This sequence comes from Rhipicephalus microplus, assembly GCF_013339725.1. Taxonomy (NCBI): domain Eukaryota; kingdom Metazoa; phylum Arthropoda; class Arachnida; order Ixodida; family Ixodidae; genus Rhipicephalus; species Rhipicephalus microplus. The sequence goes on from NC_051171.1 coordinate 132,179,968, forward strand.
ATTCACTTACCCTCGGTATTTCTTGGCCTTGTATGGACACCGTCTGATCACAGGGATCATTGAATACCATCAAACCACACTTCGTTACACTGAATCCTAGTCCAAGAGCTTCACCTTCCCTTCCGCATATATTCGCCAGCTGCTGTATATCATCTCGACTGTCCGCAAATAAGACGATATCGTCCGCATAAAATAAACCTGGAAGCTTCTGCTCAATCATCATGCCGCCCTGTTTGTGTGACAGATTAAAACCAATGTTGCTACCTTCTAGCGCTTTTTCCATACTCACCATGTACAGCATGAATAACAGTGGGGACAAAGGACATCCCTGTCTCAGACCCCTGCTAACCTCAACGTTCTCTTTGCTACGCATTCCTTCCCACTCTATGCAAACTGTATTTTCTCGGTATATCTCCCTCAAAAGCTGTATACAGTCGTCGCCCATGCCCATTCCTTTCAATATATCCCACAAAATTTCCTGATTAACGTTGTCGTATGCCCCAGTGATGTCTAGAAAAGCCACGTACAAGGGCCTATTCTCTATTTTAGATATTTCTATACACTGAGTGAGAACAAACAGGTTATCGTCCAACCGCCTGTCGACTCGAAATCCGTTCTGAAGTTCTCCCAAAATATCGTTATGTTCGGCCCATGTTTCTATTTTCATTTTTACTGCTTGCATCGCCAACCTGTATAGTACCGATGTAATGGTTAGTGGTCTATACGAGCGAATCTTGTCCTTTTCTCCCTTGCCTTTATAGATTAAGTTCATTCTACTTTGTCGCCAACTGTCCGGTATTTGTCCTTCCTTTAAGCTTTTTTCTACTGCTTTTAACAATGCTTCTTTAGTGTTATGTCCTAGTTCGTTAATGAGGCTAACGGGAATCCCATCTAAACCCGCGGCAGTGCGCTTTGGAATTTTTCCTTCGGCCTTTTTCCAGTTGAAATTATCTAGTACTAGCTCTTCCTCTGTTGCTTTCTCCGCCACACTTTTACTCACCGAGGAGATCCCCTGGACGCTCTTTTGAAACGAATCGGCTGTTACCTTTTGGATGTAACCTAGCGCTTCGTACCCTTCCAATTGATTTCCTCCTTCATCTAGAATATGTTGTTGCGTTGTGACAGACTTCCTACCTAGCGCCTTTATGTGGCTCCAAAAAATCCTAGGCGCGGCCTCCTTTTTTTCGTGTATCTCTGTCATCCAGCGTTCACTTTCACCTTTAATTTTTGCCTCTACCAATTTCTGTACAAGGGATTTTTTCTCCAAATATATTTCCCATATTTTTTTGACTTCGTCCTGCGGCCGCTTCTCCTTTTTTGCCTTTCTATGCTCCCGTGATGCTTCGCGTCGCTTCTCGATCGCCTCTCGGATTTCCTTGTTCCACCAACTTTTTGGCTTCCTTTTTCCTTTCCAGCAAACGGTTTTCTTCTCTTTCCCTATCTCCTTCGTCATTAGATGTAACAGCTCCCTATACTCCCAGTCCTTGCCTGGTATTTCGCCTACTTCTTCCTCGACTCTTGCGGCTATATTTATTATTTGTTTGTCATTTAAATCCGAGCTGCCAGACTTTGATTCCATGCTCATATTTTTAGTTTCGTATCCCATTTGTAATGTTATTCGTTCATGATCACTACCCAAGCTGTTAATGCCTTCCTCGTCTATCCTCATTTCTGTCAGTTTGTGGTAAATTCCTTCAGTCATGAGACAATAATCAATACTTGATTGCTTGTTTCCGACTTCCCATGTGATCTGGCCGTCACATTTAGGCCCCGTGTTAACTATCTCCAGACTATGTTGCTCGCAAAGATCTAGTAATAACTTCCCATTGGTGTTTGAATATCCGTCAAGGTCATGTATGTGGGCATTCATGTCCCCTAGAAGGATGATTTCGGCCCCATTACCAAATTCCTTAATATCCGCACTCATGCAATCCACTATCTCCTGATTCTTTTCTCTGCAGTTATTCCCCGTCCACAAGTAGGCTACCCCTAGCCACGTTTCCTTTCCACCTACTGTGCCCAGAACCCAGAGGTGCTCTGAACACGTCTGTTTCACTCTAACCCATTTGGCTCCGCGGTGAATTAGCATTCCTACACCCCCACCTTTCCTTTCCGATATGGTCCTGTTACACCCTTCCCAAACATAATTTTTAATATGTGGTGGCTCTTCCAAGTCTCTAAGGTGTGTTTCTGTAACCGCATACACGCCTATCTGTTCTTTGTTTAACTGCTCCTCAATCTCTAACCATTTTGCCTTCTTTCTGCCACCCTGCATGTTTATGTAACTAATTGCAACACGCGCCTTTTTCCTTTTTCTTTTACCTTTTTTCTGGTTTTTCGCAGTTCTACCTGTCAAAGCGTCCTCCTGGTTGTTTTCCCTGTTACGAGCTACCCCGGACTCCGAAGGGCCCGTGAGCCCCCAAAAAAGCTACTGCGCGTCCTGCCAGTCACCAGCCCACCTCGTGTCCAAGCCTCTTATCGAAATGAATCTTGTCTCTTTGGAATCCACCCCACCTGTGCACTTCCCTGTTTAAATCCACTACCTCGAAACCCTTCTCTCGACTAATTCGCCATATCTCTTTGTTTGCGTCGACTACCGCTCTTTGCAGGTTGACGTTGCGTACTGGTACTTCCGGTACTGTGCATACTACAATTTGCACCTGGGGGGACACGGTGCGCATGTCATCCACCCCTTTCGCCAAGGTCGTCGCTAGTCCTGACGATTCTTTTTTCAGGACGTCATTTAACCCTCCCGCAATTACAACGAGGTTACGATTGTTAGCTTTAGCTGCGAGTTGTTCACCCGCTTGACTCATTACTGTCCCCAGCGTTTGTCCTGGGAACGTCCCTATCGCAACTCTCTTGTCGCCTTTCACCCTTTCTTTGATTGCCGCTGCGCATCGGACTAAATTTGAGTCACCGGCGATGATGACCTGTTCAGACATTCCTTCTGAAACCTGCACCTGGCTGCTGACTAGGTGACTAGCGTGAGTCACGGCTGCTGGTTTGCTCCCTCCCTCCCTCAAAACTACTTCCCGGTAGCTGGGCCCTGTGGCCAATGTATCTGCCTTTGTCATGCCTGTTTCCCTCATCTCTCCCGCACGGGGGGTCGTCGCCATAATGCTTCCGCCGTCACCTGCGTCTTCGTTCCCCTTCACGACCTTCGATAGGCCCTTCTCGGCTGCCCGGAGCCTTTCCTCCATGGCTGACGTTTTCTCTCGCTCCTTCGCCAATGCATTCTCCAGCTCTGCGATTTTCTCCATGAGCCCACTCTGGACCGCCATCATATCTTTCATTTTCTCCTCGAACTCGCACTGTCTACACTTGGCGTCATCTTCTGCTTTCTCTTCCGCACTAATTTCCACCTTCCACCCTACCCCGCACTCTGAACACTTTACGGTCTTTTTGACCATGGCTAGCTCAGTTTACCGATGCCCACGTGTTAGAAAACTGTACTAAAATACACTGGTCTAAGCCAAAAAGAACCACAATAATAACTAAATACGCTACACTTCACAGCACCTGCGCATGCACGTGGTCGGTCTACGCGCAGGCCTCAGCCACGTGGTGGCTGGAGAAAAAAAAGACACAGTACAGAATACTAAAAAAAAAACGTACACCGTACTAGACCTAATCAAGCTTTACGCTAGCGCCTTACGTTCTCATAACGCTACATACAGAGGCAAGCTGGAAACATGCAAAAACACTTATCTGTAGCTGTCATTCCGGAGCTCTCCAAAAACACGTCCGACCTCTCGAGAGGTCAGGAGGTCTAGATACAGGAGACGGTACCGCCATCTAGTGAACACTGCAAGAACTAAACTAGAGGTGGCTACATACAGGGGACGGTACCGCCATCTAGTGAGCACTGCAAGAACTAAACTAGAGGTGGCTACATACAGGCTACAGGGGACGCACAGCCCACGCCCTAAGCAGCTTCGCCCCTAAAACTGCTTCACTCCATGGAGCGGCTGTATTCACCTACGCGAGATTTTTATCACTGAGCTGTAAAAGCTGATTGCGAACAGATGAAGTATAGTCCAGCAAACAAGTTTCAACTGGGTGAAGACAACACGTGAGAACAGAGAAAGGAACACACACACACACACACACACACACACACACACACACACACGCGCGCGCGCACGCACACACACACAATGCGATGGAAACGACACCATGACACATGTGATGTGCTTCGTGTGTGCGTACTTATATCTTTTCTTACGTGTTGTTTTCTTCGTGCATCGAGAACTTGTCTGAAAAACCTGTGAAGCAACAAATCTAACAACACTTTGTACTGAAACGTTGTTAGCAGCCCAGCGAAGGAGGGTGAAGAGAACACAATTGAGCGAACCATGACATAGCCATGCATAGTGTACTGTAACAAGGGTAGGGGAAAGCGAAGTGAGGGTATATCATATTAAGTGGAGGTGAGTGAAGGAGAGAGGCAAGTTGGAGACATGGTGAGAATGAAACAGAGAGGAGGTTCCTTCCATGCTATACCATGCCCATATTCGCCTAGCTATGCACAACCTTGCATTTCATCACAGATGCTTCCCCTTGACTCCACTCTACTTTGGCTTTTAGGACGTCATGTCAGTTATAGCCATGCGTAAATTGTGCAGTTATGCGATATCTAATACAAACGAGTTAGCTGCTAACCTTTGTTCACATACCGTAACAGTTCGTTACTATAGAATTTATTGCTGCACTATCGCGGCGGAACTGTGATGTTTTTCATTGTGTACGCCGCGGTGGTTTAGCGGTTAAGATGCTCGGCTGCCGACTCGAATGTCGTGGGTTCGAGCCCGACCAATGCAGTCGCATTTAGGTGGAAGAGGAATGTTAAAGGCCCCCTGTGCTATGTCAGTGCGCGTTAAAAAATACCAGATGATCGAATTTTTCTAAGCCCTCTACTACAGCGTTCCTTATACTCATATCGTGGTTTCGGGACGTAAAGCCACAGATATTATTAATAATATACGTGTTGCATTCTGTTAATCCCCCCCCCCCCACCTTAATTCTGAAGGCTTGCCAAAGCCAACGTGGTTTTGTAATGGCTCAGGGATGGGCTGATTGTTGACCAAGTGACAAGGTCATCACGTGACATCACGTTATCGTGATGACGTAACAACTTTTTTCCATACGTGACATCATAATGACGTCACGCGGTGACGCCATCACGCGGTTATTTCATGCGTCAGTCATGTTGACACCAGCGTTGCCGACTGCCACTTTTCGGGTTTGATGAGGTATCTCAGGCTTTCGCCTCAATAGAAGCAAGAGCAGTGGCGAATAGCGGAGTGGGCCCATAAACTAAAGAAAAAAAAAAGATTACTGAGGCTTTGGTTAGCACCGCCCATTTTTTTCTCTAATGCACGTGGTCGTGTCTTGTGACTGAGTGCCGTTTTTTTTTTTTGTCATTGTGCAATGACGGTGGCTTATAGGAACCATCCGAGATTTTTTCACTTCCCTTCTTATTGGATTCTCGTTTGCGTGGCAGCTCAGTAAGCGCGCACGGAATCACTTCTATCAGGAAACGTGTTTTGCGTGAACAACGACTTCGTCGCTTTTCCTAGTTTTCTTTTTTCACCAAAACCCGCACACTGCATGCATCGTGCTTGCGTCCTCGTGTGCTGTATGCTGCACGGTACTTCGGCCCTCTCCCCGATGCCATTCATTTTCATTTCCTTTATATATTTTTGTTTAAAGATGACCGCTGACCCGAAACCTGCAGATGCCCAATCATGTTCGTTGTGCGAAGAGAAAGCTGACAAAGAACGAAAAAAAATTGCAGTGGTTTCGCCACGCTGTGAATACAGCACCAATTGGGGAAAAAAGAAAAAAAAAGAATAGCGTGTTTCGCAACACTCTCGCTGCCTGCCTGTCGGCCCAGCGTTTGGCATTTCAGTAGATTTCGCCTCCTGTGGCTGCAGCTGTCGGCTTGCGTAATAATCCCGGTGGCGTACCCATACGCTTGCAGTTTACCTGTGAATCTCTCGGCGTCAAGGTGAGCTCGCTTCTTGCTGGCTATTTCCGTTAAATTTTGTTTTGCTCACGTCTCTGCAGCAAGAAATGACAGAACAGACGCTAAATGGAGGTAATCAAACGAAGGCTGGTATACAGAAACATGGGCTATGTGATCAGCCGTAATAGATGGAGGGAAGTTTCAACTAGTCAAGAAGAGAAACTTGTTTGCTTCTTGCCTGACGAAGGCAAGCACATCTTTGTCGAAAGCTCTGGCTCCTCTTCAGCAAGTATTGATCCTTTGATAAACGTACTAAGCTAAGCTGAATTGGCTATACTGCAGATAGCACACTCCATCATTACAACTTGAGCAGAAGATTATGTGATTCCTATGACAGTGGATTACTAAGAAGAAAAAAAGCAAAACTATAGACGTGTGTTCCTGCGAGATGTTGAAGTTCCTGTTCCAGGCTCGCGTTATTTTTCAAGCATTATAATACACCTGCTAATCCTGAATAATCATTGTTAAGAACACCATAGCCAGAACGAGCACACAGTCTATCCGTTATGCGGGTTGTGCCAATACGCATGATACGATGATAAGATACGAGAAATAAAATACAGTGGACAATACCTGCATAATCGAAGCGTTATACGCACCAGGTGCAAACTTGCGCTGTAGAGCTGAAATGTTCCTTTCTGCAGTATTTAAAAAGAAAAAGGAAAAGTGCCACCATATCCACGAAGTGAATGATGATGAGTGGGCGAAGCTCCGGAGGTAAACCTGGTAAACCATGAATCCTCTGTACATTTTGCCCACTCGATTTTATTACATCGCTCCCCCTAGCGTACGTCGCCGCACTAAATCGAACGATTGCCTTCAACCAATGACACGCGCCATATGTGACATCAATCCTATTTTATAAGATCTCGCGTCTTTCATGAACTACAAGTACCGCTTTCTAGTTTATAACATCTTGCATCTTTTCATCATCAGCTACAAGTACCACCATCTAGTAAACACTACAAGAACTAAACGAGAGGTGGCTACATACAGGAGACGGTACCGCCATCTAGTGAACACTGCAAGAACTAAACTAGAGGTGGCTACATACAGGGGATGGTACCTCCATCTAGTGAACACTGCAAGAACTAAACTAGAGGTGGCTACATACAGGGGACGCACAGCCCACGCCCTAAGAAGCTTCGCCCCTAAAACACTGACCAACCGATTTTCCCATGCACGATCACTACATGGGTAACCATTTACAGGAAAAAGCGCGGTAGTTATACTATACAGAACACATCTCGTGGATTCATAATATTAATGACTTAGCGGGTTGGGTTGGACAGAATGAAGTTTGAGTCAGAAACAACCGTTCTCCTGCAGTGAACTGCAGGGAAATGATTCGATGGCAATAACCGCGCAAAGAAAACTTGCAGTACGGGACGGGAACTGCTTCTCTTTGTCAACTCGATGGTGATAACCGCGCAAAGCAAGCTTGCAGTACAGGACAGGAGCTGCTTCCTTTTGTCAACTTGCCGCTTCGTTGCACCGACTACTTTGCAATTCAAAATACTTTCGCTACTTCACGACGCTCACCGCATACTCGGTCTAAATCCGTCACATCGCAGCATTACGCACACGAACAAATCGGTCCGGGTTTATGTCCACATCGGCGTCAACCGGCGCGCGTTTTGACGGACCGCTCGAAGTCGCGATACATCTGCGTGGGTTTCGTGACCGCTCGATAACGCACTGCTCCCAAGAAGTCTAGACGACCGCAATGGTTCGGGAACGAGGCGAAATCAGGAGGGGCCATCGCATTGGGAGCTCCATTCTGTTCAAATAATTGATCGCGCAGCCATTGTTTCGCGGCGACTTGATGTCCCGCGGTCCGCGTCACGTCATCCAAAAGCATTCCGATGCAATCGTTACGGAAGGAATGCGGGCCACGCAGAGGTCGCCTGCCCGTCATCCCTCCTCCTCCCTCCCCCTCTCTTTCACCCCCTTTCTCTCCCCGATTCTTCCTCCATCACTGATCTATATAGAGTTATACCCCCTCCGGTGCGCTCGTGTCGTCCGGTGAATTTTTAGACTCGGCGTGGCCGGATAGTCGCGCTGTAACTCTGGCATGACACATATATGGAGGCCGCAGGAAAGATACGAAGAGTAAAGAGACCAATAGAGAGGATCGCTGCCGTCATTTCAAGACGGCGACAGGACAGCGCACGCACTCGTCTCGTTACGGTTACACCGACTGCCGTCGGCCTTGCCGTTTTGCGTAACTCTCGGGGTGCGCACGTCACGTCCCGATAAACGGTAGCACAATACTACATGCCGACCAAGTGTGTACCGCTGTCAGTCGACGATGCAGACGACGTCGTTTGTAACCGACGCAAGCTCGGCGTGCCCACACGCTAGATGCATGCGGGTATGCGCACATTGGCTGGAGCCTCAGGAATCCGCCGGCATGGCACGCTTTCCCTCGTACAGAGTGACGCGCGGCGTTCGGGGGCTTTCTAGCGATCATGCCGCATGGCAGCTACGGCCAGCCGTGCCCGCACTTTCTCCAGTTGTGCCTCTCTTTCTTTATAAATACATTTATCGGTGTTGCTATGCGCTTGAGTCTCTGCATCGTATACTCAAGCTCGCGCACCACGTCTCTTGTGGACGTTGGCAGATGGATGATGGGCTGTACGCTGTGTCTAAGGCAGGCTCTTTCTCTGCGATATGAGAGTTTCAGTGGTGCTTGTACATCGCTGCACTAATGGGTGAGACACACCCTTTCAAGGAGAAGAATCGGTGTGTCCTGAAAGCGTCTGCTTATTTCTTGGGATCCATTGTCGAGCCAAAGTGGGACTTTCTCTATTAGGGGAACCCCTAGGCCAAGATCATCTGCGAGGATCACCGTGACAAGGGCTTGGACGGCACAGTTTGTAAAGCAATAAAGAAAGAATGAAGGCGGGGCAATCAGTCGTGCTTGACCGGCAGCCAGATTAGTGTGTTTTGTAATGAATTGATCGTTGAATGTTGAATCACCAGCCGTTTAAGATTTATGCTAAGTACGTGTAAGGGTAATCGTGTGCAAGAGATGCAGTTAAATCATCTTGTGTTTGTCAGAGCGAGTATAAAAATGGTGTATTTTTCTGTGCAAGGTATAGTGTAAATGTTTTCTAGCTACTTTTGAAAAGTTTTTTTTTCAGCTTTCGGCCATCCGGCAAGCAGAAGGTGCCGCCCGGGTCCAAGGACTTCAAGTGGTCACCTGAGGCCCTGCCATCATCATCGACGGAGGGTGGGAAGCGACAAGGATTGATCCCTCTTCGTCCCGCCTCGCCCGAAGGCAACTGAAAGATTTAAATGAAGTTCATTTATTCACTCATTCAGTCTAATAAGGCATCAACTTGATTACGCGATTACCAGCATCGCGCACTGACAGTACGCGTATTAGACCATTATTTCAAAAAGAACTTGTCCGATTGATTTGGCACTCGGATTCGCTCTTAACTTCTGTCGACGGAAACTCCTTTGGGAAGCCGAGAGAGAGAGAGATGGTATGAAGAAAGCCAGGGAGGTTAACCAGAAATAGAGTGTCTGGTTCGCTACCCTGCACTGGGGAAGGGCAAATGGGAGAGCAAGCGCTTGCAGGCTCCTAAATTTCACTGCCATGTTATTTTGAAGGGCGTTACAAGCATGTGCCCAAAACTGCGTATAAAATTAGTTGATCTCTTTCCGACGTTTATCACAATCATTTCTGTGCGACCACGTAAACGTCTGGCTCTCGGCTAGAAGTATTCCGGCTGATGTCACGGTATATTGTAGAGCATATTTATTATTTAATTTTAATAACACATCGTTCTAACGTTGCTACAGAAGTTCTTAATGTGTGATGGTTATCGCACGTTGGGGATCTGTGACAAGATTTACAGGCTCAGGGATATACTCCTCTGCCATCTACGTCTACCTCACATAATACATATAAAGTTGTTTACACAGAAGAACGCATTCGAAGTACCTCTGACCTGCAAACCAAACTGTGGTGTGCTCCTCTAAAAAATGTGTTCAGAAGAGTTTTACAGAGTGTGTTTTTACTGGGGCTCTTGGCTACTTTACTTATTCTCTTTTCTAGCTTCTACTTCGATTGATTGATATGTGGGGTTTAACGTCCCAAAACCACTATATGATTATGAGAGACGCCGTAGTGGAGGGCTCCGGAAATTTAGACCACCTGGTGTTCTTTAACGTGCACCCAAATCTGAGCACACGGGCCTACGACATTTCCGCCTCCATCGGAAATGCAGCCGCCGCAGCCGGGATTCGAACCCGCGCCCTGCTCTAGCTTCTACTTCGACTTTATATCATGAACGGAAGTGAGGCGTCAGTGTGAGATATGTTCCCTTGTTAAAATAGCCCTATGCTTCTTTGTTCATGACATCTGCTAAGGTTCTGCCTCTGACTACAATAGATCGATGCCAGATCATGAAGAGGATTTCATTACTCCTAGAGCATGCGTTATTGTGATGTCATAAGTTTCCTTTATTAACTTGACAAGCCCGGGACGTGCCCTCTTTTTGCACACATCAAAAACTTGTTTACCATTGGCCGATGCACACTAAACGAGCGTAGCGCAAAATACAAAACGCATTTATCCCCACCCTCCTTTCCTAGAAGTAAAGTAAAAGGAAAAAAATACGTTTGTTGGTTCGAAGAATAATTTCTTTCAATTGAGCAACCATCCTCGACGTTCTGTTCACACCTTTGATGGCGAGAACAGTTTGAGTCCATCAGCGATTACAACTTACTGCTAGGTTCAAAACGATGCATGAAATGAGAAACCCCATGCATGTGGCACAAGCTGTTCGTAAACCAAAAGCCATGCATGGTCAGCTTCCAGTCATTTTCTAGGCTATTTGAGTAAAAGAGGACGACAGTGGATAGGGTCTTTCTGCGTTCGCTTGTTCTGTCGTGCAAACACTACGTCCCGTGTCAGCCTGCGTTAAGAGGGCCGATATTGACGCTGAGTCATCGCACGATGCGTTCTTGACCGAGAAAAAAAAAACCAATCGAAGTTAGCCCTTCTCAAGCTCGACAAACAATGCCGCGTGTATCTTTCTCGTGACGGTATAAAGATGCGCGTGTTTCCGAGGGAGTCTACGCACACTGAAAACTCTACAGACAATACCACTTCCCGAAGGTCCGTGGGATTCAGGTAGACACACGGCCGTGAGCGTTTTCGACGCATCCGTGGAGTTAGCGGAATGCAAGCCTCCTCGAGTGACGGCCTCTTCCGGCCGAGACGTCGGCTCGTCTTGGCTCTCCGAGTGAAAGGACGTCTTTGTGCGCTCGCTTAATTCTTAACGCGCTGGTGCGCAGCCGACGTCTTCTGGGGAGGTCCGCATCGCGCATTCCTTTACGCTAAAACTGGACACTCCAGGGCCTTCCAGACTGCGCGTACGCTCGCGGTGCGCTGCTCTTACAAAGGCCTCTTGGGTGAGGTTGTTTGGTCGCTTTGAATATTAACGCAAGCGAAGAGCCTTCGTCGCTCAGATGATGGTAACCCCTTTGAGAAGCGCGTTAACATTTCGGACAATGCAGTTCCGTGTGAACCGCATTAGGAGAAACCCATACAAGAAAGAACTCCGCCGTCGTTGTGTATAGCGGTTAGGGTGCTCTGCTGCTGAGCCGAAGGTCGCCGGTTCGATCCCTGTCGCATTTCGATATAGGTGAAATGGCATGCTGTGCGAAGTCAGTGCATGGTAAGGAACATCAGATGGCCGAAATCCTCAGACCCTCCACTGCGGCGTCCCTCTTAGTCGTATTGTAGTTTTAGGAACGTAAAAGCACAGATATTATTATCACTACTAGAAAGAAGCTAAGGAGAACATAATACGGAGGCCTGAAGCAGGCACGTAGCCAGAATTTCCTTACAACAGGTGTTCAGCCACCCTTTTTGTATGTTCGTGCGTGTGCTTATGCGTAATATTTTTTTGTGGAGCTTTACGTCCCAAAATCACGATATCACCTCGAGAGATGTAGCAGATAGCTCCGGATGTTGATCCTACTATCCGTCCGTCCGCGTGCGTGTGCGTGTGTGAGAGTGTGTGTGTGCGAAAGGTAGCTAACCACTCGTAGACCTGTTTCACCTTCCTCACATTCCACCTGTTACGTATCTGTCCTTCTTTGGCATACATTGTCAATTTTATTTAGCCTGAACATTTTCAGCAGCTTTCTTATGTGTACATAATACTGTGCTGTGGTGGAAGCGTCCACGACGCGAGACGAAGAAAAGCGAAGTTTTTTTTTCTGGTCGATACTTCCTGACGCATTAAGGACAGGACTTCATAAACACGTTTTTCACCTTAGAAATGCTGTGGGGAAGAGAAATGAAAAAGAACAGATGCCTTGCCCCAATGCCAAGGAGGGCAATCTTGGTGAGACGTGGAAATTTCGATGTCACTACTGTCATGGCGTATAATGTTGATTGGCTCGCTATGCGCCAAGACTTTTGAAGTGAAAGCGCTCAGTCGTTTTAGAGTAGTAGTAGCGATGTGGGTGTAAAAAGGAATAAAAACCCATTCGCTTTTATTTGTAGCATCAATTCACGGCAGTAATTGTCCAGGACCCCCGGAACGCTTCTTCTTATTCATAGTACTTCACTTTCGCCATGCCACGATTCCCGCAACCACGACGCTTTTTATGCACTCGCTGCGCATTGATTGTCCTTCCGAACACACACAAGTGATGTGTTTAGAAAAAGTGGTTAACGGTTTAGAGTACTCGGTACTCTACTATGGGAGAGCTGAAAGCCGTCCCTTCGTACGCCAAAAGTTAGAGAAGTTCTGCCATGCATAAATTTGCCACAAAAGCTGGTGATAGTCACTTTCTCAGAGTCAGCTCCGCTTGCTTCTCTTTCACTCACCCTCTCACACTTCCCGTTTCTTCGAGTAAAACAGCAGAGCAGGGTATCCGAACTTTTTCATTGTTGTAGCACCGTCATAGCGAACTGACGTGGCTCACGATCGTAGTGGCGCTTTTTTTTTTCGATCTTGAAGGCTCCGTCTTATTAAAGCAGGTATGCACGTATGCGCGCACCTAAACATGCACACGCACAAGTACAAAAACAAGCTCGCATAAGCACAAACACACAAATATAAACACAAAAACTCATACGCGCACTACGAACGTTTAGACAAAGCTCATACCCGAAACATTCACAGACACATGAGGATCCTTTATTCATACTATCCTCTCTTTCGCACAGCCTGCAAGCAAGAAAGCAGGCCAGTAAATAAACAGAAAAAAATGGCAGCATATCCACGGAGTGAATGATGGGGAGTGGGCGAAGCATTCATCCGTCCATTCGTTCTTGCTTCCGTCCGTTCCTCCGTACGTCTGTGTAACCGTCCATGTGTCCATCCACCCGTCCGCGCGTGCGTCTGTTCGTGCGTCCTTCCCTGCGTTCGTCATTGCATCCGCGCCTGCGTCCGTTCATGCGTCCATCCATGCATCTGTTTGTGTGTCTGTTCGTCCATCTATTCAACACTTCAAGTACCACCATCTCGCATCTTTTCATCATATATTCTCCATATAGAAGCACTCTCATCCAGCGGACATTTCAAGGACTAAACGGGAGGTGGCACATGCACACTTTCTTACGGCTTGCGCTTCGGGTTTACTTCTCACCTTTAACCACCTCGAGTTCGTGGTATATACTAGTTCACTGTATTCATGGCTATGTGGCCCAACGCTCGCTAACCTTTTCTAAAACCAAGGAGGTTACACCCAGCGAGTATAACGTAGCAACCATTTCTTGTCAGATCGTCCTCAATGTACACGCCAATAGCTGCTAATGGGGATCGCAGCGTGCGCGTTACCTAAATGCCAAATGCTCCTGTCTCTCATTCCCCCTTAGCAGCCATTAACATGTGCATTGAGCACTATCTTTTATTGTTCAACAACGCACCGAAGAAATCTCTCACCGGAACCATCTTGGAGGTCAAAATTGTAGGGACCGCTATTTCGGGTATGTGCCACTAGTGGTTACGTACTACGAGGGACTCACAAGCCACACCATAAGGAGCTTCAATATGGGTGTGAGCTCTCTTATATATGCACTTCATTCTAACGCTGTAAGTTATGTAACCTTTATGAATATTGATACCTGTTGTACATATTTTCTAACATCTTCACCAAGTCTTGTAAATTCTGTACATATATCATCATATACATTGTCCATATTGTGATTAGTGCATTTACGTAGTATATGTACAGTTATTAGTACAACAGACTATGGACATCCTACGGACTTGGACACTTTAGTTTGAATGTGTAGTGTATGTTGTGCTTTGTCTTTTGTTTGTTAGTGTGCCTGTTATACAGACGCTTGTCTCTTAGGTTTGTTGCGTCCCATAAAAAAATAAACCTTTTCTAAACAGGAGCTTCGCCCCTAAAAACAAAAGACTACACAGATTTCTATGTTGCAGTACATGCGCTTCCATCAGGACAGCGAAAGCCATATATATATATTTTTTTTCTGTACACTTTCTCAACCTCTCTCCTCCGTTATTCGTGCTCCTGGAACACGTATCGCACGTGAAAGCCCCGTAATTGCTCGCGGTCAGGGCAACAACAAACGCATTATCGTTTCGCAAGGGTGGGGTCGTCCTCTGAGGTCACCTTGTTTTCTGCAAGCGCACTCGGAACGTCATCGTCAGCGGCTTTCCGTTGGCGCGCGGCACGGAGGCTTGTTCGAGGCACGGCCGTCGGCGGGGTCAGACGGGCGCGTCGATGTTCTGCACTGATGTACCGGTTTTACTACGTGGGGCGTCGCTTCGATAGAGTCTCATAAGTGTTGCGCAGTGCGCGATTCTCCCAGCGGTTGTTCGGTCTCTGAATTACAAGAACCTGCGCTCGTGATGTAGGTGGGCGCATTTCGTGATTTGTCATCGTCTAAGCTGTCGTGCCTGTCGCTGTCTTAGGGTTGGTGTCCGGTCACTAAGCAAGTTCTAATGCGTAAATAGGATGTTCGTGAACACGGGCTTACTTGTTTCTCTGAGGTTTCTTTTTAAATGCAGAGCATTTATAGCCGCACCTACTCGCTAATCCGGCGTCGGCAGTGTTGTCTACACCCCCCCCCCCCCCCCCCTGCGCATGCTCGCGTCTCGTGCTGCAGGTCGTGGGATTGAATTCTCGCTGCTGCGGCTGCATTTTCGATGGAGGCGAACGTGCTGTGGGCCCGTGTGCTCAGATTTTGGTGCACGTTAAAGAACCCCCAGGTGGCCGACATTTCCGGAGCCCTCCACTATGGCGTCCGTTATAATCATATAGTAGTTTTGTGACGTTAAACCCCACATATCAACGAAATCAATTATTCGTTCTACCCCTCAATACCTGTAGGGAAATAACTGTTCTTATAACTGTTCGTGTGTGTAAAGAAATGCTTTTAGTTGAAGGTCTAGTTGAAATAGTGTAAGCGTACGAGATGTAATCGTCTGAAAATAGTCTACACGATGAACGAAGAAATGAGTGGAAGAGATTTCAAGGATTTGGTACATCTTGCCCTACAGAGAACTTATATCCCACCACGACGAAGTTTTGTAAAGTGAAAGGACAATTTACATTTTCCCCTGCTATACGCATTGCGGTTGAGACATGTTCACATTATGCGAGCGAGGATGTGTATCAAGGAGATTTATTAAATTTATATGTTACAACTGTTGCCTTCTAGGTATCTTTGCCGTGATTTCAACCAGACACCTTCATTAACAATTTCTTTTGTTTATATATTTCTTTCCTTTTAACGATTATCGTCATTGTGGAGTCGGCATCGAAACACGTACGTGTTTAAAATGTAGGCAGTTTAGAGTACTAAGTGCCTCAAGTACGAGGGCACGGTGGGCAGTCCTTAGAATAGCTGAGAAGTGTGATCAATCGTAGTCCAATTCATAGGGGAAGGGATTCTTAAAAGAGAGAAAAGAAGAAAAAGTGGGCCCCGTAAGTGTCTCTCAGGGGGAAGACACCTGAACAGTAGCTCACGAGGGATGGGGGTAGAAAAGGAATCAATAGGATAGGGAGGAATTAAAGGTATAGAGATAGAGAGAGGTACAGGGACCGAGAGCCCACATACGGAAATAAGGAGAAGATGGGAACGATGGACACGGTCGCAGGAGTCCGAGGACGGGGCACCACTCAGCGAGAGCTCTTGTCGGCGTCAGGAGATAGTCGAATTTAAGGAGATGTATGTCGCGCTGGTGGGTTCAGTTCGCGAGATTTAACACTTGTGTTTAGAAAATGAGTTTAACAATTTAGAACACTTCACATTTTACTACGGTAGAGCCATCCCAAATCCTAACACGAAATTCTAGTCTATATAAAGCGCAAATTTTCATTTGAAAAAAAAAATTGGCAGATCCCACGTACTGTGGGAAGCGATGATATGTGAAGCACAAATAAGAAGTGTTAATATGTGACTTGAAAATCAGCACAACGTTACGAGGTGAAGTTAAATGATGCCGTACATGACTTCGTGTCATGATTATCATGTTTGGATGTGTCGGTTACCTTCTTCATCTATTCACGACACGTGACAACAAATTTAGTATATGTGGAGCTAGCGAAACGACTGCGAGCACGCTATGAGTGTGGTATGTTGTCGTGTTCTTACATGACACGCGTGTCAGGATTATCATGTTCGTGCTAGTCGTATACCTTCGTCATCCATTGACGTCTCGTACGTAACGCCAAGTTTGGTATACGTGGAGCTAGCAAAACGACCGCGAGTGCCTCATGAAGGGCTCCACGGTAGGGGCGACGCGCGCTCACGCTGGGCACAGCGACGCTACGTTAGCAAAGCGCAAAAACTCCATAGTCTGACGCCAGGCGCGGCCCGACGGCAACTGGCGAGAAATGCGACATGCTGCATTTCGCGCCGATGCGTTACCCAGGACTACACTGCGTCTCCCTCTTTTCGTGATGGAGGAATGCCAGACGTGCTGAAACGCGCATGCGTCAAAGCAACGCAGTGCGGCGCGCGCCTGCGAGTATGTGGCAGGACCGGCGTCTATAGGGTGGCAACGCCGCCGTGACCCGATGAAATGAACGTCGGTGAGCACGCGCACCGCGTCACATAGAAATGTATTGGCGCTTTGACTGTAGCATGTAGTCATGTTCTCACATGACACGCATCTCATGATTATCATGTTTGCACCAGTCACATACCTTCGTCATCCATTGGCGTCACGTTATACCAAATTCGGCAAATGTGAAGCTAGCTAAACGGCCGCGAGCGCATCATCAGTGTGGCATGTAGTCATATTGTTACATGGCACGCATGTCGTGATTATCTTGTTTGTATGTCATTTACTCATGTTGTTCGTTCGCGTCGCGTAATAACGAGTTTGGTACATGTGAAGCTATCGAAACGGCCACGAGCACATCATGAGCGTAGCATGTATACTCACGCAGTTACATGACACGCATCTCATGATTATCATGTTTGCACCAGTCACATACCTTCGTCATGCTATCACGTATAGCGTAATACCAAATTTGGTATACGTGACGCCAGCGAAACAGCCGTGAATACATCATGAGCGTGGCATGTAGTCATGCTGTTACATCACATGCATGTAATGATTTTCATGTTAAGGTCTGTCGCTTGTGTTCGCCATGCAATCATGTCATACCATACCAGTTTTGGGACATGCCACGTGAACGAAACTACCGCAAGAGCTGCAGGACCATGAAATATAAATCATGACATTCATGACATGATTTTCATGTTATGACTTGTAAAATATGCTGTTCATACAGCCATGTTATGCCATATTAAGTTTGGTGTCGATACCATTATTGAAACGGCCAGGGGACCTAAAGGTCGTAGGTGGCTAGGTAGACAGATGCGCGCAAAGTCGCCGAGGTTCGCTAAGAACTGCTTCACATTTAAAAGAAATACTTCGCATTGAAAAGAACAGTTAATGATTTAGAGTATACTTGATACTCTACTATGGACCTCGCATTCAATCAGGGTACAGACAAAAGATGTTAGAAAATATGTACAACAGGTATCAATATTCCTAAAAGTTACATAACTTACAGCGTTAGAATGAAGTGCATATATAGAAGAGCTCACACCCATATGGGACATACACAAACACATAGAAATAGTAAACGCATAGTGATGACACGCACCAATCAGACATTGACAGGTGACCTGGCTACAGGAACCAGGCCAGGTGGAAGACTAATCGAACGCGTCTGTCAACTACGGAAAGAAAGCGGCACGACCATTGTCGCAGAAATTCTACCTCCCCAAGGAAGAACAATTCCTCCGACAGAAAAGATAAGAGTTCAGAGTAGAGGCCTTCCAGAATCGAAAAAAGAGCACGACGACGATGACCTGCCGCAACAGCTTTGCACCTATTACGCCACAAACAAAAAGCTGCCGCAGCTATCAGAAGGCGTGCAAAGCGACTACGAAAGCAGCGACCAGATGTTATAAAGCGATTAACATCTAGGCCACGAAAACTAGTGTTAACTCACTTCCAAAACACCTTTGCAATGACACACTGCTGCGGCATATGCTGGTTAGACTCCTGTAACGGGCAGTTAGGACAAGTGGAAGATGGGACCATGCCCCACCTGTCCCGTGTTGGGAGTACTCTCCATCCAAGACGCCACATAAAGTCACGGAGGTGACCAGGCAAAAACGATGCCGTTATCGCGCTCCACGAGACATGTCTCGATCGTGCTAGACGGGCTGGAGGAACCAGAGGAAGCAGAAGAGCCGCCGTTGTATCTACAATGCGGCTTTCGAGAATGTCCACATCGGGACAAACCTGCTGCGCGTGTCGATAAAATGCTACTGCCGTTGAGTAAAATGCAGGCACGTTAAGTGTTTGCGGTGCAGAATTGAGCCGTGCATCTGGTAGTAAATAGCGTAGCTTGGTGCCTAAGAAATAGCAGGCAAGATCACGCGTGGGGCACTGATCACCATGCAACAACCGAAGTAAGAATCATAGGGCAAGCAGCCGGCAGCCAACAAAGACGAATGGGAATGCGAATCCACCGCAGTTTCTCGGTTGCCCAAGAGCTGCTCGGCAAACCAGCTCTGTTCCACCTGACCAGAAAAAAGAGCCAATGAGGGTTTGCAACGACCTGGTGATTCGTAATGGGGGCTGTAAGACATGAGATATGTACCATACACGGCCGCAAAACACCGTCTGTGCTAAATACCTTCTTTCGAGCAGTGGTAAATCATACTCTTGTGATTCCCGGACGTGTCTTTTTACATCTTCGACTACTGAATTCCACAAGGAGGCTGATATGCCGTAGCAAGTATAATCAAGTCCCGGAATGCGAATGGAGTCACTTTTTTGAAGACCAAAAAAGGGACTTAGGCTGGCGTCTGGGGAAAATAGGACGTAGATAATGTTGCATCTTACAAGGTTAAGTCGTGTAATAAAATTGTGTGAACACACCTTTAGACAACCCGATAGTTATAGCGCGAGAACAAAACGATGACACAGAGACAAAAAAGGACACGAAAGACACGACGATAGTTATAGCCCCAGAACAAAACGACGACACAGAGACAAGAAGGACACGGAATTCTTGTCTCCGTGTCGTCGTTTTGTTCTCACGCTATAACTATCGTCATGCCATACGAACTAGCCCAAGCTGCCACACTTTTAGACAACCGCCACAACTGCACCGGGTTGCAATGAAAGGTTCTGCAGTTTCCTGCGTTCGTGTCGAGGAAAAGTGTTTAACGATTCAGAGTACATCGTACTCTACTATGGGAGAGCACAATGCCGTGCCAATTACCCAGAGCTGTTGTGACGCTGTTGTTTCTGTGTTTAGAAAAAAATTTTTAACGATTTCGAGTACTTCGTACTCAACTATGGGAGAGCACTGAGCCGTCCCGCTAAAAGAATACTTGGGTTTAGAAAAAAGTGGTTGTAACGATTTAGAGTACCAGGTACCCTACTATGGGAGGGGAAGAATACTTGGGGGGGGGGGTTGGAAAAAGTGGGTAACGATTTAGAGTACAGGGTACTCTACTATGGGAGAGCTTAAAGCCGTCCCGTTGAAAGAAATGGTTAATCCACCAGGAGTTATGAGCATTATAGGCAGTAGAATTACCGGGACGATGCATCAGGCTACTTCATCGATAGAGAATACTTGGGCCGATCGCGGAGGCAGATAGAATAGGTTAAAATATCGAATAATGGAAGTGGCGCAAGCTGGATGTCACAACAAAGAACCATGCAGAATACTCAGCTTTCGTAGATTAGTGGACACTCAGTTATATTACGATTGTTAACAATTTTCAAATAAGTTGTCACACAGTGCTATAAGAATATGTCTCCAGCGCATACTCTCTAAGCTAATCTTTGTAATAAAAGCGTGCAATGTGAGACAGAGGGAGAAAGGCGTTGATTTTTAATAATATTATCCGCACTTCGAGCCAATACATTTCGCGTCGACGTACGTATAGGCCATGGTTATCATCGCCTTGATGTGACATTCCTAGTTTTTTTTTGTGCCAAGATAAATTGTTCGTTGCTAGAGAGAGTGTGAGGACATCTCATCTATGCATGCTGTGCGTTAAAGATCAATTGATGCGTTTCTGCGTTGACTTTTTGTCACTCACTACAAAAGACACATACGCTATACTGCACCCTTTAGGACACGCAGTGGGTGCATAGCAAGTTCGAAAACATTTCATACACTTAGCGTTTGAAGTACGCACTAGAACAGAATATATCAGTATCACGTTCAACTCTTGAAGGTGAAGCTTAAAAATCCCCAAATTTTTTGTTCGTTTTTGTGGGTATGGTTTTACTCTTATTGCCGCTTTCCTAGAAGACAGAACGTTTCAGGTTCAAGTTGACAATGAGCACAGCTCTTATCGTCACAACCGGGTTGGTGTTCCGCAGGGGGCCATAATCTCCCCCACATTATTTATTCTCGTTCTACCTGCCATTCTTCCAAGACTGGAGAAAATTGAGGGTATTGAGCACGCTATTTATTCCGACGATGTGACATTTCGGACTACAAAAGGCTCCCTCGGACAGCAAGAGGAGGCGCTGCAAATGGCGCTAAACACCGTCGACAGCTTCACCAGAGACTCAATAAACAATTATATCGGGCCAGTTGGTACGAATCCTTCTTGGTAGGAAGCGCAGCAACTTATACGCAGAACACATGACGCAAGACACAAAGAGAGATTAGCCTTACGCTAGCCGGACTCGCTAGCTGGATTCCGTGTCGAACGGTTGTGCCCCCGCTATCTGCCACGACAGTGCAGCTCTGGCCGACCGGCTCACCCTCCGCCATCTCCTTGCACCGTGAAGCTCTCGCTGAGTGGTACCCCGTCCTCGGACTCCTTCGACCGTGTCTCCCTCTTTCCCTGTCTTATCGTTACTTCTCACTCTATCCTTTTTAATCCTCCCTGACCCCCTTCCCTCGTGAGCCACTGTTGAGGTGTCACACTCTGATACAGCCAGTTACGGGGCTCACTTTTATCTTATTTTCTCTCATTTAAGAATTACTTTCCCCTTACGCTAGCCACAGAAAAAAACAAATTTTGTAGTCATCTATGAAGGCGGAAGGTCAAGGGAGAAAGACGACGGAAAAGCTTGCGTCCATCTCTCCATCGGTCGGGCACTAGTCCTCAGGAAGTGCGTAATCCGCATACTCGGAATGTTCTTGGACGAGCAGTGCGTATCCACAACATGCTTCAATCAAACCGTAAAGGCTACAAAACAGGTCACTCAATTTCTTCGCAGGATAGCCAAATGTACGAGTGGCGGGAGACAGAAAGAAATGAGGAACTTCGCGCAGCCATTTATACATTCTCGTATAATGCATGGCGTCTTCTATCTCCCCACCACCCGAACACATCTGTATTCCCTTGAGTGCCTCAATAACGAGGCCAGTAGAGTAATCACAGGGTCGCCAAAGTACACACCCCATCCTGCACTCAAAAGCTGATCTGATTTGGGAGATATCACTGACCTTATGTCTATGCACGGGATGACGTAGGTCACAATAATTGAGTCTACACGTGCAGGAAGAGCGACCTTGTCTCAAATTGGGCATGACGTATCTCATCTTCCTGTGCTACCACACATATCTCTCCCTTGGGAGCACATACAAATGCAGACCCCCAAACCTCTGCCGAAGAACATGGGCAACAAACATCCAGCAAGGAGGCAGGCCCCCACCCGAAGCCACGAGAAATACACGCAGGAGGTACGCAGGGGTAACCACCCCTATAGCTCTTGCCATATAGTGTACGTAGACGCATTCCTTCGCCAACAAGGGCAACCACCAATGTTCGCTACGGCGTAGACCAACCTAGAGGCCACAGTAAGGTGGACGAAACTGCATGTAGTGGGTAACGTATTTAAAACATCCAGGCGGAACTATATGCTATCCTCAATTTCGCCAAACATGCCGAGTCCACCAATCAGACCTTACCGAATGACAAGAAACTTCACTACAGATTATTTACTTACTCCCAAGAGGCATTTAGCGCTTGCAAGCACGTTCGCATTACCCCTCCTGTTGTTCAACAGCGGCGGTTTTACGTGCGTTGTCTGTGGGAACCAGGAGATTATTTGCATTTGCACTAGATTCCGGGCCGCATGGGTATAGCAGGAAATGAGCGGGCACATCCACTAGCGGGCGCAATGCTCGTAGGCAAAACCACCCGAATACATTTTGCACAGCGCACCAGGAGAAATTAAACAACACAGCGATTATTATGATTCCACGGAAGCAATAGCCCAAGCAAAGGGTTACCGGCGAGGCCATCTCCTCGATGTATCGAACCCATTGGACGTACCTCCGCTTCCTTGAAACGCTAATACCCACCTACAACAGGTACTATTGCTACAGCTACAGACAAGAACTCTCCTACCCCATTGCTCGTGCAGAGTTTTCGCAGAGATCGAGACATAGGCACCTCAAATATTGGCATCTGCAGCCACTGCAACACCCGAGCGGACCTGGCGCACCTTATACCTGGCACTCACCGCTGTACTCTGGAACAGGCATCAGGTAATCGCCACAATCCCACGAGAATGGCGCCCGACTTCATTCCAGGCCAGGGCAGAACCCGGGCACATCACCAGCGCCGCCGCTAACGAGCTATAGCGGTCACCGCTCGAGTACCTGGGTGATCCCAAGGCTCCGGCCGCTGGCACCAGGCTCCATCTTGGGCGTGACAGCCAGAACATCAACTAGCAAGACTCTCATTAGAAGTGCATTTTTGAGCACCCCTTTCTTTTTTGGTTTTCGTTTTGCTTTTATTTAATCCCATTTCTCCTCCTACATTCACCGGAGCCCTCCCATCGCTCGGTGGTTTGGAGATTGCGTGTCAGCTTGCATTGACGGCCAGTGGACAGGAATTCTCGGTAACATATGGGTTCCGAGAATAGGGAACTACCCCGCCGGGTGCAAGCACGCACCATCGAATCTTCAAGCTGAATAAAGTTGATTCTCTATCTCCCTCTCGCCGCAGCCCTCAAAGGGTATAAAATCTCAACAAGGACGGGTCAACAACAACAACTCATGCAGCGCATGCAGTAAAGGAAAGGTGTACGTACGTTTATAGTAAGCTATACATAACCTCTAACACTTGTTGGCATTAGCTTCGTTTGAAAGAATCATTAGTTGTGATTAATAACGAATTAATTATACATCACGTGTAGCGCGGCCCAACACGCTTTCGATGCACACGATGGGAACGCGGCCGTGGCGGGAGATGAGGATTTCCCAACAATTATGCAAATCAGCTTCAATCTGACTTTTCTGAGTTTTCGTGTGTCCTAAACCACCTGGCGACAGGTGTTTTTAGAGCTAGCCATTACAGGGTTGCAACGAATACCCGCCTTGTAACACAGGTGCGCATGCGCACAGACTCCTTCCCCACGTCTTAACCTTTGCCTCACATGGCCGAGAAGGACGTTTACCTAACTGTAAGCTAAGGGTGCCGCAATGGCGGTACAGTATAGTTATGGCGGGACAGTATAGTTACGGTGCTCTGCTGCCGACCCGCAAGCCACAGCTTCCATTCCACTTGAGGCGGTCGCGTTTCGGTGCATGGAGCCAAACTGGTAAGCGGTGTCGCGTTGGGTGGACTTGAAAAAAAGTGCCAGAACCCAAGCCAAAAGTAGCCAAAGTAGCCATCTCATTCGGTATTATTGTCGAACTTGTAGCCAAATGAAACCGGAGTGGTATTATCAGCATAGTTTTTATTATTGATGGATAAACAAAACCAATAAACAAAAACCGGCCATCAAAGCCTTCGAAAGCAGAGTCATTTCCGACCAGGCGTTACGTATCCTGCGCAGAGCGGACCCGAGGGCCTTGAAGCACCTAATCAATGTCATCTGGTTCCCCGCCCATCTCGGCCAGGCGCCGGGTGCCCCATCCAACCTCAACGAAATCACCCATGATGCAGCGCGCGCACGTGCCGATCACACTGCCACAGGGCAACCCCATCCTGTTGAGTTAGAGACCAATCGGGATGCACCAATTACGTACAATGACATAACAAAGCACTTATACCTTGAACGCCGCATTTTTTCACTCCAACATCCGAAAGTTAAAAGACCGCAGGCATTGACACTACGCCTATTACAGACACTCACGTACCCAAACCTTGCCACGCTTCACGTTTATTATCCTGACGCATACCCCTAGCGACACATGCCCCTCGTGTGGACACATAGCGACACTCGCACACATGCTCTGGGAGTGTAGAAACATTCCTCCCGACTCTACCTCAAACAAGTGGTCTCTCAGGAGCTCACTTCTCGCCGACCAGCATTGGGCCGTCCAGCAGGCCCACAAAGCGACCACCAGGTACTCCCTGTCGGTCCCTACGTGGGAGACGGACAACTACGCGCTAAGCGCGTCCTGCAGGACTGAAATAAGGTTTTATCATTCCATACCATTCAAAAAAGTAAAACAAGAAGCTTAAAAGTAGCAAGAAAATGGCATTGGTGCCAATTGGAAATTTTCGTCATCAAACTGGTCGAAAAATAGCCGATTTGGCGCAAAGTAGCCACCAACGGAAACCCTACTGCTTGGAGCACGTGTAAAATCATCAGCAAGCTTAACACGGACGCTCTGGCGCGTGACGTAGACTAGTTTGAAGCCAGTCGCAAAGCGCTGGGTGCAGTTGCCGAGATAATACCATGGTATGCTTGGGTAATGCGCCGGCGGCATGCATTTTAATTATATTACGGTGTAGGGGCATGAAACTCCGGAAATAATAATAATAATAATAATAATAATAATAATAATAATAATAATAATAATAATAATAATAATAATAATAATAATAATAATAATAATAATAATAGTAATAATATATTATTATTATTATTATTATTATTATTATTATTATTATTATTATTATTATTATTATTATTATTATTATTATTATTATTATTGTTGTAGCGTTCTGACACTCTCTCTAGCACCAAACAGTCTATCTTAGCATGAAAAAACTATGAGTCGCCACGTCAAGGTCAAGATAACCTTGGCCTACGTATGCACGTCGAGCCGAAATGTATTAGTTTGAAGTTCGGTGAATATCGATAAAAATAATAGCCTTTTAGCGTCTCTCTTACATCACAAGCTCGCACTCACAGATTAGCTGAAACAGTCTGCACCGGAGACAAAGCGTTTAATCGCCGGCTTACAACCGATTCAAACGTAACGACCGGTTGTCCAGGTTACTCTACTCAAACCGGTGGGTGGTCAGTTATGACATCCAGCATTCGCCACAAGTGACGCATGGCCTTGTGAATCACCCTAAGAGTTAATTATGCCCCCATTTTCGTGTAGGCTCCTGTGACTGGCACGTCTTTGTGCTCTCTCGTAGCAGAGTACCAAGTACTGTGGTTTGTTATTATTTTGAAAGCAAACATATGGACGCTCTCGGCTGCATTTTATCACCGGTGTGGGCTTCGGCGCTGACGTCCACGTCGTCATCGACGTCATGCACCATATATGTAAACGTAACTATATATATGAAAACGCAGCTCCGTCGTGAGATCCACTCCACGGAGGAACTTCTGGGGCAAAGCTCTTTATAGCGACACCCGTTCGTCCCTCGTAGCATTGTAATAAGTAACAAGTATAACATTTTGACCTCCAAGGTGATGCTGGTGAGAGATTTCTTCTGTGCGTTGTTGAACAATAAAAAATAGTGCTCAATGTACAGGCCAATGGCTGCTAATAAGGAATGAGAGAAATGAGAATTCGGCTTTTAGTGAACGCGCACGCTGCGATCCCCATTAGCAGCCATCGGCATGTACATTGAGCACTATCTGACAAGAAAGGGTTGCTAAAAGTTATACTCGCCGGGCGTAACCTCCTTGGTTTTAGAAAGGTTTAGCGAGCGTTGGGCCACAGTGTCATGAATACAGTGAACTAGTACATACCATGAACTCGAGGTGGTTAAAGGTGGGAAGTAGACCCGAAGCGCAAGCCGTAAAAAAGTGTGCGTGTGCCACCACTCGTTTAGTCCTTAGAATGTCCACTGGATGGTGGTGCTTCTATATGGGGAATATATGATGAAAAGAAGCGAGATGGTGGCACTTGGAGTGTTGAATAGATGGACGAACGGAAAGCCAGACAGATGCATGGATGGACGCATGAACGGACGCAGGGGCGGATGCATGGACGAACGCAGGGGCGGACGCACGAACAGATGCACGCACGGACGGGCAGATGGACGCATGGACGGTCACACAAACGGACGCATGGATGGACGGAAGTAAGAACGAATGGACGAACGAATGCTTCGCCCCACTCCCCATCATTCACTCCGTCGATATGCTGCCAATTTTTTTTTTCTGCTCCAAGAAAATCAGTGCATTCGACCGGATTGCCGCAAGCGCCTCTTGCCTTGATATGGTGCCAACTTTCTGTCCGCCAACAGACGCCGCTGGCGTCGGTTGCGCCTCGCGTTGGAGCTCACGTTTAGCTAGCGTATACGGTCGCTGCGCGCAGCGTGGTCACTCATGCAAGAAAAAAGACGCGCGTATCGGGTTCCATTCTGACCCTAATATTTGCTCCAGAGGGAGATTTCCTCCTGTTGCTCTCCGCTAGAATGGAGTGCTCCGGCGTAGAGTTCGTCAGTCACTCCTAATCTGACAATCGAAACCAAATCACGCGCACAAAAAAGAAAAAAAAAAACTAATGTTTTGTGCTGCTGAGATTCTTGAGGATATTAGAAAACTTCCGGTCACATTTCTTAGCGAACTTCGGCGACTTTGAGCGTATCTATCTATCTATCTATCTATCTATCTATCTATCTATCTATCTATCTATCTATCTATCTATCTATCTATCTATCTATCTATCTATCTATCTATCTATCTATCTATCTATCTATCTATCTATCTATCTATCTATCTATCTATCTATCTATCTATCTATCTATCTATCTATCTATCTATCTATCTATCATCTATCTATCTATCTATCTATCTATCTATCTATCTATCTATCTATCTATCTATCTATCTATCTATCTATCTATCTATCTATCTATCTCTATCTATCTATCAATCTATCTATCAATCTATCGATCTACTCTATCTATCTATCTATCTATCTATCTATCTATCTATCTATCTATCTATCTATCTATCTATCTATCTATCTATCTATCTATCTATCTATCTATCTATCTATCTATCTATCTATCTATCTATCTATCTATATATTTACGACTTTTAGCGCTCCTGGTTGTTTCGATAACGGTATCGATATCAAACTTGGTATGGCACAACATAACTGCATGAATGTCATGATTTTTATGTTATGATTAGTCATAAATTTTCTTCATACAGTCATGTTGTGCCATACCAAGTTTGGTATCGATACCATTATCGAAACAACCAGGAGAACTAAAAGTCGTAGGCGGCTAGAATGTCATGATTTACATTTCATGGTCCCGCAGCTCTTGTGGTAGTTTCGTTCGCATGACATGTTGCTAAACTGGTATGGTATGACATGACTGCATGGCGAACGCAAGCGAGAGACCCTAACGTAGAAACAACGACATTCATATCATGTAGGTCATAAATCATGACTACATGCCACGCTCAAGGTGCGCTTGCGGTCGTTTCGCTGGCTTCACGTATACCAAATATGGTATTACGGGACGTGAATGCATGACTAAGGTATATTACAGGTGCACACATTATAGTCATGAGATGCGTGCAATGTTACAACATGACTACATGCCACGCTCATGATGCGATCGCGGTCGTTTCGCTAGCTTCACTTATACCCAATTTGGTATTACGAGACGTGAATGGATGACGAAGGTATGTGACTGGTGCGAACATGATAATCCCGAGATGCGTGTCACGTGAGAACATGACTACGTGCCTCACTCAAGGCACCAATACACTTAGTCTAAGGCGCGCGTGCGTGCCAGCGTTCGTTTCATCGCGTCACAACGGCGATGCCACGCCAGGCGCCGATTTGCCTGCCGTATACTCGCAGGCGTGCGTCGCGTTGCGTTGCTTAAGGCTGTTTCACATGCCACAATTGCAGCGAAAAAAATCGTCCGTTCGCTCCTATCGCTCCGTTCGCAACCGTCGCTAATGCCGGTTTCGTTTCACATGGTCAGCGAACGGTCTGCGATTATCGCTCTGCGACTGGAGCGGTGGCAAGAACTCACCGCTCCAGTCGGTGAGTTCTTGCCACCGCTCCTTGAGGCAGACACGAATGTAATGTAATAATATGTGCATTATGATATCATGAATTTACCGTGAACGGTAACGAAGGGCTTGCTTGTTTCGTGATTTAAGAACACTTTCCAGTCTGAATTCATTTTAAAATGCACAGCATCGACCTTTACCAAAACAAACATGTCGACTCTATTTCGACGGCTTGGCCGGACCAGCCCTATTTCGACGGGTCCCGACCAAAAATCGCTCCCGCCGCTGCGATCAGAGCGAAAATTTCGCCGCGGACCGCTGTGGTGGGAGCAAACTGCCCTTTTTTTTTTTTCGCTGCGAGCCAATTCGCAGCCTGAAAATCGCTACTTTTTGTGTCATGTGAAAGGGCGGCCGTTTCACATGACACAAAAAGTAGCAAGAACTCACCGCTCCAGTCGTAGAGCGAAAATCGCGGACCGTTCGCGGACCATGTGAAACGAAACCGGCAACAGCGACCATTGCGAACGGAACGATTTTTTTCGCTGCAATTGCGGCATGTGAAACAGCCTTTAGACGCATGCGCACGTGAGCGCGGCGGCATTTCTTCGTCACGAAGAGAGGCAGACGCAGTGCTGTCTGGGTAACGTCATCGGCGCGAAATGCACTGTCGCATTTCGCGCCTGTTGCCGCCTGGCCACGCCGACGAACGCTGGTCGCGCCTGGCATCAGATTATAAGAGTGCTCGCGTTGCTAGCGCAGCGCTGCTGTGCCCAGCGTACACGCGCGTCAGCGTTCCGTCAGAGTGTATTAGGCCATTCGTGATGCGCTTGTGGCCGTTTCGCTAGCTCCACATATACCAATTTCAGTATCAGGTGACGTGAATGAATGACGAAGGTAAATGACACGTTCAAACATGATTATCTTGACAAGGAAGTAATGTACGGCCCAATTTACTTCCGCCTTGTTATGTTGTGCTCATTTTAAAGTAACATATCAACCGTCTTCATCGTGCTGCGCATATCATAGATTCCTACTGTACGCGGGATCTGCCAATTTTTTGCTTTTCGACATCGATGTAAAAAGCTTTTTTGTTTGTGAATGTTTTAAAGTAAAATTTTTCTTCCACTTTCAGATAAAAGAAAGGCGCTTTGCACGAAGGACTATTCTTTGAAGTGCTATGTGCAGCCTATAAAAAGTTACGTTTGAAATATTTGGCCACTTATGGGCGGAAAAACTGTTTAAAGTGGGCGGGCTATTCGCGGAAGCTTTTGTTCCCTCGCTTATTGGGTTAACTTCAACTAATAACCGTGTAACAGACCTTTAGCTGGTGATCGCTGTTTCAAGGCCCACGGGATGGCTTTATGCTCTCTCATAGTAGCGTACCTAGTACTATGAATAGTTGACCAATTTTTCTAAACACACGTGGATATGCCTTCGTTTGGACATGGCGACGCGGATGATCCCCGAGCAGGCTCGACCGAGCTTATATCCCACGTGCGTTGGAGGCGTTTGTCTTCGATTTATGCGTTCTGTCCTGTCCACTTTCTCGTGTGTACGCATCTGATCATCGGCCAATTTGTCTTGGAGCTCGAAGTTCCATTTTAGGGGCGTAGCTTTTTATAGCGACACCCGTTCGTCTCTCGTAGCCCTTGTAGTATGTAACAAGTATAATATTTTGACCTCCAAAGTGGTGCCGGTGAGAGACTTCTTCTGTGCGTTCTTGAACAATAAAAAATAGTGCTCAATGTACATGTCAATAGCTGCTAATGAAGAATGAGAGACAGGAGCATTCGGCTTTTAGTTAACGCGCAGACTGCGATCACCATTAGCAGCCATTGGCATGTACATTGAGCACTATCTGACAAGAAAGGGTTGCTACGTTATACTCGCTGGGTGTAACCTCCTTAGCTTTAGAAAGGTTTAGCGAGCGTTGAGCCGCAGTGCCATGAATACAATGAACTTTTATATACCATGAATGAACTCGAGGTGGTTAAAAATGGGAAATAGATACGAAGCACAAGCCGTAAGAAAGTAAAAGCCGAATTCTCCGCCTCTTATTTCCCATTAGCAGCCATTGGCATGTACATTGAGCACTATCTGACAAGAAAGGGTTGCTACGTTATACTCGCTGGGTGTAACCTCCTTAGTTTTAGAAAGGTTTAGCGAGCGTTGAGCCGCAGTGCCATGAATACAATGAACTTGTATATACCATGAATGAACTCGAGGTGGTTAAAAATGGGAAGTAGATACGAAGCGCAAGCCGTAAGAAAGTAAAAGCCGAATTCTCCGCCTCTCATTTCCCATTAGCAGCCATTGGCATGTACATTGAGCACTATCTGACTGAAAAAGTTTGCTACGTCATACTCGCTCGGCGTAACCTCCTTGGTTTTTGAAAGGTATAGCGAGCGTTGGGCCGCAGTGCCATGAATACAGTATATACCATGAACTCGAGATGGTTAAAGGTGGGAAGTAGACCCGAAGCGCAAGCCGTAAGAAAGTGTGCGTGTGCCGCCTCTCGTTTAGTCCTTGGAATGTCCGCTGAAGGGCGGTGCTTTTCTATGGGAAATATATGATGAAAAGATGCGAGATGGTGGTACTTGGAGTGTTGAATAGATGGACGAACGGACACACAGACAGATGCACGGACGAATGCAGGGACGGACGCACGAACAGACGCACGCCCGGACGCGTGGATGGACGCATGGACGGTCACACAGACGGACGCATTGACGGACGGAAGCAAGAACGAATGGACAGACGAATGCTTCACCCACCCTCCATCATTCCCTCCGTAAATATGATGCCAATTTTTCTTTTTCGGAAAAGCCATGGCGTCTTGATATTCACGTCCTGCAGGACGCGCGCTCAAAATCAGATTTGTCACGAGCAATACGTGTGTCGCTCACGGCGTCTGGTACTGAAGATCGGGATGCGCTTAAAATGCAGTGGCGCCTGCGTTGCTCAGTAGAGGTGCGTTTGCTTCGTCGACGCGTTTCTGAAGAGCTTGCTGATACTGCGATGAATTTACGCATTTCTTTGCGTGCCGTAACACCTTCTCCTCTGATGCGAACTTGGCAGCGTGAACTGCGTGAACGCTTTCAGCGCTTGACTGCTGCTCCGTCTCTGGCGGCAGCAGCAAGGCTCTGTAGACATAAACCATGTGCGCTTCGTGATGTATTGCGCTACGCGAGACATTCGTTTTTAGGGGCGAAACTCCTTATAGCGGCACCCGTTCGTGCCCCGTAGTAACAAGTATAACATTCTGACTTCCAAGGTGGTGCCGATGAGAGACGTCTTCTGTGCGTTGTTGAATAATAAAAAATAGTGCTCAATGTACATGTCAATGGCTGCTAATGGGCAATGAGAGACAGGAGCATTCGGCTTTTAGTTAACGCGCAGGCTACGATCAGCATTAGCAGTCAATGGCATGTACATTGAGCACTATCTGACAAGAAAGGGTTGCTACGTTATACTCACTGGGTGTAACATCCTTAGCTTTAGAAAGGTTTAGCGAGCGTTGAGCCGCAGTGCCATGAATACAATGAACTTGTATGGGTCCGTCTCGTCCAGCAGCTCATCAGGTGCCGCTGTAATTCCGGCTGCAGCAATGACAATCAAGTTTAAGTTGTCGCATATGACTACATCTACGGCATCAGAGCTTGCTGCTATAAGGGCTGCTTTACAATATCTCGTTCAAGAACGTCCAGGAAAATGGGTCATATTCTGTGATTCGAAGGCAGCGCTTCAGAGTTTGCAGACTGCCATGCGTAGGAGGAGTCATGACCAATTGGTACAAGAAATAAGACATTGCCATCATGAAGCTCTAGCACGAGGGCATGATATTATATATCAATGGCTGCCTAGACATATCGGTATTACCGGAAATCAATTAGCCGATGATGCAGCCCGCTCAGCCCATGAAGGAACCCGTGTAGTCCCGATTCCTCTATCAAGGAATGATGCAGCAAGACAACTTAACCTGCTGGCTCGAGATCTCACACGCACGTTCTGGTCGTCTACGAGCTTCCAAAGGTGTCAATTTTATAAACTGGATCCTTCGCTCAAGCTAAAGCTACCATCACAACTTTCCCGCTCCGATGCGACACTGTTATACCACCTTTGGTTGGGTGTTGCATTTACAAAGGTGTACTCCTTTCGCATTGGTATGGCAGACACTCCTACATGCGACTACTGCGTAGCTGGAGAGACCATCGAACACGTCCTGTGCACCTGCGCTTGCTACGACACACAGCGATGCCTGCTACGAATGGTTTTGAATCAACTTGACCCCGGACCATTTTGTGTGCAGAAGATACTAGGACCTTGGGCATCTGCCTCAGTTGCGCAGAAAGCAACTAAAGCACTGCTACTTTACCTTAAGACGAAAAACCTGAGCGACCGCCTGTAAACTGTGTGTGCTCCCCGAGTGTGCTTGTGATTGTGTGTACCTTCTCATCTTTCTGCAACCTCTTTTCTCCCCTTTATCCCTTCCCCAGTGCAGGGTAGCAAACCGGATGTTCGTCTGGTTAACCTCCCTACCTTTCCTTGCATCTTTATCTCTCTCTCTCTCTCTCTCTCTCTCTGTATATATCATGAATGAACTCGAGGTGGTTAAAAATGGGAAGTAGATACGAAGCGCAAGCCGTAAGAAAGGAAAAGCCGAATTCTCCACCTCTCATTTCCCATTAGCAGCCATTGGCATGTACATTGAGCACTATCCGACTGAAAAAGTTTGCTACGTCATACTCACTGGGCGTAACCTCCTTGGTTTTCGAAAGGTTTAGCGAGCGTTCGGCCGAAGTGCCATGAATACAGTGAACAAGTATATACCATGAACTCGAGGTGGTTAAAGGTGGGAAGTGGACCCGAAGCGCAAGCCGTAAGAAAGTGTGCGTGTGCCACCTATCGTTTAGTCCTTGGAATGTCCGCTGTATGGCGGTGCTTCTATATGGGGAATATATAATGAAAAGATGCGAGATGGTTGTACTTGGAGTGTTGAATAGATGGACGAACGGACACATAGACAGATGCATGGATGGACGCATGAACGGACGCAGGGGTGGCTACATGGACGAACACAGGGACGTACGCATGAACAGACGCACGCACGGACGGGCTGATGGACGCATGGACGGTCACACTGACGGGCGCATGGACGGACGGAAGCAAGAACGAATGGACGGACGAATTCTTCGCCCCACACTCCATCATTCACTCCGTGGATATGCTGCCATTTTTTGGGGGGCAATCACTGCTATCTGTCTCTTTGGCAGTCATCACCAGGCCTCATCAGTGCTTGGACGAGATTGGATTGGATAAACTTTTATTTGGTCCTCCGAACACAGATCACTGTGCTGCGGGCAGCCCCCATGTGGGGACTGAGATGCCAAGCTCCTCAGCCGCCTCGCGGGCTTGGTGGACAGCCCAGAGCTGATCTGCCAAGGATGAGCTGCGGATTGCCGCCTCCCATCTGGCAGAGGTGATGTTCGATATATGAGCGAATTTGGTGCACTGCCAGAGCATGTGTTCTAATGAAGCTATTTCCCCACAATGTGAACAAAGATTACTTGGGTATAGGTCAGGGTACATGATGCGTAACATTTTCAAAGTAGGGTACATCCGCGTTTGCAAAAGCCTTAATGTTAGTGCTTGGGGCCGGGTTAGATTTTTGTGAGGCGGAGGGAAAATCCTTCTAGACAGGTAGAAATGTTTAGTGAGCTCGTTATATGTTGTAAGAATTTCCCGGTTATCCCCTTCACCGGTAGAACGCATCCCCGGGGAGGCATGGTTGGAGAGTTCTCGCACCGCCTCGTGTGCTGCTTCATTGAGATTGGGAGGGGAATCGTTGATTTGCCCAAGGTGAGCTGGGAACCAACTCAGAAGATGATGCGTTATGTTCTTGCCTTGCAGTATTCTCAGCGTTTGTTCAGAGACCGTCCGCTTGGCGAACGCCCGTAGTGCTGCCATGGAATCACTGTAGACGACTTCAATGTTATCCATCTTGAGTGCTAAGGCGATGGCCATCTGTTCTGCAATGATTGGGTCTTTCGTCTTGACCGTCGCTGAGTTGACGACATGGCCAGCCCCATCGACCACCACTGCCACAAACGCTTTCCCATTGGCGTAGGAAGCCGCGTCAACAAATACGACCCCTCGTTCCTCGTTTGAGACCTGACGAAGTATAGTCCTGGCCCTCGCTACTCTTCTTCCGACGTTGTGTTCTGGATGCATGTTTCTTGGTATAGGAGACACCGTGATATTCTCCCTGATGCTGTCGGGGATATCATTGTAATTGTGCCTCATTGCCATTGGGTGTTGGCCCAGCTCCTGCAGGATCATTCTCCCCGACCTTGTTGTAGATAACCTTGCAAACTGTGCTCTCTCTTGGGCTTCTGCTATTTCTTCGAGCGTGTTGTGAATGCCAAGCTCAAGCAGACGCTCGGTGCTGGTATGTATGGGTAGGCCCAAGACCTTCTTGATAACTTTCCTGAGGAGCACATTCAGTGTCTTGGACTCTGCTCTTGACCAGTTGTGCATTGCTGCCTCGTACGTGAAGTGGCTTAGAACAAACGCATGCATCAACCTGATGAGGTTGTCTTCCTTGATCCCATTTCTTTTGTTGGCCACTCAGCGTATGAGGTGCACCGCACTGTGTGTTTTCCAAGTTAACTTGGCTATAGATTCGCTGTTGGCGCCTGTAGACTCTATCAGCATGCCCAGGACTTTGATGGAGTCGACCCTCTGGATGGAATCCCCTTGATTTGTACGGAGGTGGATGTCTATCTGGTTTAACGGCTTCCATCCCCTGGGTTTCGGTCCCCGGCGTGCAGTCCTATACAGTAAAAGTTCTGACTTACTCGAGGAGCACTTGAGCCCAGAAGGACGAAGGTACTCTTCTACAGTGTCAATCGCCTCTTGCAGGGCGCTCTCAATCTTCCCCTCGCTTCCACTGGTGCACCAGATGGTAATGTCATCTGCGTAGATGCTGTGCTTCAATCCTTCAATGCTCGATAATTTCTTTGACAGTCCTATCATGGCAATGTTGAACAGCATTGGTGAAATCACTGCCCCTTGCGGCGTGCCCCTTGCTTCTAGTTCTATTGCTGCGGTCTCGATATCTGCAATCTTCATCACGGCTTTCCGATCTGTAAGAAAGGACCGTACGTAGACATAGAAGGCTTTCCCCAGACCAAGCTTGGAAATTGCTTCGAGTATGAATGAGTGGTGGATGTTGTCAAACGCTTTTTCTAGATCTAGGCACAGAATGGCTCTCACGTCTCTCGTTTCGTTGTCGATGACCTGGTGTTTGACAAGCTTCAATGCATCTTCTGCGGATAGCCCTGCCCTGAATACAACCATATTGTGTGTATATATGTCGTTATCTTCCAAGTACTTGTTTATCCTGTGCAGTATGGCATGTTCTGCAACCTTGCCGATACATGATGTCAAGGATATTGACCTCATGTTGTCCAAGTTAGGGGGCTTTCCTGGCTTAGGAATAAGGATCGTCCTGGCCAGCTTCCACTGCTCTGGCACCCTGCCTTCTTGCCATGCTTCATTGATCATATCCTTCAGGGTTTCAATTGAATCATCATCAAGGTTACGAAGGGCCTTGTTTGATATACCGTCCGGGCCAGGAACCGACCTGCCGTTGAGATCATGCAAGGCTCTTCTGATCTCCTCGATGTTAAAGTCGCCCTCAAGACCTGGATTGGGCCTGCCCTGGTACTGTCTACTTGGTCGTGCCAATTCTCTTTTGATTGGGAGGTACTTATGCACGAGCCGCTGCACAACTTGCTGTTCTGTAGTGCGCCCTATCTCTTAGTGCAAAATTCGAGCGATAACATGCTTTTGTTTCGTTTTGGTGGTGTTTTCGTTGAGGAGATGTTTTAACATATTCCACGTCTTGCCATTGCGCATCTGACCATCGACGGAGTTGCAGATTTCGTCTCATTGCTGCCTCGATAGTGCGCGACAATGTTCCTCGACTGATCTGTTTACCTGAGCTATCTTCTTCCTCAGTCTTCGGTTCAGGCGCTGACCCTTCCAACGGTTCAGTAGTGCTTGCTTTGCTTCAAGAAGATGAACGAGCCGGCTATTCATTCTTTCAACCGGAAAATCTGTGGTAATGGTGGAGGAGACGGATTTGATGTCATCTTTAATCTTTTTGACCCACTGCTCCAAGCCTTGTCTGTGGCCATCTTGTTCCCTTTCCATTCTTATCTTCTTGAACTTATCCCAGTCTGTGAAGTGGAATTCTCTCTGCTTTTTACGCTCCACGGAGAAGGTAGTGGCAAGACTGCAGTGGTCACTCCCTAGGTCTACAGCAAGGTTCATCCACTGGGCCTTCTTGATGTTCCTTACAAATGTAAGGTCCGGGGTGGAATCCCTGCAGCAAGATGTACCATGCCTTGTTGGTAGGCTGGGGTCTGTGATTAGGGTGAGATCAAGTTCACTGGCACTTTGCCAAAGTCGATTTCCTTTCCCAGTGTTGTACTTGTAACCCCTTGTATGATGAGGGGCGTTGAAATCACCTGCTATGACGAGTGGACATTCCCCGGCGATATTAACAGCTTTCTTTAGAACTGTCTTGAACCCTTGCTTTTGTTCCTTTGGACTGCTGTATATATTAAGAATGAAAATGCTCTGACGGTTGCTGGTACCTGGCACGATCTCTACCATGACGTGTTCCAACCGGCCTGCTTCTATCTTGAGGTCGTGGGTTACGAGCGTTAGTTTGTTGCATACGAAGGTGCAGACTCCCCTCCCTTCAGTATCCCCTATTACAGGCCGGAATCCAGGCAACGTTGCTTGCGGTGAAAGGGTTTCTTGTAATAATATAATATGAGGCTTTTCTTGGCTGCTCCTGATATACTGCTTGTAGGGCTGCCTTCTTTTTAAGGTAACCTCTACAGTTCCATTGCCAGATACGAAATGCTTCACGTGGCGCTGCCATCATGGTTATTACATGGGCGGCCAGAGCCTGATGCTGCACCTGTCGACAGATTTGGTACCACTAGTATTGGTGGCCGAAGGGGTGAGTTTGGTGCATGAGGATGCCTTGCTGTATTGTGCAGATATGCTTCGACCTTGCGCAGTCATATGCTCTTCCAGTGCCGCCACGCTTGACTGTAGCCTACTCATCTGCTCGCTAAGATTGGCTACTACTTTGCTGAGCGTGTCAAGGACCTCTTTCATATCTGACATGCTCGTTTGGTTGGCTTCCACGTGTTCTGCCATGACTGCCCTCTTTTTTGTGGTTCTCGAGTCCCCCACGTTTTCAGCCACAGGGACATCAACTGGTTGAGGCATTGGCTGTGAAGACTGCGCGCTGGTTAGCCTAGTGAGAAGAATTTTTATTTCCTTTAACTCAGCTGATAGCCTCTCATTCGATT
This sequence comes from Rhipicephalus microplus, assembly GCF_013339725.1. Taxonomy (NCBI): domain Eukaryota; kingdom Metazoa; phylum Arthropoda; class Arachnida; order Ixodida; family Ixodidae; genus Rhipicephalus; species Rhipicephalus microplus. The sequence continues at coordinate 132,218,034 of NC_051171.1, forward strand.
TTGTAAGTCTCGCGTTTTCTTGCTCTAGCTGTGCAATTCTATCATGCTCTGGCAGCTTACCTGTCATCACCTCTGCCGCGCCGTTGCGCACTCGCTCAGCCCAGCTGCCTTTCGATGTAACTGCAGGCGTCCTCCCCTAGTGTGAAGCCGTGATCTCGAACTGAACGCCAGGCAGCTGGCCATTCGGTTGCCGCCCAGGCTGATCCCGACCCTGATGGTGACCTTGAGAACTCGAGCGCCCCCGTGATTGGCAGCGGGCCTTGGGTCTAGAACCTCTCCTGGAACGCGACCTTCCCCTGGAGTGGGGCCGCCTTTGTTGTTCTTGAGTAGCCTGGATGCTCTGGGTCCCGTAGGCTGGAATAAGCTGCTTGTCGTTGATGTCTGGACTCGATGTGATTGATGCGTCCCGGGCTTCTGCGGCTGCTCGCGATCTTCTCAACGTCTGCGTCTGACGACGTATGGCACTAAGAACCTGTTCTTGTACTCTTTGTCTGCCGTGGGATGGTGCCCGTCACACAGCCTGCACCTTGGATTGCACTGGTGCAGGCTATCTGGGTTCTTGATCTCGCAGCCTCTGCAGATGGTTTCAGCTGGGTTCGGACAGACGTCAAACCGATGTCCCAGCTTTCCACAGACGTAACAAATATCGATGTTCTTGCGGTAAAGGGAGCACTGCAAAAGTGAAGGTCCATATCTCACGAATCTGGGCACCTTGTGTCCTTCGAACGCTATGATGATTGTCCCGGTGTCTTTGATTCTCTTGGCCTGCAGCGCGAGCGGGTTGTTCGCGTTCACAATCTTTCGGGTCAAAATGTCCTGAGTATCGCTTACGGGGATCCCGCGAATCACTCCTTTACAACTATCGTGGGGTGCCGTGGCGTACGCGCTAACCTCAAAAATTTTGCCTCCAATGTCAATTTGCTTGACCTTGAGGTATCTTGAAGCTCTCTCTTGGTCCGGAGTTCTCGCCACCATAATGTTCTGCTGCAAGTTGAAACAGATGATGTCCTGCATGGCCTCCTCCTCTTTGATGCCGGCCGCCAGTACTATCGCGTCTGCCACGGCTCCAGTGCCAATTCTCGAGATATTTAATCCTCCACGTGGTCGTAGCACAATTTTGCTGAAGTCCTTGGGTAGTGGCGGCATTCGTCCAGCTCGCACAATTGTATGCTTGGTATCATACCAACTATGACTGGTTCGAGCGTCTCCCGCAACGCCAGCCTTGGTCGAACCCTTGGCAGCAGGAACGCTAACCGTGGCTTGTTTATTCCTTGAGCGTCTCGTTTCGGTTTCCTTCCAACCCATGTCTTCCATGCAATCCTCTGGAGAGATGTCCTCTCCATCTACTTGGTATTCCATTCTCAGTTGCAGGTTCTGGAACGCGCAGAGCGTTGCGTCACGTTGGCGCCGGGTCGGCGCATCGGCGACAATCGCCTCCTTGGTTGTTAGGCTTAAATCCCCCGGTGGCATTGCCGTGTAAAAATGCCCCAAAAACGGTTTGAAAGTCCACTCACCAGCACAAAGGTGGTATCTGCTGAGTTCTTGAGAACTTAGGCATACGATGGGACTGAAAACTCGGCGACAAATTCGTGAATACCACAGGAAAGCATTCTTGAAAGCAGGAGCCGATCTTCGCACGTCCGCACTGGTCGGCACCTAGAGCGTCTCCTGGACGAGAAATGCACAGCTTGTAATATACCACACGTGATATCATAGCCTATACTGAGGCATGGTCTGCGCGTGGTATCCTTGTGTCTTTGAACCAGGAAAAAGCATTTGACCGGCTAGAACACACGTATATCTTTAATGTGCTCACAGCCCTTGGCTTTCCTCATTCGTTTGTGGAAATAATTAGAAATACCTACACTGTTCTAAAGAGCATGCTGGTTCCTGGATTGCTTGGAGAGTGCCGCCTTTTCCATAACACGTGTGGTCCGTCAGGCATGTTCAATGTCTCCTGTGCTGCTTGTTCTCAGCCTCGACCCATATTTGCGTGCTCTTGACGAGGATTCACACGTCCGGCGTCTAGCTCTTCCTGGTAACAGTATCGTGACAGTCACAGCTTCCGCTGAGGACATAAACTTGCGCATTTCAGGTGACAATAACCTTTCACACAGCCTGCGTGTATTTTTCTAGTAGGGCGATATTTCATGTGCAGCGTTGAACATCTCCAAATCCCGGTATTTCTTCATTGGCTCTCCAAACTACAGGCTTAGCGCCTTTTTTCCGATTCGGCCCTTCTTATTTAGGTATTTTATACAACCACTACGGCATTTCCGAATCCGTTTGGTTAAACGCTCTCGAAAAAGTAAGACTGAAAATTCAGGACGCATGGGATTTTGACTTTCCGCTTCTTGAGTGGAGGTACCTTGCACAGACTGCATTTTGCGGTCGCGTTTGGTACCTTTCTCACGTCGTGCAACCATCTTTACGTATCGTTCGGACACTGAAGTCGGGTTTGAGTTCCCTTTTAGAGGCGAAGCTTCTTATATCGGCACCTGTTCATCCCTCGTAGGCGTTGTAGTAGTGTGTAACAAGTATAACATTTTTACCTCCAAGGTGGTGCCGGTGATAGATTTTTTCTGTGTGTTGTTGAACAATAAAAGACAGTGCTCAATGTACATGCCAATGGCTGCTAAGGGGGAATGAGAGACAGGAGAATTCGGCTTTTGGTTAACGCGCACGCTGCGAATTTTTTATTGTTCAACAACACACAGAATACAAGAAAGGGTTGCTACGTTATACTCGCTGGGCGTAACCTCCTAGGTTTTAGAAAGGTTTAGCGAGCGTTGGGCCGCAGTGCCATGAATACAGTGAACTAGTATATACCATGAACTCGAGGTGGGTAAAGGTGGGAAGTAGACACGAAGCGCAAGCCGTAAGAAAGTGTGCGTGTGCCTCCTCTCGTTCAGTTTTTGGAATGTCCGCTGGATGGTGGTGCTTCTATATGAGAAATATATGATGAAAAAACGCGAGATGGTGGTACTTGTAGTGTTGAATAGGTGGACAAACGGACACACAGACAGATGCATGGACGGACGCACGGATGCCTGCACGGATGGATGGACGCATGGACGGACGCAGGAGTGAATGCATGGACGAAAGCAGGGACGGACGCACAGATGAACGTGTGGACGCACGAACAGACGCACGCACGGACGGGCGGATGGACGCACGGGCAGCCACACAGACGCACGCATGGGTGGACGGAAGCAAGAACGAATGGACGGACGGATGCTTCGCCCCGCTATCTATCATTCACTCCGTGTATATGCTGCCATTTTTTGGGGGGGGGGGGGGTCAGGTGGCACTGAGTTGGTCTCTCATGTGGCGCTGGAACAGCAGCGTTTTCAGGGAGGCTTTGCTTTCTCCCTTCAGTGTCCATATTACGCTGTCGGCTGCTGCCAATGCGCTTCCTTTTGCGCCTAGTGCTAGGGGAAGAATCTCCCACAAGAACGCTTGCATATTACTTTCTGGGTACTCACCTTAGGCATTTGATGCCTAATGTGCGCCTTAACAAGGCACCAAAATCAATAACACTTGCTTTGTTTTAAGGAACAACTGCTGCATTTTGTCGCCTTGTCCAGTCGACCTGTCCTGACATAGAGGTGTTGAACAACCATATAGTTGAGACAACTGCTGCTTTGTTGCTTCCGTTGGTTCCTCCAGCCCATCGTACTCGTTCTAGTCGGGTGTCTTAGAGCTAGTCAACGGTTTTTTTTTTGTGCCTGGACACCTCCGAGACTTCATGTAGCGCCTGGGATGGGGTGTGCTTCTCATGCACTACCGACCACCTCTAAGTGTGGAGAATGGACCAGTCACCAACATGTCCGAACTGCTCCTTTCAGGAAACAAATCAGCATTTTTGAGGCATTGTGCCATTGTTCGTGTTTTTTGGAGAACCGTAAATGCGTGATTTCGCTGCCTCCGAGTAAATCGCTCTGTTTCTTCTGGGCGTTGTTATCGAGGCCGCTTTGCTTGTCTTCTCATTTTTGCCGCTTCTTCCTGCCTATGGTGCAACCGCGGCTATAGGCGGTGGCAGCGGGCCGCCACCACTGCGTGCTTTTCCCGATCCTAGAGCGATTGTACTCGGAGCTGCTCTCTGTTTTTTCGGAGAAGCTCTTCTTCCTCGGTGAAGAGGAATTCCTTCAGCACTGGTCTTACCCTTTTGTGTCAGTCTGTGACAAACGAGTGAGACTTGTCTTTGGGCCGGCCTGGTATTGGTAGGCTGATGTGTCGATCAATGCACTTGCAGAAATGACATGCCAACTTGTAAATATGTGAAATGTACATATTCATGTTTCATTTGGGCCTCTTGTTTACCTTGCAATATTTATATGTGTATATGCCCTTTTGTGACACATTTTAGTGTAGCTGTGTTTGTGTGAACCATCTAATGTAGATGTTCTTTCCACGTCATCCCACATCCATTAACATGTAAATGAAGTGTTTTGTCATCTTCGTTATTGTATGTCTAAGAAGAAAATGTTCTGTTGAAATGTTATTGACGCCTGTAACAATATTTTTTTTAAACAGGTGGTCTACGGGACGGTTTTCAACTTTCCCATAGTAGAGTACCAAGTACTCTAAATCGTTAACCACTTTCTCTAAACGCAGACATAATTTGCAACTTGCGATGCCTTAATAGCTTCTCAAATGAGGGATGGCTCACTGCTCTCCCAAAATTGATTACGAAGCACTAAAAATTGTTAAACACCTTTAATGCCGTTTCACAGGACACAAAAAGTAGTGAATTTCAGGCTGCGAATTCACCAATTGCGACAAAAAAAGAGTAGTTCACTCCCAACGCAGCGGTCAGCGGCGAGCTTCCAACATGTTGGAAATTTTTGCTCTGATCGCAGCGGCGGGAGCGATTTCTGTTAGGGAGCCATCGAAACAAGGCCGGGTCGGCCAAGCTGTCGAAATTACGTTGACATATTTGTTTTGGCAATGGCCTCTGTTGGGCATTTTAAAGCGGAGTTATATTGGAAAGTGTTCCTAAAAGACGAAACAAGTGCTTTTCGTTACCGATCGTGGAAACTTGTTCATATCATAATGCATAGATCGTTACATTATATTAGAAAAATTCTGCTGCGTCGGCCAGAACGACTGGGGGTAGGAAACGTAGCTCGTCGCTCCAGTCGCAGACTGTAAATCGCTGACCATTCACGGTCCGTGTGAAATGAAACAGCCATTAGCAGCGGTCGAGAACAGAGCGATTGGAGGGAACAAAGATAATTTTGTCTCTGCAATCACGACATGTAAAACAGTTTTTATAGTGGCGAAGCTCTAAAGTCGTAGGTTTGTCCATGCTGGTTCGTAACCACCCAGTTGTATGACTCACTCAGCAAGTGGTGCTAGTGTAAGTTACAGGCGAACGGATGCACGGAAGGACGGAAAGAAGCATGGACGCAAGGACGGACGCATGGACGCTTCGCACCACTCATAATCATTGACTCCGTCGATATGCTGTGATTTTGTGACCGGCTCATAACTACCTCGTTGTATGACTCACTCAGCAGGTGGCGCTAGTGTGAGTGACATACATACATATACAGACAGACAGATATATATATATATATATATATATATATATATATATATATATATATAGATAGATAGATAGATAGACAGATACATACATACATACATATGGGCGGATAGACGGACGCATGAATGCATGGACGGATGGAACTCATTGCCAATGACTGCACCGTGCAGCACACGCTCTCCAAATACGCAATCAGATGTATCCATATGCAACCTATCACAATCCGAGGGATGTGCATAGACTTAGTGTTTGCAAACTTCCCACTGCAGCCAGTAAAAGAACATCTCTCACTTCATTTAATTGACCATAAAGCCGTAATAATGAAGGGACCTCGCAGTCCAGCCGCCATGACAACGAAGAAACGAATAAACGAAAGAATAAACGAACAAGAACAAAATAAAAGTTGATTCGTACAATATACGCGCAGTCTTACGACTTTCTAATGATGTAATGGGCTAACTTTTCACTTGGGGGTTACGGTTTACCCCTTGAGCTTCGCCCACTTATCATTCATTCCGTAGATATGGCGTGATTTTTTAAAACACACAGTATACACTGAATAATTATTGGGATGGATTCGGCTTTTCCATTGTAGAGTATATGAAGTACTCTGAATTGTTAAACACTTTTTCCATACACATTATTCAGCGTAGCTAAACAAAATCAATTATCATATTCAGATTATTATTTGGAACTACACCTAATCAAGATTCATGTATGTGGGGTTTAACGTCCCAAAACCACCATATGATCACGAGAGACGCCGTAGTGGAGGGCTCCGGCAATTTCGACCACCTGGGGCTCTTTATAGTGCACCCAAATCTGAGCACAAGAACCCACAACATTTCCGCCTCCATCGGAAATGCAGCCGCCGCCACCGGGATTCGATCCCGCGACCTGCGGGTCAGCAGCCGAGTACCTTAGCCACTAGACCATCGCGGCGGGGATAATCAAGATTCACGTCAGCAGTATCCTACACGTGTACAACAGTGACAGAGTGCAGCCGGTTTTCTGGCCGCTTACGTATGGAGTTAAAGGGTGCGAGTAATCCTCCCTCTCTTCTTCTACGTAAATGATTCCTCTGCATACGAAACTGAGTCTTCCAGGACAGCTCTAGGTGCACGTTAAAGCGCCTCAGGTGGTCGAAATTCACGGAGCACTCCACTATATCGTGCCTCATAATTATACCGTGGTTGCCAACCATGAAACCTCCGAATTAATTATGTCGTTGTCCTGATCTCAATTGAAAATTGCGCGTATAGACATACACCACTTACGTATTTTGACACGATCGCTCTAAATTGAGAACTCTGATGATGAGCTCGAACACCTTTTGTTGTAGTTATTTCTGCGCCTGCAGGTGGTTGAAAAAGCGCGGGATCAACGCACGCACGCACGCACGCACGCACGCGCGCTCCTGTGAATGCGCAGCGTCGCGCGCGTGTGTAAGTGTGAGTGATTTTAGATAAAAAAGTAGAGAAAAGTGAGCCCCGTAACTGTCCCTCAGGGGGAGGACACCTCAACAGTAGCTCACAAGAGGTGGACGTAAAGGAGGGATTAAAAGGATAGGATTAAAAGGTAAAGATAAAAAGGAAGGAGGGAGCGAGGTGCAGGGATAGCAAACGACAGAAAACGACGGAAGTAGAGAGGATATAGGAAAGATGGACACGGTCACAGGAGTCCGAGGACGGGGTACCACTCAGCGAGAGCTCTTGTCGGCGGCAGGAGATGGCATAGGGCGAGCCAGTCGGCCAGAGCTGCGCTGTCATCGGAGATCGCGGGGGCACAACCGGTCGGCACGAAATCTAGAAAGCGAGTACATCGCAGCGTATATACAATATATTATGTTTAGGATTCAATGGATACGTTTCCGAAATCGAATCTAAAAAATAGAGCCGCCATTACCATCCATGAAATTGACGCGAGATACACAAGGCCGAAAAACTCAGTGGGCTTTTTTGGCGTCATCCCGGAGATTAGACAGCGCCTGATGAGCGCTGGAAATTCGGGAAGTGGCGGTGCGTTACGTCACGTCTGCTAATCATTAGGAGCAGGCGTTAGGTACTTCAGCATTATACACATAGTTACGTGTCGTTATTAAAGAAGCTAGACAGTAGAGGCTGGTAACATTGCCAAGAAATTATAAGAAAAAAATTAATGGCTGAAAGGTACCAAGATTATTAACACATGCTACAAACTGAAAATTTATTACCATTGTCAAGGATCCAAGCTTGACATTTGGACCATGATATTTGCCAAGTTTCTATTCTATTCAGTGAACCCGACCTGAGTATGAATCGCCTGCCGCACATTGTTCTTCGTTGGGAAATAACTTGAGCGTGTAGACTGCAGTTAGGCGTCGCGTTTACAAATGCTAATTATTTCTTCATCTCTGACAGGAGACACCATTGTCCCGACCATGCCAAGCTGTGCAACGGATCCTAGTGCTGGGACACCTTAATGTTCTCGCACAGTAGACTACACTGTACTCAATCTCTTCCAATGTTTTGTTCTAAAGACACTGTTGCACGTCATTGTTGCATTTGTGATGTATACGTTGCGTTCCATTAGAGATTTTTGAAATCTCCACAGAGGCCTCTGCGTGCTGGTTGCAGTTGCATAGATGACAGGCTCCCTTTCTGGTGCAAATATCCTGAGATACTAACTGAAAAGCCTCAGACACTAGGCCAACAAAGCTCTATATACTCGCCGATGACACTTGAGCTGTAGATAAGCGTTTAAAAAAAGCGAAATTCATGCAAATAAAGACAGGCACAAGGGCGAGACAGACAAGGAGATGCGATACTGAAAATTTGTTTTTTAAGGTGACAGTTGCATCAATTTGAAATTGTCAGTTCACTGTTTTTGCCCCTCGTCTTTGAGAAAGTCTTTATTCGCGCTAATTATCGCTACGTTGAAATGCAGGACAAATTATCCCAACAGCCTCTTCCTCTGACTGATAAGAGCTTGTGGCAATACGTGAAGGAATATTCACCTGCCATAGTGTGCGCACCAGACCCACTCATGTCTTTTTATCCTCTTCACCTTCAAGCTATGTAGGATGGCAACCATGCGCGATCTTGGGTATACCTCACTGCCTGTTCACTTACATTCACCAAAAACAAGTTCACAAATGCGAAACTTCGTAGCAGCTATTCTCAAGTCCTACAACTTTTTCACTTGCACTATACCTCTGTCTTGGCCTACAGTTACGCGCATGCGCAGAGCCCTGTCGTGCTTCTAGAGAACCACCGGATTTCACGAGCGACTGTGAACAGTGTGAGTTCGTGTTGTGTGTAGGTTCAAGACAACAGCTTATCCACCACTTTCTTCCTATCTTTTTCTCATATATCGTTTACATTCTGTTATTCACTCTTTCTTCCACACCACGTGTAGGGTAGCCAACCGAGCCAAAGCTTGGTTGACCTTCCTGCCTTTTCTCGTTTCTGTCTATTGACCTAAGCTTCCTACACTTACTGTACCACCGTAACCTATGCCCCTATGCGTAATTCAACATTTATGTCATTTTACGCTTTCACAATTGCCTGTATGTCTTGCGCTGCTACATGTACCTGAAGGCAGCAATACCCTTCTTTTTCTTCTTCTGTATACACTGAGGCCGAGTGTTTTCCTTGTTCTTTATACTGAGGCGACGTAAGCTGGCACTCCCGACGAGCACCTAATTTTTGAGCTTTTAACCGACCAATATCGTCAGTGAAAGAGAGAGAGGAAGATAGATGAATATATATATATATATATATATATAGAGAGAGAGAGAACCTTTGTCGAGTCAATACTGGCCTTTATTGCTCGAATGATTGATTCCTAGAATGGAGGCACGCCCTCACGCACAACTACCATGCCACTGCTTACAATTGCAATCTCAATTGCTAAACGAACCACTCCTTTTATAATCTGTTTGCTACGTTGTGCTTTTTTTCGGTAGAATCAACGAGAGAGAAACTAGTTATTAAGTTCCCACTGAAATGTTCTCTAATTAGAGCTTTCCTAGTAGTTCACCAGGGGGTAGTCCGCGCAGGTACAGGGGTTACGGTACTTGACTATTGACCCGCAGGTCGCTGGATCGAATACCTGCCGAGGTGGGTGCTTTTTGACGGAGGTGAACTGCCAGAACCGCATTTACTGTGTGATGCCAGTGCATGCTTAAAGAACACGAGATAGTCAAAATGTCCGGGCTGTTGACTACAGCATGCTTCTTAATCATTTCGTGGTCTACACGCTCGAAAAGCTCCACGTATTATTAATTACTTTGCCATGTAAGAGACACGCACGTGTACATACCCTCGACTTTTCTTCGGGGAGAGTATTTTGGTATTGTCCCCTAAATGCAAGGTAAACAAAAGGTGATGGTCTGGTGGAGAACGTTATAAGCAAGCTGAATAGTTTCTGACGGACAGCGTCTATTAACGGCCCGTGATATTTGTTGACGTGACTACAGCATTCAATATAGACTACAGGGTGTGGCGCGCTGCTCAAGGTCGTGTATGACTAAGCCCGGAATTTAAAAATTATTACTTCGGCTCGATTTTGTTAACAAGGCACATCCTTGGTCGAAGAGGCGGAGTGTGCGCACGCGTTCATTGGAAATTTGCCATGACTTAACCGTTATCCACCACTGCATCATGGAAAACACATTATTCCTCTCTTGACTCTTTTTTTATACTTGCATCGTTTCACATCTTCGCTGCCGGTTATCCACATTCCATAGTTCTTTTTTTTTTGAAGGATGAAATGTTCAAGCGTTGCAGATTACAGTGGGCGTCAGCTAAAAACACGACAAAAAATGAAAAAAAAAAAAAGAGCCGTTGGATACCTGCGCCCGTTACTCGAGAGGAAGCAGTTGACTTTCCTTTAGCTCTTCGGTCGCTGTATCTGAATAACTTTCCTGAAAAGCTTTATCAATAAGTACGACTAATAAATGAAAACTAAGTTCGTTGGCAAAGAACTGCGTTTCTTTACGGTGAATTTCACACGTGTCTTTATGATTGGAATTATTCGTTTACACCAGAAGAGATAGTCTAAAACTGTGCGCTGCGCGGACTGTCTGAACATTGCTGGTCAAATTTTATCATCAAGCAATGTAACATTCGTCGATACTCTTGAGTTCATTGCAATGAGTCCATTCTCCTACTCTTAACACTCATTCAATTTGCTAATTAATAAGCTTCAACGAAAAAGGCAATTTACTTGCTCCTTTAACTGTCTTGTGATCCTCATTCAGCAATCAAAGCTAGTACTCTTTGCTAAAGTAAAGTAATTTATATTGTGATGAATACAATTTCAACAAATTTAAAAATACACGTGGACTGCCATTGCCATTGCCAGTACCAGTACCATGCAAGCTATTAAACTACCGCATTGCAAAGCTTAGTGTCTCTTAAGTGCACAGTGTGTTTCATGTGATGATCATCAGAATAAAGGGCTCCGAAAAAAAAAAAAGGCTTTCTATAGTTAGGGGGTTTCTGAAGCAGAAATGTAAACAGACCTAAATGATCACTGTTGCCATTCGCTCTTGAAGAAATACGGCTGCCGCAGCCAGAAATCTTATCTGCGACCTTGTGATAAGCAACATAATGTTGTAGGCATTGGACCACTATTACAGCTACCACCGAAACATTTAAAAGGTTTTCGTTCGCGGTAACTTTGTTGTATGGACAAGCGCTGTATATATAATCATGTTTAGTTATTTCAATGAGCAGGCGATGATGAATTATAACTAACTCGTTGTAGACTTTTGATGTTCGGAAAACGGTACGAGAATATTTTTCGGCACTAGTGCTTAGGGGATAGGGTGGCAAGTGAGACAAAGTGAAAGAGTGTAAGGGATGTACTAAAGTGGCGAAGCAGACCAAAACTTTTACCAATTTGACACATTCCCATTAGCTGGGGTAGATAGAGGCAGCAGAGAACCTTTCCCATCCACCATGTCCTCATCACCTCTTCCGACAAGAGAAACGCTTTGTCCTCTGCCAAAAGCCCCGTATTTTTCACTGAGAGTACGCAGTGAACGCCTTTCCAAGTAAATGGCAGAAACTATTACACTCCCAGTGATTACTATGTGCGTACTTTACCCGCCCCACCTGACTGCGGTGCTTCGTGAATAACCGTTCGATTAAAGGGACACTAAAGTCAAATAACAATTTACGACAGAGTGAAAACTCTATGTATGACAATATATAAAACGACAATATTATCAAAAGCAGTGTGCTATTTACCGAGAAATTAAAGTGAATGCACAAGAATACATGCGCCACCGTAGGACAATCTCAAAATGATCCCCAGGTGACGTCAGGCGAACCGCCTACAATAAATCACTAGACTCTAGTAATTGATCTAGCTGTGCTATGTAAAGAACCTCCTGTACATCAAGAGACGCAATAAAATGCTGCTTGTTAGTCTCTGTTTGATTCGTAAATAAAGAAGCGCTGGACGTTTCTAGTAGGAATGGAGCGAGTGGTCCAAAAATTCAATTTTCGCGTGATTAAACTTGACAGGTTGGGCTATCTACAGCGGGGCCCAGGTGAACCAAAGCACGTCTGCCATCTCGGAGCAAATGGCATAAAATTGATGAATGGTCATTGTTGCTGTTGTGGCTCCCGCTGCTTTGGTTCTGCTGCTACGAGTGTCGGCGGCCACGCAGTAAAGCCGGGCAACGTTGTGCACAGCAACGGTGACGTGAAACGGCCCGATTCTGGAGGCGGGTAGTTTGAAGGGCGCTAACGCGATGCGGACCACTAAAACGTGATTTTATATCAAAATAAGCCCTTCATTGGCACGAACGTGAAACTACGTGGTTTCTAGACCGCTATTTCAACAATCAACGACGACTGAATAGTTACCTTTAGTGTCCTTTTAACTGTGAAAAACAAGACCGAAACTAAACGAGCTCCTCCAACTAACGTGAGATCTGAACCCAGCATGACTGCCTGTAGTGCAACGCATCTCTCCATTCAACACCCAATGCTGTGGCCATACTCCGGAGATGACAAAACCTCGAAAGACTCACGCATCTTATCGCAAGTCACGCGATCCTCTAATATCACCGTCTATTCTGGGATCTCTAACCACTTAGTAACGTGCTATGAAAGTGAAAGAGCTTTCCCCCAACGCCCATCACCCACCAGATTCGCAATAAACTTCCAGCTTCAGGCGAAAAAAAAAAGGAACCCCTTTGACCCGTAAAAACTGTAATACCCGGTTTCGGGCGAGAGTCTCATCAGCAACCAGGAATGCGTTCGCCTCCTTTCATTATAGGTCGCTGCCTGGATGTGAACAACGCGACGGACGAACAAGATGGGGTTGGGAAGATGCGAGTGCAAGGCTAATAGTTGCACGGGGCAGCTGCAAGCACCCATGCGTCCCACGAATGTGGTACCCTGTTCGTTCCGCTTGGAAGAAGGAGCGTACGCCGTCGCGTGTTCCGTAAGCACGCCTAATGAGCGCGTTGGATCAATTGGGAGAATGACTCCAGGCGCTCCCCTCTATGTGCACGGAGAGGAGGTGAAGGCTCCGTGACGCTGTAGACAAAAGCCGCGCAAGCGAGACGACGGCGGTCTTCGCAGAAGGGGTGAACAGTCGATAACTGGAAACAAAGAATAAGTAATACGGCCCGGCCCACCCCGCCGGATGAAACAATAAATACGGCGTTCAGAAATAAAAACGAAGCAAGTTGTTGAAGGGGGGGGGGGGGGGGTGAGTGGACCGCCGAGAGCGAGCAAGTGCGGGCACCACCAGCCCTTTTGATGTATTCCGGCACAGAGAATCACGAAGGGACCGGCAGCATGCAGGCGAGTGAAAGCAGGTTTGGGAATTCCCGATGCCCGACAAGCGCTGGCATGAGCAGCGTGCGCCGGTAGACAGCGCCGTCGGTTTCACTGCTGCTGCCGTCCGCGTCTCTAAGTGCACGCTCTCTGCACCCGTCTGTATACGATTTACGGGGGGCGTCGACTGCGGATGGGGACGCGTGCTTCTGTTTGACCGTCGAAGCCGGAGGACGTGTAGCTGGTTCGTCCTTACGCGTCGTGGCGATTTGGACGACTTCGACTCGTCGGAGGTCGTAGACTACCGGCCCGTCGATTCACGTCGCCGAGAAACTGCGATGGACCGCCCGCGAGGCGCTCAGGTGGGATGGATGCACCTTTTTTTGTTTGTGTTTTTGTTTTGACAGAGCACAACAACAATCGTTGCGGGAAGGCGTAGTTGGGTTGAAGCCGCGATAGTGCACTCAAAACAACATGAATACCCACACTAAGATGTGATAGGCGTTGTGATAATCGACTAGAGTTCAGAGTGCTAGAGTTTTGCACTACCTGTGTCGAACAAAAGCTAAAGCAAACAAACTTCTCGGGTTAAGATAAAAAGAGTAGAGTGTACTGGAGGGCTACAGCCGAGACGTCGTCGGTTCAGTCATTTGTGTTACGTAGTGTCATTTTTCTCTGATAGGCATAACTATAACAGACAGGTTGACAGCAGATAGGTGCAAAGAACAAACAGACTTGGGCCATGTAGTAAATAATAAGAGGCAAAAAATAAACCTGTACAGGTCACGTCACGAGAACAGAAAACATTTCCAGCTTGTAAAAGCTACAAAGGGTGATAATAAAATTGACATGAATGAGTTGGGAATCATCAGGGGAGGCTTTAGTCTTGCAGTAGACGTGAAACAGGCTGATGATGATAAGAACGATGACGATGACAATGATGATGATGGTGACGAGCTTGGCGGAGAACATCTCGCAGAACATTTTTCGGTCAAAAGAGTGGTGCATATCAGCGGGGTTGATTCATCTGGACGTTTTGATTTGGCGCCAAGGCAACTCCTCCGCTCAGCCCATTAGCGGCGCGGGTGTTTGCAACACGGCCTTCTATATACGGTGACGGACGAGATGTTGCGGAAGACCCCTTGGCTATACAGGCCCGCTCACTTTTCCTCGAACACCACGAGGCTCGTTGAGTGTTTCAGCCTGTGGATGGGCCTTTTTACCTTGCTTGACACCCTAACGATGAAACGAGAGTGCAACTGCCAGTCAAGGAAAGGTCGGTAGGCGACAACTGTGGCTAGTGTGTCGTTTTCCTAACGCCTTAAAAGCTGTCTGCTAGCGAAAATAAAAAAAGAAAAAAAAAACGGAAGGGAGGAATAGTCGCGTTACTAAACTCAGAATGCAGTCACTGTTGACGTCTTTCACGCGTTAGTATGACAAACGCATGCGCACAGGCGGTGTAGGGAGTTGTCTTCTGGTGACAACTTTACCTGCGTTTACGACATAGAGTGATTCACAAATGATGTGTTAGCGGCACTCGTTTCCTTTACTGCGTCCTCTTCAGAACAGACGACCATTTATCAGCGCAGGTTTTCACCCGTCGCTGTCAATCGTAATGGCTTTCAAAGACAGACAAGATGTGCGAAACGTGTTGGCAACTAATACACAGCAGCTACTTTCTCAAGTCTTGTATAGTGCCAGTCTTAGTTCAGCCTACTTCTGCGCTGTTTTCTCTTGACAGAAAGTAACCAAGTTGCAACTATATTTTTTCGTGCCTCAGGTGTCAGTCATCTCACTCCCGCAGTTTGTTTTCTTATTAGTGCTACACAAAACAGACACAAGACGACAAGAGTAAAAGCAAACATAGGAGCTTCATGATGAGCCCTGTAATTCGTTCCTAGCGGTCACGTGATCGACATGAGGCACCAATGAAAGTGAGCGATGCGATTCGCCTCGACATTATTGCCATTTATGAGATTTGACTTTTCGTCGTGCATCCGTCCGATAGACTCGCTTCCAGGCGTTTTGAACGGCACTGAAGAGCTATAAGTTAGACTGCTCATCTACTGGGCAAGCTTTTTTGCTAGGAAAGCAGCCGCTTATACTCGTCTTAGCAACCAGCGTATTATGTCGGCGTTTCCGATCGAAACGTCGATAAAAGCGAGTTCACCTTGGTTCGAAATGTTCTTCGAAGTCGGCATTGTTGCGCTGTTCGCCGTAGACAAGTTCTGGCGCTACATGCCCCGATCGCGCCAGGCTTCGATGCAAGCGCATTGAATGTGTCGACAGACTTTCGTTCTCACATATTTGCACAGGAATCGCCGTTACGTGCAGCGCGTGAGAAAGCCGTAACAGTGCAGACGTGCGAGTGCCTTCCGCGCACGACGTCTTTTAATCGCCGCTCTTTGACCCCAGAACGTGGCGATCAATACTTGTGCCGTCATAATTTCGAGCCAGTTCTTTGAGCCGTCCGGCCCGTTTGTTGAGATACACTCTTCGTCGTCTCACTTTCTAAGGTTAACCGCAAAAGGTCGACCATGCTCGTTTTCTTTTAGGTTCTCGGTTACTTTTTTCTTCTGTTTGAAGAGCCTTTGTGCTGCAGTCCGAGCAGGTCCGAAGTTTTGCATTAGGGTGATTGGCGTACTTATAACCTTCAGTGAAACGCCCAGAACTGATCGTTATCTTTCGCCGCCGTGGTGTACATGTGTACAGTGCTCACTGGTTCTATGTGGAAACGCGTCCACTTACGGCTAAAGAGTCGCGAACCTATTTATGCGTATACGCCCTTGAGGTGTCATGTCCACATATGTGGACGCAACTTGTTTTTACCAGTTGTTTCGAAACCGACCAAGAAAAAAAAAAGGCAAGATGCGTTCCACATGCATGATGAACTAGGCTTACTGCATAGTCAATGTGTGGTTACTTCACCTTAATGGGCTGCATTTAACTGTGACCATGCACGTTGGTGAAAACACCGCAATGTTTGACGGTGCGTTTCGACGTGCTACGTTCCAAAACAAAGGTCGTAAGTATGGTTTGTCACTCTTTGAAATGAACATAAACACTAAAGTTATGAATGCCTTTTGAGCTTCAAGCTTGCGAATGTTATTGTGTAAAAAGCATATCCCTTTTACAAGACAAATGCTATCCTGTCGACTGCAACGGAAGACATCCTCGACGGCAGCAGAACTTCATGCCATCAAAGAAGCTGTCCTTTACATCTTGCGCTAAACGCCGGACCGAGAGGTAATTTTCACCTACTTCAAGAGAGCCCTAAAGATATCATTCAACCTCCTAAAGAAAACGAATTTTCACCCCGTTTCATTCGACATAGCATACCTTTATCACCTGGCTCTTACCGCAGGGAACTCTATCACATTATAATATATACCGGATCATTGTGGCATTTTCGCCAACGAAAATGCAGATGAAGCAGCACGCAAAGGTCTTCGACCACACAATCACAGACGAACTTATTTCACGAAATCAGATGCTGCGCAGATGGCTAGAAGACTTGCATTTGAAGAAAATAAGGGACGCTGGAACCTTCCGACAAATTATTATGACTTCCTCCACTCAAGCGACCCCTATCTCAGAACAAGACCCTAATTCGAAACTCCTCAACATCTGGAAGCGCTATACCATCGTCTTCGTCTAAATGGTGCCTATGTTAACAGCCTACGGTACCGCTTCGGTCAGTCAGCGAGTCCATACTGCAACAACTGTGGCTCCGTTGAAACTATGGAACATATATTGTTTGAGTGTAGAGCGTATGCTGATGAGCGTGCGCTTCGTGAGCATTGCATGGATTCTATAACCGAGAGAACTTTCTCCTTTGACTGTGTATTGGGACCTTTAGCCTGCTCTTCTTTACAAAGGCATGCTATGAAACTTTTGTTTGCGTACTTGAACAGCATCGGTCAACTAGACAAACTGTAACTGTAGCTTGACATCACGGAAAAACTATTAACGCGCGTCCTCATTCCATGGTCAAAGAGGTGGCCTTTTCCTTTCTTTTTTTATTCTATCTTCTATCTTTACATCTTCTCGTTTATATCTCTCTCCCTATTCGTACTTTCAATCATCAATCCCCTTCCCCACGCAGAGTATAGCAAGTGAGCAATTTGTATATGCCGGCTAAATTCTCTGCTTTTCAATAAAGAGTTCTCTCTCTCAGGAGCTTGAATAATAATAATAATAATAATAATAATAATAATAATAATAATAATAATAATAATAATAATAATAATAATAATAATAATAATAATAATAATAATAATAATAATAATAATAATAATAATAATATCTGGGATTTGACGCGCAACAACCACGATATCATTATGAAAGACGACGTATAGTGGGGGGCTCCGGAAATTTCGACCACCTGGGGATATATAACGCGCACCTAAATCTAAGTACAGGGACCTGGGAGTTTCTGCCTCATCGGAGATGCGGCCACCACGGCTGGGATTCAATCCCGCGACCTACGGGCTGTACCTCTCTAGCAGCGAGACACCTTGCTTAATAGAGCACCACGCCGGGTACATTGCACTTCGGGTTTGTTGTGTGGATGAACAGTACGTCCAATGATTCGTAAGCTCAGCCACCATATATCCGAGAACAATGTCGGATGGAGCAAATATTCAGTCAACTAATATGCAGAGTATTTCCACAAGTATTTTCTTTTGAATTGTGAAAATCAACGTAGAAGCAAAAATAAAAAAAACGGTGCTTGTCTCGCTTTTTCCGGTGCTGGTTTCTACGATGATGCAGAACCAACTAGGTCAGCAAGCCACGCTTTTCTAGTATTTCATGTCCTTGGAGATTTGAGCACGTCCACCCACTACAGCGCATACGACGAAAACCACTCGCTACTTGTTATTCTTACATGTAGATTTTAGCTCTCATTCTGAGAATCCATTTTTTCAGATATACACAGCTCTCCGTATTCAGGGGAAAGACCTGATCAGCATTCGGGACAGCAAAACTTCACATACTGCTGAGAAGACAAAAAGGAGAAGCAAAGCCCTTGAATGAAATGCAGATAATTCTATAAGCTTCTGCGTGAACGCTCATACATGATACTCTGCATATGGAGAGGGACGGGGAACATGAAGGAGCTAGAAGAAACAGTGCGATAAAAGTACAAGTCAAGAAGCGATAGAACAGTTAAGTGTCCGAGGAAAAATGTAGGGAGGTCAACCAGTCCATAATAACCAGTTTGCTACCCTACACATAGGAACGGGATGGGGAATAATGAAAGAGGAAGAGGAAAGAGTAAGAAAGATAGCACATCACGCAGCACGCACACAAGCACGCAGTCAGTCGCAGCTTAAAGGGCCACTCACCAGGCCCCATACCGAATTTTAGTTTGACAGTGGAAGTTGTTGGGTGTCCGATGACGAACGTTTTGCCACAAAAAATTGCGAATCGGTTCAATACGAGCATAGAAAACAGATTTTTCGAAGCGGCGCGTGGAGTACACCCCTGTCACAGCCATTGGTCCAGGTCTATTGACTAGAGTCCAGGTCCAGGTCCATTTTTCTCAAAAACATCAACATCTTCTTGGTTACCTTCAGCTGTGATGTCCTCTGTCGACGACATTCGAGAACCGATTCAACAGACATTTGTCTACGTCCAGATGCGCTATAAAGGACGCCGGTGATGTTCTCTGACTCCGCCGAAGAGGGGCCACGCTGCATCATCGTTTGTGGTGAGGTGTGGCTTTTAAGAAATCGTGCACTCCTTCCGCAGTGGAATGGCCAACAACGCTCTTCGCGATGCCTGTATATATAGTTGCGAGGAAAAGCTTGAAGATACGCATTATCCTCGTGCCATCTTTCGTGAAGTTTGGCTGGTGTTCTTAGTCGGTCCGCTTGCCGAGTGGAGTCGATCACGAAGACAGCGTAATGGTAAACCAGACCAATCGCACGGATGGCGCAATCAAAAGTGGGGCAATTGAGGAGACAGCAAGAGTGATCCCAAGTCACGTGGGTCACTAGGTGAGGTCACCTACAGCGAAGTCGCAGTATCTCACGACACTGTTCACATATGCTGTGCCTTTGTCCTTGTGATTACAGTGTCTTAGCACTGGGCCCCTCAAGCGGCTGGCGGATACAAGCTGTGACGTTCTATTGCACTTTCCTAGCTTTGGTAGTAAAAGGAACTCGGGAGCTCGGGGCTCCAACCACTTGGGCTCTTCAATACTAAAACTCCCTGTTTTCCATCGTCGTTCAGGTCTTTTCAGTGAGGAGGAGAAGAAAAAGAAAAATCGTAGGACAAGGAGGTTAGTTAGTCCGTTCTCAGGCCGGCTGGCTACCCTGTTCTAGGGAAACGGGTAAGGGAAATAAAAGATGATAAATAAGAGAAGAACAAAAAAGAAGAGAAATAGAAAAAAAGAGGACAACAAAATGATAAATGGCACTGCCTAACGTTTTTCTATGAGATGACGTCAACAAGAAAAGCCACAACGCTCTCAAACCTTTCTTTGCCGAGGGTGGTTTCGGCCAGTGTCCTAAGACCTTTTCCTCCGACAATGGGCGATTGTTAAACGTGCCAGACACTCTAGAGTGTTTTTTTCCCTTGGTGCACTGGAGCAGGGACTGTTTAGGAATTCTGGGGTTAATGTAGAATGCCCCCCCCCCCCCCCAGCTTTATAAATTGTAATAGATTTAATAAACGCTAACGTCACTTTTGGCCAGTCACTGCCAACAATTTTTCCCGAAAATTGTTTGCTGCATGGTCATTACCCAGGTACATAATAGATGACGTCTGAGCTGGAATGTCTTCTGCGTGCGCGCACCTGCCAGCAGAAGATAACCCCACGTTGGCTATGAGTTGGCAGTGCCACCCATTTCCACTTAGTCAGAGGTGTTAACAACATATTTTTACGAAGTTCTTGATTCCCACAGCAAGCACAATGAACGGTCATCTGACCGAGCGGGTAGGGGCAGCTATTTTGAAAATATTGATAATTCATTGAATGCGTACCTTATTAAGATGATAGGGGTTACGTGATGAATGCACTATAGCCTGTATGAACAAGCCCCGCGTATCTGATTGCAACAAAAAGTTAGCGAATAAGCTTTACGAAATCGCACATTAAGCGGCGAGGCCATAAATTATTCGGCGTCGTATGTGCTTCGGCCGGGTGCCACATTACTCTTTCATAAATATTCAATTGACAGAAAGTAGAAGCAATGTCCCTTGCAGCTTAATGTTAAATTTGACAATGTATAAAAGAGAAGACCTAATTGAATTATAATGAACCGTTCAAAAAACTTGTCTGTTGACTGGATTCCAACGAAACTGGCTCAAGAGAGCACTGAGATAAAATCTTTTTTTTTCTCTAGTACCCAACAGAAATGCGGGAAAACTTCAATGTTTACGTAATTTAACGTCCTGTAACGTGGCTCAGGGGAAGACAAGCTTGCTATAAACTTCAATTCGCTTTGTCTGAATTCTCAAACGAACTGAATAATCCAGAACTTGTCATCGGTGTGATGTTGTGGAATGTTTTTCACCTTGACGGTCTTACGTCTTAATAATATTTATTAATCGTTGAAAAGGCTTTTGTAGCAATGGAATATCTCTACCTATGAATAAATTCACGAGACAAAACATCCTGCTATGCATAAAGATTAGGTGGGCTTGGCAGCTGTGACACAATGCAGTTCGCTTACGCGAACGGTCACCGGCGTCAGCTTGTGGGCTTGGCAGCTGTGACACAATGCAGTTCGCTTACCCGTTCCTCCCAACAATGTAACTGTCGCTCGCCTGCTGATGCCCGGCCTGGCAATCACTTCGTTGGATCCATCATCAAACTGCACCTTCCTGCCTGGCAATGGCGAAGCAGGCACTGTCCCGCCCCCCTCCGCTACCGCTCCGACGCTGTTGCCAGCGCCGTGGCTTGACTACTCCTCCCCCACTTCACCTTGGACAGCCCCATCGAAGTCAACATCACCACTCCGAGCACCTATATATCGCGAACGGTCACCGGCGTCAGCTTGTGGGCTTGGCAGCTGTGACACAATGCAGTTCGCTTACCCGTTCCTCCCAACAATGCAGGTGTTCCTTGTAACTGTCGCTCGCCTGCTGATGCCCGGCCTGGCAATCACTTCGTTGGATCCATCATCAAACTGCACCTTCCTGCCTGGCAATGGCGAAGCAGGCACTGTCCCGCCCCCCTCCGCTACCGCTCCGACGCTGTTGCCAGCGCCGTGGCTTGACTACTCCTCCCCCACTTCACCTTGGACAGCCCCATCGAAGTCAACATCACCACTCCGAGCACCTATATATCGCGAACGGTCACCGGCGTCAGCTTGTGGGCTTGGCAGCTGTGACACAATGCAGTTCGCTTACCCGTTCCTCCCAACAATGCAGGTTAGTAAGCACAGCAGTCTTTACGCAAAAAAATCTAGTGATTACTTTCTAGTCCAGCTGCCGGGCCCACAGTGTCTTGTCGCTATCATTGCCGAGTGTTTATATGCCGTTTACCTCCGTACTCTTGTTGTTATGTGGTGACGTTGAAACTAACCCTGGTCCGGAAATGAACGAATTCTCGCAGAACTCGGAAAGATTAGCGCTGGACAAAACAAACTAATATCCGATTTTGAAGAAGTAAAGCAGCAACTCCTCACAACCGACAAAACATTGTCGGATCTAGGAAAGTGCATGACCGAACTAGAACGCCATTACCAAAATATTTTGCCCATACGAGCTGACATTGCCGCAATTCAAGCCGAAACTACCGCAACCACGCACTTAGTTTCCGAACTTGAAAAACGGCTGGATGACGCAGAAAACCGGTCACGCCGCAACAACTTAATCTTCTATAACCTTCCAGATACTAACGCCAAAGAAACAAATATTGAAACAGAAGAACTTATCATTAACCACTGTCTCAAACACTTGAAAATAAAAATTGACCCGAAAGAAATTGACCGAGTGCATCGCCTCGGCCGCCACACCAATGATCGTTGCCGCCCGATAATTGTCAGGTTCGCATTCTACAAAACCAAAGAAAACACCCTCTCAAATGCCAAAAAATTGAAAGGAAGAAATTTCAGCATTGGCGAAGATTATTCCCTCTCAGTTCGTACTGCCCGCCGTCATCTCGTTGCCTTCGCTAAGCAGAAATCGGGTAAATTTCAGATCCGTTTCAAAACTTTGTATATGGGTTCCAAACAGTACATTTTTGACCACGGATCACAATCGGTTATAGAAGTCGCATAGCGATCACCGCGCCCGCAGAATAAACCACACCACCGCCAAATCCAAACACGTCGTGAACTTTCTTTTCTGTTATCTTTACTAATGTTCGTAGTCTCATGCCGAAGTGCCAACTCGTGTCAAACGTTGTGGCGTCTTCCAACAGTAATATTTTGGTACTAACAGAAACGTGGCTAACCGATGAAGTTACTGACGCCGAAGTGCTTTCGGATTTACCCGATTATCAGTTATTCCGCACCGACCGCAAACGTGGCCGGGGCGGGGGTGTGCTAATCGCTGTTGGCCCAGAACTACCCTGTTCTGCTGTTAACATAAAATCTGCCTTTGAAATTGTGTGGCTAATTTGCCACGCTTCCCCTCAAACATTCCTACTCGGGGTGTGCTACAGGCCACCGAGCACCAATACAGGTTTTTCACGTGATTTAAACAATATAATGAGCACACTCACGACCACCTACCCTAACGCTCACATTTTACTTTTTGGGGACTTTAATTTCCCGAAAATTGATTGGCATAACCCTGCACCCTCGTCGGCATACGATGTCAAAACGAAAGATTTCATAGACGTTTGTTTGAATTTTAACTTATCTCAACTTGTGTCAGAGCCCACGCGCATATCAGGCGGCTGTGCTAACATCTTAGATTTAATACTAACCGACCGCCCAGATTCTTTATCGTCCATTTCATACCTACCCGAAATTAGTGACCACAAAGTAATACATGCAGTTTTTTCCTTCTCTCTTAAGCGGCGCGACAAACTCAAGAAAACAATTACCTTATACGATAAAGGTAATTATGAGGCCATTAACAAAGAACTCAAACACTTCTTTCCAGACTTCGAACATAGCTTTCACTCCCGATCTGTGAGCAATAATTGGGATATTTTTAAAAATAAGATGAATAAATTAATTAGCAAATTTATCCCCACAACATCATTCCGTAGCACGCCGCAGAAACCCTGGTTTACAAACAAACTAAAGAGACTAGCGAATAGAAAAAAGCGCCTTTTTCGCGCAGCAAAAGCAAACGAGACGCCTGTAGCTTGGGCGAAATACAACGCAGCCGAAAAAGAATATATTACCGCTATTAGTAACGCAAAATATACGTTTTTGAACCATGATTTACCAGGCATGCTAACAGATAACACACGTAAATTCTGGCAGATAGTAAACCCTCGGCCTACCAGCACCATCCACCTTACTAATGATTCTGGTCACATACTCTCAGATGATCAATGTGCTGATGCTTTTAACAGCGCATTTTCATCTGTGTTTACTAACGAATCTAGCGTACCTTCCTCTCCTGCCCCGGTGCTGTTGACATCCTCTATGGGCTCAATTGTTTTTTGCGCAGGTGGTATTTCAAGTATTATTCAAAACATGAAACTGTCCTCATCAGGTGGCGTCGACGATATTAACTCAAAAGTGTTAAAAAACATCCATAACACCATCGCCCCATTTCTGTGCTTGATGTATGCGCAGTCGCTCTCCACAGGCCTTCTTCCAGATGACTGGAACATGGGCAAGGTCGTTCCCATCTACAAATCAGGTGATAAGAACTGTCCATTGAACTACCGTCCCATTTCTTTAACAAGCGTCCCATGCAAAATCATGGAACATGTCATCTACTCTCAGATTGTAAACTTTTTAGATTCCAACAACTTTTTTCACCCCAGCCAGCATGGTTTTAGGAAAGGATTCTCCTGCGAAACACAACTAGCAATATTTCTTCACGATCTGCATGCTAACCTTGACAACAACTTACAAACTGACGCAATCTTTCTAGATTACGCAAAGGCATTCGACACAGTACCCCACCAAAGACTAATGCTAAAGCTATCCCAGTTAAACTTAGACCCAAGTGTACTAAATTGGATCAAAGCATTTCTAACTAACCGTTCTCAGTTTGTGCATGTCAATAGTAAATCTTCTGCTTACCTCAAAGTAACATCAGGCGTACCTCAAGGTTCAGTTCTTGGCCCCCTCCTGTTTCTGATATACATAAACGACTTACCCCTCAGCATATCCTGCAAAATCCGCATGTTTGCAGATGACTGTGTAATCTATCGGACAGTAACTAACACTCACGACCAAAATCTTCTCCAGAACGATCTTAACCACATTCAAGATTGGTGCGATAATTGGCTTTTGTTTCTTAACCCTAACAAATGCAAACTTGTTACGTTTACCCGCCGTAAGAATCCTTTCATTTTTTCATATCATATCGCCAACGTCCCTGTACAATCACAACCATCCTACAAGTATCTAGGTGTCACATTGTATTGCGATCTCACTTGGAATGCGCATATTACTAACGTCATTTCATCGGCAAATAAAACTCTGGGCTTCTTGAAGCGTCACCTACGTCATGCACCAAAACATGTGAAGTTGCTAGCATATCAGTCCCTCGTCAGATCGAAACTCGAATATGCCTCCCCCATATGGAACCCGCCCCAAACATACCTCATTAACGACCTCGAATCTGTTCAAAATCGCGCCGCTAGATTCATTCACTCCCAGTACTCATACGACATCAGTATTTCATCCTTGAAAGCACAATCCGGTTTATCACCCCTCTCTGTTCGCCGCCGTATCGCCACCCTTTCTCTCTTTCATAAATTTTTTCATTCTTCTCTCAATGCAGCTCCTTACATCCTCCCCCCGACATACATCTCACACCGCACAAGCCATCCACTTCAAGTGTCCCGTTATCGTAACAGAACTGCCGCTTTTTCCGCTTCTTTTTTTCCCCGCGCCGTCAAGGATTGGAACGACCTTCCCTGCTCCATTGCTTCAACCACCTGCCCATCATCCTTCGCGACAAATCTTACAAATCACCTATGCTGCGAAAACTAACGTGTTCAAATGTTCTCTTTTCCTGTGTATCCACCCCTTATGTAATACCCCCGAGTGGGGTCCTTAAGGAAATAAAAATGAATGAATGAATGAATGAATGGATTTGCGTCAAGCCACTGCAAGAATGACACCAAGACGTAGTTCCCAATTGACACAGACGTCTTGATCCAAGCCATCTTTTATTGGTTTCTATATTTAGAAACGCTGGCCGCCGCTCAAGCACGTAGCTTCAGCGAAACCTACATTGATGACTGGCGCACCTGAAGCGCCAAAGTTGCTACCCTCATTGGTACCTGTGATATATATCTTTTTTCTTCTTCCATCCGTGAGACTTAGATGCCTCAGATAAAGTTCTCCTTTCTTTGATACTTAAACGCGCGAAATGGTAGTTAATGTGCAAGCGGCGGCGCAAAACAAAAGGACGCTCCCCCCGATGTATGAAGAAACGCTAACTCCTCGCGACTAAGCGTTGTTTACGTGACTGTGACCGGAATACGAAATCTGCGTGACGAAACTGCGTAGGCAAAGACGCCGCCGCAGCCGGCGACTGTCGCGAAAAAGGATTCCCCTTGCTTCGCCCACTGACGTCGCGCATATACTAAAATGTTGCCGAGACTCGCTTAATATAGAAACGTCTATAGTTGTGTCACCTCTGCGGGTGGCTCCAGGAGCAGCGCGTTTCGGGCTACGGTTTTTTCAGGCAGATGACTTAACCCAGTCGCTCCGGGGTATTTAAACAAGCGCCGAAGTGTTGCTGTTCAACGAGGTATACACCGGAACAGCGCTTGGCTTACCTGGACGTTAGCAATGGAGGGTACTCACAAGTATTTCTTCTTTAAGACGTGGAGCTTGTTATCGCTGGGGAGAACTATGTACACTACAGCCTGTTTCGTCCGCTACGGAACTCAACTGTGGGCAGTAGCACTACTGACCCGAGCCCACATGACGCAAATGCTGTGCAATTCCGTGCTTTCAAAGCGAAGTGTGTTGTTGCGCTTTAAGCAGCCCTCTTCCGAAAAACTATTTCGGTTGGCTCATGAAGTTAGCGGAACACAAAAAGCCGCACGCAAAAAAAAATTATAATTGGGCACACTTTAATATATGAGTGTTGGTTGCAGTCTTTTGAACTGATTTATGTCCCACATATAACGCAATATTCAACAATATACATACACTCGATGTGACCAGTTTGGCGAGTAGATTTATAAAGCTGGAGTCGAAGGAAGTTTGGGAGCCGCGAGAAGTCCACACGAAAAGGTAGTACATGACATTTTTTTTCTGTCTCAGATTACTGTTTCATAAGTGCAGAGTCTACACTTACGCAAATTACCCGTAAAACAAGACGACCTGTTGAAACTGCAGGCAAGCAGAAATGTGGCCCCATATCGGCAACCACATCGAGATGCGTTGCCGACTCCGTGAAATCGTTTCTCACAATGACTCCGGTCCCTTTCCTAGAAACAATACGTAGGCGACAATTCATTCTGAGCAGCGAGCCGAAACGTGGTCGGGTGTTGTACATTGTACCTTCACCTTTCTCCCGCGACAGACATGAGTCTGCATAAAGGAACATGATGACTTGGCCGCGGGATGCCCCGCTTTTAAATGCCGTGCATTTCTCAGTCGTACCATGTCACGGATCCTTCGTCGCCATACCCTCGACACTCTGCAACTCATTTACTCAAGTTCCTCCCGTGGAAAGATGCGGGCGGCTTTTTTTTTTTTTTTTGGTGCCACAAACGACACACGAAGTTACAGAAAGGCACAGGCGTGTCCGCAGCGTGCAATAGCGTTTCGTAGAATTCCCATCTCGCTTTCCGAAGCGTGTTGAAAGGAGGGCAGGGCGGAGGGGGCGGGGGGTGCCAGAAAAATAGTTATTGGTGTACACTCTAAGCAAAAAGAGAGTATGTGTTACTTTTTGGGATGGGCTCCGACTCCCCCCGTATATGACTCTTTAATAGATAAACGCGTTAACTCTCTCATAGGCCCCAACCTTCTACGACGAGTGTCTAATGAACTTCAAATAGAATTCACGTATCCCTGTAGAGAAACATTAAAGTAACAAAATGAATCGGCTTCCATTGATAAATTTTACTCTAAAAGCTCTAATGTCGCAAATTTCTCTATTATAGATGAAATTATTGAAATAAATAATACAGAAGAAAGTCACGGTCTAAATCTCATTTTCAAGTGTCTTGCCGAAATGTTCCCGCGTGATTTTGATGGATTTCAAGGACAGACAGACAGACAGACAGACAGACAGACAGACAGACAGACAGACAGACAGACAGACAGACAGACAGACAGACAGACAGACAGACAGACAGACAGACAGACAGACAGACAGACAGACAGACAGACAGACAGACAGACAGACAGACAGACAGACAGGCAGACAGACAGACAGACAGACAGACAGACAGAGAACTTCAATGAGGCCCTGAGGGACTAGCCGGGAAGGACGGGCTAAGATTTCGTTATTCATGTCTTGGCAACATTGGCACAACGAAATTATCTGAAACTTGCTAAGCTAACCCCCGTATACTAGAACGTCCATCCACTCAACACTTCACCTTCACTCGAGAAAATCGATGGGAGCCCCGTCTCTAGGCAGGGAAAGTCATTGCATATCAGCGATAATTTGCTGTGATTCTTGAGTAGCGCAGCATCAATTTCCAACGAGCAGTGGCGCACTGCGCAACTCTGTCAAGTGAAGGGTGAAAGTCGAGCCGAGGAGTGTTTGTGAATACGGGGGTAAGTCTCTGGCCTCGTTCATAGAACAACGTATACCTCCTTTCTATCGAGTCGGTCACAATATAGACGCCATCAAAAGCTTTGACGTCGCGGCGATTGGTACGAGAAGTTCAAGATGGCGTCGCCACCCACATTTTCCTTTTGCGGGTTTTCTCGGTTACCAAGTGTCTCCTCACAGTGAGCGCGGAGATATCGGTAGCGCGACAGTGTAACTTACTAACACGAGAAAAATCAGTTTTCTCTTTATTGTTGCTTTAGGTAAAGTCATACGCGTGGCATGTCAGGGCTCACAGATCATAGCCAAATGAGCCCGTGTGCTCAGATTTGGGCGCACGTTAAAGAACCCCAAGTGGTCGAAATTTCCGGAGCCCTCCACTACGGCGTCTCCCATAATCAAATGGTGGTTTTGGGACGTTAAACCCCACATATCAATCAATCATATCCAAATGACTCTTCTTTTGTTTAGAGCACGAACGAATCGGGCCCACTGTAACACGAGCTTTATTAATGGAGGCGAGAAACACTGGCCGTGGCACGCTGGCGCGCGCGGGTGCAGGTTTTCTCAGAATAGCGCACTGTGGGTCAATGTCGTGAGTAAGGGGCGCTGTAACTTAGGAAGGAAAGAAAATAAGAGAAAGAAACGGGGGATGCCGGCGCATCCACTAATAGATATCGCTTCCACACCCAACGTCGTGGCCTGGAATATTTTATACGTCGGTATCGATGTTCTGCTTGACCGTGGCCGATGGCGGATTACGACTATCGCTTTGCAGTAAGCGACGGGGAAACCAGAAACGCAGCCGCAGTCTCTTCCTCTTCGTGAGATGAGCCGTCGTAAATATTACCACTCGCCGAATCAAATCAGTTTTTTTTGTCTTCGACACTGAGGATATAAAACTATGGAGTATCTGGTAGACAGACTTGGCTACCCTTTCGTACATGTTATAGCAGTGAGTTGGTAGAAGAAATATGTAATGATAATGGAGGAATATCGTTAAAAACAGATATTCAAGAGGCTTCATCAAATGCTTATGGGTCTTCTAAACCTATTTAATTAGGCAGCAGTATTGATCAGAATTGACACAGCCAACTTCATAATAATATATTTTTGCGAAGCGTACGACGTCGGCTTCACCCGCTGCATTAATAAGTGCAGTGACACCCGAAATAAACGCATGCATGACGCCATAATTATCAGAGTCCACATGGCACCCTTGTTTCTAGGGTCCTGGCAATTTTTTTTTAGTGAAGAGAACTGCCATGTGAGTTTTATTAGCTCATTTATGTTTTTTGTACATTTTTCAGTTTCACTAGCACATTTATGTTGGTTCAGCGAAGAGAACTGCCATGTGCCCGTTTTTCACATTACTATTTATGCAATGTTTACCAAACCCGGGGGTGCGGACTCTGTCAAGCCTGATATATGGCTTTTAGGGGCGAAGCTCCTTAAGGCGTGGGTCTGTACATCCTTCGATGTTGTACGTAGCCACCAGTGGCACATACCCGCTCTAGAGGATGCGAGATGCGATGCACAGGGGATCCGAGATGGGAGATGGTGGTACTTGGAGTGTTCACTAGGTGGACGCATGGACGGATGCATGGACGGACGAACAGACAGACTAGCAGACGGACGGACAGACGGATGGACGCACGAAGCGGGTGTGTGCCACAGGGGATGCGAGATGGTGGTACTTGGAGTGTTCACTAGAAGGACGCACGGACAGACGGACAGACATAATAAAAGACGGACGAACAGATGGACGGACGCGTGGACGTACGGACGGATTGATGGATGGATGCATGGACGGAACCACGGACGGGCTGACGGACGCTTCACCCCACTCATCACCATTAACTCCGTAGATATGCTGTGATTTTTTCGTGTGTACCCACCAAGCTTCATTGATTGACTTTGAAGCTAAAAATAAACCCCAATTGACTGATTGATTGACTGAATAAATTTAGGGCCCTTAAAATGATGAAACATTGCTTAATGCTGCTCTGTAGACTAGAAGATAAGTGTAGGCGCAAAGAATGAAAGCTTCAGTCAGGAATTGAAGTAGGCATGTATGTGTACATTATTTGTGTCTTGCAGTAAGCAACAAGCCGAGAGTCCTTTCTTTTTTTAATTGATGCATGGACTACCTCATGATGCATAATATTTTTCGTGTATATGTATACCGTGTGTGCGCGGTTAAGCTAGTGCTGAGTATTAAGTGACGTAGTGTCTTGTGTAATGCGTTGTCATGCATCCAGTGGTCATAACTTGTCATGTTTGTAGCAAAGGCGGGCTTCAATAAGGTGGCAGTGAAGCGCTCATGTTAATTTCGATATGACTTGTCCATTTGACTACTGTACCTTAAAAATAAAAAAAATAGACATGAGCTTTTGCATGCTGCGCTAGGCAGCTCGTTCCAGAAGCGTTGTGTAACACAATTCATAGACTGCAACTTGTCAATAATCTACGTGTGGAGTCACGCATATTAAGGCGAGAGCCATATATGCATGCCTCACCAAATGAGGCAGTTGACCGTCGGCATACTGCGCGGCTTTGGCGTCAACTCGGGCAATGAAAAAGTTCTCGTCCCATGACGACATGACCACTTGACGTCATATG
The DNA here is from genome assembly GCF_013339725.1 of Rhipicephalus microplus. Classification (NCBI taxonomy): domain Eukaryota; kingdom Metazoa; phylum Arthropoda; class Arachnida; order Ixodida; family Ixodidae; genus Rhipicephalus; species Rhipicephalus microplus. The sequence continues at coordinate 132,248,823 of NC_051171.1, forward strand.
ACGTTACAAATAGTCAGAGTGCATTACGTATTAGGTGCATGCAGCTTTCAGTGGGGAACCGGACGGGTGAGGTTCGGTACACGAACACAGAAGAAAAAGAAGTAGACTGCCATCGCTTTCGAGTCATCATAAAGTCCATCATAAATTTAATTTTACATGATGATGTAATAGTATCCTGGCATCATTGCGATTGTGACGCAATCATGGCATGTAATGACGTGGCGAAGAACCTTAGGGTCTCGGCTTCTAGGGGTCTAACGTCGTCGCGGTGTGTTGCGTGTAAGTGAAGGTCAATCATAAAAACGGCCATGTGCTAAAAACACGGGGTGATTACCGCTACTCGCCGCCGGTCCACTAATTATGCAGAAGGGAACAATTAGGCCATCCTAATTGCCGACGACGTTCGTGGAACTGAAACACAGTTCTCTGCATGCCTCGCTGTTGCCCAGTTTTTTTTTGTTTTTTTTTTAACTGAAGGTGAGAAGAGCATCCCTCGGAACCAACTCGCGTGGCTCTGAGAAATAGGCGAGTGTTCTAAGGCAAGCAGCTGACGGTTATAGTCACTAGGCGATGATGCGTCTTACAAGGAGAATACTCCTGGCTTCAGGATGTCGCCTTTCTTCGCGCGTCGCTGTTTCCCGTTCCGAATTAGTTCCGTCGCTGGAGGTGGGTGTGCCCCGTGTGACGATCATGGTGTGACGTCGAAATAACGTCACACTCTGTCGCCAAACAGCGTTGCTGTCGTCAGACTATGTCCGCAGTGGCCGGTTCGCCTTACCTCAGCTCATGTGGGAAACTTCTAAGAACTTGTATACGCAGGAGTGTTGTGGGTGCGAGTTGTTGATATGTTTGAAATGGCTATAGGCCTTAAAGAATTATAGAAACCGAGGAGCAGGGAGTGCGGAGGAATAGAAAGGAATGGCCGCGAGGTCAACCAAACAAGTGAAGAAAAGCACAGGTTGTATGATTTGTGCCGCCTTTTCTGTGTCGCAATGATTATCGTTTCAATTGGAAATAATAAAAGTGTGCGAAAAATGACACTTTCTATTAATGGGAATCGAACACACATACTTCGAATTACGTGTGGGTTCGGATTCCATTGACGGAAGGGGTGGTTTCCCATCCACATTATTTACTTTCAATTTAAGTGAGAATTATTACAACACAGTTAAGAATGCGAAAATTATATCTCCTGTCACTTTCTTCGCTTAATTGCCTCTCGGTTTCATTCGTCGGGCATAACACAGAAAGCGAGACCCTCGGACCATCTCTTTACTTTCGTAAAAGTGAAATGGCTTGATTGCGTCCCCTCACTTCGCCCCTTATTTATTTATTTATTTTATTCCGCACTGTTCATGTGTTGTGCAAAGGAATACCAACTGGCTCACACCTTCGCGCTAATATGAAACGTCTGTTGATTCGAAAACTTTCCTTACTTTTCTGGCTTGATTTCATCTCCAGCGACTCATCTACGCTTACAGTTTTTCCACTGCTTAATATACATCGCGGCCATACGTATTAACAAACTGTCCTTTCACAGCCTCCCATATCGTGATTCGTGTGAAATCTAAGAACAACTTTCTTGACGCGAAAACCGGCCGAGAAAAACGTGCTAATCACTTCAACGCATGATAATGAGCTCCGCGACGTTAATTTATCTTTCCCGTGTTCTTTGTCTCAGCAAGCACGAGAGCTGCCGTCATTTGTAAGACAGGGCAGTTGACGGCTCCAAATCGCCGGCAGAGACTCTCGGCTCATCAAGAATGACCACTGCCATGGACGCGGCGCCTTTTAGCGACAAGACAATTCAACGGGCTCAAAGTCACCCAGTCTACGCCGCTTACATTCGCCTTTAGCCTCCATCGCCGAGTCGGCTCTGCAGGTATACGGCGTTTTTTCTGCAAAAAAAACAAATCCTTCGCTGCAGCTCGTTTCCGTAGTGTGATATATTGAAGATTCACCACTGACATCTATCGCCTGTACATGCATACCACGCATGGCCGGCGATCGTGCAACGCCCGACCCGGAGTAGCCTTGCATGCTAAACGAAGTTCACCTCCTGTCTGACCCTCACTTGCGTTTCTGCCTACGTGAGTCGCTCCGTTTCCAGCATAGTTAAAGGGGTTCAGACACGACAACCATACAGACAAAGAACTTTATTGTGGTACTGAGGAACTGCGTTGTGACGTCCCCTTTCAGGGGTGATCCGTAGCAGTCGCGGGTCGCTCCCATGTATAGTGACCGCAAGACAATGACCCTCCACCCTCTAGCAGGCCCTCTGGACAGGCCGAAGTTGAACGGAGAGGTCACCGCTGTTTACGGCTTCCTTCCAGTCCATCTTCTTTGTTAAACTCGGTGTCACGAGAATTTTCATTAGTCTTTTTTTTTTTGCGTGAAATTAACTCATGCTCTCAAGATGCTAAAAAATTGAAATGGCAACTGTGTGTTTGTCCTGCAAAATTAAAAACAGTATGTCCTTAAACGCTGACTTCGGTTCTTACTGTACCCCGACGTCAAGACACAATACAGAGTTCTCTCCATGAGCTTTTGCAAGTTATCACGATGTTTACGTGGTTACTCCGCTCTGTTGCTGCGTAAGTGGCACACAATGGACCAATTTGTATATTTTTGGTTACTGACATCATCACAACTAGCCACGCTGATGCGTAGGGTCCCCAGAATCGATATTTGAGCCTAACGTCACGCTATTCTCGACGTCGATAGGTAGACCATGGGAAAACCGACTTTAATGCAAATATGCAATACCCTATCAGCAATCCCTGGGCTTCGCGCTTGCTCAGAGCCGTCCACACAGGAGGTTTCTACGGTGGAATCAGGTTCGAAAATTTTTACCGGCATCCTTTTAAGTGCTAGACGAGCAACCTCCTCGCGCGTGGCTGCGAAGAGTCACTCGCACGTCGGACGAACTCGAGTGGCAGCGTTTCCAGCGGATGCTTTGAAAGGATGTCCGGCGCCCGCCCACCCCGCGGCGGCAAACCACCGGCGCGGTGAAACGTCACTGGCGCGACGACGAGAGGAGCGAGTTGAGTTCAGGGCACTGCGGGGGCACGACTGGCTTCGACGAAAGTCCCGTGGCTTCCAACGAGAGAGGGAGAAGGCACCGCGTCGTCTTCTTTGTTTACCCCGCCGTGGGTCGTCCCGATATGGTATTGGATGCACGCGTCTGGCGGGTCGATTCGTCGCTTTTACATTGATGTTCTCCGCCCTAAGAGCCGGATCGGGCCGCACGGGTGCGACAGCCTGGAGCGATACAGTATAAGAAACGGCTGCAGATGGGGTTTGCAAGCGGTACGACCAGATTGTGTCCCGATCGGTTCGAGAGAAAGAGAGTAGAGTGAGAGAAGGGGTCAGAGGCTTTCGGTGAGACGCCGGTCCTTGCGTTGGACGAACAATTAAAAAGAGAGACGCGCCTGCGGCTTGACAGAGGCTCTTCGTCCTGTCTGATATCAGTTGGATGAGAAGGATTTCGTCTGCGTCAGCTGGCGCGCGTGTGTACTACGAGCCTGGTGACGCGAGAAGGGTATCGCAGCTACGCACGGCCCGTCTCCCTCACGCACAAGCGTTACCCTTTCCTCTTCATCCTCGGCGTTGCGCGGCGAGCGAAAAACACGAGAGTCGTACGTGTATAAAGGGCAGTCCGGAGAGGAACTTCCTCGGCGTTGCCTCTGGCGTTGGTCATCCGGGAGCGTGCCGACGGACGCTTCCCATCTCGCCGCCGGTAGTGAGAGTGGTTCGGTGGTGGTGGTGCGGCGGCCGCCGAGCGAAAAAAGAAGAGCCATTCGCGGGGCGCGTCGTAGTCGTCGGCGCGTGTGCGTTGCAAGTGGGCGCACGTCTCCGCCGTTTGCTCGTTTACTCCCGGACGTCGACGAGCACGTGCACACCCGTGTTGTTTGCTTTCTTTCCTGTCTCTGACTCGGACGACTCACCGTGCGCGAAGGACTCTGAAATTGCTACGAGCTCGTCAAACGACCCGTCTGTGATCACCGGCAAACAGCAAGCGACTTCTACTCATATGGTTTGGACAGCTGTGGTTCTACGCTAGTTTACCATTTGTACACCGTCAACTTCGTCAAGGACACAACCTGTTGGAGCAGCTCACGGATAATTTCGGACGTTTTGCCATGTTTTCGACGCTTAGGCCAACGATGCCACTAAGGGTGAGTCGACTTCTGCGATGCGAGGTCGCTGTGATTATTTTTTTTAGCTTAAACTTGTGGAGGCAGAAATCACGAACTACTTATAGCGACGAACTAGATTTGACTGCCTGTGGCACATGCGACAGAAGCAAGTTTACAGGAGGCTCCTCTATCTGAAGATGATTCACGATGGTGCGGCCAAAGCTCACTACATTGCACAACTCACTACATACCACCGTCTCACGTAATTTATTCTGGTTTGAAGTTTATTCAGCATTGAAAACATATACAAAATATAGACATATTTATACAACAGCATAAGAAAAAGTGAGGTACAAATCGGAAGATTGTGATTATAAGTAGCAATGGTTTACACACAGGACCCTCTTTGCATTGTACATTAGAAGGATTTTACTAAGTAAGAAATGTATAAGATGAGAACATGTGGTGGCGTACTTACGAATTTTGCTGAGTTAGTGTATATTAGTTTCGCTTTAACGAACGTAACACTGCAAGAAAAAAATGAAATATTGGATGAGCTGACTTCTGCAGCGACGTGAGGTTGCTGCGATTATTTTTTAACTTTAACTGGCGGTGTAACGAATCGAGAAAGACCCTTGGAGGCAAACCATAGACTTGAGAGCTTGGATCATACAACAGAACCTAGTTGACAGAAGGATGCTCAGCCAGAAATTTAGGCAAGGAGATGGGAAAAGCTTCAAAAGAGTGGCTACTTGGGCTGGTTCGTATTGCGTTTTGAAAGAAATTTGTTTTTCTAGTGCGCAGGGAATGTTTGAGAAAGAAGATAGAGCCGTGATATAGGACAGAACGTACACTTACAACCAATTTAGTTGCACAGATGGCGGGAATATATATACAGTCAAGAGGGTGAGGAGATCACACACCGAGGAAAAAACAAATGATGGCGCATGTGCCAGACCATCTTATTTCAATCTTAAACTGACAACTTAACTGAAAATATACTTGTATTCATTATCTAACAGGTTTACGGATGGGGCACTGATACACTCAGTTCCTGCTTTACGAATCAAAAAAGCCTCATATGTTTCACGTGCCCTCTGGTCCTTATATATTGCCATTACTTGGCTTCCTATTTCGAATGGTTCCAATTGGTTTGATGATATTCTGATGATTAGCCATTGGTTACACTTTATTTCACGAGATTACAGCAAGATATTGGGAAAGTGAAAGGCACATCTCACAAGGATGAGTAAAAGTGGGAAAAAATTTACGCGTGCGAAGCTTCTCTGTTTATTGCACACTATAGAATGCTTGTACTTGGTCAATAATGGATATTATGGGAGTATACGGAGACATATGTGGGACTTTTGCTTTTCGTAGTGTATAATGATTTCGATTGAAACAACTTATTACTGTTGTGAGCCAAGTATTGCCAATTATGTCGAGAAGCGAAAAAAAATTGTGACCCGCTCTTTCACTGATAATGAAGTTATATAATCATTCCTTGTTATCACACGAGCTGCTCCATCTTCCAGCTTTATGAGAAACAACAATGAAGTAATAATTGCAAGACACAAAACAGTTGGGCATTATCGTATGAAGCGATTCCAGATAAAAAATCTATTTCTGTGCACATTAGCCGCGAAAAACTTCTAGTGACATTGTGGGTAAAACTTTTCGCCTTATAGCACTATTCTCAATTGGACATTGCAGGATCGAACACCTTGCCTAGTGTTATAATACTATAAATACTGGTTTATTTAATGTACGTGACTAAATACTGTAGTGACTGCACTGCATGACTCAACATATCACCTAAGGTCAAAACGTTTGAAGACTATTAATAACCACTAAAGGTACCGCAACCGCAAATTTGAGAGTGCAGAAAACGGTGCCAGACAACAGCACGTCGGTCACGAGAAGAAATTAAGACTATCATAACGAGGCTCGTCAACGTCTCCGTTTCGCTTTTATCAATTTCTGTACTCCGTTTCCTGTGAGCTCACTTTGTACGATAATCATATAATAAAATCAACACTATATTTTTGTCTGATATATGGCCCCTGTAAACGCAACACATTTTGGGTACATTTTCACGGTCAACTCCAGCCCTCACAAATGGCCACCCTTACGACGTTTCGTACTGTCCACAAAAAGTTTAACTGCAATGACACTGTTATTTTCTGTAGGAATGGAAAAGGCAGCAGCTTGTTTTTATTAATTTATTTTCTTGCGCTGAAAACAAAAAGCCAACTAAACGTCTCAGGGCAGTCTGCGTTCGGTCGGATACTAGTGTGCTTCGAAAGAAAGTACATTCTAGTGTACGTAGGTTTTAGTACATGAGGTCAGTTTCTTTTTTTTCTTCCTCTGTCATGATAAATATGCCTTGCAAAAATTATCGTAACGCAAGTGGCCATTAGAAATGTCTAAATGACTCAAGTAGAAGCGCCCATCACTTCCTCTGGGCACGTGCAAGTGAGCTACACCTTGAGAGCCCCATTTCGAGTACGACAGCCACAAGAAAATGCATGCAAGTAATTGAAATGCGAAGGCACGAGGGGAATGCGGAAATTATATATACGACTACAGAGAAACAAAAAGTCTAAAAATCAGTGGGAATGTAACGATGCCTTCAAATTATGCATTAGGTCTCCCTCTCCAATGCCCTCTTTGGCCTCTGGGAGAAGGAGCCGCTCGTGCTGGCAACCATCTGACATTTCTTATTTATCAATTTAATGTTTACTTAAGAACATGCACATAGCTGTAATCTCTATTTCCATTCAAGGAAGCGAAGTCTGTATTCAAAAATATCACTTTATTTTCTTCTACGAGGAAAACAAAAACAAATATGAATACGCTGTCTGAAATCGATGATGTCGAAGTTACGGCACCAGCGTGGTATCGCTGAATTGCCAAGAATGGGGAGCTTGGTCTCCAGTTTGCTAGCAAGACGTTTTTCCCAAAGGGAATCAATTTAAACTGAGCTTTGAAGTAAGATGAATTCAAACATGTTCTTTTTTTTCTAATGAAGTAAAGCTTTTATTCATGTAGAATCATTCGAAGATCCTTCAGAACTTCATAAACTTCGAGAGCTTTATGAAGGTCGCTTTCAAATGCAATTGAAGCCAAAGCTATTCCAGTGAGGCAAGCTTTGTTCATTCGGGATTGATGCTCACGAGTGGCGCCCGTGAATTCAATCGTCGTTCTCGAGCTATTAATAGTCAAGACACGGAAAAGAAAATAGCACGAAGTGAAATTAACTGAAACGTATGGAATGAAAGTAAAGGAACTGCAACGCATGCGATTATATATTTCTGGCAACGTTTTATCTGATGTTGAGTGTCCCAAATCGAGTGATAATATTCCGCAAAGCACACATTTGAAGTTGTGCATAGTTAATTTTAAGGAAATGGTTTCAACCTAAAGCACAAATTGGCGAGTGCCAACAGAACAACAGTGCCAACAGGTCTACGCTATCGAAACAAATCGAATTTTAGAGGATGCGTGTGGATAACACTGCGCATGCACACTCTCGCATTTGCTATGCGTCAGAAACACCAAAGCGCAATATAATCTCATGACTTGCGCAATCAGGCCATGTACGTGCTTAGTCTAATTTTCGCGCTGTATGGACATTCCGTGGCAACCATTATCAAGGTTATACGAATACACCCATCGAGTATCTGATAAGGCTACGTACCTCACTTGCTTAGCGATGCTTTCTCGTACAAAAGATTTTTTTGTGTGTGTCTGTTGTACGCACTGCGGCAATATTCTTTAGATTGGGAAATGTGAGCCGATTGCAAAAGCTTACGTTGTACTGTTGTGCATAGATTCAGAAACTTTGTCCGTGGGGTGACACTGAAAGTGTGACAGAACGATACCGAAAGGCCTCTTGCGAAGTTTGGAGTGTTCTGGTTTGTAGGTCGCACGCAAGCAAAACTGCGCCTAGAATTTCAGGTTGCACCGCAACAACAACGCGATGGCGCGCCTCCCTGGCACAGAACGTGCGTCTGATAGATTGTGCCGCGTATTTCCTGCTGCTTTCGTTTCGCAAGACCACCGGTACTGCGAAGCGCGAAGTAGCAGAAGCATTACGATGCAGCGTTCTTATTTGGTTGGCGTGCTCGAAAGTGCTGCTGCTATTCCGATAACGTCACTGTTCTCGTTGCTCATAGTTGTCTGCCACTTCCAGCAGCATGTATGCGATGAGTAGAGAAAAAAAAGAGATAAAAATGAAGGGTTATTACGTTCCGAGTGGTCACCACACATACTAACGACACCATTCAAACAGCCACAAGAGACAAAGACCATTTATCACGACAATGGCCATTACTATTCTAGCCCCAGCGCTTGTCCAATCCAACATTGCAACTGGTTAGAGTTTCGTAGACGTTGCTGTATGCATCCAACTTACTATGCAAGCTGTAAAAAAAAGAAAAAGTAACAGAGGCGCTAACTCCAGCCTCTAAAGGGCATGCCTTACTTGAAATAACTTTATGAATATTTACGCATCTAACCGAAGCCCCAGAGCGCCCATGCTTCTTTTCTTGTTTTCATATCGAGGTCAGGCGCACCGTAATGTTAAATCATTAAGGCGAAAGCATTATATGCCTCATCGAACGCCAAATGCGACTGTTGGCGTCCGCTGCATCGGCATCAACATGACTGATAAAGAAATCGTCATCATGCGACGACGTCCTGTCATGACGATGTCACAATGTTACGTCTCAAGATGACGTCATTAGATGACACCGCCTGCTTCGTCTCAGTGGGGCCGATCTCGAAGGCGCTGCAAAACCTAGTGTTGTGCAGAGGAAAACGTTACGCTTATTAGGATCTAGGAAGCAATGCAAAACCACGTAGGGTGCAGAAGGCTTCCATGCTGGGGGAGGAGGATCAATGTAATCCACTAAGAAGAGAAAAAAAATGTGGTTATGTTCATACAGACATCTTGGGCAAATTCATAAAGAACCACGCAAGTTACTATATACGCTCGCGTGGGCACAGCGCCTCGTCCACCAATCGAAGGTCTACCGTTTCCCTGCGCATGCACCTCATCGCTCAGACAGAATTACGCGCTTCTTCCCGACGCATAAACTTCACGCTCGCGACCTTGGCATCGTAAAAGAAGGAGAAAAAATGGAGGCCGCGGGTAAATATGCGTCACTGTCCGCCATATCGTCGCCCGATGGTCAGCGCGCACGCGGAATAACGAAGGGACAGCAGGAATCGCAGTGAAGAAGAACGAAATATCCAGAAGCAGAAAAAAGGAGAAATAGCAGCTATATGGGCTCAGATATAAAGAAAGGGAGAAAAAATAAACTCTTCGCCATCGCCGAGGGGGGTCTCCGCATCTAACTGCAGAAACCTGTTCCGACAGGAAGCCGCCTGCTCTTCGGCTTCCCAATGCGTTGTCGCACTGAGAAAAGAATGCAGCGCTGCAGTCGCTGTGCAAGCGGACGTGCCGGGGCATCTTATGAGATGTTGCTTGCCGGTGCCGGTCGCAGTGTGTGCCAATGCCTACTCCTAGCATTCCGAAGATTTTGGAGGCAGTGAGAGAGAGATGGAGATTTGAGGGTGAAATTTCTTACAGTTCCCAGTGTTCAAATCATCTTGTGAAGTGGTGTATACTTCATGGTACACACGTGCCGATTTCACACGTTTTCATAAAAGCCTGCAGCCAACCCTGGCATTTACTGACATTAGGCGAGTAAATATTGGAAGGTCACACAAATGATTCACTTCATTCAATTATTAGCATTTGTCGTAATTGTAGCTTTTAAAATAGTTTGTACGTCTTAAATAACATCACTAAAGATCTTTTTTCCTAGTTTTTTCGGAATTTTTTTTTGTTAACGCTGACCCCGAGATTGACGCGGAAGCCCCAGCTTACGTGCGAGGACTTTTTTGCATTATTGCATTAGGTTTGCAATACCCTCATTATTGATTAAGAAAATGCAAAGATATTGAACAGGGTCAAGTCGGGTTGCTGAACTGCGCTTTGAAATAGCTAAAAAAAAAAAAACAGAGCATTTGATGACATAAAGTGATCAGATGCTTTGAAATAAAGTTTGATGGCGTAATGAAGACTCAGTGCTTCGCCATGGCCGGCTAGTTGTCCAGATAGCAGCAGCAGCAGCGGTTTTACGTCCCTCTTCTGCAGTAATATGAAACACCGTGTTCTTAAATCTTCGTTCAAAGGGAAATGCCATCCGTCTAGCTATATAAAGTTGTATATAAAGCTTGAAAGAAAATTGTTTTCGAAAAAACAGCAGCAGCGTATGAGGTGTTCCACACTTCTAAAAACAAACAATATACACTTATCGCAGCACGTCTTGAAAGAAAGATTCGCTAGAATTCCATACTGGCACACTATTAACGGTATTATGCTCAAGGGAAGATTCGTTCTCATTCCATACGAAATAAAAACACAATATTCTTCCGAAATGAGATATAGGATGAAGATTTGCAAAATCCTCCCCGATTCTTGAGGCTATAGAATGATTTACTGTACGTCGGTGCTCTCTTTTTTACTATAGATGAAGACGGCCATCTCATTACAATCTCATTTTGTGTGTTTACTTATTTGTTTATTATACTGTTGTGCCTACCGGCTACTGGCAACAGAAGTGTTACATAGTATAAGCCAAAGAAGCACGAGGCAAAATAAAGAAAAATATCAATGTAGAACGACGAGAAAAGCTTCAACAAAATGATTCACGTCATCCAGGATCGCTGGCCTGAAGGGAAATTCGGATAACAATACGCGTAGAAGTCCGGAGAGGTTGTGCACGTGAGCGACAAAGTCTGAACGCGAACTGCGACGAACACCAGGGTGGGTACAAAAAGACAAGCATAAATGAACACCGAGTATCCTAATGCGCACAAGCTGACCCATAATACGAAATTAAATAAACATAAAGCACCACAACCATTGTACGTAAACGTCATGGGTGCCCTATATGTCACGGAGGTGCCACCGGATACCAATAAGGGCCACAGGGATCCAACCCACTTTCACATCCTGCAACACCCAGGATGCTGCACCGTATTACCGAGGCAGGTCATTCGGTGTACGTGCGTCACATTGTGTGTTGCGTGCGTTTATCCTTCGGGGCTCCCTCCGCGCTGTCTTGTCAAAGTGTCAAAACCGTCGCTTGTTGCATCAATTGCTGGGGATTCCGTTTGATTTAGAAGCTCCGTTAGGACGCCGCCCCTATCCCAGTTCTTTTCGGGACTCCGCCGACACTTGCCACCGGCCGAGAGCTGTTTGTTCAGACACCCCCGTCAAAACGATACAATCTCTCGATAACTTTGCTTGCTCCGGGCTGTTTCGAAATTGGGACACCGTCCGGCTAGTATGTTTTTCCCCACGCTATGTGCTTGGTTGTGCGCTCGAGTTATGACTGCGGTAGCAATGCCCTAAAAGGGTCATGGAGAGTAGATGAAACGTGCGAACAAGTAGAGTATTGTGAAGTTGATGTCGCTCTCAAGAACCCTATTTTGCAAGCCCGTCTTCGATGCACTATCACTACCAGCTGAATGCACGAACACGAATTGCACAAAACAAAGCTCAAATTCAGATACAACATGGTACTTACTGCACACATAATATACAAACACACATTATAATTATGCTTGAAGAGTGAGTCTTGATCGCAATTCATCGCAAAAGAAAAAAAAAGAAGGCGATGTCAGGAAATCTTTCGAATTTAGCGTATACAAGCCACATGAGTAAAATACCTTGGACGGCCAGATTTTTGTTTTGGTAACTTGAGAATCGTAGTTAGCTCAATATGCGTCACGTGCATAGACGAGTCATACAGCTGAGCCCGATGTCTTGCGGAAAATATTGTCAAGCAATCGACCTTGGAGTTATAGTAGGCCACTCTACGAAATGACAACGCAGGAATTCTGCTGTCATAATGATTCTGAGCGCAGCAGCAATGATCATCGATTCGAATGATCGTAATGACGAATCACAAAAAAACAAATAAACTAAAAAATACAATGCCTCAAGGTGTTATGGCAGGCAAAATAAAGTACTATAACTTCAACGTCATCAACGAACCATCAGCGAGAACATGGATAGTACAATATCGAAATTAAACTTTAAGCGCTTCGTCTGGCGGTGGAGGTCGACACAGAATTCCTGAGCTGACGGCACATTAAATTCTATCTTCCGTGTCGAAACATATAAGCAAGAACGTCATGGAGGTGTCGCGACGCCACACTCTAACCCCGTTTTCTGTCGAAAAAAAAAAAAGTTGACAACCTACATTTTCACGAAGCGAAAGGAAGACGTCTAATATTAGAATAATGTTCGCGTGCATGCTCGGAAGGCAACGGCTAATCCTGCCTCTCACATTACTCGCCGAACAGGAATCACTTGAAAATGCTCCCAAAACACAGAGGCTGCATTTCGATCTTCACCTGTTGCCGTCATCGCCATTAGCCCGAGTGTAGCGAGCTATACCGCGCCCGTCGTGGGCGACCACCTAAAAAACATACAGCGTCCGAATTACGTGTCGCTGTCATATGACTCGACTGGGCTTTCTCGTGCATGCGTAAGCCATTTGAATAGGGAAAGAGACACACGACACGCGCGTACCCGGACGCCCCCGCTGTATGCGCGTAAAGACCTTCTTCGCGTCGCGACACCACCACCACCGTATTTCGACAGCGAAAGAGAAAGAAAAGCGTTTCTCATCCTTTTTTTCACGGGCGTCAAGGCTAAAGTGTTTCGCGCGCCCGCATACGTCTCTGCTGCGTTGTTGTTATAAGCGCGCGGCTCTTTAAACGCGTGTCTTTTACCGCGTGAATCGAGCGCGAAGTCAGTCACAGACGCTGCTCTAGCAGCCTCGTCTTCTTTCTTGTAAAGGAAGTTTCCGGGATTTCATTCCCGTCCTGTTTACGTGCATAAGCAAAGCGCGAGAGCGAGCCTGCAGCGGTGTGGAACCGTATTCGCCGGAACTCAGAAAAAAAAAAAAAGCTTTCTTCGCATTTATACGTTGACATCTTTTGCCGCATGAAATGAAGGGCCTCTGCCTCGTGTTTCTGACATCGCAGGCATTTTTCTTATCACTATGTGTTGGAACGGTCTGAAATCCAGAGTTTGTCGCGATTACTGTGGCTCTCTGCAAGCGACGCAGTGAAAAACTCGCAGGGTGCCTTAAGCATTGGCCTAAGGTGACTCGAAGGCAAACACCATCTGCTTTTTGCCTTCTAAGTCGATGTACTCATCGTTAACCCCCCTCCCCTTCACTTCCGAAAGCTTTTTTTACACATATCTTGGTTTTGTACTGCCTTCGAGATCGGAGGCACTCCAACCTTTCTGCACCCCATTTTGCTTTGCCCTACCTCAATGATCGGTTCGCCTTTGACAAAGAGACGACGGCCCGCGAGGACGTCAGCAGGTGACACAGCGACTTTACGATGACGTCACAAATATCGGCGATCTGTGACATCTTGGTGACGTAGTTGGGGGCGTCATAACGTGTCGATTTTTCCGCATCAATGGTGTTGACGCGATCACCGCGGGATGGTCGATGGTCGACGCCGACCGTCAATTTTTGCGTGCGCGCGAGCGAGCGAGCGGTTCAAAGTGAGCACGAAAGCTGCGACCAAAAAAAGCGCGTCTGCCGAGTCGACGTTAACCGCTCTCGATCTAGCGTGTCTAGTTCCTGGTATGCTTGCTCTCTCACCTTGTTACACAATAGAGAGGTGGCTAGTTATCTCTCATTATCGAATCCTCGCGCTGAACTCTTCCATCACTCTCACTGCTGCGCGTAATCATCTGTTTCGCTATAGTTTGCCTCACCCCTTCACAGCTTCTTTGACGCGCCTAAGCGTACCCCATACATATGCAGGTGTGTGGAACGTACTTAGTTCGGTTGTAATCTCCTCCTCCGACACATGGCCTGAGCATCCCGAGTCACGCCTGAGGTGCAGGCAGCTTTCACGCGTCACCCGTTCTCCGCAGAAAAAAAAGCGTACGAGTTTTCCTCGCGCAAAGCGTGCCGACAACACCCGCATCGTTTCGTCACTCATCTCAGAGGCCAGCTAAAGCGCAGATGTTTCGCGTCCACGCCGGCCAGACGTTCGATTGGTCGTCATCAATCATAGCTACAGAAGCCCATTTGGCCCGGATCTGCTTCTGTTGCTGCTGCTGCTGCTTCTGTTGCTACCTTTTGCCATAACGCGAGTCTAAGAGCTCCCCTTTAAGGCCCGTCTTATCGGCGTCGCCCCGTCTAGACGGTCGAATGCCCCGATGGCCCACGCATCTCCAATTTTGTTTTCATTACAAAAACGGATTCATCCCACGCGCACTTAAAAGTTGCGCAGCGCGCCTGTCGCCGTCCCGCGATCCGAAAGAAACGTGACGTAAACGAAACCAAACCATATAGAAGGCGGAGACGGATGCTGCGTTGAACGAGTGCGTAGTTGATAATATCTGCAGTTTTACGTTCCATAACCACGATATAATTGTGAGAGACGCCGTATAATGAAGGGCTCCGGAAAATTTGACCATCCAGTGTTCTTTAAGGAGCCCTGCCATCGCTCAGTAGACAGACCTCTATAACATTTCGCCTCCAGCAAAATACGATGGCCACGGCGGGGATCCAATCTATGAGCTTCGGGAGTGTGTTATGTGTTAGAGAGACATGCGAGTGAAACAACGGATCGGTTTATACGGATGAATTTTACTTTGAAAACTCTAATGACGGTAATTTCACCGTCATGTAATAGAGAATAAAATCGGAAGTGAACGTTTATCTCACTTTTCGGGCCGACATCTCCGCGCGTTACGTCCCGAATTTCGATGTGTATTTCTCGAATTTCGGTGGCATCGGCTCCGTAGAATTTCCTGAAACTTGGTATGTCAAGTCTTTAGCCCCCTGAGATGATTATGTACAACCGCAAATTTTCATTTCCCGAACACGCAAGCGTCGACCACCCGGTAGATAAGCAGTCTTAAACGGATCACAGCGGCAAAATGAGCGATAAAACATGCAAGCCTGCGCTTAACAGTCCTGCGCAGCTGTCTTCTGCTAGGCTGTCCCGGGAACCGTACAACAGGGCACCCGGAACAGACGCTTACAAATTTCGGGGGTCGACGCTCGCGCGTTCAGCTTTAAAAAAAAGGGGGGGGGGGGGCTGTACATTTTTTACCGATTAGGAACGACGTACGCCCATATAGACGCCGTTGAATTTGCGAAGCCACGGTGATTGGTATTAGAAGTTCAAGGTGGCGTCACTATCACCATTTTCGCATTTATTCGCCGCTAACCCAGTGTCTTCTGGTGGCAACCGGCGTGATTTTAGAATCGTGAAAGACCAATTTACGAATACCAGAAAGCTGTTTTTTTTTGTTTAATGTTCCTTAAAAAGAAGAAAAATAGAGAGGGAAGGGGAAAGGCATGGTGTCGGCTTCTTTTGGCTTACGTTCACCGCGTCGTCCGATCCTATAGGCAAAAAAAAAAAAAAAAAAACCTCGCCAAGACAGGAAAGGGCAGCCGACGACAAGCTTGCGGGCAAAGTCATCATCTCACGACACTTTTTTTTGTTGTTATTGCGTGGTGGCAAAACTTCAAGGCTGCGCGCGCGGGTCTTCGCTGTGTTCTACAGCAGCCGCGCGTGACATAATCGCGCCGCGCATTCATGCTTCGTCGAATACGGTTGTATACGGCGCTTCCTCTAAAGAGATGCGACGTCGCTTTCTGGGATGCGGTCGGCCATATCTTTGCGTATAATACCAACAAAGTGTTCCTCGTGTGTAACATCTCCCGCAATTGCGACGGTAGCGGGACTTTCCTGGGCGATCCGCTGACCAAGCGCTTTTGTAGCCGAAGTATTTTAACTGTTATTTTGATACAGCTTTCTAAGATGTATATGCTGTGTGTGTATACGTGTTATAGATGCGTATCGTAAGATCGGTGTTGTGTACGAAGGGAAGCGGTGCCTTGTAGCATCTGTTACGACGTATCCGGACGGTCGTGCATTACGTCCAACTCCAACGGCTCGTTGGGTCACTGTACAGCGAAAACTGATGTAGTCGGGGGTTTGATAGCATCCAACTGCTACCACCAGTTGACAGTAGCGGATCCAGAGGGGGGGGGGGGGGGGCAATCGCGTTTCCCAAAGCCTGTCAGTACCCCCTCCCCCTATCTTCAGTGCTTGCCATCCTCCTGCTATCACCAGTCAGAACAAATGAGTGGGACCGCTGTAAGCACACATTAACAGTATAATATGCTATTACAAGGTTTTCGGGCTAGTAAAAACAAAAAAGTAATGACCATGCCCATCTTTCAGGTGTTAATTCAAGTGACCGCCCCCAATCCCCTTATATACGTGGCTGGATTCGCCTCTGCCAGTGAATGTAGCCGTGGGTCTGCCCATAGGACCGGAGTTAGCCAGAGTCTCGGGGAAAGGTGGAGGAAAGTAGCCGGAGCTGTTAACAGCAACATTTATTTACAATATTCACAGGTAGCGTGTTACTACATAATGAGGGTAGCGTGTTACAGGTAGCATGTTACTCTACATGATGGAAGCTCTCGATGGAAGCTTGATTGGAGCTCCCGACAGCTTGTCGGGAGCATCTTGGCGCTCGCGTTCTACACGCTTGTCTTCCCAAGATTCCCTTCAGGGAAGTGCAATGGAGGCCAGGACAGTTCAATGAAAATTCAGTTTTCACCTCTACCCCCCAAAAGGGGCGGATGAAACATCGCCTCCTTCCAAACCCAGGAAAGAAGGAACAGGCACGCCCAAGTTCGGTTCCACGGCGAGGGAGAAAACACTGCACAATACCCAATGCGCACGACACAGCACAGCGCGAAAACGTTGAGTCCTACGTGCAGATCAACTCTGTAGTCCGTTTGCAGTGATGAGTGTGCGGCGCCGGGCAGGCCAAAGTTTGGGGGAAAACGGCGGCATGAAGGCACCACGAAGGACGTGGGAAACGCACCCGAACACGAAACCCAGACTCTTGACGTATTGTCCGGTGCAACGCAGAGAGAGAGAAACGAGAAAAAAAAGGAAGGCAGGGAGGTTAACCAGATACTAGTATCCGGTATGCTACCCTACATTGGGGTTGGGGAATAGGGGGTTGAAAGAGAAAGAGAGAGTTAAAGATGACCACCCTTTCTAAGCCGTTCTGACTGCAAACAGCCCTTCTTAGGCCGTCAGTCAGCCGGGCATATGGTTCTACGAGGGGCGCCAACGGCCCTGGAGAATTCGAAGAGCGACCTTCGTGTTGTCGCCGCTCTTGTCGCTTCTCTGGGAGCGCTGACCCAGAACAGAGTCAGGGTAGGCTCAGCCGCAATGTCTCACGCGTCCAAGCGGCGCCAAGCCAGGTAGGCCGATCATAACAAGGCCGACTTGAATTCCTGCGCACGTGTGCGTTAATCGTGCAAGCAGGATGGCAGGGACTCTATCCGATAATCAGATCGCATCGACGGGTATCACGCACTCCCAGGCATTCCGGTTTTTGTCCGTCGTTACGACTGCGATGTTGAAACAAAGAATAGAATTCAGTACCCCATAGGCTTCTGGATGCAATGTGCACAATACAGTCCAAAACCAACCATCGGCATCGGCGGCGTCAGAGAGAGTGAGGCAGAAAAGCTATCATCACGGGACGGCGTCCACCATATGACGTCACCAAGACGTCACATAACTTCGAATTTTGTGAAGTGGCATTGTGACGTCATCGCGTGGTCACAGATAGGCAGATATGTGTCGGAAATATCAGCCTAAATGAAGCAGCTGTCATTGTTACAGAGTTTGCGCGTTGACGACGCTCAGTACAGTCTGTAGTGCTTTTTGTGTGGAACCTCTGGTGCATTTTGGGGGATGTCCTATTTTGACGACAGCTATAACGGAGGGTTTATTCACACCCGGCCATCCACAGACATGGCGCGTTATCCACACAGAACTCGGCGTCAATTTTACGCTGTTGTTTTAATACGAACGCTGCGCGAGCACACCGCTAAAGAGTTGGCACTGGCAACGGCATTACCGTCGTGAGGTCCGGCTTACATCGCTCGACCTTGCCCGCAGAACGAATGGTCGATCGCTCGTGATGTAACGCCGGAATGATGTAAGGTTAAGTGCAGGAGAGGATTTACCGATCACCGTGTCACAGCGGGAGTCTGCATCCTGCTAAAAACGAACGCCAGTATTGTCTTGTTCGACGTCGCTGCTCTCACTCTCTGCCCTGAATCTCATGCTTCTGCTATTCACATCTTTTCTCAATGCCCAACCGATCCTCCCCCACGGGCCCTAGAACATCTGAAGACATGGGAGGACTGGTGGGAACGTTCAGAGGATCCGGCTGAGCAGACAATGGCTGCCGACCGGGCTGCCAGCGTCATAGAGCACCGCCAAATGAATGCTTGAGAGTAGCGGGATCGTGCGGGGGCCCAGGAGCCTACGTGCTCCAAGTTCCTCTGTTGAAATAAAGTTTTTCTTCTCCTCCTCTTACGCAGATCTGGTGAAAATTTTTGTAAAGTTAACTTGTTGCCACGATAACGGGCCGACAATGGCCACACAAAAGAAATCGCGCATAAGTGTGCACAAAGAAATACTTTTCCCACGCTTACCAGTTTTGAGAGGCCACGTCAAGCACGGTCTCAACAAGGTCAAGTTACGGCGCGTCTTCCGGACGTTAGTGTTGCCTGAGAATCGCCGCTCAATAGCAACATGCAATTCACATGCTGACCTTGGAACTATTGGTTGTAGTAACCCGTTCTCGCGTATGAAGGTATCATATGTCTAATTCATCTTCGCCTTAATTGTACAGGTGGTGCCTTGAATGCGTAATATACAATACAATCGGCCTTGCATATTTGGAAAGTGATGCACACCGCAGCTGCGGCTACTGCCTTGCCCGCAGTTAAATAATTTGCTTCGTCCAAATATGACGTCTCCTCTTGTTGTTATTACTATACTGGTTCGCTGTGTTCAATTTTACAGCGTATAGTTCTATGGCTAAGAATGCAGTTTAGAAGGTCGACGGCTTACGAGACAGGCGTGGAACGCACGAGCATTAAATTATTTCTGCACCACTGTGTAGTTGCATCGCTTCTTTCGGTGTTGTATATCGTTCAACGCACAAAGCCTAAATATCGGTAGCAGATGCAAAGGGCAAGTGCAATATGCTGATTTGATTTGATGGTAACCTCATTTTCTAAGATGTTCTGAAATCATGAAACAAGCGAGCTTTACTGTGGACATGCTGTGCAAATGGAGTCACTAGATCACCGACAAAGCACACTCACTGAGCCTCCATAAGGTTCATCGCTTACACAACGACGCCCTTAGGGAAACACACACACAGACTTGCGACATCTCAACGCGAGCTTGTATTCTCGGCACGTGCGTCCACGTGGCTCTCCGGTCAAACTGCCTTTCTGCATTTACCTTTTTTCTTTTCGTGTCTTCATGGGTCGTTCAAAGCGTCTGGCAAAGGTCAACGAGTGATACCCCAGCCGCCACTACAGAAAATGACGCGCGCATCTGCGCCTATAACACACGCACGAAAAGTCCCCCAAAGGCCGCAAGGTGCGGCATTGACGACGACCCTGGTGGTGATTGTCGTGGTTGCGATGGCGGTTCACCCGTCGCCCGGGTCACGGCTCCCTTCCCTTCAACAGAGAAAGCGTGCGCTCATAAGAGAGTGGTGCATACTATACGTCTCGTAAGAGGGCCACCCGAAGTTATGTCGGAGGTATACGGAAGGGGGCAATCGAGACCCTCGGGGTTTGAGGACGACCCGTTACACGCGAAAGAAAACGGCCCTACATTTTTTTTTTCTTTTCCGGCGGCCTCTTCGGCAGCCGCTCCTCGTGTGCTTCCGGACAAATTACGACGCCCAGTTGCTGCGCGTTCGTTAGCGTTTTTGCTGAGCGTAACGGCCGAGGTGGAAGAGCTACGGAGTTTTCTCATGCAGCTCCGTTGAACGTGAAACAACCTGGAGACTTCGATGACTTACGGGATGAGAGGAGGCTCGTCGGTGTGGCATCTTGCAGAAGCTTGATGTTCTGTCACTGGGCGAAAGATTACGGTTTAGCACGTACGTGACCACAGCTGTCGCTAGAGAAAAAGAGAAAGAGAGAAAGAACGAAATGTGACTTGACGTACGCTAGTGGCATTCAGTGCTCCTAAAAAATAGAAAACAATGTACAGAAACCGTAGCCCGGTTTATTCACACCTGTTGACCATGCCTGAAAGATGGTTCGAGCGTCACTACATATAAGTGAATTTGAAGTAGACATACTCAGGCAACTCGATGGACTTGAGTAACATAATCTGTAGGGCTGGGGCGAAAGGGTTCAAGCACTGCCTACCTTGAATAGCAACAGTTATTGGTGTTTTACGTCCCAAAACCACGATATCGTGCGAGAAAAGCCGTAATGGAGGGCTTCGGAAATTTCGATTGCTCAGGGTTCATTTACGTACGTCTTAGTCTGATTAGATAGACAGATTAGACAGCTGCACATTGGCAGCGGGACTGAAATTAGGCACGTTATTAAATATGCCGGAAGGCATAGAAGTAGGGTGAAATGAAACGAGTCCTATCGTACCTACGATGTCTTTATTCGACCTTATCGTTTGAACGGATATTTCAAAAATAACTGTGCAAGCCTTTTCATTAGTGGTCCCTTGGAGAAAATCAGAGCGCGACCACTTTAGCAATGGGCGTGAGCTAGATCTAAATCAATCGCATCGTTAGAAAACGCTAACGAACACTGCGATCTGATAATCTTCCACGTATGACTGTTTCCAGTCTATTCACTTTTTTTCTATTCGCCAAGATAACAGCCGTACAGTCCACTCAGTGCGCAATGCCCGAAGCGCAGCTGGAGATCACGAATATAGATGGCTGGAAATACCTATAGCGAGCGATCGAACATGCAACTAATCGGGCGTCAGTCGCTTTCCGCTACGTGGAAGCGAAAGTTGCCACGTGCCACGAATCTCGTATTTCCTGCACGCAACGAGAATCGGCACGCTTTGTGCGGAGACGCCGCCACCGCGACAAAGAAGGAAAGTAACAAATGTGGACCCTCATGCGACGAAACGTCGGAATGAAGTGCGACGAATGGCCGAGCGATCGGAGCGCAATCTGCCTCGTGGGTTTCCCGTTGAATTCTTCCTTATATGCATGAACGAAGCAAGAGAAATTTTGTCTCCAAGGGCTCGTTTTTCTTTTCTTTGTTAGACACAACCGTAAAGGGACACTAAATGAGAAACAATTCATCGGTTTTTGATTGACAAAAACAACGTACTACGAAAATTTTAATGTCGGTAATTTACCCATAATCTGTTTATTTTAAAAAAAATTAAGGTCGAATTTGATTAACCAATTTCGCGACGAAATCCCCACGCGCGACTACACGGATTTCGAAGTGCACTTTTCTTATTGCCAGTGGCGACGCTGGCTCGACATAAAGTCCTGAAACTTGACGTAAAGTCTTGCTTTATACCTACGGCGTCTTCAGAGGATAATGTACTTCTTTTTACTGATTAAAAACAACGTAGAATGCAGCAGACGCTGTCAAATTTTATGACGTCACGGCATTCGGTACGGAAACTTCAATGTGGGCGTCGCCAAAAGTGTTTGATTTTTGCCCGTTTTCCTTCTTATCAAGCGTATCGTTGGCAAGTGCGGTGATATTTTGTCACAGAGTAAGGAACTAATGTAAGAACAAATTGTTTTTTTTTTTTTACTTTAGTGTCCCTTCAATGAAAACCGGCAGTCAATAAAGCCAATAAAGCTTTAGAGTACGTTATTTGTAGTCTTTTTAAGTGCACTGATTGTGACACAAATGTGCGGAAATTAAATTGACGCGAAAAGATTGATTGATATGTGGAGTTTAACGTCCCAAAAATTACCATACGATTATGAGAGACGCCGTAATGGAGGGCTCCGAAAATTTCGACCACCTGGAGTTCCTTAACATGCACCCAAATCTGAGCACACGGGCCTACAACATTTCCGCCTCCATCGGAAATGCAGCCGCCGCAGCCGGGATTCAATCCCACGACTTGCGGGTCAGCAGCCGAATACCTTAGCCACTAAACCACCGTGGCGGGGCACACGAAAACAGAAGTTGCGTTGGTAGGGACCAAATCTATACAGCGTGCGAATAGCGCATATGACGCTCTTTACCAATTGAACTGCAGCGATCGACCTCCAGCACAGTTTAATAGGGTATATCTGAGCATTTAATCCTATGAGTACAAGTCATGGTGATCGGGAGTGTGGAACACTCTACTTTGTTGCACGTTCTTTCTTGGGTTCTATGCAGTAGTTGGGTAGTGATTTCCCGGTTTGAATTATTATATGGAGTGGTGAATATGCTGGCTCTTCTATTGGTTCGTGATGTGCTTAGCCGGGTGTTCTCGGCACCGCTAAAGCGTGACTGAAATTTGCGCCAGTGTTTCGGTGTGCCCCAAAAGTGTGCAACACCGTGTACCTTAAAGGTATACCTGGCTTGACATTAGTGCAATGTCTGTCAAGGTTAAATGAAGGAAAGAAAAATCAGCTGCGTAGCAAGAATGTGTACGCGGGTGGAGTGTGAGCGTACGTGTGTGCAATAACGGCGATGACGTCACTTATACGAGAGCTAGATGACACATCGTTTGGAAACAAACATATCTATAAGAGGATACGAGAGGCGAAAAGAAGCAAGGTAGCTGCGTGCTCAGCGAAAGCTTGTTTTTTGAGTTACACGATGTGGTGGAATGTCCCAACTCTATGGCGCTTATTAAGCACATGTGGTCATACATTTCTATTAAGGGTTGTTTTTAAGGACTCATTGTATTAAAGACATTATGATGTGATGTGAGAGCCCTAATAAAAAAACACGCTTGACATCAGAATTTTTCACTCAGTACTCCTAAACCAAACTTCCGTGGCGTATGGTTATACTGCGTGAACATTAACGGGTTATGTAGCACGACGGTTATAAAGTGGTACTGGCGCAAAAAACTCCACGAAAAGAAATGAAGAAAAACAATGTGCATTTAAGCCGAATGCTATGATTCAAGCATGAACAGACTAGCCCGACGTCACATTGTGCTGAATTAGCGTGGTCTTGTCTTTTGGCGAAATGGCCACTTGTCTCGTATATATGTAATGAGCGGTGAGCAGGCTGTTTTTCTACTTTTAAAGGGAATAAAAGAAGAATTTATTCGCACGTTAGAGAAGGTATTCCCTTGACGTATAAAAGCAGGATATCTTGTAAGAGCTGCTCCCCCAGCCTTTGTTTTCTGGCCAATAATTAATATGTGGTTGATCTTAAATATTTTCTGGCGGCAATAGGTTGTCTTACCAACTACATGTTCTTATCCTTGCTACAATATTTTCTTCTTCTCCGGCTATAACTGTAATAAACCTTCGCTACGCCGTGTTTACCTCGCCAGAACGTTTTCCACCCTCCGAACGCGCGACATCTCGCTTCAGAACAGCCGTTGGCTTCATTACCGGCTCGCCTCCACAATGCCTTCCTGTTGTGGCTGCCTTAACCGCCTACGCCTCGGACGGCCGCATTCGCGCTCGCGCAATGCGTCGATCGCGAGAGCGATGCGGTCATCTCCCAACATTTCTCTTCGTATGCCACCGCAAAACCGGCCCGGCTTGTTTCGCGTGCCAATCTAAATTTGTAGGCGCACCAGCGCGCCGTTACTCGGGACGCTCCAGGGGTGAGGCGTTCAGTGCCGCGCCCTGCACCGGATGAGCGTGAAAGATTGACGTGGACTTGTGTACGCAGGCTCGTCGAAGGAGGTGTGGCGCTTACGTGCGCTTTCGCCCATCACACACAGACCGTCACGTATGCTCTGCCAACGCATTGACTCTGCATATTTGACCGCGCCGCTCTTTACGTTATGTCAAGAGACGAGAGTCCCCTTCACAAAACCGCGCCTCTATGACGTCAGAGAAGCCGCGCTGAATATAGAGAGAAGCTCAGCTCTTTCGGATTTGTTTGCACGCGCGGAAGTGGCTGCGGGAGTAACGGAGGCGGCACTTCGGAAGGGTAAAGTGCTTTCAAATGATTAGCGGTTAGTTCCGCTGCTGTGGTTATGGGGCTTAACTGCCGACCCGAAATGTCACGAGATCGAATGCGGGCCGCGGCGGTCGCATCTTGGTGGAGGCGAAATGACGGAGAGGCCCATGTGCTCAGATTCGGGTGCACGTTGAAGAAAGGAGGTTGGAATTTCCGGAGCCCTCCACAGCGGTGTCTGTCATATGCATATCGGGGTTTCGAAGTGTAAAAACCAGTTAATATAATTCACAATTAGTTATCGTGAAACTGCACGCCTAATTCCTGCTTATTTCTCAGGCACTCATCACGGGCGTAATACGTATGGCTGGAGCATTTTTCTGAACTATGAACTGCGTCACTCCGCAGAAAAATAATAAACGAAATCGGTAGGCTATACGCGCTAAAATCATATACATTATTTTACGAGGCGCACGTTATTGTCCGACCCCGATCAGTTTTGACCAGGTGAGATTATTTAGTGTAAATTTGCATAGATGTAAACGACTGCTTCTGTATTTCGTTCATATCGATATGGGGCTGCCGCGAACGGTATCAAATGCGCGACTTCGACGTAAAGGATACTGTGATACTGCGGCGGTTTGCAGTATACCAATTTACGCAAAATCAGCTCGTTAGAATCGGTAGTAGCTCGGTGGTCTCGAAGTACTAGTTCAAAGGATTGTGTAATATTTTTTGAACACACTTATCTTTCAGAACGCGGATCCTATAATATGCATTATACTGCTCCTTGTGCAATTCAAACCATTAATACAATATGGCTTTTGCATGTCTGGAAATACGCATTACAACCTACGCCTTGATTCCTTCGCGCCTAAACGCGCGGAACCAAAGAGATTCGAATGGTTTGCATGTGGTCTATAGTTAGTGGTCATGCATGTTGATTGGTTACAGCAAACATTAGACGCAATGATGACGGATAAAAACATGAAGGCGCGGCTCAGTAATAACTGCTAATGTTTGACCACCAGTTTTTAACTGTAGATAGCCACACCTATATATTGTGCAGATGGTTTCAATAGGCAATAGACGCTAGTTATTAACAGTGTTTTCAACATCCTATCTTCGTGTGGGCACCTAAGTTTCATTGCAGCCACTCAAAATGTTATGAGGCACAAGCTGATGCCCTGGCTTCGTCACGAATGCCACTCCAGCTTTTACCTTCTGTGTGGTTTACTCTGTAAAAAGGCATAACGTTTAGAGTCAATTCTTAGCCTCTTTTTGCAGTTTGCAACTAAGTATCCCTCAGTAATTTATCTCAACGCCGCACCGAAAGGACTTTCAATTAGAAAGAATATCGAAGAATTATTTAACTGATATGTTCATTGATTGATTGATTTGTGGAGTTTTACGTTTCAAAACCAGCATATGATTATGAGAGACTTCGTAGTGAAGGGCTCCGGAAGTTTCGACCCCCTGAAGTTCTTTAGCGTGCACCGAAATGTGAGCACACGGGCCTACAGCATTTTCGCCTCCATCAAAAATGCAGCCGCCGCAGCCGGGATTCAATCCCGCGACCTGCGGGTCAGCAGCCGAGTACCTTATGACCGCTAGACCACCGCAGCGGGGCAACTGATATGTTCATGACTCTCTGTAGTATATCAGATGTATATTTATTGCGTGTTACCCCCATCCACCCCCTCCTCTTTTTTTTTTTCTTTTTGCGTCCTGCAGTCTCTGCAGGGTCTCGAAGCATGATAGAAATACCTATTTACCAGTGTCTTACAAGACTGGTATTGTGATTTTTCCTTCACACTGTGTAACAAGAAAATGTTTAGTTTCGCTATTGTAGATATCACCTGCGTCTTTAACTAGGCTAGTACATGCGAAATATGGATCATTTGTGAGCATCGCTAGTGGCAGCGCAATAACTTCTGGTGGAGTGCCACACAATTGCGGTATTTCCAAAATGAGAAGAAGCTATATCGGTTATATAATTTCTGTATCGCCGATCAGTAAGGGTAAATGAACATGGCATCTGTGATTCCAGACGTCATATACGAGCAGATAAGGTGCATTAGGTCGGCGTTCTCGAACAATTGCAGTATGAACTTCGACGACAAAATTAAGAGAAGTTAAATATTGACCCTTGAACAGGCGTTAACGTGTCTCTCATTGCAGGTGATCCGACTGCCGCAACTTCTCATCGCAGCAGCGCTGCTATCGACTGGATTCTCAGAGACTGTAACACAGGTAAGTCCACGTTGCAGCGTTGGTTGCCTAAGCCTTATTGTGTGCAAGTGCTGATTCCTGAAGAAAAACTCAATTGCGATAGCGGGCTTCATGATACAGCTCATCAGAACTCGTCGGTACCACTTTCTTTCGCCGATTTGGCGTGACTCAGAATGTAGCGTGACGCTCAAAACATGAATAAAAATGAAGAGAGAGGGTGAGAGGAAGAGATATAATTGTAATCAATGACAGGGCTTTACGTCCCAAAACAAAGATGTAATTATGAGGGACGCCGTAGTGAATGGCTCCGAAAGTTCGACCATCTGAAGTTCTTTAACGTGCACAGACATGGCACAGTACACAGGCCTCAGGAATTTCAACTACACCAAAATGCCACCGCAGCAGACGAAATCGAACCCGCGACCTTCAGCTCAGAAGAGAGAAAGAGAACAGAAAATGCAGAGCAAGGAGTTAAAGTAGATTGGGGTTTCTGGTGTTTAACCTTGCATTGTAGTGGATGAATGTGAGCTAGAATGTACAGGGCTGGTCAAAAGTTCCCAGGCCCCTATCCCATGTATTCCTATGAAAGCGAGGCCTGGCAACTTTTGATAGCCCTGTACAAAGAGAGAGAAGGAGACTAGAGACAAAGACGAGAAAACATTCAAGGACAGCTGTTGCCATTGTATAAGCGTTCCCAGAAGCGGGCGCATCGTAAAATGCGCAGTAAATCTCGCGTGTCCTCGATGGGACGAATGTGGC
Organism: Rhipicephalus microplus; assembly: GCF_013339725.1. NCBI lineage: Eukaryota > Metazoa > Arthropoda > Arachnida > Ixodida > Ixodidae > Rhipicephalus > Rhipicephalus microplus. The sequence continues at coordinate 132,275,962 of NC_051171.1, forward strand.
TAATATGAACGTATTCATAAAGGCATGCGGTACTGCGAACGCTGGAAATTCTGGCAAGGACCATGACATATTGCCGCCTTATCGACGCGGTGCTCGGAGGCCACAGTGTCGGCCTCACCCACGCACACGAGAGATGAAAGACGGAAAGTGTCAGAGTAGCGAATACCATTATTTCACATTGACTTTGTGTGCAGCGTACACAGAGCACAAAGAAAACGTTAGCGAATTAATGTCTTTTGTTTTCGATGTGTTTGGCGCAGATTTCGCTTAAATCTGCCGTGTATTGGCGACTGCAGCTACTTCAGATCAGCACCTTATTACGGAATTGCCAAAATAAACTGTGTCGCCATGTCGTAGTGCCATGTTACTTTGGTAATCATAACCAACCCTGCCCTTACTGAGGCCACGTATGTATGGCGTTATTCTGGCATCCTTAAAACCATTGTTCGTGCCTTGCCTATCCGTTTATTCACATATAGAAACTCTATCCTATGAATTCAATACTCAGCTATTGGCGTACAGGTTCACTACGTGAAAGAATGTCAAACAAAAAATGTGGCACTTGAACAACTAACGGGCTGAACGACGTTATATGAAGGTCACCTATATAAGCGAAGACATTGCGGGAATATGCCACAAGTGGACACCTCGCTCTGCGGTAGGTGTAATCATCTTCCAATGTATGCATATTAAAAGAGCTATTAGAGACAACGCATTGAAGAATCTACAGAGAATAAGAATTATCAAAACGAAACATTCAGACTTTACAGGCTACATCGCATCATCTACCCCTGCCACCGAATCGCGAGAGCTTTCTTAAATTTCACCACCTCAAAGCAGCCGCTTCTCGCAACCCTTTCTTTTTCTTCTCAGGGCGGCGTAAATGTACGTACTTGTGACCCACACGCAATCATGCCCCTTCAGCCACCGAGGACGCACAGGAACGAGCGCGAATCACGCGAGGGACTCAATTAAGGGGTGTTAAAGGAGGAGATGCGTGCACGCACCTGAGCGCGGCAATTCCCTGCTGTTTACCTGCGCACGGCCATCAGGGCGTTTGATGTACACGAACATGGCCGTGCGGCCACTCACCCGCAATCCGAGTGGCACGTTCCCCGCAGGCGCTCATCACTTCCAGAATATTCTTTTTTCTTCTTTGTTGCTACGTTTCACCTCTACCATCGTAATAAGCGAAATCTGCCTATATACGCACAGCTAGGCGTCCGATCGTGCTGGCACGTCGTTTAGCTTCCTATGCAAGGTGAGTCACTACCCCTAGTAGGACGTGCAGTAATTTCTTTCCTACCACCTGTTGCTCACCCACGAGACACTCCGTCAAAAGCACCGCCTGTGGAATGCCTGTCTAAATGAGTTAGACGTACCCATACTAACGAGAATACTCGCTTATTGCAGCCGGAATAGTTGTTCGGTATGTGAGACGGGAATAGCAATTGTCACGCAAGAAAGTGAAGGCATAATGAGGCGGGGATGGGGTCTATAGTTGGTGCGCCTTCCGTCTGTTGTCCCTCGTTCTTGTTTTTCGTACCTTGCAGCGCATCATAAGTGGGAAGGCTTAGTTCTACTGGCTAGTCAATTTGGGTTTAGAAGACAGAACATAGCCCGTGAGACCAAAGAAAGTATGCAGATGTTAGAGCAGGGCTGCACAAAATAAGGGCAGCGCGTCACGTCCGGCCCACCGCCGGATATTTAAGCAGTTCATGTCTGAATTCAGACATCAGTGGCGTGCTCGTGCGGAAATCAGATAGATAGGTAGACAGCAAAGTTTGATGGTAATTCCGGAGATATTCTCCCAGTTGGTTTATCGCCTGGCTTGCTACTGCTCCCGAGAAAGGTTGAGCGTATACACAGGTGGGTGCAAGGTGAAGAAGAAATAAAATACAGCGCTGAACTACAATTTATCATCAGTCTAATCAGCTTTAATCAATTGCCATTGAGCATAACTTGCCGTTTAGCGCTGCATCTTTCTTTCTTCACCTTGTCATCGTGTGAGTACGCTGTAACGTTTCTAGAGTGCAGTATCAACTAGCCCAACAAGTTTTCCTTGTGGACTTTAATGCAGCCGGTATAAGGTGTGGTGACTATGCCACACACAATCATGAAAACGCACACAAATGATAGGTACAGTCACGCACACTCGTGTACACAAAAAGTAGCTCATAGATATTCATTCAGGTCTTTTTGTTGCGAGAAAAGTGAGAATGTGGACAAACGCGATAAATAAAAGCGGCAAAACGTTGGTGACGAATACTATAAAAAGTGCGACGTTTATAAGTTTTCGTAGGACACGAATTCGGAACGATGTCCGCTACTAATACTACTGGCTTAGCGTCTGTATAAAACAAAACTGCACATGATTCTCTGAATGAATGAATACGACCTTCTTTCTTTGATGCTCAATGCAGTATTTGAAAAAGAGCGATCACTCCAAGAAGTCTGCAGCTTTTAACGTTTCTGCAACGGCTGTGAAGCTTCTAAGCTTTCTCGCTACATTATCGCTCGTGTGCAGGCCGTGGTCATTGTTTACAGCCTTCGGTAATTTTAATTCGCGTGTCCTTGCGGAAAATGAAAAGAAAGGCCAGTGTGGGAAGATGAAAAAGACACAATGTAAATGTTACTCATATCTTATAGAAGGCATCTTCGCCTCGTCGACAATGGAGTGTGTATAAATCATAGGAACCATTCACGCCCTTATGTATTCGTGACGCTGGTGTAAGATGAGAAATGAGAGAAGCAACCCTTCATACGACCTTAGTATGATACGAGAAATACAGCGGATATCCTGCGCTTTCTCACGAGGAGGCCACGCAAACTGCCTGAATTAAGGAGGATGCCGCACACCTTAATTGCTCGTTTGTCTACTTTGAGGGTGAAAGACGTTTGTGTATTGCACAATAGCGTCTTAAAATGAAATATTACATGATCGAGCTTGATGTTGGCGAAGTCGGTGAGATTCACACGGCATAAACTACAATGGCATAAATTACACGTGTTGGTGTTATTACCATAAAGCACAGCAGTTCAGATGTACGCCGGAATCATCAAACACAATTAGAAGACGTTTCAAAATCTTACAGGCTACCACGACCATTAGCCTACATTGCGTTGTCTAGAACATGCGCACTTAATTGGTGCCGGCTTCACTGTGCATTTAAACCGCAGATTACAATCTACCGGAACCTCTTCTCTATAGCCTCAGTAGATGAGAACTAGTGTTCGTACAGCAAAGTGCGTTTGTATTTAAGTAAAAATTGAGATCTGCTACCACTAAGAGGAGCGGCTCCCCCGCTTTATATTGCCGTAGCATAGCGCATCGCGATTGTCCATTGGAGTGCGGCTAATGAATCGAGCCGTGGTTATTGCTCCCGGCCTGCTTGCCAGCTGGCTAGCTAGCATCGCTCCAGCCTTCGCGCTCCAGCACTTCGATTACAGAACTGGGATGCCGCCTTCTCTCGTAGCGACAGCCGCCTGCTCTAACCGCAGTGCGGGCGCACACACACTTTCACTGTGCAATCTGCTTCGGAACAATCGTCTTCCCACGGGAAGTCAACACTTTGCCCGCAATGGGCTGCTCGCATCTCATAGAGAGGGGAAAAGAAACCGCCTTCCAAGGCAACGTCGTGAGCTGCCAGGCTCTGCGAACCACGGCACGCGGCAGGTCAATGTCGCCGCTTCGACACACCATCGAGAATCGGCTGGGGGAGGGAGGGGATGAGAAGGGAAGGGCTCCGTAAAGCATGCCGCGTTGCGCGTCCTAGTTATTAGAGGTTGGTTCGCAGCCTGCCATCGCTTCAGCATCGGCAAAACGTTTTCTTATATACGTCCACGCACGACGCGCATATACTTATCGGAGAGGACGGGTCGAGCGAACCCGCGCTCATCTAACCTATTCGTGCCGTGCCCCTTGGCGATCGGGTCAACCTCCGTGAAAGCGTTTGGACGCGCTTGTTCTGGGGAGGGGTAGAGAAAATCAATCGAGCGAGCTGTTTTCCCTTCCGGTTCACTGACAGAGCAAGGGGGGTTCATTGTGATGCTGCGGGACGCAATGGACTTGAAATGCCCATTCAGCGATGGTGGTGACGAAAGCGAAATTCGACGCTGGACGATGGCGGAACGAATCCTGAAGTATAGGGCGGACGGCTACGAGAAATATGGCGTCCACGATGAGCTGCGAGCGCTTTTTCACACGCCCCGATGTGCAGCACCCATTCGTGTGTCCATGCACGCCTCTGCTGCAGTTTTTGCGTAAGAGGTTGTCTCGGCCTGTCGAAATTACCATTTGACATCTTGCTTAAATTGCGGTTCGGTGTCCCTCGCGTATTCGCTAAGCGTTGCTTCTTGATAAGTGGTTCTTATGGAAGCATTCGGCTTTCGAGGTCACCTTAGTGCTAAAGGCTCTGTATATCATCGGTGAAGTTTTAGATGAGAGAAACATTGCTAGTAGTCCTCTGTTCTCAATTCGCCCCTCAATAATCGAAACGGCACCATCCCCGAATTACAGCATGAGGCGTCGTCTTAGTGTGCCCACAGTAGCTCTATTGTGTGTATAATGGCTCAATTGCTATACGCTCATGACTAACAAGCATTGAGAACAGAATAAAGGCCTCGCACCCGCTAGCATCACAGGTTGATACAGGTTAAAGAGAGCTTTAGGCTACGACTGAAGTTCCGGACTGATGAATCCACTTGCTGGAGCGTGTGAAGATTTGAGACACTCTTGATCCAGCCGATCTGTTACCCCTTTTTGATTTAACAAGGTTTCATTCGAGTTCATTAATTCATTTCTGACGCACGCTGCACAATGCAGCCATGGAGAGTACTTCAAACTATGCAGCCCTCATGTGCACGCCTTCGGAGGCACGCGCATATAAAGGCTCCCTACTTCAAACTGACTTTCAGCGCCAGCTGCACTTTGACCTGACACGGGGTTATTTAGCGGTGTACGTACCAACGCGGGAACGACGTGCTCTCAAAAGCGAAGCCACGAAAAGAGAACCCCTCTGAACCGGAAGTCTTGTCACTTAATTTGTAACATCGGCCTCCATTCGATCTTAGTTATCACATTCATAATAGAAAAATGAAGTTAATTTCAGTTCTTCCTCGAGATCTGTCGATTGATCGGGCAGGAATGGCTAAAGGCAGCGTTTAACCAACCTTCCTTAACCTACGGTGTACAGTACCGTCCGCTGTTAAAGGCAATGCTCTATTGAGCCCCTTTCTTACGGCTGCCCCTCAAACTGCAAGTAAACGTGGAAACATCGTTCGTGCACGCTACCAGCGCCTCCTAGATTTCCCGTGCCTGCCGGATTATCGGCGGTCACTTGGGAAGCGGCGGTCGTCGGAACTACGGTGGTGGTGCCACTCAAGTAGGGATGTCTTCAAATAGGTTTTTTACGTTTTTGGAGCTTATATGCAACAAAAATAACGTAAAAAAGTTCTAAAAAAGGCGTAAACGTAATTATAATTAACCCTATACGTAAGTGACGCCGTCATTCAGCAAACAACTTTTTTATTACAAGGCATCCTCTGAAATTAGTAGCAAACGCTAAAATTGCTGATCTCAAAGGCCAAGTACAAAATCCTTACCCCTATGTATGTAGTGCCGCCATAGATGACCGGCGTTTCGCACTCATCCGGCAGGCACGGGAAATCTAGGAGGCATTGACGCTACTTATAGTTTGTCAAAAGGAGAAAGAACCGTCAACGATCAGTTGTCTCATGTAAATCGAAGCCACCGTGGTTTTCCAAGAAAGCGAGATTGAGACATCGATAAAAATAAGATGACCTAGGTTGAAGGAATTAAAGGCAGATTAATCTCTGCCTGCTTAACGTCCCTCCATCCATACATTCGCTCAGACATTCATGCAAGTGCTCACAGAGGACCCGTCTTTTCTCAGCGAATTTGAGAAAAAACGAAACCAAAGCTGTGCTCCACGACGTTTCCGGCAAAGAGTACGACCGCGGAACTCAGTGGAGCCGTATTTGTACATCTTTCAGTCTAGCGAAGCTGCGTTCCTGGTAACTTCATTTTCTTGTACACAAACGCAGCGCATACGTACAACACGGCGAGCTCAGTGTCACAGCGCTTCCGTCTCGGTGCGTCGCGTGCGACCTCACTGGCGCGACCATGCCTTATTTACGGTAGCTCCGATCCGTCGCCGCCTTCCTCTTCAAAGAACATCGCAGGAGGCGCCGCGAAGCTCTCGGTTCCACGTAGGAAGGACGAGCACCCGGCGGTGGCCCCAGAGCGTGCGGCCCGGTTCCCGTGCTGCATTCATCCCGCTTCCGCGCGAGCCGTACACATATACATCTAGTACACAACGCGAGCGTTAGGGCTAATTCACGGCGGCCGTTCCCGTTCCACGTTCGGCGCGTATAGCCGCGCCGTGAGAGCCACTTTTCTTGAGCTCTCACGTTTTCTCTGCTTCTCTAGCTTCCATCCTTGTACTCGCGTTTGGCATGCTGCCACAGCTCGGTCGAGGTCACCAAACAGCGTCGTCACCTGGGTCAAAGGAGACGCCGGCGCTACAAACACTTTCTTCTTCTTCGTCTTCGCGCTCCACGCGAAACTTCCCACGTCTTTCTCCCGGTCTACGCACACGTACTTGTGCGTACGTACACGTCGTCTCGTTCGCTCCCGACGTTTTCTCCCCGCTTTCGTCCTTTCCCTGTCGCTCGATCTCATTCGGTGCCGAACACGGATTGATCGACGTTCCAGCGCTAGGCGTGCGGTGACATTCAATTAATGTGGCACACCCAAACGGAGCGAACACCTTGGAGTGCTTTGGGTGATGGGGGAGGGGGGACCCTGAACCCTGCACACGCAATAAAAAAAAAACTTTCCACGTGAGTGATTAATGAGGTGGACGCATTTTGGACTGTCTCTCGCTCACCAACGGCAGAGTGAAACGAAGACGTGCTATGATACCAAGCAGACCTAAAAACAGTACCGATCCACCACACGCGTTTTGCGTGTTTCTATCGCGGGTGGTCTGGAAAGCCAGGCCTGCTATCTTCCTTTCATTACCCTGCCGTGACCTCGGCCTTCTAATTACATCTCTCGCGGACCAGAATCTCATCGTTCTCTACACGCGTTTTGACGGCGAAGAAAGGACGCTGCAGTCAGTTCGTCCCGATAAAGCGCGACATTTTCGTGGAACCGATTCGACCGCCCGGTTACAAGACAACCTAGTTTGCTCCTGTTGCTTCTGGGCTATCAGTCCCGCCATTCCAGAGGTGAATAACGCCGCCGGTGTGCGAAGGAAACCCGGAATATGCACCGCAATTTGCGCGAAAATTAATCGCAGCACACAATCTCATCAACGCGTGGTGGCCTCCGGTCTATATACATAGTTGCCTCGTTACCCTGTGTCCGCCCCGTGAATAGAAGTGTATATAGGTGAAGGCGAGAACCATTTATATTCACGTTCATTTGCGGTTGGTGGTATGCTAAATAGAGGCACCGGGAACGTGTGTGGAACTGAGAGTGCCGTGCCAAATTGTGGACGCAGTTTTCGTTCTTGCTTTGGGAACGTCGTGTAAACACGTTACTGGTGCGAGATTTAAGCACACATAGATAGGGAGAAAGAGAGTGAGTGAGACGCATGTGAGCATTTTCTCGGCTTCATATATATATGCGTGCTTGAGGTAAAAAAAAAATACAAGTAGGTGGGAGACTTATCCTTAGCCCCAAGCAAGCGCTTTGTTTTTGTCACATGCAGTTAAAAAATGTGGTTGACTTCTAATATTTAGGACATCTCCGCATCCAGTAAGTGTACTCTCACTTGTATTTAGGGGACGAAGAAAAAGCAGGAAGGTGTCTTTAAACTATTTTACTCTGGCCATTCTGTGGTGATTAGGTGAAATTTATTTCTTGGTTAACTGATAGAGTATAGTTCTAGTATTCAGCTGGTTTTGTAACAAGCTTTTTTGTCATATACCTTGTCTTATGAATCACAGCCTGAAAACAGCACATACTTCGTTGCGTGTTGTCCTATTCTTCTCTTTATTTCTTTTGTCTTCCACTCACCATTCCCCAGTTCAGGGTAGCAAACCTGTCATATTATCTTTTGGTTATAACATCCTCGCTTTTCTTCAATATGTTTGTCTCTCTTTGTATATATCTCGGTTTTATCTATAGTACATGCTGCTGTTTTGCTCACGTGTATGGTTCTCAAGATAAGTGCTAAGTTCTGAAGCCAGAGGCATGCGGGCTTACAAAAAAAAAATAATGTTTCTAGCTCATGAACGAGATCTGCGCTAAAGTAAGCACTTGAATGGGCTTTTAATATGCGTTTTTGGTTAATATCTGTTGATTTAAACATTGAGACGTATAGTGCCGACTTGTGTGGTGCACGTATGCTGCAAAATAGGCGGAAACTGCGTTGAACGTGAAGATATGTGAACCAAGTGCACAATTACTTTGCTACGAATAGTGTAATCCTACGTTTAATCAGTGATCATACTCGGTTTGCGCTTTTGCAAGGAGCCCTTGCTTTTTTGCCTTGAATTCAATTATATAACAGAAAAAGTGCTTCGTCTACAAGATGCACTAGTGGTGACTCGCTTTTATATTGCGCTAATAACCTTCGTGTTCTTGGCGTCACGTGCATGGTACTGCTGTATGCCTCAATGTTTTGAGCTTGCTTGGAACACTCATGAAAATCTTAATTTTGATGCGTCAGTTTGAATTTACATCATGTTCTTTCTTTCGTTCTTTCTTTCTTTCTCTATTTCTCTCTTTCTTTCTTTCTTTCGTTCTTTCTTTCTTTCTTTCTTTCTTTCTTTTACCAGGGAGGCTTATTCCCTAATAAACTGTCCACTTTGGGCTGGGAGTCAACCAGCAACCACACTGAGCATTTCCTTTCGCCGCGCGAACAACTGACGCGCGCCTTCAATAACCTCCATGCAGCCCACCCATGAAGACATTCGCGAGGGCATCAACTCTCCCATGCCGTACGGCTTCAAGTACGGCGCGTACGGCGACGACGGCGGAGGTCACACGCGCGAAGAATCGGCGGACGGCAGCGGGCGCGTCGTCGGCTCGTACACCATCTTCAGCCCCGAGGGTTTCCTCAGGCGCGTCTTCTACGAGGCCGACGAGAACGGCTTCCGCGCCCGCGTCGAGACCAACGAGCCGGGAACCAAGACGTCCAATCCGGCCGACGTCACCATCGTGTCCACGGCCGACGGAGGAGGACCTGCCGGCGGCGGTGGAGTCAGTGGCGGAACGCGGGACACACCCCTGCCTGGTGGGTCCACGACGCGGCCCGTGAAGACTACGTCACCGGATGCCGAGGGCACGACCGTGAGTGCTTTTGGTCTCGCTTACGCGTCATGTACGTTGCGGCTGCCTGTCTACGTATGTATACTGCAGCTCGACGGATATACGACGTATGGTAAACGGACGCGTCGTCTGAAAGGACCATTCGTATTGCTTAGGAGTGGCACGAACGGCGGGAAGCCTCTTGCACGCGGGAATCGGGGTAAATCCTGGATTCTCGAAAACGAGTTCAGGGCTATGTGTGCGCGATGCGCGCGTATAGCTCCGTACGCCATGCCTCAGCCCGTCCTCTTCGTTTTTGTGACGACTTTATTTAAGGCCGAAGAGGAGGATTTGTTCATTTTTGTTTTCTGAGGTAGACTTGACGGCGCGAGTGAGATCAGCAGCTGAGTAAGTTTTCTTGTAGCCAGGCCTTTCGCGGCGTGACGAAACTGAGATGCATCCCAAATGTGAAAGTTAACTAGCAAGCCGAACAGCGTCGTGATGCAAGCCCACGTGTTCTACAGTGGTCGGACGCAAGCCCACGTGTTCTACAGTGGCTGTCAACGTTTTTCTTCTGTCTGGTCCTTCCTTCCTTCTTCATGTATAGGTCAAGCTTTACGCCCCTTGTCTCACTTGATGTATTCCCGTAGGTGGGCCAGGCATTTTTTCTTCTTTGCAGCTTACTTAAACACGCGCACGCGCGCGCGCGCACGCACGCACGCACGCACACGCACACACACACACACACACACACACGCACACACACACACACACACACACACACACACACACACACACACACACACACACACACACACACACACACACACACACACACACACACACACACACACACACACACACACACACACACACACACACACACACAATGAAGACAGCAGACCACAAGCAACGTGTTGCTTCAAGGGAAAAGCGACTTGGAAACGGACGATTTGTTGCAGAAAACACCAATACCATGCTAACATCCCCAACATAAAAAACTTATCTCATTTATGTAGAGGAATGTTAGCAGTGAATACAAAAATGTTTGCCTTCTTATAAAAATAAATCCTTATAATTGATGCGTGTATCTTTTTCAATACGGTACGCTGCCAAAGTTTGTAAGCTTTAGAGGTCACGTTTGGCCTCCACTGACAAAACAAATGTCATGGGAATACACAGGGTGATTTAAGTTCCAATACAGGTTTATTTTAAAACGGCGCAAAGCAAGCTCTGATCTATGAATATTCGATTAACGCCAAGAAAACTTATCGGACTTTGATGTCACTTATGATGCGACTTATAGTTATGCCAATGAACGAAAGACGCAGCTTCGTAACAGGTACGCATCAAATTCTCCACGTGAATCATAACAGTGCAGTCACAGCTTTTTCCGCTGTTTATCCCCAATTCTACGTTCCCCCCCCCCCCCTCGCTGTGATGGGCACAGCGCGCACTGATATTGCCGGTGGATGATCGTTCCTTTACCCGGGAAAAGATCTTGGGTGCCGCGTTTCACAGTACATCAGTCCAGAAAGCCACACGAGCCCTACTGCAATTCTTGACCGTGATATCACTGAACAACCGCCTGCCAAACACTGCACTGTGTGTGCGGTGTGCTACGCGCATCTACTTCTCTCTCTTTCTCTTTACTTCCTTATTCTCTCTCCCCACAGGTAGGGTAGTAAACTGTACGTAGTGTAGTTACTTTTTCTATCTTTCCTATACTCCTTCTCTTTCTCTGTCTCGGCTGAACAATAAGTCGTACTGATAGGTATTGTTGTTTGTTGTTACTGTAGCTTTTAGCTCACACTTTATTGACATGGTTACGATACCTTCTTAGAAAACTGCTATTATCGGTCAAGAGCAGGAGCGCTTGCAGTTAAGCGGCATTGAATGAACTAACATGTCTCAAATAAATAAATATTTCCAGCAAGATTACAGAAAATTGCGAGGCAGTGAAGTACGTAAGTACACGCAGGACCTTACGCGAGCTAGTTGCTAAGAGCTCTTCCTATTGTGCGCGCAAGAGAAGCCTGATGAGGGTGCCACAGAATCACCTTCGCAATGTGAAAGACGCAGAAGTTCAGTGTAATGAGGGCGTCATGTATTTATTAATGAATGGTAATGTTCATTAGCAGACTTTGTGTTCCTATATCTCGCTAGCATAATCGCCCCTTTAATTAACAGTATTAAGTGTTCCGTGCATGCATTGCTTATGATGTTCATTGTCAAATAACAGGGAGTACGGACCCTCGCCAAGTCACTCATGGTGCTTTTAATTCCGTCCCCGCCTTTTTTTTTTGACAAATGAAGACAAGACTGTGACTGAATGGATGAATAAATAAATAACCGAACGAATGCAGCACATTCACTGGGAATGTGCAATTTTAGCAGAAGAAAATTCAGTATGCCCCATTGAGGTTGTGGTACACGGCTGCGCTGGGCAGCTCCAACCTTCAGGGTCGGCTGTGGGTCATCCAGCAAGACCGCGAGGCGGCGAGGAGACAGGGTCTAGTCTCCGGGTCTCCTCGGGGGCGGCCTAGGCCCAGGCAACGAATTCGCCGGAGTTATTAATAAAGTTGTTACCACCATCAATTCAGCCACCAGTGTTATTATAAAATTATAAACAGCAGTTACGGTGCTAGACCTTGATTAACGCATTTCTTTTTTTTGCAGAACGAAGTGACGGAAACAACGACCGGCCTTCCTCCCGGCTACGTGCTCCCCGAACGGTACCGACCGAACGCATCCAGGAGGCCCTCTGGTGCCGAACTATTGACGTCACGGATTCTGACCGTGGACCGGCCGGTCGATGGAGACCAGGTCTACCCGGGCCGTCCAGGCTTCGACACAGACACGAACGCCCTGAATCCACCCCCACCGGGCATCCACACGGGTGCTCCACCTGCCGGAATCGTGCCCGTTGGTCCAGTTCAGGTTACTCGTGTTCCTGGACGTCCTGGAGTGACTCCAGGCCCCAGGCCTCGAACTCAGATCAACTACGGTCCATCTAAAGACTCTTTCGGGCAATTTGACGGCGGCTTTGCCCAAGGCGGTGGACCATCTCGCCCTTCGTTCGATGAACCGTTCAGAGTACCGGGTGGTTCGAGTGGTGGCATATTTTCACCGTCACAAGTGTCACCTAAAGGAGGCTTTAGCGGGTCCCAAGGCTTTGGCCCATCTGCTGCACGTGGCGGTGGCGGACCCGGATCGAGGTCACCTTTTGCCGACGCAGGCTCCCCGAAAGGTACGGGACCGGGTTCATTCGGAACTCGTAGGCCTGGAGTTAACTACCCGGGTGCGTTCAGTGGAGGTGCTGACATAGGACAGAGTGTGCCATCTGTTCCAGGTTACCAAGGCGGCGCTGGACAGCAGTACCAGCCCCCAGGGCTCGGAGTTCCACTTTTCACCCGCGTGACGCAAGATTCCCAAAAGTTCCCTGGAAGAGTAGACTACAGTGCTCAGCCTGGTTTCAGAGGACCGGTTCAAACAGGAGCACCAGGTGCACCTGGCGTCTTTGTCGGACCTTCTGTCTCATCAAGGCCATCTTTTGGCGGCAGAGCGCCTTTCGGTGGTCCCCGTTTTGGACCTGGTGGCAGCTTTTCTGGAGTTCCTGCAAACCAGTTTGATACCCAGGGACCTGGTGATAAACGATTCGGTGGCCCAGGACAGCTATCGTTTCAGGGTGAGAACTTGGCGACGTTCGCTTGCGTATAGATTGAAGGGAGCGACATTCTAGCTGCTACTAGAAGCAGGTGGCTCGCTTTTGTTTCGTTGTTAATCAAGTGTATTTAAGGAGAAGTTGGTTCCAATGAGCAGCGCTGACTATTTCTGTTCTCTTGCATAACAGTAGCTGTCCCGAGGTATAGAAACATGAACCTACACCAAGACAATACATAAACACTAACGCACTTAATCCCAGTACTTCAATCCAAAAAATAAAGATCCTACTTGACAAAAAAACCTTGCAAAACTCAAATATTCACTCAAATTTAATGTCCACACATAACGTGAAGGTTGGCTAAGGTGCTGTCCCAGCCGATTAAAAATTCGTAGCACATTATCTCTTGAGTGCCGCATTCCAGCTGCGACAGCTAATAGTTTAAACATATTTTGCACAAACACGAAATTGAAAAAGAAAACATGCAGCCAATCATACAGGCTGATTCTTTGGTTTTTACTAAATCTTCAAAGTGAAGGCTCATTCACGTTAAACGTACATACGCTCCTATTGGACTATGTGACGACCTAATCTCCATTTCATGTTTTTATGATGTTGGCTTAAAAGTTCAGATGTATTGTTTTTTTTTTACTCTGTATTTTCTTGTAAACATGCTCCTGACGACCCACTTCCCTCTAATATGGTGTGAAATATCCCGCGTTCAGCTTGATAGAAGAAAACGATGAGCTTTGCGCCTGCATTTTAGTGAGCACGTGGGCTTGTTCGAAAAAGAATAGGGGAAGTCATCTTTTTGAAGATAGTTATGAGGTTGTTCACGGAAACTGTACTGAACTTTGGTGCCTCAGTTTTGGAACATTGCTACAAGGATGCATTCAATGTGGTTTGGCGATTTTATTCTGGCTTCCAAACGTATCGAACTATGAATCTTCACTCTAACAAGCGTTTTAACACATAGATTCTGAATGGATAGGTGAAGTAAATGCAGCTGTGTGGCCATCTCAAAATCTTATAACTCAAAATCTGTAAAATCACTTTTTGTTTCTTTTTTATGCCTTTATTTTTTTCAATGTATGGGTTTTCTTGCAATATATTTGTATTTAATGCTAAATTCACTGATAAACGCAGTTGTAATGATCACAAAAAAAAAGCACGCTGTGCTTTTCTAGTCAATCCCGTCAATCCCCCATAGTGAGTATGAGCCACGTGATCAATAAAAACAAACAAACAAACAAACAAGCAACTTCACGTTCTGGGCTCATTCGAACGCTATTAAACGTCTGTCTTAGTTCTCGAGTCTGAGTCGATAGTTCAGCAGGCCACATATTTAACAACGGCATAAGTGGAAAAGATCTACGCGGGGTGAAACAGCGTCACTTCTGTGTACGAAAGTTTGTACCAATGACACAGTCAGACGGATGTCCTAGACTTCAAGGCTTAGGGAACTCGATCTGAAACCTTGTCGTTCACGCGGGGTTCGCGCCGGATGTGCTCTGATAGAGTAAGAGCAGCGGAAGAACGCTGACGATAAAAGTGGCAATAAGGATTTCATTCTTCGGCTGGCTCTTTCTGTTCGCGAAAACAAATGCCGTGCATTTTTCTATTGGCATGCCGCACGTCACTAACTTGTGCATTGTTGGCTCCCCCCCCCCCCCCCGAACTACATTCATGTTTCGTTGGTGCCAGCAAAGAACATCATATCTGCACAGGGTGCATGCGGGTAGTTTATGTTTCCGTGGCAGGCACTAAAGCCCTTGTAATATCTTAAATGCCTTATTTAACGATGTAACAACGATAACAACAAAAACCAGCGTAGGCGCATTTAGGAGCCTTCACTAATTATAGTGCCAGTGGGGATCACATCACACTGAGTAATACCGTCGTTCTTATTGCCAAAAGAATTTCACATAATACTTTGCCTTATACTATAGAGTTTTTTAACCACTTGCACCTCAGGACTTCCAATAATGTTTAGTACCTATCCATTTATGACTGTTACCGCCATGAAGCATCGATATCGTGGTTATCCTCATTCATGACTGTTGCCGCCCTGAGACACTGATGTCTCGACTATCCCTTTTTATGTCTTACCGGCCTAAGATTTCGATATCGTGACTATACCCCTGTATAGCTGACGTGACCTACGTTTATCGGTTGAACGAACATGACAACCCCTAATTGAAAACAGTTTGAAAGAAGGGAGGAAGAAAGGGGACAAAAACAATGTTGAGGAGCTCGGAAGTTTCCATAGTCACTGATTTACTGGTCATTCAGCTCATCCATAGTTCAAGATTCTCAAGACAAAGGAGAAAAACTTTTCGAATGCTCATTCTAACGCAATCTGTGTTCTAGGGTGTTCTCTGTGTTCATTTTTTTTTATTCACGTTTTGTTTCTTTGTTCTGAATTTGTTAATGTTGTAACCCACTTTCCTTTGTAATGGTTCAGTCATTGATGGTAACGAAACTAAACGAATAAATAAATAATTAAATAAATAAATAAATAAAATTTTGGCCAACAGAAGTTGAAACTGAAGTGACATCGAAGTATTAACTTCCGACTTTCTTTGTGAAGAGTGTTTAGTCATTTGTAGTTACATTTAGTGCAGGCTTGCTATGCCGACTAAGATATAAAATCGTTCCTTTCTTTCCGTTGGAATAAATGTCTATTAACTACTGAACCATATCTTTATATTTTAAAAACGTTAGTTTTTGCTCTCTTCGCGAGTCAGGTGGTCAAGCGGGTAACCAAGGATTCCCATTTGGACCAGGGAGCACCATTGGAGCAGACATCGATGGGGGAAGCGGTGCTGTAAGTTTAATCTTATTTGCGTTAGTGCAGTTCATGTGTGCATTCTAAGTACATCTGCACGCGAATCAAGCAAGTGGTGATGTTGGAAGGTTACAAATGTCACGGTGCGTACCCATGCATGTGACCTACACACAAATATGGTGCGCGAAAGTTCGTTTGAAACACTGAAATAGTTGTCTACCGTATTAAATAATTCGAACACAATAATAAAGCAAACTAAAATCCCAGCTACAGTACATGCACGAACGTTTAGTTTCCAAACAAGCCTTAAGAGGACAATCTTGTTACTTGTTGTTGTGTTACTGTTGTTGTGTTACTTGTCTTGTTACTAGACTTATGCCCTTGCAAAAGTCTAGTAACAAGCAACTCCTGTCCAACTACAGACCGATATTACTTACTTCGAATTCCGTTAAACTGCTTGAGCATGTCATTCACAATCATATAACGGAATATATTGAGTCAAATAACCTACTCTCGAACATTCAACATGGCTTTCGTCGTGGTTTCAGCACACTAACACAACTGGTCGAATTTGCGCATGACATATCCAGCAATCTTGACATTGGCAATCAGATTGACGCGTTATTCATAGACTTTTCCAAGGCCTTCGACACCGTTATACACAATAAGCTGCTAAGTAAAATCGATGCTATTTTGAACAACCCTCGATTAACCGAATGGATAGCTAGCTTTCTTAAATCTCGATCTCAATATGTGTCATTCCACTCCACTTCGTCCTCAACTGTCGATGTAAATTCGGGTGTTCCACGGGGATCCGTTCTAGGACCTTTATTATTTTTAATATTTATAAATGACCTTCCGAACAATTTGAAGTCTCAGGTCCGTCTTTATGCCGGTGATTGCGTCTTATATCAAGTAATTTCTTCTTCTAGCGATTATGCCTTACATCAGGATTCCTTCACCAGCTTTTGCACATGGTGCAGGCTTTGGCAGATGCGCATTAACTTTCAGAAAACTGTAGTGGTATCATTCACTAACAGCCGTTCTCCGTTGCTGCATGATTACACTTACGAGAACACAATAATTCCCCGGGCAGAAGAGTATAAATACCTTGGGGTTATCTTATCACACAACTTACATTGGTCGCGGCATATTGATTACATCACATCCAAAGCACTGAAAAAATTAGGTTACCTGCGTCGTACGTCATCTAAATCTCCGAAATGCACCAAGTTACTGTTGTATAAAGCGCTCATACGCCCTATACTAGAATATGCTTCATGTGTCTGGAACCGGTATATAACATGCGACGTCAACAAAATTGAATCTGTTCAAAGGAACGTGGTTCGTTTCATTTGCCATCGCTACGATCATAACTTTTCACCTTCATCAGCAATGACTTCCTTGAAACTCCTTCTCCTATCCACCATACCGACGGGATACCGATTCTTTGAAGCTATTGCATCCATTTCTTCACTCATCTTGTCGACTATCTTCAGATGATTACATGTCATATGCTGATACTCTTTCAACTAGACGTTACCACAGCCTCAACTTGAAACCTTTCTTTACACACACGAACA
The DNA here is from genome assembly GCF_013339725.1 of Rhipicephalus microplus. Classification (NCBI taxonomy): domain Eukaryota; kingdom Metazoa; phylum Arthropoda; class Arachnida; order Ixodida; family Ixodidae; genus Rhipicephalus; species Rhipicephalus microplus. The sequence goes on from NC_051171.1 coordinate 132,293,280, forward strand.
TTTTCAAGAACAGTTTTTTTCCTAGAGCTATTGATATGTGGAATGACTTACCCGGGAGTATTCGTGAATTATCGTTGTCGGAATTTGCAGACGCACTGTTATAATAAATCAATTTTTTTCCTCTCATTGATGTCAACCTTGTAATCAGTGTATATTTTCATGTAAATGTACCCCATTCCTGCAATAGCCCTGTATTGGGCTGCAGTATTTGAAAATAAATTAAATAAATAAATTACTCTTCGCAACGCAAGGTAGTACACCCGCCTGCATATAACTCAGGTATAGCGAACTATGTATATGATGCTACATTGCTACACAGAACATTAATAACCAGAACACTTTATACATCGAACATTGGGCAGCGTGAAACGGCCTAAGAAGTTTTCTTTCACAAGAAGTTGGCATTCTTCCGCGGAGGCGAGCTTTTCTGCGTGCATTTGGGAGAGAGTGAAAAAAACTCTTTATTGAAAAGCAGAAAATTTAGCCGGCATATGCAAATTGTCGACTTGCTACTCTGCGTAGGGAAGGGGATCGGGATTGGGGTTAGGGAGAGTGAGTGGTTAAGGTCCCTAGACCGTACGAGTGGTGTGATAAGAGGGCTCGTGGTGTAGCGAGTAGAAATTACTGCTTGCCATCACGTGTGCGTTCCACCATGATTTCTCTTCTTTGCGCTCGAAAGTCCTTAGTGCACGGTCCCCACTCGTTTCGCGAGCAAAAAAAGAAAACAAAACAAAACCAAAAACAAAGATAAGCTGAAAACGATCGCACTCTATTTTCCGCTTTGGCTTTTGTCGTGTTGCATGCATTTATACAGCAAAAAGCAGTCTTACCAAATGTTATGGTTATAGTGACGCCGTACTTTATCGCGCATAATCAGCTCCCGCATATAATATACATCTCCAATTGCAAGCCATGAAAAAATGAAGATCTTGCTTTTAAGTCGCCTTTTTTGCATTACTTAAACACATTGCCGTGAAGCAAACTTGCGCAACAAAACGTGGTAAATTAAAAAAAAACGTTTTACATTGAATTGCCCGATGTAGCGAACTAATTAACCCACTTATTTGCAAATTAGATTTATGCGAGTGTGACTGTTTCCTCGATCTATTATCTGAGAACTGAACACATCACGCGAAGTGGATGAAATTGGTCACTAAATATTCAACTAAGATGAGATGCTTTAGGAAGTACGAAAAAGACCATTTGATGCCACGCCGTACTTTACATGACTATTTGTGTGCAGCCTGCAGCATAGCATAATGAAGTCAAAACACTTTCTTTAAACTCAGGATTCTAGCAATGAGGATGGCTTCGCACCCAACGATCCCCGGAGGCCGTTCCTCTTCAGAAACGAAGACGAACGAACAGCCACTCCCACAGGTCCCGCAACTCGTGGCGGAGCTGGCCAGGGAGACGGCTCGTATGCCATCCAAGTGGATAACGGGAAGATTCAGTCAGTCGACTTCCGTCCGGGCAGCAGGCCCTTTCAACGTACCGGTCCGGGCAACCGTTTCGCAGCAAACCGGGGACCTTTCCGGCGGCCTGCTCTCGGAGCTACACACCGGGAAGACCCATTCAGACCCTACAAACCTCCCCCTCTTGAGGTATGACTTTAGATATTTTGTATTCGGGAAGGGACAAAAAAATGGATCAATTGCTATATACGCGCACAATGAGACCGTACCAGCTGCCACGATATTGAACTTCTACAGAACACTTCACTCAAAAACCGACACAGTACTGAAAAAGAAGTCAACGACAGAGTTTTGACAGGTTGCACGTACACCAGTAGTCAAGCTCTAATCTCAGTTTTATATGTATAAAATGAGCAGGCTTCTCTTTAGCCGATAATGCTTCTATCAAATGCAAAATTAATTGCGCTTGTGTGGACTGTACTTTCGTAGACATGCATTTTCGTAAAATTTGTGTGAGTGCGTTTCATTGACTGGAACATGACGTTCTTAGCTGGTGGATAAGAGTTAGGGGTCTCAAGATTGACAAACAAGAACTGCATTGATTAAGAATATGTTTAGTTAAGATGTTAGCAACACTTGCTGTATTTACATGTTAAATATCTATGTCAATGGTAAACCTGACAGCCTCAATGCAGTAACCCTACAAATGCCCACAAAAACGATGAACTACAAAAGCTCATGGTGTGTACTGTCGTCGAAGATGTGTCAGATATAGTATTTATCTTTGAACCTTCGTTTCAATGAGAACACAAGTCAGTGTATCATAGGACTTTTAAAAACAGAAACCACTTTATTTATTGATTTTTTTTTATTTTTCACAGAGTAGCCACCAGGATCCCATCTTCGTTCCGCAAAGCTTTTCCGGACCAAGCAGTTCAACTACTTCATTTGACGACGCGGAACCACAGCGCATTGATGGTTTCAAGTATCAGCAGCAAGCTCCAGGTTTCGGCGGGTCAAGGTCTCCCGACGGTTTCACCGGGAACTACCCTTACCGCAACACATATTCTTCCGGTGGCTCGCAGCCTCCCACTGGAGCACGAGACCAGTTCCCCGGAAGACCGCAGCAATCTTTTTCTCCATTCGCCAACGGAAGGCCCGTACCAGGCGTACCCACATCAAACTTTCCGAACCCCCGAAACCATTTTGCAAATCGGTTCTTTGACCGAACTCCCGCTGGAACCTTGGGAACCCCGGTCGGAAGTCCAGCTGGTTTTAGCCCTCCATCTTTAGTTAGCATGGAAGTCATCCGATACGGCCCGCAGGGTCCGAAAGTTCAAAGTTTCAACGGAAGTGCACTTCCTGGGTCGTTGGCGCCCCCAGGAAACCTACCACAAGTCGGTGGACCGTTGAAGCCGACGAGATTTCCCGGCAACCCGTTCCTAGCTAACAGGCTCCTGCCTCGTCCTCCGGTACCAGTCAAAGGCAACGCAAACCGCGTCCTGTACAGCGAAGCACCACAGCAGGCGACTTTACCAAGGCGACACGGTGAACCGAAGGGCAACAAAGATGACTATGGTGGTGCTTTCGAAGGTTTGATCAGAGACGAGCGTCCAGACCTCTTGCAGCTGAAGCCCAAACAGAAGCCGTCTAGTTCCGCACAATCGCAGCCAGGGGGCAACTTTGACTTCCTGGAAGACCTCCTGCCATTTTATGAGAAGGATTTAGACATAGGAAAGAAGCCGAATGAAGCCGCGAATGGAGGTGACAGAAAACCCGTAATTCACAAACCCATAGTGCCAGAGCATCGCGATTTGCTTTGTGATGACGACGAACCGAGGTTCCCTGGCTCAGGTCAAAAGTCCCCTGATGATTTAGTTAGAAGACCAGAATGTATAAATAAGTCAAAACATCAAGATGGTGGTTCTGGTGAAGGAGTGAAATCTGATGGGAAAAATGTTGAGGCTCCTGTCGACCCTGATGAAGAATTTTTAAACTACAGGAATCCATTTTCAGGAGTACTTCCGTCTCTTGGAGCTCCAGAAAAGGTTGACAGAGACAGCAAGCAATTCCAGCGCCCATTCCTTGACACTGACAAAAAGGTGATACCGGTGCTGATTGATCAAATTGGACCTGCCGTCGTACTAGATGGTGCCGTTGGAACGAACAGAAACGGACTGGGCCCTAGTACTGGCGAATCCGACATTCCAGATAGGTCTTCTCCAGAACTCGGTGCCGGGAGCCCTGTTGAAGGAAGACGAGGATTCGGCCACAATGGAGTTTTTAGAACAAACTTTGGACCATTTTCCGGTTCCTCCAGTGGCCAGTTCGGTCCTCGTGGCGCCGGCCCAGGGCAGGGCTTTGGTTCAGCTTCTGGCCCGCGAGCTCAAGACGGTAACTTCTTGAGGTTCCCCTACGCTCCAGGTCGTAGTGGAAACGACCTGAGAAATACGCAAGACCCTTTCAATAGGAACTCGCAACATTTCGGAGATCAAGATTTATCTCCCCAACCACCGCAGCAAACGCTACGCTTTGGACAAAGGCTGAGCGGCGTGAGAAATCCCAATTCTCTCGTTCCTTCTCGGCGACTACCGAGCGTACAGCAACAACCTGAAAAGCGGATTTATTTCCCTCCACCACCACTCCACAGAAAAGCCGTACTTTCTCCTCCAGACGTTCCAGGCGGCCTAGGGAACTCGTTTAATGGCCGCGGACCGTTCAGTTTCTCTCAAAGTCAAGGGGTGACTAGGGCAGGACAGCCGACAGTCGGATCTTTCCAACCTGGGGCCCGAGCACAGGGAAATGATGGAGCCGTACTACCACGATTTGGTTTCGTCGACTCAAGACAGTTTCGACCACGGCCGAGTGCCGGCGACGTCTCAGGAAGGGAGGACGTGGGCGGGGATGTGGATACCTTGCAGAAGTTTGTACATGACAACAGCCCACCGCCAGCCTCGTTCTCTTTTTCAGACGCTAAGAAGTCGCCCTTAGTGCCTCGTCGCCCATCCCTGAGCGACGGAAGACGGAAGACGTTGAACAGTCCGTCCGGCGACGCTGGGAAGGGTGGCCAAGGACAAGTTACACGGGAAGCACCGGAAGGTGCACCGAGGCAGGACCCAGCCAGTCTTTCGCGAAGACCGTTCCCTGATGGTAATGCACGCATCACCGAAGATCTGGACAGCAGGACTCCAAATGCCGTGCGAGGTCCTTTCAATTTCGTAGACACGCGTGTGCCGTTGGACGTGGCTCGGCAACGGGTCGTCCAGCGTAGGCCTCAAGCTTTCGATTCACCACGTCAGCCTGGGAGCCTCCCTGCACGTGCGGACGCACCTGCTCTGCAAGGGATACCAGAGGACAGCATCTTGGACGATGGTCGGCAAGGTGGTTTCGATGGTGCACCCGAAGATGTAACGAGGCAGATTTTGCCAACAAACAGGCGGGTTGGTGGTATCAATGGAGAACTGATAGGCCCTGCAGTGATAATCCCTCAAACGGGGCCTGTGCGTCAGCCAGTTCAGGTGAGCAATTTTTTCGTTGCGGAGTTATAGCTCTACAAAACAAAAACTCGGCCTTTTATTGCATAGACCTCTGCTCTCATGATAAAGTGCGATTGTGCGGTGATGTCATTAGGAGGCCGTAGCGCCGTTGCTTCTGCCTTGGTATTCTCAATATGCATAAATTCCGGTTCGTACATATTTCTACCATTATTTATTTGCGGTAATTATCCTACATTTAGATTAAGACCAGCGTAATTACCCGGCTAATGTTTATTTCTCATAGCAGTCGATAAATGCTGGCTGAGAGCTTACTAAACCGCACATTAGCTTAAGTGTTCTCGTTTGCTTCGTAATGCTACTCTTTTCACTTCAATACATGAAACAATATAGGTATATATTTATTGCACCTGTGTTTAATTTGTCTTTATTCGTTCTATTTTACTTCTCATATTTTATTTATTATATATTGGGTTGTGCTGCTGCGCCATGTAATGTGAGATGTGGGCAGTACTACTCAATATTTACACACGAATAACTTTGTCCATGGCTCGACACATTGTTATGATCGAATAAAAATTAATATTGAGTTCATGTCACCGATGACATTTACGCCATATATGCAATGAAAGCTCTTACCCGGTTATAGCAACCTGACCATTTACTTAGCTACCTAACTGCATGTTCAGCAGTGTCTTTCGAGCAAGTTGTCCTAACGGTGTATTCGGGTATACAAATCCGCTTTAACAGCGCGTGAATTTTTTTTTCAGACGCCCCGGCCCATTCTTCTGAAGGTTGAGAGGGTGCCACTCGGAGGAACTGCCATCCCCGAGGACTTGGTATCCGACAAGAATCCACAAGATATCCAGGTCTGAATCTCTCGATTTTGTAAAAGGTTGTTACGTATTTCTCGCCTCCGCTACACCGAACTCTTCAACGAGGGGTTACATGGGCACTATTGCGGTAATGGGCACATGATTTTGGCCGGGGGTGGGGGGGAGGGATAGAGAGAAGTAGAGAAAGGAGTGATGGACTTTCGCTACCTAGTTATTTATTAACATACACTGCCACCTTGCATAGCACGATATTGCATGTTTCCATACATGTTACATGTTATCAGTAAGTGTAATACGTGTTAGTAATACTATCGAGGGTTTTTCGTAACAAAACCGCGATAGTACGGTGAGGAACACTGCAGTGAAGTACTACGAAATTTCGACCACCTGGTGTACATTAACGTGCACGGACCTCGCACACAGTACATGGTTCTCTACATTTTGACTACACCGAAATACCATCGCAACAGCTGGGATCGAACCCGTGATCTTCAGAGTGTAATACATATTAGATACTTAGTCTAGCAATTAGTTATTCTACAGTGTAGCAACATTGGTGCACTCGCGAGTCGTGCCGTACCACGCTGCCTGCGTTGTGATCTTCCGTATTCCGGCCAACGATATTGTTTCTTGGTCAGCTGCACGTGCAATGGAACTAACTATTTCCGCCTCCTCCAGCTTGGTATTGAAAATCGAGCAATTTGAAGAGGCTAAAACGAAAGGTGACGGCTCGAACCCACGAAGAACATCAAGTCGCACACGCCATGGCAAAATGGCTGTTAACGGCAGTGGGCGTGGTTCATTGCCGGTGGCTGCTATAGGCCTCTTTTTAACGTGAAGTAACCTTTTACAGGCCACGTTTCGCATATGCGCCGGAACATTGAACCATCTGCTTCTATTTTGCGCTGAAAACTGCAATGTGGTGGGTGGCCGTGTCATGGCCCCTACAAAAACACACAGAATTGAAGATCGGGTATTTCGTAGCGCTGTTTTTTATCGAAGCCAGAACGAAAAAGAGCAAAATAACGGCGTACCATGCATTCCTTGCCAGCGGCAACGCGTAGTGTGTGCGCAACGATTGAAATACGACGAAACTGCGTTGTTGTTTGTTATTACAACAATCACAGCGACCACTTAGTGGTTAATGATGATGATATCTTTCTACGAATGCACTCACCTTCGCCAGAAGCGAGCACCTTCATCGTCATCATTATGATCGTATTAAGAATGATTTCTATTTGGCCTAATTTGGGAAGAGATATCCCAACATGATGACAGTAATGTACAAGATAAATACAAAGATACGAAAAGTTGAATAAAATATTTTCACCAGTGCCGCAAACAACAACAACAGCAACAAACGAAACACAGAAAGCTTTGTGAACTTGCGCATTCATTGACTACTGTGGGTCCTTATGTAACCTAGATTACTTTTGCCTCTGAGCCATTAAAATGATTATTATAGCTGTATGCCAGTGATATTCAGGCTCTAGTCAGTAGACGCGCGTGACTCGTTTTCAAAAAGGTAAAAAAAAAGAAGTTCACAGATGTTCGTGCCTCGCCACACGTGGATTGACAAACTTCAGCTTTTTCGTCGAATAAACGCATGCTGAATAAGAGCGTTCAGAAAAGTAAAACTCTTCTGACAACATTGGTGGCTTCAACAAAGTCAGCATTGTGCAATGCGCCTCTGAGGAAGCCCGAAAACTGAATGAGCACAACTGCTGCGAAGTATGTGGTACACTACAGCAATAACTGTGACTGCCGACCCTATTTTGGTGGCTGCATGATGTACCGTGGTACCGAGCTGCGTTGGGGCTTTACATGCCTGGTGGTAAAGCCGCCAGAGGGTGCTTTGGTAATGCAGTGCGTGCAAGTACGTCTCGAATATTAGTCAAACATTTAAAAAAGCTAATATTTCCTGAGTATATAATCTTGCTGTTGCGCTGGCGCGCGAGGTTGAAGTTTTTTAGATATATTTGCGTTTTGTAAAGTTTACATGTCAATAGAAAGAATGTGTCGTCTGCCTCTAGCCCGTGCGTCATCGCCACTTCGCGTTGCCTTTCGATATGAATAAGAACTAATTACAAGCTTCATACGACGTCGACAGTCAGCTTCTATGCCGAGCTCTGTCAGACGAGCGGTACACCACCTGATTTTCGAGGTACGATATAAAATGCCCGACTCTGTTACTGGGAAACTGGCTAAAATGCAGGATCATTTTCTCTTACGCTTGTTTCAACGTAGACAACATTTCTTTCGCGTAATCGATAATTTTTTCAATCGCGCGAGCAAAACTCTAGAGAGATACGAGCAAGTCAAGATCTTGGGAAGCAGGCCAGCAAAATTGACTATAAATGAAGCAAGACGTTCAAGGCAGCCTTTTCGGAGAGCTTTATTGTAAGAAAAGTAATTTTAATGTTTAGCGGTCGATCAAGCTGGCGCGAAGCGGTAGAGATCATGGCAGCGCATACCCGAGGGGCTCCACGAAGTCGTTGACCACGCAGACCAAAGGAGGGAATTTCGTTGATCAGCGTCTAACTTTGCTCAGTCTCTCACGGGCACGCGCGTGCCGTCGCTCACCGCTCTGAGTTCCTTGTCGAACGACCGCCAGGGACACTTGCCGAATTCACAGACGATCCCTCGAGCACCTTCGGCATGGCTGAGTGACCGTGTAATCCTCTTCGTCCGGTGGTTGGAAGTTCATCACGTCGACAATCACGGCGATAGGCTGTAAAACTTGCGGCGAATCTTGTCGTGAACTCGCATTTGAGCGGCGGTCCAGTTGGTTACATGAGCGGTGGTCCACGTGGCAACTTGAGCGGCTTGGGTAGCGATGCATATCTTCGTCCGCGTAATGTTCCATGTTGTGGCGACTGCTACGATGTCCCGACGGCGGGCTGTGCTCCTTGTACTCGACGACTGAGCCTTCCTGGCTCTCGGTAATCTGATACTTGTCGTAGTACACCTGATGTTGACTGGTCGAGCTGATTCGCTTCTCCACCTTCTCGCCCACGTCCCGAGGTCGCGAGCGGTGGCGAGCCGGCGGAGTGTTCGTGTAGTACATGTGTCCCCTCTGGTGCTGAATTCCCTTGCCGGGCGGCCGCTGCTCTCCGATGTTCATGCCGGACGGGCGGCGCTCGTAGACCTGGACCTCGACGTAGTTGCGCGCCTCATCGTCGTCCTCGTACTCGTCGTTGAAGTACCTCTCGGCGTACACGGGACCCGGGTCGGCCATGGCCCTGAGCATCGTCTCCGATGGCGCCGGTGCCTTGTACGGACCCACCTCCTTTTTGCTCTTCGAGCACTTGGTGCACTTCTTGGACTCGGTGGAGGCCTCGGAGACGTCGGTTTTATCGGATGCTGCGCTCTTCTGAGACTTTTCGGACTTGTCAGACTTGTCGGACTTCTCGGACTTGTCTGACTTCTCAGACTTCTCGGACTTCTCTTCTTTGGGCGGCCCCGCGGCTTTTGGTGAAGTGGGCTTGGCGGAACCCTTGCCGGAACCCTTGCCGCTCTTGGGAGTCTTGGGGCTCTTGGATTCCTTGCCTTTCTTGTCTTTCTTGTCCTTCTTGTCGTCCTTCTTGTCGTCCTTGCCCTTCTTATCGTCCTTGCCCTTTTTGTCGTCTTTGTCCTTGCCTTTCTTGTCCTTCTTATCCTCCTTGCCGCCCTTCTTTCCGTCGTCGTCCTCCTCGGGCATGGTGACGGCTGCGGCGGCCTAGGACGACGGAAGCCCGGAGGACCAAGCGAGAGCTGCGGCGATGACGTGCCGGGAACCTACTGGCAGCTTGCGCCGTTCGAACGAGCCCCGCGTGCTCCCACGGGCCGGCTTGCGCTTCGCCGTCTTCCTCAGCACGAGCGCGAGCCTTGCTACGAGCGCTCAGACAAATGTAAAATGTAATGCATCTTAGGGCCTATACTTACGTTTTTTTCCCCTAAAATGCCATTTTCGATGTCTCAGAATTAGCGTTTAGAAAAAAATTAATAAAAATAAACACGTTGTAGAGGTACGCTTGTATTTACCTTGAAGCTATTGCAACTGGCCTTCGTTATTTAAGCATGGTGGCAAAAATATTTCTACAATTTACGATGATGCCTTCTCATCGATCGTTGAGGCGCGTTTACATGGAACTCGTGTTTTTTTTTCTGAACCTTCTTGTGTGTTTTTTTTTCTATTCCGAGGAACACAAGAAAAAGAAGAAACACAAGGTAAAATAAGAGAAGTCACGTGCTGGTCCTTTTGGACAGAGAAGTAGACAACGAAGTGGACGTTTGGGTACAAAGTGCAAAACACCTACGAACGTCTTTAATCCCCTTTGATTAACGCGAATCGGTCATTCCAGCGACGCAGGAAGCGCCACGTAACCGTGCTGGCCGAAGCTGTCAAACGGTCATACACTGCAACGCAGTTCGGTCTCTCAGTAGTCATGAACCAATGAACGCGTGCTCACGCTCTGCGACGCTGACGCAAACGCTCGCGACATCACCGTCTCGTCCGCCATTTCGACCTTCGGCTGCGCCGCCTATAATCGCTGGAACGATCGAATAGCGGTAAAAAGCTCGTTTCGCGGACATTCCGGCGTCGGCGTCGGCATCGTTGGTTGTGAGCAAAAAATCATCATCTTATGCGAAATTGAAAAATCGAGAACGATGCAAGTAAAATAAATAGATAATAAAAAAAATTCCGCCATATCCACGAAGTGAATGATGATGAGTGGGCGAAGCTCCGGAGGTAAACCTGGTAAACCATGAATCCTCTGTGCATTTTGCCCACTCGATTTTTTTACATCGCTCCCCCTAGCGTACGTCGCCGCACTAAATCCAACGATTGCCTTCAACCAATGACACGCGCCATATGTGACATCATTCCTATTTTATAAGATCTCGCGCCTTTCATCAACTACAAGTACCGCTTTCTAGTTTATAACATCTTGCATATTTTCATCATCAGCTACAAGTACCACCATCTAGTAAACACTACAAGAACTAAACGAGAGGTGGCTACATACAGGAGACGGTACCGCCATCTAGTGAACACTGCAAGAACTAAACTAGAGGTGGCTACATACAGGGGACCGTACCGCCATCTAGTGAACACTGCAAGAACTAAACTAGAGGTGGCTACATACAGGCTACAGGGGACGCACAGCCCACGCCCTAAGGAGCTTCGCCCCTAAAAATCCTGGAGCACAGTGGGGACCAAACCATGGTTGTTTGGGTCTAAGTAGGGATTGAATCCTGGTTGTGTGCGTGGCAAGCAGATGCTCTACCACACGGCCACGCCTCTGCTTGTGGAAACATTGAAAGGAGCTTTCTCCACATGGACATGCAGTGAAAGTAGCTTTCATGCTTCACAAACACACGCGTCCTGTATACGTGCTTCACGATGCAACATGAAACATTGCAGTAATAATGCGTGGTACAAGCGTCCATTGCCAACGGGCGTCTGAATATGTGATTACCATGATGGCTCTCTGGTTGAAAGCCGGTACCCTACTACAAAAGGCACACACGCTACTGCACCTATTCCCTTAAGGCCACGTAGTGGGTGCATAGCAAATTCGGAAAGGTTTCATGCACCAAGTGTTTCAAATACTCACTATTGACAGGATGTCGCTATTGCGTTCAACTCCCAAAGGCGAAGCTTTAGGGTCCCCTAATTTTTATTTGTAAGGACTGTATATATTTGTCTTTTTTCTTTGTAGCTTTTGAGCTTTCTTTTTTAATTTGACGAGGTCATCATTATTGTTTGAAATGGCTAAACAGTTCATTCCAAAACCTTTGCCTTCAGCAAGTGAACCAGTTTAATAAGCAAGGCACCGTCGATTCAACGTCCTATCCCCAGGAGTGGGTCGCACCAAGATTCTGAGGAACCAAACACGCAACCACCTGGTCACGTAGAATTTCATAAAAAAAAGCTTGTGAGGAACTAGACTGGACCAGACGGTTGTTGTTACTGTAGTCCTCTGATCATAGCTCATGCCCAATGCAGGAGTTCGGCCTAGTAGATGGTGAACTTTTCTACATGGTTTTGTAGTGCCCACAAGCAGTTATGCCTTGAGAAAAATTGCAAGAAAGCGCTCACCATTTTCACTTTTCTTGATTGATTGATATGTGGGGTTTAACGTCCCAAAACCACTCTATGATTGAGAGACGCCGTAGTGGAGGGCTCCGGAAATTTTGACCACCTGGGTTTCTTTACCGTGCACCCAAATCTGAGCACACGGGCCTACAACATTTCCGCCTCCATCCGAAATGCAGCCGGCGCAGCCGGGATTCGAACCCGCGCCCTGCGGGTCAGCAGCCGAGTACCTTAGCAACTAGACCACCACGGCGGAGCTTTTTCACTTTTCTTGTAGAATTAATATTTAGAAACAAGATTACTGACATTTTACTTGAAGCGTAATTTCTATAGGTGTAATAAAGAAATTAAATACCTTGATCAAATGTGCAACTGAGTGTAACTTCATTATATCATGGTAAATATGCAACTGATTTTGCTTGAAGTTTTGACAGATTTGTTGCCCTTTCTGAGGCTTATATTCAATATATCAAATGCAATGCAGTGGGCATTAAGGTTCAAGTTCTTTCGGGAAAGATAAGCAGACGGTATAGTTAAATAATACATTGATCTGAATTGCCAATTATCAATAATAAAATATTTCAAGCCGGAAAATTGTCGCCAGATATTCTCTCAGTATGGTTCATAAAATCATTAGTGGTGAAAAAAACGTCCCTGTGGCTATATTCAAGCATAGTGGCTCCAAATGATAGTATAACGGGTTCTGCAAATTGCAGGCACTTCTTTCGAACACGTGCCTGGGGCTATGGCAGTACCCCCTAATAAAATAACAGTACCTTTATTATAATAATAACCCCTATTAAAACAGCAGTGCCACTTGTTAAAAATGTAAGTTATATTTTTAATACGGGGTAGAATTTTTTGCAGAATCATTAAAGTAAGGAATAAAATATCCTGTAACTCTACTTATGGTACTTTCTGTTTCTTGATTCTGCAAGGTTTTGTTTCTTTTCGTTTGGCTGCTTGGTTGCGTAGGTGGTTCTGTAACACTGCGTAGCCCATCTTGCGAGCTCGGTCATGAGTCGGCCACTGCAGTAAAAGTTCCTTCGGGGCATGTGTAGTTTTTGACGGCACGATATCACACTCAGTAATGCTTGAAGCACTCACTCATTACAGCCACGATCAGAGATGACGTTCTCGTTAGATGGTTACGTAATTAGAATAAAAACTGGTGTGCAGAACCAGGCATGTGTGAACTAGAGTGATTAGGTGTCAGGTAACTATAATTTCATCTCTAATGTTAAAAGAATAAAGAATTTGAGCTTTCTTAGGTTGTGGTTTTTCTCTACTTTTTTAATAATATGCCCACTCTAAAACTCTGGAATCGAACACTAAAGACGGTATAGTAGAACGAATGCATAACGCAACTAAAGAAAGAAGTAACAGCCTGTCAAGGTGAAAGGGCTTTTTGATTGATTGATTGATTGATTGATTGGAATGTGGTGTTTCACGTCCTAAAACCACGTTATGATTATGAAAGACGCCGTAGTGGAGGGCTCCGGAAATTTCGACCACCCGCGGTTCTTTACATGCACCCAAATCTGAGCTTACGGGCCTACAGCATTTCCGGCTCCATCGGAAACGCAGCCGCCGCAGCCGAGATTCCATCCCGCGACCTGCGGGAGAGGGGCTTTTAAAATCTAAAAGTTTTTTTTCTTTTGGATTCTTTCACTATCGTAGGCTTTTGTACAAGGGCCTGAACAGAAGCTCGGCCAAGATGTCACCAACCAGGAGTTGCTGCGTCGAGGTGTGAACTCAGCAGGAGCCAGTGAAGACGGGGGCAGCAGAAAAGAGGTATGACTGACTGAAAAAGATAGTCAAAACAGACGTGGCTGATTCCCCTATATAGGAATCGGTACAACACGCAAGCAAAGCGTGTCTTTACAGAAGTAGCCACCGTGAACGTCAATTGTGCATTTTTTCAGCAAGAGCAACAAATCGCTAAGTCACCTTAAGGACGGCAAGCAGCTGGAAACTTGTAGCGTACACCTCACGCAGAAAGCACGCACGAAATCAGCATACAAAGGGGCGAGCGTGCACTAACAACAAGCAGAAAGAAAGACGAACGAAACGAGCGAATAAGTATACACAGGGCAAGTGCGAACAACTGTCACACTTCTTCCTGCGTCGTGTGTCAGCAGCGTGCTCCTTGCGCAAACGCGGCCGCGGCAGCGCGCGAAGTGACCCTGCGTCCTCTACCGAATTGCGAGTCTGATAAGCCGCGCGCGCAGGAGAGACCACGCTCCGTGGAGAAGGGGTATGGTGGAGGCGACGACCTTTAGAGCGCCCCCTTACGTGACCCCATCTCGCCATCGCACCACTGATAACAAAAACGCGCTCAAGTTTCGAAGCTCGGAGGGTTGCCATACGGTGTATAGTGCACATAAATGGCTTGCCACTTGCACTACAGGCAGCGTATGAAAAAAGAATTTACTATTATAGCTCATGGTGTTAGGTTCTTTCCGTTCAAAACGACTATAACAATAATGCTCCATACGATTTAATTATGTATTTGGGCCTTTATTCTTAATGGTGGAGCCGCATTATTGACAGACATGCTGAGCCACCAGTTTTTTGTTTGTTTTCCGAGAAGCAGCAGCCAATGTATGTAGTTTTGTAGAGACTTTAGACCCTGTTCCGGCGTGGCTTGGACTTCTGGACATGTGTGTGTTTACTTCACTTTTGAAGGTTCATTGGACTGTGTGTAATTGAGTCTTGCGCATGTGTGCATGCGAGCATAATGTTTAAACGATGAATTGTATATATATACGGGGCAACATTTGATTGCCTTATTTCCATGCATTAAAAAAATCACGTTTTTGGCGTAGTGGTTAGCGCCGCATGCTGAGAATCAAGAAGTTCCTGGTTTGATTCTGCGCGAGGAACGCTTGCCTTTTGGTCTTTTTCTTCGCAATATTTTAATATATAATTTGCACCGTCACTTCCGTGATGGAAGTTCGTCAGCGGAGCCGTGGTGGAACCTGGCTTAAAGCACTTTTGTGTTAAAAACATGGGAGGTCGATGGGAGGTTGTTAGTTGGTGAACCGGCTGTTATTTCAATTTTTCAACATGTGATCATTTGTGTGTGTAGAAGTTAGCTTTGGTTTATTATTAATCAAACCTGAAGTCGAATAAGTGTGAACAGTTAACAACTCATCCAACCGAAATTGAACTGATCAGCCAATGGAAACGAGATCATTATTCGAAAAGGAATAAAATTCACTGCTAAAACATTCCGAACAGGTGGTTGACCAGCGAAGATGACACATGCCTCTTTGTTTACTATTGGGTTGATGCAGCCGGCTAATTGACGACTCAATTATCGATTACGTTCTCCCGAAATTCCTAATTGATGCTTGCCACTCGTGTGTTACCCTCGTAATATTGAATAGACCAGTAGTGAGTTGTGGGGCTCTCCCAATTTCGACATCTGAGGAGGACATGCCTAGCCACACAAAGCATGGCTGTATTAACGCAAGGGGGAAGGGGAGGGGTCAAGTTTGGGAGGCATCTGCAACATTAATTAACTTTCACCATTCGTGTTTTTGTTCACCGAAACTCGGTGACTCTACAACTTCAGAACAGAGTAACTTGTAGAAGAGAAGAATAGCGAAATGTAGAAGAGATTTACGAGCAAAATAAAACGTAAGAAATGAAATGAAGAATCAATAGAAATTATAACTAAGAAAACTACCGTTTCTATGTAGATGCCTGTACATATAAAACCAGTTGGCTGCTCATCTGGGTAAAACTTAGTATTCCCATTAGGATGATTCTACATAATCACACACACTCTCATTTTTCAGAAGCCAGAAACAAAGGCTCTAATCGACAAAACAAAAGTTTATATTAATAGCTCGTAAAAGCACCTCTAAACGAGTTTTTATTGCTGAAGTAAATCGGTGACAGATAAATAAGAATTGATGTATAGCTTTAAGTTTACACCAGACTGCGCACAACGGGAAAGAAGCCTGACCAGAATTGTGTTGGTAAAAATTTAACTTCGCCAGAAAGTAGCGTAACCTTGTAATGGACTGTCATCGCGTGCGACGAAATGATTTACACCAGGGGTATAAAACGCGACAATGTTCGGTTGAGCAAGTCTGAATCTAGTGTCTTAATTCCTGCCGTTTTTCTCCTCTTCTTCCTCGCTGCATTGACAGGATGGCGAGCCGGAGCGGGTGAACCCGTACTCGTTCGGCTACTCCGCGTACGACGGTCTTGGCAGCATGATGTCGCGTCACGAGACCAAAGACGAGTCGGGACGCGTGACGGGCTACTACATCGTGGAGGACGTGGACGGCCGCAAGCGGACGGTCCACTACGTGGCTGACAAAGATGGCTTCCGGGCGACAGTGCACACGAACGAGCAGGGCACCGACAACCAGGACCCGGCGAACGTCAAGATGCGCGTCGAAAACAGGATGCCACACCCTTCGCCCACTCCTCGGACTCCATCGCCAGAAAAGACGTCCCCATCGCCGACGCTAGGCGATGGTGTGGACGTTCCGGCTCTGGGCACCGTGGATCAAAGTGTGAAAAAGAGCTAATAGTTACTCGCTGTTACTTATTGCCAGTTAGAGTTCATTCAAAAGGGACGTACAACACTTTGTGGGCATGTTCGGTGAACGCTGCTGATAGATAGATGGTCGAGGCTCTTGAAAACACGCGAGCCAAATAATATATTTCAGCGAGCAGCCTGGATACTACAATTAATTCGCAACGTCAGACCGAAATCGCTCGGCATTCCCTCTATAGATGATTCCATAATTCAAAATGACAGGTGACAAATACAGAGTCAGTGACCATTGGCCGATTACAGCATCGTGAGCGGCATAGTTACCACGACCGCCGCGAGACGCCGCGACGTGCCCACGCTCAAGATCGCACTGAAGTAAGCCGCGTGTTAAGAAACAGAAGTGCTCAAGGTAATGACTCGCGCTGGCGAATGGGCGCAGCTTCTTGATCTTCTGTCATCCTTCCCCTCAGAGCTTTCAGCGTGCTCGCTGGTAGGAAAGGAGAGAGTAAGTGCTTAAAGACGTGTGACAAATCCATCTAACTCCACTTGTATTTTGTCAATTTTTAAGAATTTTGCGGCAGTCTATACGTGAGGTAATTAACTCCTCCAAAGAAGTCATTCGTAAAAGGTTGCAGGTCCCCTTTAGTGATTCCCTTGTTCTCGCCCTTGCATGAGCACGCGTGACTGACAATGCAATTTCGTAGGCGGGTGGTAGTTCTGAGCCTGCCGACGGTCAACACCACGTTTCGAAGACAAAGCGAGTGGCGTCTTTTAGGAGGCGCGCGTTCACATTATGCGAGTACGACGTGCATCCCGTTCTCAGGAAGCACAACCGAACGAGGACTGACGCGCACATCTCCTGCTCATGTCAAGCTACGTCGCTATCAACTTTCAGGTGTCTTATCGCTTGCGGTGGCAGCAGAAATGCTAAACCTCGCGTTCGTTTGTTTGTTTGTTTCCACAGACCTGTTAGAATGTTGGCGTAGACGTATGAATCTCATCGTGACGTCCAATTTACGTGAACGCGTCCTTGTCGAAAGTTATCGTGAGCGTGAATTGCACTTGCAGGAGTGTATGTGATACGCAGCTATACGTATGCTCTACGAATGTGACAATGAAGAGAGATTTGCTGGTTAGTCTTGCGAAAAGGTGAACCAGCGTGTAATTGTTACAACCAGCTGACATATTGCTCGCAAAAAAAAAAAAACAGAAGCCTGCGCACAAGGAATCTTCTACTCATGCCAGTCAAGTGTTGACAGTCAAGCGCCTGTAAAACTAGGGCTGTGCAAAATATTTACACGGGTCAAAAAATGTTACTGCTTGCTAGCAGTTTA
Organism: Rhipicephalus microplus; assembly: GCF_013339725.1. Classification (NCBI taxonomy): domain Eukaryota; kingdom Metazoa; phylum Arthropoda; class Arachnida; order Ixodida; family Ixodidae; genus Rhipicephalus; species Rhipicephalus microplus. Next base: position 132,310,960 of record NC_051171.1, read on the forward strand.
GTGCGACGAAGCAAAACGAACAATTTTGCTCACTGCCAGTCACAAACATTATCATCAGGTGTCCCAATAGAAGTGTTCGAACCATAGTGTTTCTGTTTTAGCGCTATGAGTTTGACAAAAAAAAAAGAAGAAAAAACCTTGTGATGGCGTGGCGCCACAGCTGCATTAGAATTCTGGACACGTGTAATACGGAGGTGCGTCTCATCTTTCAAGGTGTCGAATCGCTGTTACTGCACTAGTGGAGCTACATTGTTGGGTATATATCAACAGGCTTTGCGGAGAATGAGGGCGTTGCAATGCTTTTGGCAGTCTTAGTGTCTAAGCATTTTTTGTTTCGTAATATTGTTGACGTCACTTGCGCATATCACGCTGTACAGATCAGAAAACACAAACTTGCAATAAAAATCACGCGCGTCAGCTTTTTTTTCAGGGCATTCACTTTCTACTTGGCTTACTGACTCGCCCAATCGGTGAATACGAATGATTAGCCAGGTGACTTTTTTATCCAATCACACGCCTTACGAAAATGCTGCTATGCCATTATACTGCGCTCCACAGTTTTTTTTCCTCTTTTTTCACTGATTCGAATTCAGTACACACAAGGGAGACTTAAAGATCAATGCGTGCGTGATATGCGAATATGTTAATCGCTGCATTTTTACATTCCTTATCGTATGTGTGTGCGTGTGCGTGAAAAAATTGTAACTATTTTGCGGTTGATTTTGTTGGTCACGCATTCAGACGCGGGACGAGCAGTATTAGGCGTAATGACTGCAAATGACTGCAAACGCTCCCGTAACTTCATGCCAATGTCATTCGTTCTGGCGAGCCGCACTATGCAAGTCACCGTTCGCGTTCGCCGTCTGGCTTTTTGCTCATCACTGTATTTATAGACCTGTTCAAACGGCACGTGGTTTTCATTTCTTCACTCGCTTTCAAGCTAATCTCAGAATCACATTTTTTTTTTGTCTTTACGTACGTGGCTACACATTTTTGCACTGCATCGGTAATTCTTTTGTATAGTCATTCATTAGAGGCATTCAAGGTGGTCTTATGCTGTACTGAGATGAACGAATGTAATAGTTTATTTTTATTTTGCGTTATTTAAGCCAATATTTCAGGTTCTTTTCATCACGAAACTCTGCCGTCGCCGCCACTGCGTTTTTTACAAGTTTTACATAAACGCATTCTTTCACTGAGCCACAAATAAAAACATTTTTGAACAACTGGCCTCTGTGTGACCTTTTTGAGTGCAGTGTGCGGGAACATTGCCCAGTATCCCTGCGCAGCTACATCTTGCTAATTGCGCATCCTTGTGTCTTGACAATGAAGCACACGTCTGTAAGCGGGGGTGTTGGAGGGGGATAAAGAGGGGGGTGAAGAAGGGGGAGCCGAGTGGTCCACAGGTTCGGTCTTGCGACTTGTATTAAAACGCAAGGCTGTTTATGCTTCAGGTAGATCGGCTGTTGTGTCAGAAAACTCTGTGAGTACGAGCCACAGAAAGTGCGTACGTGGCAAGCAGCTTAGCGTAGCCTAGCCTAGCGTATTTTCATGCATATTGTAGAATAGAAAGGAGGTAGGAAAAGGTGATGACGAGCAGAAGCCATTAAACGAGGAGGGAAGAGCATGAAAGATAGCATTGTATAGCACAATTATGCGCCACAGACAGTGGGTATGTACCAAGTAGCTCCTGTAGCATAGCCTAGCCTAGTTTAGTGCCACGCATATTGTAGTATAACAAGGGGGTAGGAAAGGGTGATAATAGGGAGCAGCCATAAATGAGGAAGGAAATGCGTACCGGATAGCCTTGCAGTACAATTATGCGTCAAAGGCAGTGGGTATGTATAAACAGCTCCTGTAGCACAGCAAAGCCTTCATTAGTATAGTTTAGTAAGGACATTAAAAAGGAAAGTCAGGGTCAGGACAACGTAAGGGTGAGGGGGGAAAGGATGAGGCAAAGGAGATGATAGGGTAAACCATAGCATTGCCATGTACAATATATCAAGGAGTGGGGAAGAGAAGCGATGACGCTGTGAAATTGTATCAGAGTTACGAGTAGGGAAAGGAGGAAAAAGGGCTATGATAAAGAAGGAAGAAAGAGAGAGAAAGAAACTTTATTTGCGCATAACGCGGATCATTGCAAGTGATCGGCCCTTATTCCAGGGCTCTGCTGGACCTTGCTTGCCATCATCTCTGCCCGTTGGAACGGACAAAGCTAATCGTCAAAGGTAGAGCTGGACAGCAGTGCCTCCCACTGTTTGTTCCTCGCTGTCGCTAATGTTGTGGTGTTCTTCATTGTGAAGTGTACACTCCCACCTAATGTAAAACAGAGTTTGTGTGGCCCCACAACACGGACACATATCTCTGTATGCTGGGGGGTAGAATACAGGTAGCCTGTGTTAGTTCGTGTATGTGCTTGTCTGGATTCTGTGTAACGCTGCATATTCCATTGCTGTGAGGTTTTTATGCGGAGCTGAATACAGTTCTCTAATGTCCCCGTAATGCTCAACTATTGTTGCAAAATTAGGTTCTGGGGGAAGAATTCGATTTCTTTAATTGCTAGGTAGTGGTGCCTGCACGCCAGCTCTAATGATTACTCAGGTTTGGCGGACGTGAAACTGGCTTGAATTTATTTATTTTTAAGCCGCACATCGAATTTCATATTATTCCATAAAAGTTGTGACAAGGCATAGAATAGCGTGATATACTGTATACTTCATTCGCCCCGGACCTTGGGTATTTGCAAAGTAGCTCCTAGCGTGAGGGTGGCCATGGTGGCTACTTTCCGCCGAATGGGATACTCTAGGCCTCCGTATGCACCATATGCTCCGTATATTGGCTTCATGACGGCTTTCCGACTGCTTCAGAACTTCTTTTTTTTTCTTATCATTTGCCGGTAAAATACACTGTTTTGAAGCGGTAAAATACACTGTTTTGAAGCTTTTCTGTTGTGTCACCCAATTCGCTCGGCGCCCTCCTCTCACCATTAAGATCGCGCGCATCGATACAAACCAAAGCAAGGGGGGGGGGGGGGGGGGGGGGGGGGGGGCGTCCGCAACTACGGAGCGGCGAAGTTGCGTGCACGTTGGCAAATGCGTGGCTGGCTGGGTGGTCGCACTAACCGCCACGCATGCTGATGCCACACTCCAAGCTCTAATACTGGTGCACAGCGCGTGTTCTCGCGTGAATATGAAAAAAAAAGAGATCTGAAACAAAATGAAGCCGTTACTGCACATCGAGAAGCTGGACTGGTAATATGATAATATACTATTCAATCTCGACTGTCGGCTACAGGGGAAAAGCTGCCTCAACGTTTAATATTCCGTCTGACTTGTTGGCTGGAATGTACCGAAATGGCCGTATCTCGCGAAAACTATATTCGTCCTATATAAACTCGTTTAGGATGCACGGAATTCACTGTCAGTATTATTACGTGTTGCTTGAAGACCGAGCAAGGCGGCAAAAGCAGTGCTCACATAGAATTATGTGAGCACTGATATCGTATTCCTTATACAAGGTTATTTATTATTGAACAATAAAACTGTACTCATAATAGCTGTTCTCGAATGGGCTACAACTTTGGAAATAAAATTCAATGGCGTGCCTACTTTGGCTACGTTTAGGTAGAATTACGGCTCCTTTTCATGTCAAGGCCCCTGCAACTCTCTTAATAGCATAAGTGAGAAACGTCTACGTCAGTTTTTTATGCTGAAGCTGGAGACTCGACCATGCGTAAACAGCTATAGAAAATCCATCTCGCGCGATTTCTGCGTATAGAGTCGCAACTCTGGTGAAATACATGAGATTAAATTTGGGATTTAGTTCTGGTTTGATTGATTGATATGTGGGGTTTAACGTCCCAAAACCACTGATGATTATGAGAGACGCCGTAGTGGAGGGCTCCGGAAATTTCGACCACCTGGGGTTGTTTAACGTGCACCCAAATCTGAGCACACGGGCCTACAACATTTCCGCCTCCACCGGAAATGCAGCCGCCGCAGCCGGGATTTCAGTTCTGGTTTGAATAAATTTTCCAAATGTTACAAAAGAGTGCGTATTTGCTTTGTTGCTGGTGCTGGAGCAAACATTTGGAATAATTTGATAAGCTACCCGTACATTGAAATACAGCACGCGCCGAGGGTTAGCACGGGTAAATGTTCTGAACAGCGTAACCCAGGCGGTTTAAAAAAATAATAAACGCGAAAAAGCACACCAATGTCGATATAAGGGAAATATTTCTTTTTTATCAGAAGTACTGCTTACTGGTACTATCCTTTACTACATCGAAGTTACCAGCCTCCAGGTGTAAATCTGAAAGATGTGCACATGGCAGCGACCATTACAGAAACACTAAAAGTGAGCGCACTACAAAACAAAGATGATCGAACACCAAGAATGGTAGGCAAAAATTTGTTCATGGGTGCAGGATCCAGTGTACCGTGAAAGTTAAAAATCCAAGCAGATGGAGAAAACGCCTGTCGCACTCCCCTCTACCAGTGAAGTCACTGGTTCTTTCCAAATCACCATCTGGAGGGAGAGAGGAATACTCGTTGCAGCCCCCCCCCCCCCCCCCGATATTACATATTACGTCAATGTGCGTCTCATCTTTCAAAGCGTCGAATCACCGTTACATCACTAGTGGAGCTACATTTTTGCCTATATAAACAGGCTTTGCGGAAGAGGAGGGCGTTGCAATAATTTTGGCAGCCTTAGTAGCTAAGCATCTTTTTTTGTAATATTGTTGACATCATTTGCGCATATCACGCTGTACAGATCGGAAAACTCATACTTCAAATAAATATCACGCCAGCTAACAATAAAAAAAAAACGCGTCAGCTAATAACAAGGAGGAGCGGTGGTGTGACCCTTCGGGTAGCAGTACCGCTCTTCCTTATTATACCTATGTCTAAGGTTGACGTTGCCCTTCTAATTGGTGACTAGACAGAGGGGCGCCCGTCTCTGTTAGCGCAGCTTATGACCGCACGCCTCATATAGAGGAACGCCGGAAACCGTACCTCACAGGTGGCATTGTGTAGCGCATCTAGTGTCATGCTGCAATGGTTTTAAAAAATATTATATTTAGAAAATGCGATGACTTTGTGTCTTGTAGAGTATGAATCTATTTTGCAACATTTAGCCCATGTTGGCGTAGTCAAGATGAGATCATATGCATTTTATGTGCGACTTGCCATGTCATGCTAAGAAAACGCCCAGCCGCTAGCAGTACTCTCACGTGCACATATATTACTTCCACTGCAGAAAACTTGGCAGATCCTACGTATAATGGGGCGTCTCTCATAATCATATGGTGGTTTTGGGACGTTAAACCCCACAAATCTAATCTACGTATAATGGAAATCGATGATATGCGAAGCACGAATGAGAAACATTGCTATGTCACTTTGAAATCAGCACAACGTTATGAGGTGGAGGTAAATGATGCTGTACATCACTTCCGTGTCATGATTATCATGTATGGATGTGTCGTTTACTTTCGTCCTCTATTTACGTCACGTTGTACCAAATTTAGTCTACGTGGAGCTAGCCTAACGGCCGCGAGCACGCTATGAGCGTGGTATGCTGTCATGTTCTTGCATGACACGCGTGTCAGGATTATCATGTTTGCACCAGTCATATATTTCGCCACCAATTGACGTCACGTAACACCAAATTTGGTATATGTGGAGCTAGCAAAAGGGCTCGTAGCGCATCATGAAGGTTCCAATATACTCCAATGTAGCGTTGACGCGCGCGCACGCTGGGCACAGCGACGCTATGTTAGCAAAACGCGAGCACTCTACAGTCTGGCGCCAGGCGCGACCGGTGCGACCAGCGTCCGTCGGCGCGGCCCGACGGCAATCGCCGCGAAATGCGACATGCTGCATTTCGCGCCGATTCGTTACCCAGGCAACACTGCGCCTCCCTCTTTTCGTGACGGAGGGATGCCGAACGCGCTGAAACGCGCATGCGTCAAAGCGACGCATCGTGGCGCGTGCCGTCGAGTCTTTGGCAGGACCGGCACCGACGAAATGACGCGACAAAATGAACGCCGGCGCGCACGCGCACCGTGTCAAGTCGAAATATGTTGGCGCCTTGACTGTGGCATGTAGTCATGTTCTTATATGACATGCATATCCTGATTGTCATGTTTGCTCCAGTCACATACCTTCGTTATCTATTGGCGTCACGTAATACCAAATTTGGCATATGTGAAGCTAGAGAAACGGCCGCGATCGCATCATGAGCATCATGAGCATCATGAGCGATCGCATCATGAGCATCATAAGTCACGTTGTTACATGACACGCATGTGGTGACTATCATGTTTGGATGTGTCATTTACCTATGTCGTCCGTTCGCGTCGCGTAATACCCAGTTTGGTACATGTAAAGCTAGCGAAACTGCTGCGAGCGCATCATGAGCGTAGCATGTAGTTATTGTTACATGACACGCATCTCATGTTCATCATGTTCGCACCAGTATCATGCCTTCGTCATCCATTCACGTCCCGTAATACCGAATTTGGTATAAGTGACGCTAGCGAAACGGTCGCGAGCGCATCGTGAGCACGGCATGTAGTCTTGTTGTTCCATGAGACGCATGTCATGATTTTTATGTTAGGGTTTGTCGCTTGTGTTCGCCATGCAATCACATCATACAATACCAGTTTTTCAACATGCCATGTGAACAAAACGACCGCAAGAGCTGCCGGACCATGATATATAAATCATGACATTGAAGACATACATGTCACAATTTTCGTGTTATGACTAGTAAAATACGTTCTTCATACAGTCATGTTATGCCAAACCAAGTTTGGCATCGATAATATTATCGAAACGGCCAGGAGAGCTAAAAGTCATAGATAGATAGATAGATAGATAGATAGATAGATAGATAGATAGATAGATAGATAGATAGATAGATAGATAGATAGATAGATAGATAGATAGATAGATAGATAGATAGATAGATAGATACGATCAAGGTCTCTGAAGTGTCATCAAAAAATGCTTGGCATTTAAAAATGGAGGTTGTTTATCGCTGTAGTCGGAGCTAAAGGTGGCCTCATCGTTTAGACAGAATAAGAGCTGTTTTGCTTTCCGCGTTCCGGCTATAGCATCGCAATATCTCCGCATTATCTGTGCTCTCCCTATTTCGATACCCCCAATCCCGTTTCCTATGCAGGGTAGCAAAACAGCGCTCCTGTACTGGTTAACTTCCCTTCCTTTCTTTGTCAACCATGTCTTCTCTCCTCCGCAGTAACAGATGAAGCGCTGAAAGCGTGATGTTTAATTAATGCCGCAGGAGTTGATTCCGTTAGTATATGCTATTTTAGACTTTTCATTTTTCCCCTTTTGATACGGCACCTGAACCTTGGCAGCTCAGGAGAGACTCTCAGCGCATCAAATAATATTTTTATATTAACTTTTCTGCAAGGCACCTCAGGTGTCACACTCATGAACACGTAGTGCACATTTTCACGTCATGGCACAAAAGACAACCATGTAGGAGCAGAACAAGATAACAATTTAGCCCTGGCTCCAGCTTGTTCTATCATTTGATCTGTCGCTTGTTATTACGCTGCCCGATATATAAAAAAAAACAGAAAAGAAACTACTGAGACAGCCAGAGCTAATGTTTCCGTCGTGAGCTTCCGTGATGCGGCTCTCATCATGTAATAACACGCTACCCGTATATATTGTAACTAAAAGTTACCGTTAACCGCTCTCGGCTCCTCTCCTCGACATCTCCCCGAGACTCTGGCTGGCTCCGGTCCTCTGGGCAGAACCCCGACTACATCAAACTGGTGGCAGCGGTGGGATCTGAATCCACGCCTTTATCAGACTTGTTCCCCTCTCACACGCGACCACCTAGCGTGCCTGCATCATCATCATCACCATCATAATTCTCAGCCTATTTAAGTCCACTGCAGGACAAATGCCTCTCCCGATGATTTCCAGCTTACACTGTGCTGTGCTAGCCGATTTCATTTTATACGTGCTGACTTCTTATATTCGCCAATCCGTCTAAAACACGGCCTCCCTCTACTGCGTTTCCCACCCATTGGTAACCATATTCTGTTGCACTTGCTGTCCGCCGGCAGTCTGTTCTACGCATCACGTGACCAGCTCAGGTCCATTTTTTTCGCTTAATGCCAACGAGCATATCTTCCTGACCACTCAACTATCCTTCGATCTTCTCCTGTTATTCGATATCATTTTACGTTTCATTGCACTATGCATGGTCCTCAACGTTTTGCTTTAGCTGTTTTCGTGTTCTCCATGTTTGACCGCCACATGTTAGGACACGCAGTATGCAGTGGTTGCATACCTTACGCTTTGAAACGTGCGGGCACTTCCTGGGAAATAAAACTGAGGCCAGCTCTACAAAAGCCTGAACAGTATACACTTTTAGGATCTATCAAAATCATATCTATGCAATTCAGTAGCTTCAATGTGTATAAGGAGAGGATGCCAATGCGTGGCGCCGACTACCTCTCGTCTCTTGCACAATAGTTGCCGTCGCAAAGTAGAAAACAAACTCGAAACTACACAAGTACTCGTAGCAGAACACCGATGCACTAAGTCCCTGTTTTTGACACAATAGAGTATCCACTCAACGTTTACAAAACACAAATATTCGCACAAGTGAAATTAACCCCACTTAATATAAATATACGCTAATATGCTGCCACAGCCCCCCTGATCATGAATCATTCGCAAACTGTGTCTTAAGTGCTGCATTCTAACGGCAGCTGTTATGTCATCACACACACACACACACACACACACACACACACACACACACACACACACACACACACACACACACACACACACACACACACACACACACACACACACACACACACACAATTCTGCACAATAAAATATTTCAGTTTTGAAAATGAGCGGTTGGTAGTCCGATAAATACAGTCACTGCAGGCTTTTCTTTTCTTCTTTCTTTCTTTCTGTATACACATATATATTTTTTTGTTCCCACCACACCGCTCATATGCCGGCTAGACGCCACAGACCCACCACGCGGATACACTACGAAGAATGTAAGAAAGGCTTCGCAATACAACCAAGGGATGGCGCCCCAAGTCCGCTCGTACAGTGTTTCTCCATGCGCTGCATTTTGATTGTTATTTCCAACTTGCGTGATGGAAGACCTTGCTACACGCCTGAATAGGAGTCTAAAAGTGACACTTCTTTGGTAGTGATTCTCTACTGGCCTTGTTGGGGAGATCAGAAATAGCAGCATAATGGCTAGGTTCTCGAAACAATAACAGTGTAACCTTCAAAGCAAGTGCTGTTCCCAGTCGTGAAAACAGATGGCGCTAAATTGAAAGGAGGATTGTTTATTGGCGCGAAACCTGAATCCCCGGTCGTTGAAGTTATTCAAGTAGCTCACTGTTGCGAGGCATTTCAAGGTCTATCCTCATTGTTTCGAAGATATTCATTGTGGCCCAGCGCGTCGGACAAGCGTACGCCGGCATCTACAGGCATGCCAGGGATTCCTGCACCGCGATGTATATCGTTCATTTCCACTGTTCCTCATCCAATAAAGTGGCAGTACGTGGTACATGCTCTGAAGTCCACAATGCCACTTTGTATTAAAATTACTAAAGAGAGTTAGGTAACATCGACTTAGTATAAGCGTCTATGTATAGGGCAGATCATCACTACCAACAGTCAGACACAGACCGTGATTTCAAGAAAACCGAGGTTGCGGAAGCGGTACTGGTGCGTGTTTCCGGACTCGAAGACTTCTATTGCTGAGCTCCGATGTTCTTCGGCGCTTCATGATACCATGTACTTGGCGGTCCTGTTACCCGCGATGTCGAAGACGATGGTCAAACGTTAGTGTCCTGTAGATGGCGGAGACCATGGGCATTTTAAGTACAGTTGCAAGAAACAAACTTGGAAAGTAAATTCGCGGCTCGCTTGTCGGACCTGCAGTTACTGAAGTCTGCATAGCTGTTATATGCGTACATCAACTAAAATAAAGTCCACAGAATTTTTATGTTCATGTGTAATGAATTAATAATATGTTTTATTAGAAATAAATTGTTTTTTTTAGCAGAGGAAGTTATTCTCACGATAAATACTATAGCAGACGCGTGTCTGTGTGGTAGAACAACCGCTAGCCACGCAGACGACCCGAGTTCGATCTCCGCTCAGACCTATACTTTTGTTACAAACTTTTATTTGATCTTCCTCGATATTTTTTTTTTGCCATGCACAAGGTGATATATAGCTAACTAAAGACGCTCACGTCGTCACCAACGCCAACGACGAAATTTCTGCGAAACGAGCTCTTTTACGTTATCGCGTGGAAAAAAAATCTAGAACGAAGGAGACAGATACAGGAGCAAGAAGGGTGGGTTGTGACAAAGGTAAAAATTTGAAAGATAAAATATCGCTTTAGTAATATCGAGGTGGACAAAAGTTCGCGGAACTCAAACTATTGATCAAGCCTATTGTTGCTGTTATTACGATCATCGGTTCATCGGAAATAACATCAACTATCACTCCAAGCGCATTTTTTCTTTCGCGTGTGACAAAGTGGTATCAAAGGCCACTACAATTATCAAGCGTTCATTCCCTCATTTAAGACAAATGGATGATCACTGTCGTTGTGCTTGAACACACGTCCAGTTCACAGTCTGCACAGTCTTGCTTTCACAGCCGAACGGCCACTTGTAACGTGCAGTACCGTGATTTACAAGTCACGTTGGTCAGAACGTTCTGCCTTTATTAGATTATGTTTGCCATTTCCTTAGTTTCCTTGAACAATATTGGCTGAGATTGCCACACGTACTTCGTTTCTACTTGAAATATAATTGCGGAGCAGTCACCGTCGTCCTGTGGTGTCAAAATTGTACATTTACGTTCTCAAAAACGAAGTTGCACAGGCGCGCGAATTTCACATGACAAGCTTTTTTTCTTTTTTGTGGTCCGTATATTAATTGATCCGTTCTCAAACATGCCTGTTACCATTAGCAATTAGCGACTACATCAAAAAAATTCATTAATGCCAGAATGCCCACTGTAACGCTGCCCACACTGTGCTAGCCAGCTCCATTAGCGATATCTTGTCATACTAATATTACAAAGCTCATTCTACATCTACTGCTTACCGGACATAAAAAGCGAAACACCTAGAGCCCCGTTATTATCATCATCAACTTGACTACGCCTACTGCAGGGCAAAAACCTCTCCCTTGATCCGCCAATAAACCTGATCTTGTGCTTTCTGCTGCCGCGTCAGACCAGCAAACTTTGTAATGCCATCAGTCCATCTAACTTTCTGTCTCTCCTTCGTGCGTTTGCTTTCTCTTGGACTCCAGTCACCATTAATGACCAGATTTTATCCTGCCTACGCGCTATGTGTTCAGCCCATGTCCATTTATTCTTCTTGGTTTCAACTATGATATCCTTAATCCCATTTTTTCTTAACCCACTCTGCTCTCTTCTAGTCTCTTAAGGTTACATCTATCATATTCCTTTCCATCACTTGCTGCATCATCCTCAATACAAGTTGAACCCTATTCGTAAGCCTCCAGGTTTCTGCTCCGTAGGTAACTACTGACAAGATACAGCTGTTATATATCTTCCTCTTGAGGGTTGGTGATATATTACCATTCAAGATTTCAGAATGCTTGCCTCATGTGATCCGCCCCATCCTTATTCTTCTAATTGACTCGCACGGTTCAGTTCCGCGGTTACTACCCCTCCCAAGTAGACATATTGCTTTAAAACTTCCAGCGTCTTTCCACCTACCGCAAAGCGCTGTTTGTTTGCCGAGACTGTTGCACATAACTTTAGTTTTGCGCATATTAATTTTCAGACCTACCTTTCTGCTTTCCGTGTCCAGCTCAGCAAACATGAGCTTAATTCGTCCCCTGAGTTACAAATCAAGGCAATGTCATCAGTGAATAGCAAGTTACTAAGGTACTCTCCGTTAACTGTTATCCCCAACTCTTCCCAATCTAGGGCCCTGAAAACCACCCGTAATCAAGCGGTGAATAGCATTGGAGAGATTGTGTCTCCCTGCCTTACACTCTTTTTTATTGGCATTCTGTCGCTTCGTTTATGGAGAATTATAGTGGCTGTGGATCCACTGTATACTTTTATTCCAGTATTTTTAAGTAGGATTTGTTGATGCCTCGATTCCGTAGTGCCTGCATCACTGCTGATGTTTCGACTGAGTCAAACGCCTCCTCGTAACCTATGAAGGCTGTGTATAGGGGCTGGTTGTATTCCGCGCATTTGTCTATCACCTGATTGATAGTATGAATATAGTACATTGTGGAGTAGCCTGTAAGAAATCCTGCTTGGTCGTTTGATTGATTGAACTCTCATATCACCCTGATTTAATTATGTATTACCTGACAAGGCTATCGGTATTAAGTAGGCAAGGTTTCAACTCTTTCTAAGTGGATTCCGGAGAGATTTTGTTAGTTCATGCTAGAATTCAAAACAGTGCCAAAAATAGAGAACCTTAGCTGTTGTCCGCGGCCTTCTGTTACTGGTCATAGCGCAATACACGAGGACGAGACTGCCGTCGCTCTGGCCCCCACCTATCCCTCTTTAAGACATATCACCGACTGGCGAGGGGTCTGTCAGAACTATGGGCTAAGGTGGGCTCCCACACTAGCTTAATGTATACTGGAACATAGCTGCCGGTACGTTGATCCAACTCCGAGTAATCTGATTTTAGCACCCGGTCACCAGAGATTTGGAGGAAATGAACAGGCCCATGAGGCCGCTCACTCACTTTCTTCCCAGGCTATCTCTGTCTTTCCGGACTTTTGTAACGGACTGGATCGCACGGACAAGCACCTCCTTTTAAACGTGTTTACCAACGAGCGTACTGAACCTGGCAGTGCTAAAACATTTCAATTCATCCTTTGATGGCAAGTGCCAGTTCTGTGGAGAGGTGGCTGACACCAACCACACAGTTTGCCCCCCCCCCCCCCAACCCAGACCTCCCGATAGAGGACTGAGAGGCGGCCTTGCTCAGCTGCCAAGACCTGAAGACCCAAAAGGCTCTCGTTCGATGAACGCCGGTGGCGTTGTTTGCCAATGGAGCTCCTGAATAGGGATTGCATCTAGTACTGCGAGGGGAAGAAGTCAATACGGCACCAACCTAATCATCTCTCTGTAACCATTTATTAGTTGTTAAATGTTTGACCACCACCACTGGCCGTATGTCATTGGTGTGCTTGAAATTTCATTGCGTTCAAGTTGCATGAAATTATTGCAGAAGCTATTGTGCTTCGCTCGCGGCGCGAACCCGATACTTGGTTTTCACAGCATTGCTCGCAATCGTCCTGTTTCCGTGCGAATTCTCAAGCTCTCGTACAAGAGTGGCGCCTTACGGAACATTCCGTTGAACAACCACCAATTTTTTCATTGATTTCTTTCGCTTTCCTCTACGACTACTCGATGCATCTAGCATCATGCCTTGTGGGTCACATCCGGGCCACTCGGGCGCGGTATATTGCACATTTAAACCCGCTGGCCTTTTTTTGCTCGAAGGTGCGTGCTCTGCGCTCCCAAAACATTTCCGGCTCAGGTATATACAGCCAACGGCTTCTGAGAAGAAAACAATGTGTTTTGAAAACTGTGCTTCATGACGAAGCAGTTAATTGCCCGTCATTTCGAGTGTTAATGCTTACGTAGGTTGGAATCAAAAGCGCTGATGTTTTGTGAATCATATCTCAACGCTTTTTTTTTTTGCTTCAATAGCAATACTGAAAGGCTGACAAATACGCACTACAGAGAATTGTGTCGTGCGAGCACTCGGTACAAATAGACCATTGCGGAGTTTCATTTCATTTTTTATTAATAAGCTAAATTTAGCAGGCAGGGCGAGACCGGAAGACGCAAAGGAAGTTCGTTTTCAGAGCACGTATGTGTTACAACACCTAAAATACGTGAGGGCACTAAATTCTGGCCGCGAAAATAAACGGAAACCTATATCGTTTATCTTGCTGGCTCATACTGGTGAAATTCGAGAGAGATGGTAAACTTTTAATAGTACAAGCAGAAGAGAACGGTAAAGAATACAAACACGCAACCTGTGTGCCTCTCGTCTTTGACGCCCTCGTCTGGTTGTGTTCCTAAATGTTTACCAACTAGTAATTAACCCTTAGCGTCCCACGGCTTAACACCGCGATGTGCCATAGCCCTCACTGGCGATCACAACCGCCCCCCCCCCCCCGTTCGAAGACAAAAAAGGAGAAAAATAATGCGTCAGGTCCCACGTACCATGGGAATCGATGTTATGCGAAGCATGCGTATGAAGGTGAATGTGTTTAATTTTTTGACGTTATGAAGCGGCGCCTAATATATATGTACAAATCTACGCACACACATACGTTAAACAGCCACGTATGTTTTATATTAGCAGTTGTTTACAGCTTGCCATTGGCAACATTGGTATTATTATAACACCAGAAGCGGTAAGCTGATATGTAGCGTTGGTGTTTGCGCTGATGCGCACGAGGATGGTAACCCTCAACACTGCTACACAAATCAACTTCAGCGCATGGCACCTAATTACAATTTACGCAAACCCGAACTGACGACTGTACCATAGGAGTGTATATGCAGTGTATGGAACGTTCAACCTTCCAGCCAGGAAGCAGGGAAGACGCTACTGAATTTTCTGCGCTCCACCGGACTCGCTAAATGACTGTGGCATTGCCGTACTTGAGTTTGTGCGCGTTTCTCTTTTTTTTTTCTTTAACCATTCCTTCCCCTACTTTTCCCCTCTTATCTTTTTCACACCAATTTTCCTTTCCCCAGTGCAGGGTAACAAGCCGGAAAATTTCTTCTGGTTAACGTCCCTGCCTTTCACTCCACCTTATTCTCTCTCTTTTCTGTAAAATTGGATAGTCAGAACTGCAACGACAATCGACGTTACACGAACACTAGTATCTCTATGAAAAGTATATCGAAGGCCTGGCGTGGCTCTGTGGTAGAATACTTGATTGCAACGCAGAATGCTCGAGTTCGATTCCATCTGGGAGACTGACACTTATTGTTTGCATTCGTCCGGTCAACGCTGTCTATGGCAGCTTTTTTTCTTAACACTCGAGCGTTTATCTAATATCTTCCCTGGGGTAGATATTAGATGTCTATCACCTATGCCATGCCATATACCCGCATACCAGTGACAAATACCTTCCCCCGGGGATGTTCCACTGTTTTTTAGAAACTGATTGATGACGTACGTGACTATATTGTGGCATTATTGATGTCATGACCAGTGCGTCATATTCGCGAAACCATCTTTTCTTTCCATACTAAGTTTGGTTTACCCCAGGTCAAGTAGTGATCATGAGAGCACCCAGACGTAGACAGACAGACAGACAGACAGACATAGATTAGATACCAGAAGTGCTTGCAGAACGCAAAGAAATGCATTGCATTTAAAAAAGAATTGCCGAGGTAATTGATGACGTACTCTGACGAACGAAATTGACCCCTTGTCATCTCCCCTCCGCTTCAGTGTCTGCGTAGAATTCAGTGCGCTCACTGGTACGAAAGGAGAGAGAGGCAGGACGCTTAGAGCATGTTGTGAATTCCTGTAACCTAGCTCACTCGTACTACACGAATTCTGATACTTTTCGTGGTAGTCCATTCTTCAGGCAATACAATTATTTGATGAAGTCGTTCGATCATTACTTGGAAAACTGTGGCAAGAGCCCTTTCCTACTTTCAAACGTTATACAGGGTATGCCAGCTATCACGCAGTAAAACAAAGAGAAATAATGTTACGTGAAGCCAACCTAGTGCATATTGTTCCCAACACACCGCAGCAGGCACTACAAATTTATTCGTTCATAGGGTTTAACTAATTACTTAGAATTAAACCTTCACCTATTTACCGAAAAATGTCAATGACGCAAATGTACAAATCTGCGTCAATTCCAATGCCCGTTGCATTGTCATCTAACCATGCTATCATCAATAGCATACTAATTGTGTGCTCGTTTATTCGGGTTGCTGAATAAATAACATGAAATCTAAAAAAAAAAAAGACAAGCGCGCATCAGGAGGCAGTGCCTTCCAACGGCTCATTGTGAAGTCTCCAGTATCGAAGAAAACATACAGAAATATCTGCAAGAAGAAAGGAAGGAAAAACTTTATTGGGCGAGTGGGTCTTTTACGGACCCTGGGCCACCACACGGCGATCACATGGCGCGTATGTGTCCAGACACTCTCTAGCTGAATCACTTTGGGCTTAAGGATATCACTTAAGAATCACTTTGCTCTTAAGAGTAATGCGGCCGGGGCATCCTTCCGTGATAGGAAGGGTGTCCCGGCGGCAATGTCAATAAGTACAGGCGGTCACGAGGTACGGTAAAGATAGTGGCGTACAATTGGGGGGAGTGAATTCCTGCAAACATTGAGACGCATGTTGCTCACGCTCGTTCTGTGCATTTTCCAAAAAAAGTGTGGAGCAGTCTCTGTAAACAACGGACAAGAGGCAAAGCGTTTGCTTGCAGTGTATACGCTCATCTGCGGTCGCTGCTTTATCTTTCGCGTGTAGCACACGAACACAAGTGTCGGCGCTTGCGTTCGTGGGATCATATGTCTTTTCGTTTGCTATGTTGCGCAGTTCAAGATTCATGCACCTGTTGTTTCTACCATTTGGTGGACTCTGTTGAACAATCTGAAAAGTTAAGCGTAGATTTGGTACGTTGTTTAAAACAGGGCTCTCAACTGTTATTTGGACTTACCTACATATATCTCAATGACATTTTGTTAATTAGGTAACGCTGCTGGAGCACAGTCCTCGTCCTTCGTCCGCTCAAAAGGCAGTCAATGTCATCATGTGCTTTCTGAGGACTGCAGGCCTATGTGAACGCCTTGAACTTGTGTGTTGTGTCATCGCTGCATACGCATTAGCACATTGACTGACAATGTTTTTGTCTCTCTTCTCTTTCCCCTCTGTCATCTTTAGACTTCCCTTTTCCATTCCCCCAGCGTAGGGTAACAAACCAGGCATGTGCCTGGTTAACCTCTCTGCCTTCTCTCTTGTTGTTCTTGTCCTTCCTTCATTGGTAATTAGGAAAATGCTTGCCGAGTTACATGTATATTTAAGGCTAATTATTTAAACCTCATCAACAAAAATTTAGTAGCGGCTACTCCAGTGATAATGGGAAGAATCGCTTCGCGTAACGTTATTACTCTTTTTTGAAAACATGCTGCTTGATAGTTGGGACTACCTGTATTATTCGTAGCGCCACCATCTGCTACCGTAATATTGTGCATATTGATAAGAAGGAAGGAAACACAAAATTAAAAGCCTGGGTGACCAACCAGAAACGTTGTAGGTTGGCAACTTTATACTGGGGAAATGGCGAATAGAGCGGGGAAAGACAGAGACTAGAAAATAAAGGTGTGAGTGGTGAATTTGCGGACGGGTCTGCACCACCAGCACATATTGGATGGCTCAAACCAAATGTACGCATACCTTAAAATAACGTCGTCTTCTTTAGTGCGATGATGTTTTCTTTAGTCACATAGGTATAATAATTACAGGAAGGTATACAAATCCCACTAACTCTTGCGTTGCAAATCCGCGTAAGACTCAAACAGTACTAACCCAGTACTTTACGGAATGCTTCTACGTAAGGCTCCGGTTGGCAGCTGCTCAGACTCATTGGCTTAACCTGACAAAAACAGCGAACCCGCGAAACATTAATCCCCTCGTTAGCGCCGGTTCCAAGCGCTGTTGAAAAACCAAAACCTCTAGAACTCGAAAGGACATTATGCTCGCTTGTCCTTGCACGACCATAAAATACGGCTGACTCTACCTGTTTAACTCTTTCTGAACTGGCTGTGCACGCAAACATGCTTTCGGGCTTCTTGGCTCAACATGGTTCATTTGCAAGCGCAGCCTGCGATGTTATATATAATGGGTAATACGTCTTCTATCAAGGATGTTCCATCAATTGCCTCCTAATTATGAACGCTAGGCTTTGAGAAACATTCACTGCTTACCTTTGCAGTCAACACGTTTTCAACGCTTTCATTATGCTTCGACTACGTGACTCCGTAATAGCGCTATATACATTTGCGCGGCATATAGCTGTGGTACAAGGTTAACACAAGATGTACGGTTATGTGGTTTATACTGATTGTACAGAACGATATCGAAACGCATAAGAAAAAAGTTGCATGAATGCAAGTTGGCCCAACTCTGATCAATTAACATTGTCAGCGATTGCGCATCTCTGAAGTTCAGTGAAGACGAGAGCGTTATCGCTAAACGCATGGGAGTTTCTACAAGCGACTGAGACAGTCTTTTTCCAATTTATAATATTCGGGCTTTTCATTGATATGGGGGGTTTAATGTCCCAAAACCACCATATGATTATGAGAGACGCCGTAGTGGAGGGCTCCGCAAATTTTGACCACCTGGGGTTCTTTAACCTGCACCCAAATCTGAGCTCACGGGCCTACAACATTTCTACCTCTGTCGGAAACGCAGCCGCCGCCGCCGGGATTCGATCCCGCGACCTGCGGGTCAGCAGCCGAGTACCTTGGCCCACTAGAACACCGCAGCGGGGCAATATTCGGGGTTTAACTTACCTAAACCACGAGAAGATTATGAGAAACTCCGTAGTAGAGGGCTCTGGAAATTTCGACTGTCTGGTGTTCTTTAACGAGCGCTGACATCGCACGATTACGCAGCCTTCTTGCATTCCGCGACCACTGAAACGCAACCACCGAAACGTGTGGCCTCCGGGTCAACAACCAAGTGCCACAACCACTGTACCATCGCGGCGAACTCTTCTTCGAAAGCATGAAGTCGCGTACTTCACCCACAGATCCCTAAACGAATGGAAATTCAGCGTCGGTAGACAACTCAATCCGAACTCTCGTTGCATTTCATATTCGACAAACGATCCGCCTCGGTGGGTCAGTGGTTGCGGCTCTCAATTGCTGACCAAAAGGTCGCTGTCTCGATCCCGGCGGCAGTGGTCGCATTGAGATGGAGGCGCACGTTTACTGCGCGATTTCAGTGAGCGATACAGAACGCCTAATGGTCGAAATTTCTGGAGCCCTGCACAACGGTGTGCCTAAAAAAAAATCATAGCGGGGTTTTGTCAAGTATAACTCTAGATATACTCGATGACATTCTTGGCACAAGTCCCCCGAGGAGATGAAACATGAAGGGCGATGGGTAAGTTTTTTTTTTAATTTTATTTCCAAAAGGGCAAAACGCTGTTAAAGGACATGCATTACATACGTAAGGTACATAAGCATATTCATTGATGTCCCTAATAAGATCCTACAAGTCACAGGGTTATCTGCACTCTGTTCAATGTCACAGTCGCATATGCACTGGAGGCTCCTCGAGGCCGAGTTTTATAAGCCACAACTTCACTTTCATGAGGCAAACCAGTCATCATAAATTTAGCTGCACTCTGCATGCCGTCGTGGCAAACCGTTCAAACGAAAGCGGACACGGAATTGGGTCAGCCACGCAGTGGTGCTAAGCGTTTAGAGCGAAAGGTATACGATAACGGCCCACTTTCGCACGCAGCCTTGAGCTGCTGAGGGGGCACTCTGCTACACGTCCGAGTATCTTTCATGCACGACAAGCTAAGTAAATCTTGCGCCGGGTGTGAGCCAATCGAATACCGATCCGCTCGTAGGTCAACGTCAATTCCTTCGTCCGCCCGGTCTTCGTGTGTGCCGAAGGTAATTATCGCCAGCCCGTGGTATACAGCCGCGCGGAAAGCCAGAATCCACGGAACAGCCAGGGGTGCCTGGAAGTTGGAAGGCCAGCGTCCGGAATGCGTGAAAGATGTCGGGCTCGCGTAAGACGTACGACGCGTCGCAATGTCGATTACGGAACGGCGATTGCTCATCCTGACGCGCGCAGGTCCATTACCGAAACGCTCGTACTCGAAAGCACGCTTTAATTGTCGCGTACACGCGTGCACGCCACGGCGGTATACGCCTGCCGTACAGAATGTACGTGCCCCTTTCCCTGGCTTCGCAACGTGGCGAGTGCTAGCTAGGGGTCCAGAGGCTCACGATCGGTAGCCCTCTTCGTTGAAAACACGTGCGCATCGTGCCGACGAGGGTCACGGCGATTTGCGCACATCCCAGGAGAAAGCTCCTGCCCAGGTATGCCATCGTCACGTGTGCATGACCCATGGCTCGACGTGTTACGGCGGCCCCCATATCGCCCCAGCAGTCCCAGTGAGCTGGCGGTCGCTGCGGTCGCTGTATAGTATTTCGCGGTCTGTTGAAGATCGGCCCGACGTTTGCCCCCTTTGATGCGAAAGGTATCGCAAAGTACTCGGGCTTTGAGTTACATAAACGTCGCCCGCGGCCCAGAAAACGGCGGGAAACCAAGCGATGGTCACTGCGAGAGGCCATTAAGACGGCTTCCTTTCATTCTTAATTTCCGGATACCCTTGCACCTGTGGAGCGTTTGCCGACGCCTGCGAGAAGCAGTGCTCTTCCGAGTATAATTGTGACTGATCGCTTAATGACCATCTGAGTCGCAGCTGTATAATACGCCGCTAGAATGTGGGAGCAATGTAATAAGCTCGCTCGAGGACTTGGCTGCACGCAGGGCACGCTAATGAGCAGGTGGCTTAATTCCTGCGTTGACCTCGGTGATCTCAGGTTCTTTCGGCTTCGTTTTAATGTCGGGAAACTGTGAGCATCATTGATTAGGCATCTGACACTCGAACTGAAATTGTTCATGCCACACATCGATGAATATATCCTATGATGACTAATATTTAGGTATCGCAAGGCACCCTTTTTGTCTAACTACGAACGCCGATCTATATCACAGGAAGGCTTCTGGTCAGTTGGTACATCATACAATGAAAGGGATGCGAAACAGGTACGGGGGATATGAAAAGCAGATAACACAATCGCTGTCGCTCTGGTCTCATTGCGTATTAATTTCATCGAAGAAAGAGTTGAAAGACTATATCCTAAACAGCATTTTTGCAGTAACAATAGAATATATAACAAATACATTACATGTACAATGCACGGTTTGAACATACACTGCTAATTAGTTCGGCAGAATTCTGCAAGGGGGCGGAAAGGTTAGAAAATTTACAACCAACAGTTTTTAGCACGAATCCACAAGGAAATCCAGACGGATTTCTCAAAAAGAAAAGCTTAATGCCTGCCGAAAAATTCGTCCTGGTCCGGGGATGAATCCCCGGACCAACGCTTTTGTGGAGTGGTCGCTCTGGCAAAACTACAATGCACTTCGCTGCAGTGCATCTTGAATAATTGGCTACATTCCTTGACGAGGCGACACAAACATGCCAATTAACAACGAGACGTAGTCGATACACAGCTGTGTGTCCATCGCCCTTATTACATTTTCAGTTGTTGAGATGTGGTTTCCACTTCTATGCCCCAATCTGCCGATTTTAAAGTTTTTGTTTTTTTAGTGACTTTCTGATGTCTAGTTAACACTGAAACATCCGCTTTCCACAGCGACCGAAATTCCCCTGCCGCCGAAACGCAGCGTCGTTCGCACTGGACGCGCCCCGCGCCGCCGAATATGCCATCTACTACGGGGCAAGGCGGGATGGATGCGCTGTCACCCGGTTGTTGTCGCGGCTCGCAAACGGTACTACGATATCCGGTGGTGTATACTTCGACGATTCTCGTACGCAAGAAGCAAGAAAAGACAGTACTGCTTACTTTGCTGGCAAGTGGCTGTCTTGTAATGCACGAAGAGCAGAAAAACCACCAACGCCAGTGGCGTTGGTGGGTTCGTTTTGCTCTGCAAGACCACAACAAGCTCGGTCACGCCAACAGCAAGCTAGGTCACCTCTTCCACAAAATACGGACGCGAAGTAGGCACAGAGTAGGTTAAACTCCCGTTGGTTTCAACATTCAGTTACGTGCACTGCGGCAAAACAAGTGAGTAGGGTTTGGCCGCCATTTTTCAAAATTCCTTGACTAGCGCTCCTATTGGTCCGCGGTGACCGATTCGGCGGCAGACGCCGCAAAAATCGGTCCGAGAGCGACCGGCGCGGAGAGGGCCCTTTCGGCGGATCTCGCCGCCGCCGAACCGGATTCGGAGCACTTTCGGCGGCCGGAATGCTCAGTGTGAACGTGGCCTGAGTGCTAGGTCGGTTCGCTGAAAAAGTCTGATCTGAGAGTGCAGATTAGTGCTTCGAAAGCCTTCTTCAGAAGCGGAAATAAAAAGCATCTTTTTAGGCATATAATCAGCCAAACACATTTAAAACCCGTTCGTCGTATATGTCCTATTATTTAGTTATAATGAAAAAGGGACGAATTATTCGCACCGAGGCATATTTCAGCCTGAGTAGAACTCGCTGTAGGGCTAATTGGTGCATGTCTAAATTCAATGATCGATGTCACGCTAAAATTACGACCACACTGCGAACGAAGAAAACACATACACAGGACGGGCGCTCTCCCGGGACTTAGTTTTCAGTGAGGTCGTTTATTTAGGCGCGAAATTGGCTAGCAAAGTATATTACAGCGTCCCCGTGCGTATATATAAGACTGCTTAATAATTTGTCAAGGTCCTGCAATGTGTCACGCTTCATGTTATGTATGCTACGTTCTTATTTTAACGTCACCTTATATATACATATATGTGACTGGGTACTACGTACGTTGTCTTGACTGTGATGACTGCCCATGATAATTCATCTACATGACGCATGGGACCTGTTCGCCTCAGAACTTTGAAGACAGGGACCAAATTCTTCGTACACTTGAAACGTCGATCCAGAATGTCCCCTTATTCAAGCCGTGTATTTTACGTGCAGTGTTTATTTGTGTTTTGACGTTACCGGGGAAATGCTGTTTTATACATTGTGTCCCAGGTAACCTGGACGAAAATTTAATTAAAAGGGCATGCGTTCTACGAACATTCCACCTTTTCTATATTAGTGATAATCATAGGTACTTACAAGCTACATGTTTTCATGAATAAGCACTAATAAACCAATTATTTAGGTCAGCCAACATTTTTATTCTTGCCTAAATCGGTAAAATATTGCTTCCGGCACGCTATCTTATGCCACATATTTTTTTAGCGACCTTCGATGCCATGATGACATCATGTGGGGACATAATCTCGTGATTAGAATTTTGGGTCTCACTCGTGAGGACGCTACCGACGGTAAATTTTCGTGCTTGATGAGGCATCTAAGGGCTTCACCTAGGGATTTCCTTTGATATTCGAAACTCTTTCAGTAACTGAGCGTTTCAATTTGGCATTATCGGTCGTTAACATGCTTGTGGTCACCACGCCAAGCCTTAAGCGCTAACAAAAAAATGAAAATACTAGAGAAAGCGCGATCAATATACCTCGGCAGGTGCAGAGATCTGAAGAGTTATCGCGTGTTGCGGCCACGGCTGTCGCGTCACGTCAGCGAAGACAGAAACGACGAGTGAGCGACAGGCCACAAACTGTGCAAGAGAAGCCTCGTGTTCCGTAACGGGTGTCAGGAGGAACGACCTCTGAGTAATCGAGTTGAACTTCGCATCGGCAAGTTCCGCTTCGCCCCATCCCGTCGTCCACCGACGGGTATACTACACATCGCGTGGCTGCAGTTCCGTACAACACGGGGGTATGTCTTCTCAATACCCCACTACGTCGCAATACAATGTAACACTGCTCCGTCTTAGGTATTATGATTGTACGCATATTTGCCACGCTTCCTTCAGATAATATGTCACGAAAGACACAGCCTCCTTTAATCATTTGCCTAGGAATATTGGAAGACGGAACCCATCTTCTTTTGCTTATCGGACGATTGTATTGATACCGCTGGAAAGCTTTCCTTTCCAAAGCCAACATGGTTTTTGCATGGCCTCCGAGATCAGACAAATTGAGTGCTTCCTGCCCCTCACGTAATGTTGCAAAGCCCCCGTGATCGGCCTATATATCATTCACGATGTCACGATGTTCGGTGGTGTGTCGTCGTGATGATGTCACATCATGTGATAGGGAAAACACCTGTTAACCCCACCTGAAAAACCCCACCGGAAAACACCACCTGTTAGCTTTATCCTGAAGCTGCTATAAATGACACCATATAGTCGTCGTAGCTGCCGTCGTTACGCGTTGGCGTAGCACGCAGAGCGCAGCACTGAAACTTTCGGTCACCGACATTTGCGGTACAATCATTGAGTACAGTCACATGACCTGAGTGGAAGCATGACGCATGCCGTCACTAGTTGAGCGGCACGTCACAAGTTCTGGGAGTAATGATGGTTGCCCCCCTCCAGTGGCGTGGGTCAACCACTGACACTGGCAAAATATAGTGACATTTACATATTTAGCCAGGCATAACGTGGTTAGTAACGTCGTGACAGTACTGTTTAGGTCACGTGATTTTTTTCCGCATGTGGCGGCAACGGGCCACTGAAGTGCTTTTTAGGGTACGGAAACACGTGGCGGCTTTGTGCCCTTGTTATCTTTGTATTCGATATCCCCACCATCGACGTTTGAGGCACCCTTCTAATCACCACATTCGTCGCTTCATTGCTTCACCATTGTTCTTATCGCCGTCCTGGTATCAACGTCAGCAGCTATAGATGGCATTCTGGTTTCTCCTTCGTTGACATCAAGTACTTATCGATTCAGCTAACGTGTTTTTACGGTACATTCGGAACTATCATCGCTTTCACATGCCTTCGTAGCCGGAGAGCAAGAACTGCTCACCATTCTGAGCCAAAGTGTGGGAACGGGCTATTTTGTCATCAGTGTTGTTTACCCAACGTCGGTAGACATTCATTCGAGTGCTACCGCTCTGTGTGAACGAGAGTCTCGTTATTCTACAACTAACAAATCTCGTTGCTCAAACTTAACTTCTGCAATTGAGAAGTGCGGCAACTTGGGCTAGTTGGTATAACATGATGAGAGTTATAGCGCG
Organism: Rhipicephalus microplus; assembly: GCF_013339725.1. Lineage (NCBI taxonomy): Eukaryota > Metazoa > Arthropoda > Arachnida > Ixodida > Ixodidae > Rhipicephalus > Rhipicephalus microplus. Next base: position 132,335,906 of record NC_051171.1, read on the forward strand.
AGAACAGAACGATGACAAACAGACAAGAAGGGCACGAAGGACACGAGTGCTAACTTCCAACTTCCAGAGTTGGAAGTTAGCGCTAGTGTCCTTTGCGCCCTTCTTGTCTTTTTGTCATCGTTCTGTTCTCGCGCTATAACTATCGTCATGTTAACTTCTGCATAACGGTAACTTTACACCGGAAACATGGCTAGCGGAAGTGAACGGTGATGCTTCACTGAAGAGATGCTGGTATATTAGCGATGTTTTCTTCGAAACAAAATGGTATTGCACGCAAGTATTCTCTTGGTGCTTTTTTTTTTCTCTTGATGTGCAGCATTTTACCTGCCGGTAAAGAATTGTGGCAGCACAACGGTTTTGTTTGCGAACAAGCAATAGATTCCCGCAGTAAACCTCGGGCAACCATTAGTGGCTTATGGCCAAATGACTACCTTCATTTGGAGAAAAAAAAGAGAAAAGAAAAACAGGCTACGAGTTTCCTTAACGGCTTTGGACAGTTTCGGCCTCGACAAGCCATAATTGCACAAGGAAGGGAAGAAGCAAACGCGGTTATTGACTGGCCGGAAATTGCTTCTCCGCATGGTCCGCCTATAGCCCGACACAAAGTCGCAAAGAGGACAGACATTAAGTCAACAGGGGAAGTATACGGAAGACGACCGAGTGTTCTAGGCAGACGCAAAATTTAGGATTGTAATCATACTTCTTAAAATATTTACTCCAAAAACGTGCGGATCTATGCCGATATACGGAACAGTTTGCTCCTCAGAAGATTAATAACCAAGTATGTATTTTTATTTATTTTTATTAATTCGGAAATACTATCCTGTGCCAAAAGGCGTGTAAACAGGCGGTTACAGCTCTAAAAAACAAATCTTCGTTATTACAGCACACTTGGTCACAAGACAAATGATTCCAATCTACTACAGTGTGAACCAAAAAAGAGAATTAGCATACAAGCTCGTTCTAGCCCAGTATTCTTGAATTTTAAAGGGATGATCGCATCTTTTGGACAGATGATGCGGTGGCTCGAGGTACTTGTCTTTGTTAATGCCAGTTCTTTTTGTGGCATATCTGAAATAACATTTTCAAGCAAAATTTTCTACCACGGGAAGACAGCGCTTCCCATCCCAGCACGTCATTCATTTTAGTACAGCTGTCACTTCGTTTATACCGCCTTAAAACGCACCTTGCCGCTTGGTTCTGTATTCTCTCAACGAGATCAATCAAATACTTTTGTTGTAGATCCCACACGCGGCACGCATATTCCAAAATCGGGTGGACAAATGAAATATAAGCAGTTTTTTTAAAGCAGCAGGGGAGGATCTCAAGTTACGCTGAATGAAATTTAGCGCTTTGGCGGCTTTCGCATCAACAGCATGCGCGTGCGCATTTCAAGAAGAGTCGCTCGCAAAGGTTACGCCCAGGTACTTATACGTTGGTTGCTGATAAATGACGTCACCGTTCAGAAATAGAACGTTTCATCTATTTCCTTTTTTTTAGTGAAATACACATAAACACGCAACCAGATGATCAGTGGATGACTCATATGCTTACATGTATTTCGAAATTCGGGGTCACTTCCACTAATTCCTTTGTGGGCGCGCTCCCACTCTTCATAAGCAGCCGGTTTAAATCAGTCGTAATAGCGTACGAGACGAAAACTGCATCATAGATTGCGGGCGACTACTACCGAACACCAATGTTGTAGTAAATGCTTGCACTGAACGAACGCTTCCGTAATACCTTCCTTACATCCGCTCAGCACGTAGAGCACGAAGTCACTTCAAAGAGGCCGACGATGAAGCAGTGTTTTACATAAAAGATGGACCCGCATACGTTGTACCGTTTTTGAATATATATGGTTTTCCGAGATTACTTGCTCGATGTTATTAGCCGGCTGTTCTTTCCGCAATGCAGGAGGTGTCGGTGAAACAGGGGTTGTTTTGTATGCTGAAAGCGTTAAGCAAGATATAAAGAATGCAAGTAAACATCAGCCAAGGGTGGTAAATTTGAAGCGTCCCTGCTTTTTATTTTCTCCACTCCCCAAGCCTTGTACGGAATGCCAACTAGACCGAGCCCCACATCCGACAGATAAACTTCACTTTTCATTGTTTACGACTAGGCCACACAAAGTGAAGTGAAATGGACGAAGTCTGAATTTTCACTGAATACGAAAACATAGTTTTTTCCCCCCTGTATTTGCCCAAGCTTTGTTCAGGCTGCACTCAACTAAGCTGACGGCACCGGAACCGACTTGCGTCGGCGTTCTTCGCCGCTTGACGCATCGAAGAAGGTCGCCGTCCCACTTCGCCGCTCTGACAATCCGCGGCACGCTAGCTTGGCCGCGTGTGTGTGCGCTTTCTGTAGCGGCGGCCAAGCCTGCCCGGGTACGTGCTAAGTACGGATCCATCTCGCGCCCAGAAAACTTCCGCTTTGTGACCCCGGTGTCTTTCTTTCCATCTAGCCCCCTGGAAGCTGCTCCACGTGCGTTGCCATCCGAAAGCGCGAGCGCCGCTGAGGTTTCCGCAAACTTGTGACTCAGTGAAGCGAGTATCTCCTCGGCGGAGTCGCTGTAGGTCGAACGGTTTTAAGTGCATTCCGGAAATTCGGCCGAGTTGGTCATAGCTATATGAAAAGTGTTCGAAGTGTTTGTATGTAAATACGGGATAATCGTTAATAACAGCAAATGTTCCTCAATTTGAATTTCGAAAGCAATGTTAGGGAAGCAGCTTGTCATAGGTTTAGGCTATTATGAGCACTAGTGTAGCTGATGTCGAAGGGTAGTTGAAAGGGGGGGGGGGTCTGCTTTCCACCAGAAATTTTAGCTTTGCACGTGCATGTACGCACAAGTGTAAAAACGCGCTAAAGAACATACACAAAGCGTGGATGAACCCCCTCTTCTCCCCCCCCCCCCCCCCCCCCCCCCGAAAAAAAATTGATGGCTACGTTCCTGCTAACAAGCACGAAATATTGCGAATGAAACCCACATCTATCTTTGTAGGTATTGCTTTAATGGATAGCTCACTTCCTTTTTTTTTCTTTTATTAAAGACGATAGTTTTTCTTGGGGACCTTCGACGCGAAAATTTTGGTCTGTCTGTCTGTACATTTGTCCGTTTGTTCACCCTTAACGGTATTAGGTGTTCTAAACGGCACCTGCGGATCCCCAAACTGCCGACCCCATTCGCAGTGCCCACCAATGTTTTTCAAGATTCAGCGTTCATACTTGTTCGATTGTCAATTAAAAAGCAATTATTGCGTGTATCTCAGGCACCATAACAACACATACATATTTTGTATGTGCATCTTTTACTAGAAAAGGCATACATAAGTAATTCTAAGGACCGTAGCGTTTATCACGCTGCGCCGACCATGCAACGCTTGCACGAAAAAGCAAAGCGTTGGAAACACTCGCCAAGACGACACGGTGGTGGCACCTACCCGTCGCCTTGCGTTCTACGCCTTATCACCTCCGAGACGGTCGCGCACGCCCATCTCAGAGCCACGCACTTCGTTTTTCAAGAAAACTGCCAGATGGCGCTCATGTCTCACGTCGTGACGTGACTTGATGCGCTCGTTCACCTCCGCTGCACGCTTGAGGCACTCTAGCGCGGCACCTCCAGAATAACATTCACCTATTTTCTTGCGCAGAACATCAAATAAATGTTTTGTTCGTTCTCTCCACGCGCAACCTTATCGTCTTTCGATGACATTTGCAGATTAACATGCAGATACGGGGTCAATTTAATTTATTTATTTATTTATTTATTTATTTATTTGTACTCCATTGGAGAAGGCCGCAGAATAAATGTCACTACCTAAACATCCTTAACACGCGGCTAAATCTAAGCACGCGAGTGCTCCTGTAGTAGCAGATGGGCCCTGGAAATGTACCTGCAACCTGGTCATCAGCAAGACATCACAATCTTTGGGTTTCGGCGTCTCCTTCTCTTAAAGCTTCATTACGTAATTCGTTATGTACTCTGCACCAGAGGTAGGTGGGCCATGTTGTATGAACTCGGCAATGCAAGTACACACAGAGCTTGCGAGACAACATGCACGCTGTGTACAGCTTAGCGTGTCGTGGCTCGTGCTTCTCGGTCAAGTGTATAGGTCGGCAAAACTAGAGGAGCTCCTTCAGACTAACTCATGAAATGTACTTGGCGCTTAGGGCTCACTAGGACTCCGACCTGCCAAGAAATTACTCACCCGGACTGACTCAGACCCACGGCTTCATCTGCGTCTGAATGAGTCGACTCAGGAGTGAATCTACCTACATATGGTTGCGTGTGCTTGCATTCCCCCCCCCCCCCAAAAAAAAATCACGAATACGTTTGTTCCAGCAAAACCACCAAATGGCCCACAATTTTAGCGCCCTTTTAAGGCGGCGAGAGATAAAAAAGGCCCCGTATCTGCATTTAATCTGCAAATGTCGTCGAAAGACAATAGTCTTGCGTGTGGAGAGAGTGAAGAAAACATTTATTTGATGGTCTGCGCAAGAAAATCGGTGAATAGTATTCTGGAGGCACTGCGTTAGAGCGCCTCGAGCGTGCAGCGGAGGTGAACGAGCGAATCAAGTCACGTCACGACGTGAGACATGAGCGCCATCTGGCAGTTTTCTTGGAAAACAAAGCGCGTGGCTCTGAGACGGGTGTGCGCGCCCTTCTCAGAGGTGGTAAGGCGTAGAACGCAAGGAGACGTATGGTGCCACCACCGTGTCGTCTTAACAAAGTGTTGGAAACACTCGCCTTTTCGTGCAAGCGTTGCATGGTCAGCGCAGCGTGATAAGCGCTATGGTCCTTAAAATTACTTATGTATGCCTTTTTCTAGTAAAAGACGCACATGCAGAATATATACCTGTTGCTATGGTGCCTCAAACATGCGTAATATTTGCTTTTTAATTGACAATTGCACTAGTATGAACGCTAAAGTTTAGCAACATTACCATGGTGGGCGCTGCGGATGGGGTCGATCGTTTGAAGTACCTGGTGCCGTTGAGAGTGGACAAACAGACAATTGTACAGACAGACAGATAAAAATTTTTGCGTCGAAGGTCCCCAAGAAAGACTATCGTCTTTAATAAGGGCAATACTTTACTGCAGCGTGACCGTTTATCGACCGCGCATCACAGCAGAGATGACTACCAGCAACAGTGCAGCGCACACGTTCAGTGCAACATCGCAGATGCCTTCCGCGATGCCCGCCGCAAGCAGGCCACCCGCCAGGCGCTGACAAGATCGGCGTTCGATATCGTGTTTGGGGTCGGGTTAACGCGGTATCTCGTTTATCACACGTACGCGCGTTGTTTTCGAGCAGCTCGAGTTTCAAGTGCACTGCCAGGAAGCAATTTAGCTTCCCGGCTGTAGATCGCGGCACGGTCTTTGCCGTTTGTTCGGGGATTGTCCGAGCAGCTCGCGGCTCTTTTATCACATTGCGGTCGCCGTCGGTGCTCGCCCACATCTCGCCGCGCGTCACGACTTTGACTTTTCGCCTTCAAGTCAAGTTACGCGCTTGGAGCCGCGTTGTAAAAGCATTCGAAGCATGCAGAAGCAAAGTGCAACGCAAAGGCGCCGACCGCGTATGATTTGTGACACGGTAAGTGCGAGCATAAAGGCCCGTACGGAGAGTATCGTCGGCGGAGATACGCTGCCCATTAATCATTCCTGCACAGGTGTTATATGAAACGAACAAAAAGATAAACTGCGGAAGGTTTGTAACTCTGTGACTATGCTTTTGACGCAATCTTGACGCCTCGATGCAACCAAACAATTATTTCCGGGGTCGTTCCACACGTGCCACCGACTGAATCGCTATGCGTTTTCTCGTATATGAGCGTGTTTACTTCTCAGCCTGTAGGCCAGGGACGTTATCTTGTGAGTTCGCTTTCATGACCGTTAACAATATCGCACCTGCAGAATTTGCAGCATCTTTTTCGTGCTTCGCTCGGGACTGCGGTTAAGTTGTCTAATTAGAGCTGTCTTAGGCTCCATCTTGAAAAAGTTAAACGTGATTGCGATATCCTGTCTCTAGTGCGCGCTTCGAAAAAAAAAGAAAGAAAATATTTTAGAACTTCCTATGCACCCACTACGTGCCCTCATCATCATTCACTCCGTGGATATGCTTTGAATTTTTTTAGTACCATGAGTAGATTCCTCTCTGCTGCAGGGGATAAGTCGACCCATAAAAACGCGCAGCTCTTCACCGCACTAGCGGCACGACAAAAGAGAAGCGAGACATGAAGGGCGTATACTGCTTAAACAACGACGACGACGACGCTAGTATACTAACGTCGTCGGCTACGTGTTGGTCGTTATCTTGTGAGTTCGCTTTCATGACCGTTAACAATGTCGCACCGGCAGAATTCGCAGCATCTTCTATGCGCTTTGCTGGACACTGCGAGTAACTTGATTTATATGTGGGGTTTAACGTCCCCAAACCACGATATGATTATGAGAGACGCCGTAGTGGAGAACTCCGGAGATTTAGACCACCTGGGGTTCTTTAACGCGCACCCAAATCTGAGCACACGGGCCTACAACTTTTACCTTCATTTTTGAATAAGGGGAGGGGGGGGTAGCGAATATATGGTATTAACGTAATTTTTGCAACTTTTATGATTTACAACAGCACTACCTTTTAGCCGCTTTCTCTGTGATTCTCCGCCAAGGAGCAATGCAACTGGGGTCATCTGGGTTGGCCAAACACGCAATCAGAGCGTCAAAGCTATTGTTAGAATTCGTTACTCCTGGTTATGTTTTTGAACCTACACCATGCGAAAAAAAAAACGCAGGCGTGCAAAAAAAGTAATTGCTGAGAGAAACCTTATCAAACATACTATATTAGGCAAGTTTATATGAGGCAAGCTTATTAGACAGGTGATAACGTGGCGAGGGGTAAAATTTTAAACGCGTCAGTACATCCATAAATCGAAAGCTAGCTCTCGGTTCTCGTTATCGCTAATCGCGTGCAGATGCTCACGACGAGTTTTGACAGATGATGACGATGATGATCATCATCATTATGATGATAATGATGGCGTAAAATGCATGGCTCACAGCTACTATAAAAGATTGGCCAGGGAACGAGTAATTAAATATAGGGGATCACATATTACGTGTAAATCTAACAAATTTTAAAACGGTTAGAAGTTAAATTTTACTAATTGAGAGATTTGCGATCAAAACCGCCTTGATTCGATTAAGAATTTTTTCTACAGCAGAAAAGTTATCCCTGTTACAATGACCTAATGAGGCCACTCCTAAGGAGAGGATAATAATATATAATCTAATTTGATTAAAAGCCGCTTTAAGAATGTTTTCCCCAATAGCTTAAAGCGACTACACGATCAAAAACAATGCTCAATAGCTTGATCCTTGTTACACAATGAGCAAGGAGGGGATAGAGCCAGACCAGCTCTATGCATATAATAATTTATTTTAGGAACTCTACAGCGTAATTTCATAAAAATAACTTTTTCTTTGCGTGTTGACCAGAACTTCCTACGCCAAGGAAACAAGAGATGTCCATATTCATTCAGATGAGTGATTAATCTTTTAACAGAGTCTGGAATTTACCAGCGCCCTTCATCCTCGAATCCATAGCCTACATGCCACCTTTCTAGCGCAGCAAATTTGACCTGACTCGGAGACACCGTTTTATGATTTTTTTATTGTGGTCGACATAACTCCACTCGACTCGTCACACCACTTCCAGTTTTCAGCGGGTCACATTGCAGACAGACCCGACGCAAACAGTCGATACGTCAGACACGTGCATTGAGACGGAGGGGCACGTACTTCACGTGTGAAACTGAAAACAAATAAAAATAAAAAAATAGAGCGCCGGATTTGATTTGAGTGCACTCCCGCTCACGTCTCATTTTGTCGTTAGACAGGTTTCACTACCCCAGCGCATCGATTAACCCGTTTAATCCATCTACATTTCTCGGGCACTAGGACTGCTGACACACTTACCATAATTCATCTGCTCGTATTGATTAGTCTCGCAGTGTGTTCTTGCGCCAAATTACACGCGCAAAAGTTGCGTCGGAGTCTGCGGATTCGCTTCGACACCGGCGAGATCCCGATACATGTATAGGTGCCACACGTGCCCAAGCACGCACGTACTCGAAAGCGCGAGAGGAAAGCACGTAGCGTCACAAGGCTGGTACGTGTGAACACACACACACACACACACACACACACACACACACACACACACACACACACACACACACACACACACACACACACACACACACACACACACACACACACACACACACACACACACACACGCACGCACGCACGCACGCACGCACACAAGCACGCGCCACGGATGTAAATGAAGACGTTTACGCTCACGCTTACATTCGAATGACACGCGCTTAAGCACAGAGACAAGTAGATAGTACATGAATCTGCCGCAGCTGCGGTCCACCTTCAAGTCTGCATAATTTTCGCCAGTTTACATAGCGCAGTGGCCGGGACGCGTTTGGTTGTTGGGAATCTGCCCATCGCGCGTACGTTGCGAAAAGCGCATATCTTGTCCAGGGCATGCAGCCCCACGATGCGTTGCGTCCTCCGATGATGCGGCGACGAGGAATTTCGCTCTCGACCTAGACAGTGCCGGGACGCTTCTCAAGTAAGGAGGATAATCGGCTGCCATTAGGCGTCCTTGTTGATTGCTGCTCCGGGATTATCGCGAGGCCACAGTTTTTAGCTCCCGTGAGGTCGAACATGCGCGAGCTCAGATTTCCATCGAGGATCGCCGCATACGCAGATTTAGCCAGTATCGATCACCGATAAGCCGGACCCGGTTAAAAGCATCGTTTCAAAGTGTGAAATATACATACATGCCTCGGAAACTGCCAATATTCATGTGCCCTGAAGAACGGACGCGCTATAGAAAGAGAGCTGCTCCGTTATGTGCTCCGGGAAACTGTCACATCTTTTCTCTGTCTAACGTTCCATTTGCTAAGGCCTCATCATATATGTGTCATGATGTCTTATAGATGCCAAATGCGAAAATTGACAATCGGTAGCGTCAACACGAGGGATGCAAAAAGTCATCAGATTCGCCGCTCTGACACCATATATGCACCTTATAGCATATATGACGTCATCACGACGCCACATATTGTTAAAATTTGTGACCCCATCCTCGCAATGCCGTCACCATGACGTGTCGTCAAATGATACCATCATCACATGTCATTGACGCTTATACCCTCGTTACACAGGCGAGTTAAGTGCGATTACGACCAACCATGGTGAACCGCGTTGAATCGCCATAAGTGCCCTTTACAGTTACAGAGAAAAAACACCCTCGGGTAAAACTGGTAAGCCATCCTCCACGCACGCCGTCATTTCATCGGTTGACCACTAAACAGAGGTTGCCGAACTCGGTTTCCTATAAATAACCACCGTTAGTGGCATAACCGTGATTTCGCGTACAGTGTAACATAAGCGAACTGCGCTTACACGTAATTAGGCTTATGTTTACCGTGGTTTTGGTTGCCTGTGCAACAGGGGTATTAGTTAAAGTTGGGATGACCTTAGAGGCAAGACCAGGTTAAGTACAAAGAGCTTGTAAGAACTCCGATCTCGAAGGCAGTGCGGAAGCATGTTAGGTTCAGAAGTCTGTCGAAAAGTGGCGGTGAAGGACTAGCACACTAACAATCAAAAATAAAAAAAAGATGATGTCTTTCGCCTTCGAATCATCTTACGCGATCGTGTAGGGAACCCTGTGACTTTTTTCTTTTGAAAAGATTTTTTTTATTCTTTGCTTGTACATCACGTTCTGCGTTGATGCCGCGATAGAGTAATGCCTGAATGCGTTTTTTTTTCAATTTTGTTTCACTTAAGAAAGACTATTCGCGTCTTCATTGGAAAGGAAATTCTTCGATTCTTTGCCCGCAGTGAAACGCTGTCACTCGCGATTTTAACTTGTGTCAAAGGAGCATGCCGGATGCGTCATGGTCGACATGTGTCGCAGATATTCCCGAGCCTGATATATAACCGGCCACTTGGAGTGCTGCGAGCGAGTTTCGTCGGAATATATACGTTATTTAATCGTTCCGGAGTCTCGAATAGATTAGTCCACTTGATGGCATATGGGCAAAAACAAACATATCGATGCTGTGAGTAAAGCGGGCGTACGTATAGAGGAAAATAACAGCACAAATGCAGCAGCGAAACACATGTCACAGACTGCATAGTGCCACTGGTCAACCGACCCACGCGTCCACGTAAATAACCCCTAAAAAAAGCTGACATATTTCAAAATGGCGCACACAAATTCTATGGTTAAAATATTAAATATTTTAAATATTTAGCCGTTATGCACCAACTCCTGCTTTGAGCAGCTGTTGCCGTTGTAGGCTGGCGTTGGCGCAACTGATACAGAGAACGAGGACGAAATCGAGCGAACGCTCTCTTTTGTCCTCGGAAGAGAGCCACTGGTCTCTAACCACGCTTTTTTCCTCCGTCATTTGCTCTGGCCCCTAAATCGAAGTTCATGCGCATGCAATGTTGGCATGTGCACTGCGGCTGGCTTTGCGTGTTGCTTCAGAGTTGTCGGCGATTCACTTGGTTCGCGACGCCTGCAACGCATCGTTGTTTGTGTGCTATAAGCACTTGACCATCGGCAGATTCTGTGACATTTAATACCCAACGAATGTTACGTTGCTACAGCTACAGATAGCTGAAAATTAAAACACAATTAAAAGCAAAACACAATTCCAACACGGAGCTTGACTCAAAATTGACATTAGGGAGCATCGCAGTTGTCGGTGAGTTCTTTTATAATGAATTTCACTATCTAAAAGAGGTCGATCAATGGAGTGGTGTTTCCTTTCTATTTAGTATCGTGATTGTGCAGCAATGGTGAAAAAATTGGGCTGAACTTTTTAGCCCTTATACTTACCAAGGCAAATACGTTGATTTGATTGATATGTAAGGTTTAACGTCCCAAAACCACTATATGATTATGAGAGACGCCGTAGTGGAGGGCTCCGGAAAAGGCAAATACGTTAGATGCGTTATCAAATGTTAAAGTTGGCCATCGTATTAAACACGAGGGGTGCAAAATATTTGATGAGGGCAACATATGACGTCATACCGACGTTGCAGGTCACCACAAACTGTGACGTGATCACGTGACATCACTGCTTGGTCAAACGTTGGGCCGGTCCCGGAGGCAATGCAACAGCACGTGACACTCACCTCCGTATTCTAGAAGGTCCCTTCACTCAACGCTTCATCTTCACTTGAGAAAGCCGATGGGTGCGCCGTCTCTAGGCACGGCAAGTCACTACATATCAGCGATAACCTGCTGTAATTCTTGAGTAGCGCAGCGTCATTTCTGAGCCGAGCTGTGGCGCAGTGCTCAACCCTGTCAAGTGAAGGGAGAAAGTAGAGTCGAGGAGTGTTTGTGAATACGGCGGTCAGAAACTTTCCCACGCCTCCAATCTTGAAGGCAGTGCAAATTCCATGTTCGGTGCAGGAAGTTTGCAATGCGGAGGAGGGGGGCACTTCGGCTGCATGCAACAAGGACATCATGCTTGAAACGATGAAATTCCGCAATGGAATGCGCCAGCGTGAAATGTCAAATAGCCTCGACAAAAGATCAGATTTACCCACGAGAAACGGTTGACGACTGACGTATAGCCGACGATCGAAAGGACGTCAATTATTGGACGACTGCGCGTACAAGCACGCACGTGACCGACACACCTTTGACAGCCTCATTTGAGTACGTACGGTAGAGCCGCATTTTCTATACCTTCTCTCGTGCCGGATTTGTCGCGAATCATGCCACCGCTAGCAAAACCTGCACCTCATAGAATATTGTCTTAAAACAACAAAAGAAACACCAATGTGCTGGCTCTGAAGCGTTAAGACCGTGATATCATTATGAGAGCCGCCGTAGTGCAGGGCTCCGGAAAGTTATGCCACCCTTTGTTCTTTATCGTGCACTGACATTGTACAGAACACGAGCAGTGCCATAACCACTGCTCCGTCGCTAAAGACACGAACAAGAGAGGAGGAGGAGGAGGAGGAGGAGGGCGGAACGTTTAAGCGAAAAAACGGGGAGGTTAGCCAGTTCTTAGATCGGCTGGCTACCCTGTGCTGGGGAAAGGAGTGAGCGGAATAAAAGATGACAAAAAGAAATGTTGCGAAGAACCAACAAGAGAAATTGGCGTTAGCGGTGAAGACGACGCAGAAAAAAAAAATGGCCCGAAGGCGGAGTGGAGAGGCACTGCACCACGAGATGAGGAAGCGAACGTGCCGGCAACTTCTCAAACCTGTTCATTCGTCTCCGAAGTCAGACGGGTCAGCAGATACCCCTGGGGCATCCCGGTCGGTCGGACACACATGATCCTGAAGAGTCGAAACAAAAGAAAGCCACGAAGGAGGCTTAAAGTGACCCGGCAACAGGGTCCTCAATGAAAAGTTGTTCGGCGAACCCCGTTTCTTTATTCCACGAGCAAAGTCTCATCCACTCTGCGCCATGTATACCCTCTGCGTGGTCGTTTTCCGACTTCCCGTGACTGCAACGCATGCTCTTCGAAACTTTTCACGACTTCTCGTTAGAGAAAGCGCGCCCCTGTGTCGTTGCTTCGTGAGGGAGGATGAATTGCTGTGCGGCGACAATAGATATTTGATTAAAAAAAAACTTAAGCTAGTTCCAGCAAAAGTGAAAGCTTTTATATCTACAATTCATTGATATGCCTGTGTTCTCTGTGTTTTTCCGCTCTTTTCTGTTTTTTTTTTTCCTTGAGATTATGTGAAGTTGTCTGCCATATACTGTTTTTTTGCAATTACCCCATTTGCTTCGCTATTATCAGTTTCTTGTTTTATGGTCTTCCTTTCACTGTTTTTGTATTACTTGCTGCTACAAGCGTGGCAAGTCAAACTAGCAGCTTTCATTTCTATGAGGCGTGATTGGCAGAGTTGACCCGCCCCGCTGGTCTATAGTGGCTAAGGCACTCGGCTGCTGAACCGCATGTCGCTGGATCGATTCGTGGCCACAGCGGTAGCATTTTCGATGGGGGCGAAAATGCTTGAGGCCCATTTGCTTAGATTAAGATGCACTATGAAGACTCTCAGGTGGTCCAAATTGGCGGAGCCTTTCACTGCGACGTCTCATAATTATACGGTGGTTTGGGACGTTAAGCCACAACAATTATTACTATTATTAAACTATAATATTATTAGTATGTAATTGGTGGAGCTCCATATAATGCGCTAAACGCAGCTTCACTACTGTGAAATCCGAGGAAGCGCGAAGCACGGGCACCCAGCGATTCCCGTTCGTACCATCGATGACGTCAATGCCTGTTGTGAGCCTTTAGGGTTTCCCCGGCCCGACTAGAATCTTGTCAGGCATGTGCCATAACAACTTGACTACGTCCGCGCTTGCAGAATGTCAGTATGACTGAACAATATGCATGCAAAATAAATGTCAGAGGAACGCTTTTTATGAAGGCTTCGGTCGATTTCGTGCTTGATTGTGCAGTCAAAGGTCTCTGTAAGACAACATGTCAGGCCAATATGTGAACGTCAGAATGGTTCCTACTTTTGTGAAAATTTAATACCACGCACGTGTTTCGGTGTTCGCGCGATCCGTGTGCTATTTCGGGTCGTTCTGGACGCTCACGAACGCGAGAAGTAATGTGACAGACGCCAAGTAGTTGTTACCCGAAAACGAAAGTTCCAGGGAATATCGTAAGCCTGCGGTTAAACTCTGTGCTTATGCGTCAGTTAATGAACTCCGAAAGAAGACTGTGCTGGATTTCTTTTTTTTTTTACAGCAAAGCTGTCATGGTCTACCCTTTGCCGCCAGCATCGTCGTCGTGGTGATGGTAGTACTTTTGGGTAAACTGGTGTGCGCAAATGCAGCCAAACAACAACAGAAAAAAAGAGACAGGGACAAGTAGTATAGTAGTAATAGTAATGGTGGTGGCAGTGGTCATAGTAGAGTAATATTAGCTACAGTCGTGGTAATTGTGAGGGCGGGCAGTAGTAGTAGTAGTAGTAGTAGTAATAGTAATAGTAGTAGTAGTAGTAGAAACAACACAAAGGCGCATGTGATCTCACTAGCGAATCACAACTCACACGCTTACAGTCTCACTGTCTGATGACTTTAAAAAAATTCTTGTTGATCCAACGAAACAAGTTTTCCTCACTTTCCCCGTTTCGATACGTGTATACACAATGTAAGACCGACAACATCGACCCGTTCCATCTCCACTACAATGCGGCAAGGCAGCGTCGAGGCCGTCGTGTCCAACGTTGTCGTGTGCGCATACCACCGACCGTTCTCGAGGAACGGACGCGTTGGCATAGCTTGCATAGTTCAGGCTCCCGTGTAACTCGTACGTCGCATCGTTGAAGAAGAAGACACTGATTCGGTTAAAGGTACGGCGCGGTAGGCACGCCCCTCCACCTTACCCTCTTCTTCCTCTTTTTTTTTTTAATATCCGCTCGCTCATTGTAAGAGAAGACAACGTTGGCATCCTCCCAGAACGTACACAGGCGCGGCGACGCGCCAGGCCTTTGCGGAGACGACCTCGGCCGCTCAGTATCCGCACACGCAAGCGCATGCCAACTACACCATAGGCGTCCGGAAAAGGCGCGACGTTTCGGGGCACGGCGAACGGGATGACCCCGCTCCTGCTATACAGCGCGCTCGCCAAGGGTCTTGCTCATCTTCGTTGGCCCGCCGCTGCTGCGATCTGCGGCCGAGTAAAATTGGTCTCGCCGCCCGCTCGAAGGACACGGGCGGCGAGCTCGGACGCTTCGCTCTCGGTGGTGGAAGGGAGACGAAGAACAAGAGCGGGACGCAGGCAGGGCCACGCTCGTTCATTACGGTCGTGTGTGCGTGTGTGCGACAGCGGCGCGCTGCTTTGGGGCCGCACACTAACGCGCTGCGGCTCAGGGACAAGGCGAGACCACGAAGAGGATCGCTCGACTGCAACACGCCGGCGGTGCGGAATTCTGGGTCAGCCCTCCGACGACGAAGACGGTGACTAGCTACGGAGTCGTGGGTGTATGGGAGTAGACCCTCGACGAAGCGCGTGCACGTTTACTTTCATTCGCCCCATTTGCTTCTGTCTGTTTCAGACGCACCTTGTTTATCGCAGCCTGTAGCATGGCCGGCGTGTTGTTAGCGGCGTTGCGAGCGCGTGGCAGTACGTTGCGGCGTCCGAACGCGATTAGCGGACGCTCCGGTCAGTACGAAGGGGGTGGAGATGAAGAATGGCTGATGAATGAGCGGCGGGACGTGCGTGCGCTGATCGAAATTTCACTTGCAGTCGCTTACTTTGTGGAATGTGACCGTTAAATGGGGTGAGTGGCTTTCTTCGGGTAGGAGAAGAGATTATTGAACACACGAGGCTCGAGTTAAGCGGTCCAGCCGGTCAATATCAGCACGCAATTAAAAAAAAAAGCTTTTGCTTTACGAGCAAAAGTTGTTAGAAAGACGGTTGACAGTTAAATATCAGGTCTGACGTATTTGGTACGCGGCGGCGCTGCAGAATAGACAGTTGTCTCTGCGGATACAATTGTGTTTCATGCGCGAACTTTTCATGTGGACCCACATGAAAACACCACAATATGCTCCTTAAAGATGCATATGTGGTAGCCAACTCCGAGAGGTATCACATGCCCCAATAGATATTACCGGTAATTTCCAGAGTCGTAGATGAACCATGTGCCCGGACTCTTCAACAACACCTATAGCTCGAAGTGAAGCAAATACACACAAAGTTTATATGAACTTAATGGTGTGAGCTTATGATGGATAAGCCTAAGCACTACATTTTATTAATCTTCGCAATGCATTCTCATAAACGAATAGGAGTAAAACACGCCAGCTTACCTTGGTTCATACATGATATATCAACGTTTCAACAATTGACGGAATACATCAGTCCAGACAGGCGGCTCTGTATTAGATATAAAAACATCATGGCTAGATGACATTGCGCAATAAGAAGATCAAAGTAAGCAAAAACAGTAGGTATCACCGCAGGCTGGTGGCACTAAGCAAACCTTTTCTAATTAGAGTTTGGCTCCTGATGGATTCCTACGTCTCATACAGGTTTGACACAAGTTATTTCAAACTTACACGATTGAAAGTGACAGAGTATACAACAAGCTTTCCAATCTTAGTGATCTTTTGGTGATTGTTTCGATGGCAATACCCACTCGGCCGTACCTTAGAGCGGAGTGAAAGGACGTGCCGAAACTTCCCGTGCGTGGGTCGCGCGGTCCTTGTGGTTATACGGCGATGTTGCGACCCTTAGACGACGCGACCGCGTTGCCACAGCGCTGAAAGCGTGAGCGTGTTCGTCGTGACTGGTCACATTCCCGTGGTTCGTGTAGCACGTGCAAGGAAGCTTAAGTCCTTCGGCCTGCTACAGGGCTGAGGACGGTGGCAAAAAAGGCGGACGCAATTACTCGCGACCTGGCGACCCGTTCAGCGGAAAACGTCGATGGAGCACGATTTGCCTCTGGTCTCTCCATCTTGTGAAAAACCGATGAAGCCAAGGTTATGTACCAACGATACCGGCCGTAAACAGCTAGGGCATCATGAGGGAAAAAAAAAAGCCAGTCCTGCATGGAAGTTGCACCTCTCTTACCTCTCTTCTCACTGCGCGTACGCTGCTCACGAATTGAAACAGTGGTCATCAATTAAGTGATCATAGCCATTTCATCAAGTTGGTAGTAACGAGCGGGGCAGTGCTCTCGCAAAACACGTATGGTCAACGAGGCGATAGCGAGAAAATGTATGGGCTATTTATCGTTGCTCGCAGCATGTGCCGCGATTAATTTTACTTCCTGTGACTGTATACGCTATGCGCTCAGCTGCACTTACCACGGTACAACTCTAAAAGGAGACGTGAATTTCAAATTCAGATTTGACACTTTATCGACTTGATAGCGTTCGGGAAAAAAAAATTGTCTGTCATTGCGATAAAGATCTCGACGGCCGCATCTGTTCGAATGTGAGCATTGCGTGCGTGCGTGGTTGCATAAATGGGCTGGAAGATATACGTGATGGTAAAAAAACATTATACAGAAAGATAGCAATCACCAAACGATGGTAGACCTGCCATCATTCTCAATCAGCCGCTATCTATCTATCTATCTATCTATCTATCTATCTATCTATCTATCTATCTATCTATCTATCTATCTATCTATCTATCTATCTATCTATCTATCTATCTATCTATCTATCTATCTATCTATCTATCTATCTATCTATCTATCTGTCTATCTATCTATCTATCTATCTATCTATCTATCTATCTATCTATCTATCTATCTATCTATCTATCTATCTATCTATCTATCTATCTATCTATCTATCTATCTATCTATCTATCTATCTATCTATCTATCTATCTATCTATTATACAATCAATCAATCAATGAATCAGTCAATCAATCAATCAATCAATCAATCAATCAATCAATCAATCAATCAATCAATCAATCAATTCTTTTCTCATTACCCCTGGGTACTGTCATGTTTCAAGTCATATTTAAACACGAAGAAACCCACACCAACGTCGAAAAAGGAAAAAAAATCACACCATATCCACGCAGCGAATGATGATGAGGGGGGGGGAGATCCAGAGGATTTCATCGCTAAACCTTGAACCATCCCCGAATATCGCCCACTACATTATCAATGGCGTGACAAATACAGTCTATATTTATACAAGAAATTTTCCAATTCGTAAGTGGTAGCTATACGTCGCTTCCGTTCCCCCAATCCTGATAACGGCTTTATGGTCGGTGGAGTGGTGGATCGATGATGGGGCATAGTGAAATGTTTGCTAGGACGATGTAGTGGGCAAAAGTGGAACTATACACGGTCACGTACATACATACAAGGGATGGACTGGTTCACGCCTTTTGGAGCTCTACCCCTAAAAACAGTGAGGCGGAAACCGAGACGGTGAACACAGAGGTGGCGCTGGGCGTCCTTCTTCCGCAGCCGTTTTAATTTGCCCAAACAGTTCGTCCTGGAACTGGCCCGACTTGATTACCCGAACACGACCGGTGTGGGCTAAGCCGCGTGTGTAGCGTCTGTGACTTGTGCAACCGCGCTTCTGCTTTGCCTCGTTCCGGAAGCCCTCACGCGACGCGGGCCACGCTGTCGGAAAATCGTGGGAAAACAAGAAGCCGAGCGGTTGAAGGTCAGCCGGGCAGCCATACCACCACCAGCACGCTGGTGGGGCGAAATGGATGCGCGCCCACAGTCTCGTCGCCTTTCCGGTCGTAAAACCAGTTCTTCAAAACCAAGTCGATCCGTAGGAGCAGGCATGTAAGCATCTCATACCCAGCCGTTCGGCTTATCTATTCGTTCGACACATTTTTTTTCTTATTTTATGGGTCCCAGTGCACTATCGACAGTTTCGCACACAATACTCAATATACAGCGACAACTGTGACACTAAGAACGTTCGGCCACCATGGGAATCAAGCGCAGTGCATGGATTGGCTTAGTTTTCGTTCTGCAGCTTCGAATGCACTCGTGGCTTGAGTTACCGCCGTGTTTTACTTTCATTTTCGTATAAAAAAAACGGCTCATTGTTAACATCGCGAACTGACGTTTTGTTGGCCAGCATGATAGGGTAAATTGGTGTAGTGGGACTTCTGAACTTCGGCTGAAGTTCGTCTTGCGACCATGTTCGAAGCCCAAACAAAACCGAAAGAACGAAGCTTGGACAAACACACGTATTACCCATTATTGCTATGCAAAGTGAAGCATCATGCGTTCCAGCTTCCATAGACTCTAGCGCTAGGTTTCAGTCTAGCGTGTTAATAAAAAAATGTATGGCCCCGCCTTAGAGAAACATGCTTCTAGGTACGAAGCACATTAGGGCTAGCGTTGTCATTGTCTCCTGTCACCTAGGTTTGTCATGTAGCCACAGTTCATTAGCAAAGAGAGGGTGCACCACAATGAATAAATCCCCCTGCTCGCTACTGATTCAATAAAAATGAATAAAGCTGCAGTTAGCCCAACAAAATAACCGATAACGTCAGTGGAACAGAGACACCCTTCCTTGCTTGCTGTAGGGAACTGAAACCGGCCATGTAAACAAGAAGAACAACAACAAGACCAGAACAAGAAGATGCTGTTTTATGAGGATGTGAGGGGAGTGTAAACACCATTTCCTAACACAGTATGCGTCTCCCCTACCCAGTTTCTGTAAAGAGTGGACACTGCCACACGGTGCCAAAGTTGAGGTGCTGCACTGCTGTCCGACACAAGCGTTAGTCGGACCGGTAGTGTCTTCCCATAATCGGGGCGATCACCAACGCAAATAAATGAATTGTTAATACAACAAATATTTTACACAAGCGTTGGTTGGACTGGTGTTGTAGTCCCAAATTGGGGGTGATCAACAACGTAAAGAAATAAATTAATAATACAAGAAATATTTTCTTTTCAGAGCTCATATTTGAGCCCAGACCCTCATGCTCTGAAGGCATGATGGCCTGCGGTCTTTGCCACTGCGTACACCCAATGATGCTTCATGAACGTGAATACGTGCCTTCCTTTCAAAGGATGCTAAATATATGCAGAAAATAGCACTTTCTCTGCAAGCTTTACTGAATTCCGCAGAACACTATGGAAAGCTGACATGGCGTATTGTACAACTGGGTAAAATTATCGGTTTGCAATATTGTGAT
The DNA here is from genome assembly GCF_013339725.1 of Rhipicephalus microplus. Taxonomy (NCBI): domain Eukaryota; kingdom Metazoa; phylum Arthropoda; class Arachnida; order Ixodida; family Ixodidae; genus Rhipicephalus; species Rhipicephalus microplus. Next base: position 132,355,623 of record NC_051171.1, read on the forward strand.
TCCGAACTCCCATCTCGATTGGTTTTTCTTAAGCGGCTGTTATAAATGCTGAGGAGAAGCGCGCATCAATACACCGCCTGCTGTAAGTGATCATCAGGCCCCCCGATTTCACGCTTGCGAAACGGCTCGAGTGGCTACGTTTTTCCTAAAGTATATTTATCTGCGCACCTCAGCACCTACGCAGTGGCTTGTTATTTCTTGGCATTAACGCCCAGTGGCACCGGCAGAAATAGCGTACAGTACATACATACCTCAGGGCAAAGCGAGTTACCATTCATGGCACTTGTGCAGACGTGTCTTGTGTATTGGAAACTGAAATAAAAGAAAATAGCCTGCTATAACCAAAGTTCAGCTCCAGAGAAAACATCGCAAATCTTGACTGTGTGCGTTAAATCCACCACAAACAAACAATGAAAACACTATATCTACTCAGGCTGACTTAGCATCCTCTGAAAAAAATAAAACATTTTTCGCGATAATAGGCTTATTACTATAACCGAAATAATTATAGTGCTTTTAAACTTGACAAACGTGGCTTTTCGTGGAAGCCACTCCGCTAGGCCCACGGGACGGCTTTATGCTCTCCCATAGTAGAGTACTAAGTACTCTAAATCGTTACCCACTTTTTCTAAACAAACTTTTGAAATCTGCCCTATTGCCTCAACGTTTGTGCATCGGTGTAACGTCGATAATTTGAGTGTTTCGGTTCGCGTTTTGTCCATCATAAGCAGATTTCGGGTTAGTATCCGAAACGTTGTTTATTCGGTCCTTAATATATTCTGTCCGTTTAGAACGCAGAGTATTCAATTTTATAGCTAAAAACTAAGCCCCTGCAAAATGATCTTAAAACTCATGACATCACAGCCAACTAGTGTAGGAAGCTAATAATAATAATTTGTGGGGATTCACGCACTGTTTATATACTGCCACAAGCATAATGACTTGTAATAAGCGGTATCGTTGCTGGCGGAATTGGATGTGGCACTAAGCAAAAGACTATAAAGACTAGAACGCGAAAGCTATTCACACAGATAGGATGGAAGCAATAACCACGTGAACGGAATATAAGCACCTAGAATTTCTATGGAAGCCGCAGTGGAGCCAATCTCGACGATAAGAAGTGATGATCACCAAAGTTCAATACCGTCCCCCCCCCCCAATACCCCCCCCCCCCCCCGCAACCTTATCGGTGGGAAATGTTTTAAGTTTCAGTGCCTCAGGCTTGGGTTACTGCCACAAGGATGTCTTGGATACCATGTGTAATTTAATTATAGCTACCCAACGAGTACCATTTCAATCTGGTATTTAATATTCTTCGTTAATTCAACAAGATAAAACCTAACAAGTGGTCAAAATTGTTACCATCAGGTTAATATGGCAGTCTGAAATACCAGCTCGAAAGCATACTACTTTGAGTTTAAATTTAATGTATTACGTATTACTGCCATTCCATTTCTTTGTTTTTTAATCATATACCATTCCGAAAAAAAGATTTAAAGGTCTCAACGTCTCATTTTTGGTCAATCCCCAAAAGTGGGAACGTGCCATATATTGAAGGAAAACAAGAAAACAAACAAACAAAAAAAAAAAGACGATTAGTTCGCTCTGCCAGTGACTTTGGGCTTAGGCCATAACAATGTCTTTGATGCCGCATTCATAGAGTTTCCTAAAATTAACTAGAGGGATCCTGATGCTGCGATCATTCAGCGACCATGGGAATGATGGGTAGTACACACATTTGCCCTAGTCTTCGTACTTGCGAGCGGCGAATCATACTTGCGGCTTCGTTTATAGTTGTGTTTTGGTTTTGTTTTGAAAAAAATATTCAACCCGTTTGATCTTCGTGACCAGATTTGGAAAGGTAAGTCTAAAAAAATAAGGTGGGGAAGCGCAAGCGCTGAACATTTGCTCATTTTTGTTTCGTTAGAAAACAGCTTCCAGCCACACAAACACACATGGAGCCAAAAGCAGTCCAGAAGTACGGAGATTAGACAAATGTGTGGACTACCCATCATTCCCATGCTCGCTGAAGCGCCTTGCGTTGCAGCTCTCATAGACACTAGCGCCAGAGTTCCCTCTAGTGTATATTAGGAAACTCTAAGGCAGCATTTGCTTATCTTCACGAAACGAATGGAACTGGCTAATTGTGGCTTGGTGCAGCAATGGTTTAACATAAAAAAAAGAAAGTCAGCTTTTTTTCTATGATTATTGAACTACGTTCCGTTTTAGTGAAGATATTGACTAGTCTGTCTGGTCTGACTGGGAGAACAACAATTATTGCACTTTTTTGTTTTACGTGCAATGTTTTTTTCTAAATATTCAATAATTAGAATGCCTAACTCATGTATTCCGTTCTTGGCCGACCTCCTGGGTGTGTATGAGCCATACGTAAGGCATCATTATCATCATCATCATCATCATAATTTGATCGCACCAGCCTGACGCTCTGCCGACTTCTAGTTACAGGTTTCTTTCCAATATAATGCCGATTTCTGGTAGAGGTCTTGGGTAGCATCCTATGTACTGCAACCAACACGAAGATCATCCCAAAATAAGTAGCGATGCCTTAGGAGATTCTGCTGACCTTTGGTGCAGTGGTGGCAATTAGGCCTACAGCCTACATTCGGCCCCCTTCATGTATACCTCCAGAAGCATGTCAAGTGAAATAACGGCAACCCAGACTCTGCAGGCACTGACATCGCTGTTCCATAGCCTTTCAACGCCTTTCGAACCCTAAAGCAGTTCTATGGGGACGCTTTCGAGGACCATGAATACGGATAGACCAGTACAAGCATCTCGCCGTCGCCAACGTTTACTTCTACCACGAGGATGCGGCATGCATTTGGTACGACAACCATGAAGCTGCCTTGACAACCTGGTCAGAGTTCTGCAGTCAGTTGTGGAACACGTATGGACATTCCGACCGAAAAGAATAAGCAGAGCTCCTCCTCAGTTCGAGGAATCAAAGACCCAACGAAAAAACGTTGCGATGCTCGTTGAGGAGATGTCTCGGCTGTTCCGGCGAGCTGACTCCACAATGGCGGAAGAGAAGAAAATACGCTTACTGAACAGCTCTTTGCAGGACTCGTGCGCAACCCACCTGAGACCCTATCGGAATTCCTCCAGGAAGCTACAACGATGTAGCGAATGCTCAGGCCGTGGTCTTCGCAATATGAACGGCCGAACAACGTCTCCTGTCTGTCATCATCTGCGGCAACACTAGACGTCACCACCGTCAGAGACCTCACGGAGCTTGTGCACACCATTGTACGCGAGGGGCTGCAGAAACTTCACGCAGTGTCTCCCCAGCGCCACCTAGCGGCCATAACTGACGTCGTCCGCGAAGAGGTACGACAGCTGGCACAACCATTGGTGACGTCACCAGCTGGAGCTTCTCCTGTCTTGTACGCGGGCGCCGTACGCACTCCTGCGCCTGCGGTGAGCTATTCCTCCCGACCATCCACACCACTGGCGACGCAGTGCTCCTCGGTCCCGTCGCGTTACGAGGCCCCTCTAGTAAATCTGTGGAAGTCTAGTGCGTGGCGCGCTCACGACAATCAGCCCTTTTGCTACCATTTCGGTGAACCAGGCCACCTGTACCGTGACTGTCCGTACCGACGCAAGGGCCTTCCTGGTTTTCAGCCAGATGCCCATCGACCTCGTTACGGCGAACGGCCCCGCGCTATTGCAGAATACCTGCAAAGTATTCAGTCCCCGAACTTTCAGCGACACCAGCCAAGCTCGCCATCACCTCGACGTTCCACATCACCAGGTCAACCATCAAGTTTCACCGACGTGGTTGCGGGACTATCGTGCACATAAGTCCCAAGCCCACGCCGGAAGAACTATGAACAGCGGCTACCGGGGGTGGGGTCGCGGCATAACGATCGTTAAAATAACCTCCCACGACCAGTCCGCCGACCTCTGACGACTCCGTTTCTCGGACATCTTCCGACATATCCGACATCGACATCTCCGACATGTGTTTCTACCAACACTTCTGCTTTTATCGACAACCATCGGGATGTGGCTCTGGTGGACACTGGTGCTGATTACTCCGTTATCAGCGCTGAACTCATCGCCGAGTCTGAGAAAGGTGATTACTTCCTGGGCGCATGGATTGAACCTCTGGTAAACAAAATGTCACCTCTTGACGCCGATCGGGTGGTGCACTGCCGAATTGCAAATCCTATGTAGTCCACGTTTGTCGCTTCGTTCGTCGTGTTGCACGAATGTTCTCGGAAAGTAAACCTCAGCATAGATTTTCTGCGCGAGCACGAAGCCGTTATTGACCTTCGAGAATTGCTCGTAACGTTTTCCGATAATCACGCCCGGACGCCGAAAGATACTGCTACGCAGAAAATAGCATGCACTTCGTATCGTCGACCACGCCAGCACACTTCTGCCGCGAACCAGTATGCTCGTAACTGAAATAAGCGACTTAGATAACAGTAGCAGCGGTATCGCCGAAGCAAACATGTCGGTGCTCATAGCTCGGCAAATCTGCGGCACCTGCGGTGTAGTTCAGTTGAAACACATAATGACTGAGCTCATCGTTACGATTTTCAGTGGCACATACAATTTCCCCAGCAACTATACCGCGCAATACAAGCCATTATGCTTGCGGCAATATGTTTTGTACCTTTGTTTTTAGTTGTTTGACAGTTTGACAGTTCAAAACCTCGATACGATTATGAGACACGGCTTAGCGAGGGCTCCAAAAATTCCTATACCATCTGGTGTTCTTTATTGTGACGCTGACATCACATAATGAACGGCCTTCTAGCATTACGCCTTCATCGAAATGCTGCTTGGATCGAACTCGTGGCTTTCGAGTCAGCAAACGCGCACCTTAACCACAGTACCACCACAGCTCACTGCACGAACACACAGGCGGTGCCACCGGCTGTCTTCTTCACACGCATACCCTGGCACTGACAAGCGTCTTCTGACAGTATATATAAGGCTGGTTGCAACTGTATTTCGAAATGTAAATCACCAATACTGGAATACACTTGTCCTGCTAAGTGCCCTTTTAAGCTCCCTTTGGCATCCGTGTTGAAGTCGTCGTCACGGCTGTAGTTTCCTGTTGTTGCTTACGCTGCTGATGCATTCAGGCCCACGGTCATCTCGCCTCCAATGTGGCGAAGCTGGCGAAAAGCGCACCGCCACGCAGTGTCGTGATGGATGGTTTCATTCTTTCAACCGCACGCTCACTCGCGGGTTGGCGAGGTTATCGCGTGCAGTGCGCTCGCCGGCATCGACGGCAGTTCCATCACGAGCGCCGCAGCACCGTTGCATAAGTGAGTGCGTTACGCCGCATCCGAATGATGAATGCGGCGCGTACATTCTTCAGCTCGTATACGCAACCTGTTTCCAGCCTGGAATACATTTCGAAGCCCGTCGGAATAGCCCTTGCTTCACCGGCGCATTCTGTGGGATTTGCATTGCTTTTAGCTTTTAGTCCTCCACGTGTAATAGTTCAATTGCCAGCTCTCGTTATTAATTGCAGGTTGCAAATGACGTAATTTTAGGAGATCTTGTAGATACGTTTACTTTTCGTTGGAAGCGTTTCAATCTTCCGAATGAGCGAAATAAGAGGCGAGGCGCCGGTTTAAGTACGCTGGAACAGTGCTTACAGTGGCACAGTTTCGGCGGCACAGTGTGTACAGTGCTCGGCTACTAACCAGAAGGTTGCGGGTTCGATTCGTGTCGTGGTCACGTTTCCACGGAGGCGAATCGCTATAGAGGCCCGCTTGCGGGGCGATGTGAGAGCACGTTAAAAAACACGAGCCTTGTCGAAATTTCCGGGGCCTGCCATTACGGCGTCCCCCGTTTAATAATATGGTTTTGAAACGCAAAACTCCAGATATTATTCTGTAACAAGTTCTTTTTCGCGTTTCCTGATCTAGTGTGTCAAGCAGAAGTTCGTGGGACGTGCAGCCGAATCCGTGTGGGAATCTGACTGCATGGTGCAGTGTTGTGCAGACTGCGCATTTATTTATTTTTTTTCTTCCTACGTGGAAGGGCGGCATGACGGATGCCTCCGGAAGCAACGCCCTGCCACGCGATGCGGACCACACACGCACGCTCGCGTATAGACGTGAATTCTCGAGCAACATTCTCTTTTTACTTAGGGTCCTACGTCGCAAGACAAATGCTTCTCCAGACGTTCTTGAAATTCAGGTAGGACGCAGTGTGTTTGTTGTTTCTTTTTTTTTACCTGCAACTGAAAGTGGTTCTCGCTACACCGCGATCCACTCGTGTTGCGTGCTGCATTCGTGAGCACGTGTTTTTTTTTTCATTACTTAACACGTTTAACGAGAGCATAATGCCTACAGGTGTGACTCCTAGCTGCAAGTAATAAGTATAGGCGCTATAAGTAATTGAAATCTCGTATGTCGTTTAAAATTCTTTTTTTCAGTTGATAAAAGGTCAGTACAAGATAGATACGTGACATCTTGCATATGCGAAGGGTTACGCTACCAGGCACACACACTCACTAGCCGTTACTCCAGTCGTTACACGTGTCAACTGTTACAAGTACTCTTTCTTTCCAAAAACGATAGTCGATTGGAACAAACTGCCTGATAAAACTGTTACACAAGATTCGCTATCACAATTTGAGTCACACCTTCAATATTAGTCAGTTTCCTTGTCTAGCGGAGATGTTCCATGTGCTTTTCTTCTACTTGTGCTAAACTAATTCTCTGCTCGATTTGAAATTTGTCAGAATAACGTCGCATGCCTTTTTTTATTATTCTCAAAAGCGTGTATATGAAGATATTCGTTTGTTCATTTGTCATTGTTATTTTTCTGTTGAGTTCACCTGTTTTGTACCATGCTGCCAAGATCTTGAAGGAAGATCCAGTATCTATGAAAAAATGATAAATAAAAACGTTTTCTTACATAATAGTAGGCATCGTAATGTCAGTAACCATAAAATCGCGCAAAATTTACAATGCACGAACATTACAATTGACAATCCCAGAACTACGATATAATGGTCTATACAACAACAACGTTCACAAATCATATATGCTGACACAATTGCAAAGTCAACGCTATACAAAAGAGTTCTTCCACGTGGTCACATAAGTCATCGTGCCCGTACATCGGACATAACTGTCACGAAATAAAAGCCGAAATGTAGGAAAACACGCAAGAAACGTGGGAAACACATGACCAAAAGTGTTTACTTTTCGATTGCACTTTAGATTCACACTGAGCAAATTAAACGAGGCCATTTATAATAAATGAGGTCAGCATTTACGAACAGAAAAAAAAAAAGCCCGCCCCGGCTGTAAGTCAAGTATATGGTAGAAACGGGTGGTCCTGTCAACTCGAACGTACAGAATAGTCTACAGCGTGAAAATGTTCTTCTTTTCGAAACTCTTCGTCTAAACGCGGCCACCAACCACTTTCGAGGTATTTTTGGACTCGAAGTGAGTAAGCGGTGAACCACTATCAAACGTGAACGTAAGCAGATGGTTGCAAGATGTCCTGTGAACGACAGTAAAAGAATGTGATTGTGAAGTAATACAGCTTTTATACAGCAGGTTATGCAGTGGTCGAGCAAACGTGTACAAACTGTAACAGCGGTAAACAGCCTGTGAAGTTGCGTAAGAGGAATATAAAGACTGAATTGTGGTTATTCCTGCCTTTGGAATCTTTTATTTAGAGTAAATCTCGTATGTACAGTATACTGACAGGCTAGAACTAGACGTTTTTTTTACTTTATTTTAATAACCAGTGCTATAAGCAACTGCTCGGGCTAGCCACGACATACTGGTACAAATTTTGCCACTAAAAGTAATGGTGGCTGTGATGGTGTGCGTTCTTGTCAAATTTACGCCGATAAGACCATAATTGTACATGCTGTTAGCCAAAACATTCTTGCATCATACTTGACCACGAGTTTTCGCGTTTCAATGCATGTGTAGTGTGCATCTATACTCTTCTTGCAGACAGAGCGCCGTAGTTTCTACAACGACAGCTGTTCCTTGACTCCTACCATGCATCCAGTTGCATACAGGCAGTGAAGCGTTTTTGATATAGGTAAAGTGTATCGCAATCAGCTTTATTTTGCACAGTTGAGTGTTTTTCGGCAAACAAAATCGTGCATTCTTTTTTTAGGGCAGTATTTGTAAGTTCGTTTGTTTTCCCAGTAATGATTTCCGAGAGGGATTTTGCAGCAAACCATTCTCTTCTATTTCCTTTTTGCAATAGGAGCAGTTGTTTTCTAATGATGGCTCGTACCCAATGCAAAGAACTGGTTGAATACCGGTTGCTTTGTGCAGCAGTAAAGCAGTGTTATGCAGCACCCAGGCAACTTTTATTTTTTCTTAACCTCACGCGGAGTTTATGGTTTGCGTCATGGTGATGGTTTGGCTGCATGTTATTCAGTCTGTGTGGCATACGGGCTGCGGTTGTACTCATGGCAAGCGATCTTCAGCGCCGTCTGCAACGTTGGTGGTCCATCGATTGTTCTCCTCAACGAACCCGTTTGTTTGTACGGACACCCTTCTCTCAGTTTTCTCATCGCCGAACGTAGCGCCCTCGTCCTTATTTCCTTCCAATACCCAGGGTAGCATTGCCACGAAGGTTTAAAGCGGTTTGACGGTTACGAAAACAAAAGGAGAGAAGGCACTGCGCAAACATCGCTCCTTCAGTCACGTCGATCGAATGACTTGCTCGACGTTTTCCCTGGCATAGCTTTCAACGTCAACCTCCAAACTACGTTTATTCACGAAACGTTGGAGCTATAAGACTACATCTCACCAACAAAGTTTTGTAATGAAAATCATAGCTTAGAAACAATATAGTAGACACTGCGCAGCTTTTGAATGAAAGAGAAAATCAACGCGGCGATAACAATTGCATGGTTCTTTATGCATTTGATTAATATTATACGAAAGGAAACCTACCTTCTTTTCGGTGCTTTTTTTTCTTCTCAGTTGATTGTATCTATGCATCTCCCACAACCCGAAAGCTTTCCACACCTCACGTGTGTTTGAAGCACTGCCTCCGAGATCACCCTCCAACAAGCGACTATCTTGTTCGATGACGTCATGATGACATCATAATGACGTTACGATTCTTGGTGGACTGTGTCGTCATGCTTACGTCATAAGATGACATCATCGCATGATAATTTTTTATGCCTACGCCACCATAACCAGACACCGAAGGTAGGTGGTTTTGATGATGTATCTAAGGCTTTCACCCCAAAATACAGCGAAATAAAATTGCATAAGCTGATCTGGTGCGCAAGAATTGAGCCCACGTTACCGTCACGTTGCTTGCAGGTGCGCATGAGATCGCGCGCCACGGGAGAAGGACAACAAGCAAGTCGACATGAACATGATAGCGGGGGATCTTCGTACAGAGACATCAATTTCCTCACGTTACCATCAAGCCGCAGTCTGCATCAAACCTTTAATCATACTGATGAAATATACGGATACAAAAACATCAGTGCAACAAAATCTAGCAAACAACTTTCGAAATAGCGCAGCATAAAAATAAAAGAAAAACATGTAGCAGATCAAAAGTGTTGCGAGTCGAGCGAGTTGGTTATCCATGAACTTAGTTTGTATTAGCACGGCTCATATGAAAAGGGCAAAAAAAGGAAAGACAACACAGCCACGCCGCGGTGGTTAAGTGTCTAAGGTACTCGGCTGCTGACCCGCAGGTCGCGGGATCGAATCCCGCCTGCGGCGGCTGCATTTTTGATGGAGGCGAAAACGCTGTAGGCCCGTGTGCTCAGATTGGGGTGCACGTTCAAGAACCCCAGGTGTTCAAAATTTCCGGAGCTCTCCACTACGGCGTCTCTCATAATCATATGGTGGTTTGGGGACCTTGAACCCCACATATCAATCAATCAATTGAAAAGAGAACACACCTTTCTTGACGTCTGTGTACTCTTTTCCTTTTTTCCGTTTCATATTTGCTGCGCTAATACAAGTTAAGTTCATACAGCTCATATCGATTTTACTAGTACACATAACAATGTGATAATGTGCTAATGATGGCACCAACGTGCCGATGACACCGGTATAAATTTTACTAGTAGCACTAGTACTGTGCCTCCTCCCCCATTAGTACACGCACCATGTGACCTACAGCTCCAATGGTATTACTATTCGGTTTCTACAGCCTATGATAGTTGTACTATTTTAGAAATGTGACCCCTAGACTGGTTGGGCAGGGGGAACAAGATTTGCTTACATTCCCTAAGGATAACTAACGCATTAATCAAGCCCCGAAATTAATAATGACTTTAAAGGCAGCCTCCACACGATAACCGTACTACCTACAGTCTGATTCATCTACGTTCTGGGCGGGCAACGCGAAGCTATCCCAGTAGGTACTGCAAGTGAGGCACTTGTGCCTCGGAGAAGTGTGCAGTGTAGTGTGGATGCGCGTGAGAAAACGGTTCCCTTGAGATTATGCAACGCTTGGTTAACAAAGCACGTAGTCCGCTTAATGGCATTATGGAACGCCAGCGGGTGCTCAACAAGAGGTGAATAATCAAGGACGCCATTCACAACATCTCGCAGCTGCTAATTCGAACGGGACTTGGCGCCACCCTTCTCCATCTGGTCGCTAACTACTCAGCTCTTGGTCAGTCAACACTAGTGGCTCTGCTGTAGATAATGCACGCCGCAATGCTATGAAACACTGGCGCGCGTTCTTGAGGCACGTTTCAGCAAATGGAATCCCAGGAAAACTGTACGCTATGAAGGCCATTGTCTGTGGCAACATTTCTGTGATCCGGGCTTGAGATTAGCGTCTTGAGAACACAGCCGCAGCAAGGCATAACATAGACATAAAACTGGGCCAAAGTTGGGAATCACATAAAAAAAAAAGAGAGAGAAACACAGGAATGAGATAAGTCGTCTTCCAGCAGAAATTTTTTTTGTTATCTTCTGAAGAGTATCTCGAATTCTAAATTGTTAACAACTTTTTACATACACATGTTTTATTTGTTTTTGAATTAGCAGCTGCACTTAACAGTTATTGCAATCATATCGGAAGGTTATGATCTTTGGGCTTGCGATGGACGACAGTGAAGTGTTTCAAACGAGCAACCACGTTTTATCGCAGGCTTGCTATCTCCGCTGCGTCTTTGACATGTAATGTAAAAAAATCGGTCAGCTAACATCGCGCCACGACATCGAGTCTGTCCTTTTCTTATTTAGTAAACGTTATACCCATCACGGTTCTCCACCAGCGTTTCCTTTTTACCATGACGTCCGCTCAAACGTACCTATAGCTGCCCATTGCCCAGCCGGTGGAGGAGACACTGCGTCAGCCGTCATTCCTCCCCCCTTCACTCCCCCCCCCCAAAAAACAAAAAAAAAAACAAAAAGGTTCCTTAGCGGGCCAATCACTTCCTTTTGGCGCGGCCTTCTGCCGTTGGCGATATGGCAGCGCGTCAGGAGTGGTCACAGCACCCGTTGAAGTTCATTAGGCTCGGCGGTGAACACGTTCCGATCTTCGCCCGTCGCACCTGTCTCGGAATCGGCACGTCATGCAAGGCTCGCGAGAGCACCAACCAGGAAGCGACGTCGTGGATAGCTATACATTGCGCCACTGATATGCCCTCAATAACCAGGAGCATAGTAAAGGCCCCGCATTGAATCTGTAGTGCTCAAAACAAAGCTGCTTGTTTTGGAGATGGCGCAGCATCAGAAATCAAGGGAAATCAGATGGCGCAGCATCAGAAATCAATAACGAGAGACCGTCTTCGGAATATTAGGCCGGTGTAATGCATGAATTTCTTTTCGAATGACTTTTTTTGTGGCGCGAGCACTGAGCGACACTCGTCGCTATCTTTCAGGCCAACCTATCAAACGCAGCTACGAATTCTCTGAATGCCATGGTAAAAACTCTAAACAAAGAGATGGCACTTTATAGAAGGGACGATATGGGTTATTATAGGTGCTGTATATGGTAAAGTGAAAATTTTTGTGTTTCATAAATTTGAATTGGACTCATAAGTAGAAGTGAGTGTGAACACCAATTAGTATTAACGCTCCGTCAGATTGGTGCGAAATCAATAGTTGGGGCTGCTACTAAAGCAAAAGCCTTACATGTATCTTCAAACAGGAAATACGACCATTCGCATCTACATGAGCAATGCGAAAAATCCCGTGTTCACTGACTATGGCTTACGAATGCCCTGGGGTGGGATGATTTTTTCTATACCAGAGTTGATTGTAGGCTTCAGCGGGCCAAAGAAAGAACTTTCAAATGCTTTGAATAGATTGGCGATTCCACATTAAGAGAGGAAAAGGTTTTGAAATGGCTTGGATTGTCCTCTGGAAAGAAGGCTTCAACAGCGTCGTTTCGATTATCATTAAAAAGTTATATCAGAGACAGGCTTCATGCAATGTCATTCTCATTTTCCTTTTGTTTTCGTTTTTCCCCTCTTAATTTACTCTTTTTTGCAACACGCCCTTCTTCAATGGCGCGAGGGAAAAAGAAGGATTTCGTCTCTGTCTTTCCCATTATCTTTTTATCCTCTTACCTCCTTTCTTCAGCGTATGGTAGCCAGCCGGTCTTGGAATTGGCTTAGCACCACGTCTTGCGATTTGCATTTTCTGTTTCCTGCCTGGTATCTGCCCCCATTGCATCTCTCCTCAAACTCCCAGACTTCAAGTGAATGGGCAGAAACTTACAATTCTAACTGCCCCATTAGCAGGTATAGCCCTCAAGCAATTTTTTTTTTTCAATCGTGTCGTTGCCCTCGAATACCGCGAAGGCACAGACCACGTATTTTCCTTCATCGCTTTCTTTGGGTGTCTTAAAAGAACACTTTCCCAGCAATGTTCTTCGTACTTCGCCAGTTGCGAGCGCGTCAATGCCTATGCGTTCACCGCCCAAGCTTCCTCACTGTGTGAATTCGCGCGAGGAGTTTCTTTATAGGCGAGCTGTCAAACTCGCCGACTCCCATTTGCAGGACGCTGGCCACACCTACAAGGGCACGTGCGTGTTTCTCGCCCCCGTGGTGTGCACAAATATAGGAGGTCGCGTCACCGAGAATATATTATTGGTTGAGTCCACTACGCTGCCTATCTGCGCAGGCTTCGAGGCATGCATTCATTTCGTTCTGTTTTTTTTTTTCGGCTGACCCCACGCTCTCATAGGTCACTGAAGTTTGTCCTTGAGACGATGCAGCGTTTGAGCAACACTTTTTTTTTCTGTTCTTGCCCGCGTGGCTTCATCGTTGGCAAGCCCAGATCCTCGATACCATATTTCACGTGTGTTGAACAGCCGTCATAATGCTAAGGTATATATATATATATATATATATATTATATATATATATATATATATATATATATATATATATAATTAGGTTAGCGCATTGTTTAGTATTAGAACTGATTAGGCAGTCTGGAGGATCGAAGCACAGCCGTTGGCGTAGAGGACACAAGCAAGGAGGCTATCAGCATGCAAAACAGCCCTAATGCTTATTAAATTAGCACGCTAAACCCAACTTTGTCATTCTGAATTGACGTACCACGTATGCCAGCATACCGAATCGTATATAGGAATCTTATTTGATCATAGCATACGGCTTCTTGTAGGCATATGTCATATGCCCCCATATTCTGTTTGTTTAAGTGGTGGTTGTAAATTAGCGCTCTGTTTCCCTGCCTCAGCTCCCTTGAACTTGAGATATACGTTGGTTTATCTTCATGGCAACATATACGATATCCGCGTACGGCACCGAGTGCCCTGAGAGTCACCCCCATTAACATATATCGATCAAATTTGAATGGTTCTGACAATAAATCGTTCTTGTCACTTTCTGTTTGGGGGGAATTATTTCAGAATGACATCAACGTACGCATAGTTGTCGGAATCGAAACGAACTGTTCTCGGAGTTATGAAAACGGTGTTGATATCGACCCATTGACTGCTCTAAACCGGCATTTCTTCCGCTGTGACCACAGCCTTGGGATACGACGACACACACCTAGCAGTTCCCAGTTCTTGCTGCGGCGCAGTGTGTTCACAAATTAATTACAGTGATTAACCAGTAATCACTGACGAAGCATCTCCTTTTTATATGGTAGACTTTGCGCAAATACCAAGACGAGAAAAGGACAAGCGCCACCTGCATTGTTGCGCTTGTCCTCTCGTCCTAGTAGTTGCGCTAAGTATATACCGTAAGAACGAACCAACTCGTCACACAAGTCACTATACGTAAGCCCTTTTCCGCGCTCATCCATAGGTGGTGTTTGGGCAAACGTTCAAATGTTCATAAAAACAATGCTTCGGTTAGCAGAAGGTTGTATCTATAAAACGGCATTGCTGTGACCCTTGCGGTGGGCATCGATTAATGACTAAAATTTACTTATACATTCGAAATCATTAATTACTCTCGCCGCCTGACCTGATAAGACATTCGACGAACTTAACGGCGCATGGCTCTAAACTTCCGCATTCCGCAGCGCTGTCTCGCAGGGTGAGAAGGAATAACGTTGACGGCATGACACGCGAATCGAACGTCATCGCCACGTTTTGACGTGACTGCGTAGAAGAGGGAGGATTGGCACAGAGCCTACGCATTCCCGCTATCTCAACGAAATAAGTAATCAGAATAATTGGATAAAGATGAACGGTCTGCGGCATTTCAAGCGACAGTTCAGAGTGTCAAAATAAACCGGCGTCTGCGAACAGATGGTACCGCTAATTTTCACCGTTGCAAACTCCCAATTAGTCGCGAGATTCTCTGTTGGCTTCCCAATTAGTCGCAATTTTTTTTTTCCTCTGTAGATCGTGGACTAGCTTTCTCTTCAGCGCGATGCGTCATGTCTCTAGACTTCTCTCTTTCTTGATGCGCTTCATTGTTTGGGTTTCATCCACAGCGTGAGACTAATCGTTTCTTCTTGAGACGTGTCCAGAGCCAAAGCCGTTCCGCGGGTACGGACGCTGCCGCCGCGACCTTGTGAGCTTCAGAAGGCGAACGTGACTTTCGTACAGAGAGGGGCGAGCATAAACAACACGCCGACGATGACACCAACTTCCTCGACAAAAAGGAGCACCACTTGGCGCACGTGTCTGAGAAGGGCCGTTCGTTTGTACACCGCATGCGCCATTCTCTC
This sequence comes from Rhipicephalus microplus, assembly GCF_013339725.1. Classification (NCBI taxonomy): domain Eukaryota; kingdom Metazoa; phylum Arthropoda; class Arachnida; order Ixodida; family Ixodidae; genus Rhipicephalus; species Rhipicephalus microplus. Next base: position 132,370,745 of record NC_051171.1, read on the forward strand.
GCGGAGGTTGTTCCGCTGACCGTCGCCCAGTGGAGCTCGACACCGCTCCGAGAAGAAAGCGAACAAATCGGCAACACGAGAACATTGTTCGCGCGTCCAGGACGCGGGAAGTCAAAGACGCACCGCGTCGTCTTACAAGAAGTCGGCCCGCACCTTCTGTGTACAATGACCAGAGGCGTCCTGAAAGTAGACAGGACCATGTGTACAAGGAGAGTATTGTTTACTCTCTCTCGTCTTTGTCCCCACGTTAGGTGTTCGTTGGTCTTTTTGTCGCGATTTATTATATTTCGTTGTCCAGCTCATCGGCGTAGCGCTAATGGAGTTGTCAGCTTAGTGGGCCATTAGATAAATGAGCTCCTCGCAAAAGTGTGACGAAGTTGAAGGGTCCGACAACGTCATTAACTTCAAGAGGAAGTATGAAATGGCCCAGGCGAGTGAAGGGCCACGGAAGATCATGAGTTACTTTTTCGATTTTGCGATGCTGCAGCGATGTCCGGCGAGATAGCGATGAAACGCGAAACGAGCCGTCATTTAACACCTCAAATAGTCTGTAGTTACATAAGTAACTTTCGTGAATACTTTCAGAATCTGCCACTGTCATAATGATAACTTCTTCAATACCACAGTTTACGTATTTTTGTGTACGACGATGTTTTCTTTCGCTTCTTGCAGCGTCATTCTGTAACGGGGTATGAAACTTTTGAGTGACATGGGCTGATCTCTAAAGCACTGCACAGTAATTGAGTCTCTTAAAGTCATGACGTGTCTTCAAATACCGTATTTACTTGCATACTACTAGCGCTGCAGGGTTAATGTCACCTCGTGCTGGCGTTGACTGCAGATGACTAAATGATTTACCAATAAGGCCATTTGCTGTTAGAACACCGACGTTGCTTTCATTAAACTTCGTTGCTATGATTATGTTTAAAAATACAAGATGTTAAAAAAAGCTTTGAAAGAAGTTATATCCCCGTATATAGTATGCTATAAAAAATACTACCTCCCTCACACAGTGCATATTCCTAAGAATGAGTTAAATATAACTGCTAGAAAGGAATGGCTAAATCGCGGTTTTATTCGTATTGAGAGGTGTAATACAAAATTTCAAGTTTCCTCGCTTTAGTAGAATCATTGGAAACGACGGTATTTGGTTACCTCAAAAAGATAAGGGTAGCACTCAGTGCATGAAGTCTACTCAAAGGTTTGAAGGTTTTAGGGTGACCGAATGCTCCAGACACAATAATAGTCCCGTTTTTCTGAATTTGGGTGCACGCAGTGTAGAGAGAATAAGTCTATGTAAAAACAAAAAGAAAAAAAACATTGTAGACACCTGGACGCACTTTACACCGCTAGAGCACAAAATAGAATATTGTTGTTATGGGGTCCCCTGATTCAATCAACAAGAATAAATAACGCTTGGTGAACGATGTGCTGATTGTGAGTTTATGGTTCTCCTGCTCATAACTTTTCCAAAAGGCCGCACTTGGAACACTTGCGCAAACTGACCAACTTTTCGTATTCAAATTCGAGAAAGTTCTCATATACTATCCTTCATTTCCCACGCCTTGCGAAAATCCCCTCCTCGGCTCCCATCACTTAAAATGCACGCTCGAGCCACAGAAAGAAACAGGGCGGAGCTTAAAATAGTTTCCCAAAGGAAGCTCTCAAGTGCATGCCCCATATTGATAACGACACGCGGGTAGATAGGAAAAGGCAAGCGAGGGTGGGCGAGCATTCGAACAAAGGGAATCGGCCAAACCACAGAAAAACACGTTCTGCGATAGAGATAACTAGAAAACACCAAAAATAGTCACTCGAGCGTGAAGGCGGAGCCCACTATACGATGTTATAGTATTGGGAAACGCGTGTGCCGACGCTACTGCCGATAGCCTATAGTCAACGCGCACGTCAATATTGGCACGATTCGCTCTGCAAACATATAATTTTACCGCGCGGAAACCCCTTCCAAGATCTACACGAAAGACCTTTGCTTCTTTTCTTCACCTGTCCTTGTCCGGCAAACATTTGCCTATTGCTAATCGTGTGCTGCGAAGAAAGGTACCTCTCAGTCTATTTGCCTTGTTTACCTGTGGGAGATCGCTTGGCGAGAAAAAATGTTTCGTGGGTAGCTAGAAATTCACTTCGTTCTCTACCTCCCCCCACCCCCAACAATACGCTTCTATATCACGATCGCACCTATTCAGCTTTATAAAGAAGAAAAAGAAACAATTATTGAAGAACCATCATTTTTGTGTGATTCTTAAGCTGTTCATGTGTGTGTTAATCATATAATAAAAAACGGTTAGTCGACTGTAACGTTACTAAGAAAGTTTATAGCTAAGATGATTTCTGTCACCTTATTCAAAGCTGAAAAGACTTAATGGGCATGAATTGTAAGTAGAAAAGCAAGTTACAGAAAACCACCACAAGAGATAACTCCACGCGTGACTTTTGCAAAACGAACTTTTGAAACGTGCCACAAAAAGAAACAAGAAAAGATCATTTGCAAATTGTAAAAGTTTTCAATCGAGACAAAAAAAATTTGGACATTGAGGAACATTATTGTACGAGTACGTTGTAAGATATCTGATGGGTCTGGGACGCCTCAATAATATGAGCTCGAGTGTTTCGTTGGATGAATCGTTACATGTTCGTTCTCAAGTTTTCGTTTTGAACGGCATGCGTGACTTCTAGTACATCTTTCTTGTCGCATCTTGATATTCACCGTTTTTGACAAAACAGCTAAATGTTATGAAAAATTCTGCCAACACAGTAATTGCTTGCGGATTTCGATTTCAAGCTAATCGACAACGCAGTGGCTGTTTAATTCATTTTGAACTAATTTCACGAGAATACGGGTAGAAATGAAGGTAAAGTCACTGTTTATAACATGGGTCATTCTTTCGGCATCGAAGTCGTGTATGAGGTTTCGCGCGTCTCTAGAAACGTGAATATTCACCGAATTGGCTAGTTTAAAGCTGTGAACATTGCACTAATGCTGCAAATAGTCAGTTCTGAAATGTACATTGCGTGCTGAACGCTTTCGTGCGCAGTAGACCGAGCAGCTTAAGCAGAATGCAGGGCTAGCCACCAACGTTGGAATTGAGCAGTGCCCCAAAGGATACAGCGCAGTTCATGCGGCGGCGGATGCGTTATCAAACCAGGAGTTGCCATTTCATCCCTGAATACGTTGACCTAGGTAGTCCAGTCTTACGATTACTCTAACGATGCCTCGAGCGAGATGGCTATTCGCGGTTGCCTCCGAAATACTTTCCCACAGGATGCCGCTCTTTGAGGCTGAATCGTGCACGTTTGGTAGCCCACAACCAAGCACCAACTGATCTGTTTGCGTAATTTCGCTGCAGTTAACGCAGCCGGTTCTAGAGCACGCGTTGGCGCAGTTGCTCAACGGCCATCGGCGCTGGGAGGCACAAATCGATTCGACTTTCCCGCATTGCTGACGTTTGGCAAGAGCTGGGTGCATTCGATCTTACTTAGTCTGAATTCAATTGGCAGACTCTGGATTGTCCGCTCATTCCAACGGAGACGCACACAAGAATCGAAGATCTGCGTGCGAGCTTACAGTGACACAATAATGGAATATAAAGCAGGAATAGAGTACGGCCAGACACCGGGCTCATCAAGCTTCCGAAAGACACTTCATTCGCCGGTTTTTTGTCTGTCCTTTAAATATACAGAGTGAAGTTGGTTCATTGATTGACAGACTGATGGATTGATATACAGTCTGCTCTCCTATGTAGAGTAATTAACAATGTTCACGCATGCATATTGAAGGATGGGACAAATTGCATACACTAACCACCATGGTAATCTTGTGGTTATCAGGTTTCAATGCTGACCCACAGGTCACGGGATCAAATACCTACCACCACGGCCACATCTTCGATGGGGGCGAATAACCTAGTTGTACCTGTTGTCAGTGTACTCAGAGGAAGACTTTTTGCTCTCCCAAAGAAGAGTACCAGGTACTCTAAATCGTTAACCACTTTTTCTAAACACACAAAACCCAGAGAGTGGTAAACAGGTGATCGTTAAAGAACTCCAGGTGATCTAAATTTACGAAGCCTTTGACTACGGTATTTCTGATAATCATGTTGTAGTTTCGAGGACGCGAAACTGAGAATTATTATTAACACCATTGCCGTAAACGCATCTTATCGTGATAGTGGTGGCAGGATGTTGAGATTGTTATTCATGATTTCGTATCTTTTTTTGTTTGTTCGTAAAAACGTAAATATTCTAAAACAACATGTGAGTGCGGAACGTCAATTCAAATATCAGATATTTCTTCTCAAGAAAATGAGCTGCAAATGAGCAGAAAACAAAACTATCCTCGATTGGTAATTTTCATTAGTACTTATAGAGCCCAAGATAGATGATACGTATTCATCTTCTTTACATGTATTAATAAACTGGGGTTTTACATCCCTATACGACGATATGATTATGAGGGATCCCGTAGAGGAGAGCTCCGAAAAATTCGGCCACCTGGCATTCAACGTGCAGTGTCATCGCACGCTACACGGGCCTCTAGCTTTTTCGCCTCCATTTAAATGCGATCACCGTGGCTGGGATCGAACCCGTGACCTTCGGATCAGCAGCCGAGCAGAATAGCCACTGTTCTAACGATTCGGACTATCTTCCCCTCCCACCTCACATGTGCAGCTCATCTTGAAAATTAAAAAAAAACGAACATTCCTTCGAAACAAAAATGATACATTTGTGATATGGACACCTGCCCACACGCACTGCCCTCTGGCCGGCAACGAGGCTGCAGACGCGGCGGCTCGAGAGCTCACGAACCGAGCAGCTAGCTGCACATGCAGCCTCTACCGAGGCCGCACGCGGAAAAAGTGTGGGAGTGGCAGGAACGTATGACTAGCTACCGTGAGATAACGCAGCACTACAAGCTCGGTAGGCGTAAATACCCACCACCACATAGCAAATTAACTAAGAAGCAGTCAGACGGTTGCATGGAGACAACTCCAAACAAACACTTTTTCAAATCCAGTGATCTTTCGACTCTGTTACCCTGACCTGTATTCGACAGATAAATGCAAAGCATGCGATTCCCGGGCAACCCTGGGGCATATGTTGTGGGAGTGCTCGAGTCTCGATGACGCAGTCAGCAGTACCAACGAGGAGGCAGCCTTGAACCGCGGGGTGCGCTGGGAGGCAGCTCTGCTCAGCTCCGCATTAGAACAATTACTATGGGCCGTCCAGCGAGCCGAGGAAGCCGCCCGAGCCCAAGGGCTCGCGGCCAATGCCTAGGCCAGGGTTCAAGCTTGCCACGATTTATCATCGCCGGACTCTTATTAAATGTTGTTTCTCTCTCTCTCTCCTTTGTAACATGCATGGAGTACATTATATGCTGCCACTTTAACTTGTAGCCAAGAGTCGGGTAATCGATTTAATCAACTGACATGATCATGGTAATGAGTTAAGAAGCCTAGTGAGAACACACAAGTAAGTGAGCACATAAGGATGAAAAGGTTATAATTTGGTGAACTATAACGGATAGTGTTCGCAGATCAAACACAGAAGGAGTGAAGACAGCAAAGGGGTGACGCATGCATCGGAACTGGCGTTTGAAAATACCGAAATTTTTCACTTACTGCAACTCCTTCACAAAACATTTTTTGTCGTGGGCTTCGGGCCTCACAAAAAATTAAAAAAAAAAAACTTTTAGCTTGCACGGGACATGCAGTAAGGTCACGTCGAAAGCTAAAACAGCGGCTTCAACGCATACAAAGCACCCACCACTGCATTTTTCGTTATTCTGGGGAAAATCGGCGCACCACCTACACTTCTTCACGGCATAATATGCACTTTGTTAACGCCGAGCGAATAACAATGAAGAATTGTGGCTGAGCCCTTTCAAATGCTTTGGAGGCATTGAAAACCGCAGGTTAAGCAATTATATTTTTATGAAACCTGGTCGTTTTTATTTTTCTTCCCCGACGCTGAATTCCATAAATTAATGCGATTCCTTGCCCGAAATTACGCTTGTTCAGGGTCTTTAAGCATAGGAGTTTCAGGCAACGACGGAGCTTTGTGATAGAATACTCGACTGCCACATAATTGGCCCGGGTATTAATCCTATTTATTCTTTTTTATATATAAAAATGTGCCTCATTTCTCGCAATAATATTTACGGGCACTGGCGGCGCACAACCATGGTACCAAAAGTGGCTGTTAATGTGATCTCATAAACGCTTTGACTGTTAAACACTGATCCTAGCTTGAAGCTCTGCCAAGATCAAACACCCCGTAATGCCATCATTTCTTAAAAAGGTCCGCTTGCTTTGAAGTGATTTACTCAAGATCACTTCGATATTTTTTAGCAACCTTAAAGGAGCATTTCGTACTTGATTATAGAGACGACGAGACTAAAGTTGCTCAAGTATGTGCATTCATTTATCATAGCGCATCTAGGTGAACCTTGCAACAGGTGCGCCTTTGTATGAAACATGTACAATGTTTCACTCTATGACGTTAGTTCATTGTGTGTTTCGGAGAACGAAGGAAGTTAAGCAACAATCAGTCTTTCTAAACACCTGTCAGTTGCCTCACAATTATGAGGCGCATTGCTTTTGCCATACCAGTCTGTTGTAGCCACCTGCTTCAAGCACATTAGTGACGTTTTAGACGTGACGAGGCCAGGAGAGGGCGGCAGCAACGACCTGTCAGCGATTAACGGCCAAGATTAACGGTGGTCCGCAACAAAGGCAAGTGCTTCTCCCGAAGTGGGTAATAAGGCGAAACCCTCGGATGCCTCATCAAACGTGAAAAGTGGCCGATGTCCCACGTCGGCGACGTCAACGCGAGTGATTGAAGAAGAAGAAGAAGATATTTTTTTATTTGTCGCAAAAAATATACACGCATTGAGGTAGAATATACAGAAGGAGGTCCCATAGCACAAGGCTGAAAGGGGACCTCCTGTTAGAAAATGACATGTTGATAAGTACAACAAAATGGCAACAAAAAAGCACTTAAGTAATTATTGATAGTAACAAAGACAACGCAAACATGCAATAAAACATGCCAGTAAAAATGGTAACAAAACAATGTTCAGTAATTGTGAATAACTATGAAAACAACGAAACATACAATAAAAATGGCAGTAGAATCGGGAACGAAATGACGTTAATTAATGATATACAGCTATTAAAAGAACTCCAATGTGCATGGGGAATAAATGTGAAAATAACGCACACAGTAATAGCTGTAAATGTAAGAGAACGCCTATATATAAATGAAGATGAGTTATGATTGCGAGATGAGATGTTTAAGTTCTTTTTTAAAAGCAGCTAATGACAATTGTTTAGTGCTTAGTGGTACTGAATTCCAAAATTGGATAGCTGCAAATATGGTAGTATGCTTGCCGTAGTTAGTGCGTGCATGTGGTAGTAAAAAGTTGTTGTTTGAGGCAAACCTGGTAGGATTAGAGTTTAACAATTGAAATTTCTCTAAAACGTTGATTGTTATGGTACCATTAAGACACTTAAATACAAGAATCCTCAATTTATATTTAAATAAATATAAGAAATAATAATAGTATGATGACGTCATCAACAGTCGCTAGCATGACATCACAGATTGCCCAAATATGAGACGTTATTACGATGCCATCGTGACACAAGTAAGGCACCACGTGATATGATACATGACATCGCAGCTTGGTGAAAGGCGGACAAATCACGGAGGCATTGCAAAATCAGGTGAGGTGCCTCCAATCACGGAGGTCATGCAGAACTACATAAGGTGCGGGAGACTGTCGGATGCTGGCGGGGTAGGATCAATACGTCAGTTCAGAAGAAAAAGAGGATTGCGCTCGTTTTTCGGTCGTATTAGGTGAGCGCATAAGAGTCTTTGTGAGCTTTTTCACGCTCGGGCATCTTCAGCAAAGCCTCTTAAAATTGGGGGAAGGGGGGGGGAGGGGAGTGCCGCTGCAAAACTCACCGAACCCTATAGCTTGGTAACGTTACAATATATCTTCTTTGACTGCAATAGTGAGTTCCACCAGTGGAAGTACTGAATAACCAGTGTAGGCACTCAGACAGTCACAATACGTTCCTTGCACCTTAAACTATACTGCCTGCTATATTTGAAATATAGAGAAGTAGCCATTGGAGAATAAAGAAAGAGCAACAAATGAAAACCTGTACTTGTTGAAGCGGAGCCCCAAATCAAAGGACTATAAAAGGAGGAAACAACAAAGAAGCCCAAACAAATTGCCTAACCAGAGACAACCCTTACAATCCGCGCCGACAGAACAATCCAGCATCACTATGCAGGTGCATCAAAAGTAATTAAGAAAGGTGTAAATTTGGCGCGCCTTTCTTTCAAGATAATTGTGTTTAAGATGAGGTTGACGCATATCTGCAGCTCCGGTCACTCCTTTCCTTTTACATGAACGTTTACATCGTGATGTCGATCATGCAGGGAAACGGACGAATTTACGCATGAATGTTCACTCACATACCCGATTTCAGTACAAACCGGGCTTGTGCCTGGTTAACCTCCCTGCCTTCTCTCTTGTTGTTCTTTCCTCCCACTCTGTAACTGTTCACACAAATGGAGAGCTCGAAAATAAGTATTCACACAGAAGAAACGTTGATACGTTACAAAATTCAACAAGATGATCACTGAACAATCACTGGACACTCGCCCGCTCTTAAAATGTACGTGTCCTTCCGGTGTATTGTAGCTCATGGGAGTCGATAAAGTTCAAAGATCAATGTATTGTATAAAAACCTCCTGCATTCACTCTATAGATATGTTTGTAGTCTCCAATTAAGCCCAACAGGGGTCATCCTAGTTGACGCCCGAAATTCCTCAACCTGCTCCGCTTTTGAGGCAGACCGATTTTCCGAGCTCCCGTCTCCAAGGCCGCAGCACACATTCCTCCGACCCAGCGTGACGAGCAGTCAACTGCGAAATACAGCTGCTCGGGGTCTGACAAGGGCCGTGCACGCGCTGTCATTCACTCAAGGGGCGCGCATGGCGGAGAGGGCTTGTTGAAATAATGGGACCCGCTTGCGACACATAGCGAGATGCGAGCGTTGACGAGATCCCATGACTTGTAAGCGTCGGCTTTACCCACGCACTTGTCGAGCTCGAGTGACTAGTTTCGTCACGAACGGCCCCACTTTGGATCGCCTTTCTCAACTGAACGCTTCTTGCTTGTTCATCGCATCATTTGGTTCACGAGCTACAACGTACGAAAGCAACCACCCAAATCGTATACAACGCCAACGAGCAGCTTTTGAAGGCTGCACCGGCCAATTACAAGCTCAACGACGTCAGCTAATAGTAATACCTATAGTTCCGCGTGCCAAAACCATATAATGAGGAGGAATGTCCTATATAGTAAGAGCTTGCGTGTGTTTCGGTGTTTTTCTCTTATTTATTTTTTAACTCTTCCTTTCTGTTTCAACCCCCTATTCCCCAACCCCAGTGTAGGGTAGCATACCCGATACTAGCATCTGGTTAACCTCCCTGCCTTCCTATTTCTCTCATTTCTCTCCGGAAATTTTGACCACCTGGTGTTCTTTAACGTGCCTTGACATTGTACAGTATATGTACCCCCAGCCATTTTGGCTCCATATAAATGTGACCGCTGCGGCAGGCATCAAACCCGCGACCTCCTGGTCAGAAGCCGAGCACTGCAACTGCTACACTTGCGCAGTTGACCGATGATCAGCTGAGGCTGGCCGCTATAGGGCCTGAGCGTGGCCAGGGATTTGCCTGTGCTCAAGGCATCCTGAACGGACGTCGCCTATCCTGATTTCTCTTCTCCAATAAAGGCGTTTTTTTTTTCGGTTCTGACTATGCGCGGTGAACGATGCTATACGTGTGAGCGTGTATCAGTTCTCTTTCCTGTGTGTTTTTTCATTCTTGTGCTCCTCTTCTTGCCCAGCGAAGGGTAGTACACCAGCTGCAACATCTTTAACTTTACTGGATTTCCCCTGCCATTTTCCTCTCACTCGCCCTATCTTCCCGGGGCCATAACAGATGCTGTAGGGGAGAGGCGGAGAATAGGGGGGTGGGGGGGGGGGGGCTCGATGTTTTTCCCGGGCTGCTTCATGGGGGGTAGCGCAGTGCAAGCGTGGAGCGAGATCCTTGCTTGCCTCACACTCTACCAGTGACAGTTTTGACAGGCGCGGTTGTTTGCTATCGATAAGAACGTTGACTCAATAGAGTAAGAATTTCCGAAGACCCCTGCATCGGAACCGAACCAGTATTGTTCCATGATTTCGCACTGGCTAGATGCCCAGCTGGAATCCATGCACTCGAATAGAGTGCTCTACAACTTGTAGATGGTTGTGACCTGCATTAAGTCTGTTTACGCTGAGTCAGCATTCGAGACTGATCGAACATGAGCAGATGACACTGTGGCATGTGGAAGACCGTTGTGGAGCTCTGACAGCTGACTCATGATGAAGTTTCTTCGTGCTGTGATGAACTGTCATTAAATAAAAATAGACTAAAGGAGATATAAATCCCTTAGAATAGATAAACAAAAACAAATCTACTTTCCCATTGTGTCGGCTCTTGTTTATCGCAAATTTCAAAGCGCATGAAAAAGACACGTGGAGTTAAGGCTATGGTTATCAGTTCGGCATCTGCCGGTGGCGAGTTATACCAGTGGCCGTGGTTATACATTTGCGCCCCTTAGTTCGTTCCCACATTGTCTCGTATCAATGCACATTGATTAAAAGCGACTAACAACACTCCCTACGACTTCCTTGGCTTCTTTATCCGCCTCCTTATTATCACTGTGAAAGAGAAGAAAAAAAATGGTCGAAGATATCTTCAAGTTCATACTTAAGAGGGTTTGCCCGACATACGGGAAGTAAAAAACAGCGCAAGAGCCTCACGACCAGAAAAATACTGAGACAACAGCGCTGCTGTGTGTGTCCCTTTGCCAGTCCACCGTGTTTTGTGCTCTTTTTATTTCTAATGGATCGATGCCCTTCTTTTGTTATATGGTTTACGAAGAGGTATTCGCCCAACACAGGCGAGTGTCGCACAGTACTCTCTTCACTGGTAGTATTTTCTACGCTCTGAATTGATTATTAAAGACGTGATACTGACAAGCGATCTTACTGTAAAGGCTTTCCCTTACACCAACGTTCACTTTCTACATATGTCAACAGGGCAGCCTTCACTTATTCAATTTCAAATCCTTTAGTTCTACCTTGTAGGGGTACAGACAGTAGAGGTGCAGAAAAAGCTGTCAGAGAAAGTTTGACAAAGCTGCGACACTCTTCTGCTTACCAGAAGCTTCGCAGCAAGGTTCATTAAACAACAGCATTAACATAGTATAATTTCGAATATACAACGTATTAACAGTGTATTAACGTATAATAAATAAAAAAATGTATTAAGGTACTATAGCACTGCTTCGCCTGACTTATAAGACGGTATAGCATACTACAAAACCACAAGAAACACACGAGGAAAGGAAGGACGAGGACAGGCACTAACTATCAACTGAACATTCATTTATAAACGAAGCAAATATATAGAGAAGAGCACTGCATACTTGCCCCTTCCACGGTGACTCCCCCCCCCCTGGCTTTTGTTAGCGAGATTGGGGGATGGTGGGGTGAAAGGGTAGAACTTCTCTCAACTCTTCTTCTGTCACTCCCACAGTTGTCTGTGCAAGTGCTCTTATCTGTGTATTTTTTCTTTACTACTCAATAACCGGAAGGAGCGTAATGTCTACAATCCGCACGCGCTATTGTCAACGCGGCACGATATCCTCGCCCATTCCAAAGCAGCTTCCTCATTGGCCGCCGTTTTCCCAATCGGGCATTTTGAAGGCGTTCATTCGCAGTACGCAGCACCACCCTCGGCCGGAACGCATGAAGCGTAACGGCCTGTTCTCAAGAGCTGATCTAACATTCGCGGCCCCTTTCAACAATCGACATTTGTCGGGGCAGATAACAGGCACTGCGACGAAGTAACGATCAGTTTCCACGAAGGTCCGTGATCCATGGCAAAACGCGCGGGACCGAATGAATACCGCTCATCGTTCGCAATCACGGAACCTGCCTTCTCGTAAAATAACTGCGCAATAACCCTTGCGCAGGCTCACGACAAGCTTTGTTCGAGTCGAAAGGAAACGGAAGACGACGTCGCATTCGTCTATTCATGCCCCGTCGCATAGATCGGTCCTCAGTGTCGCTAACTGCAAGCCCGACTCTGAAATGGGTGGAGCTCGCGGGGAAGGATCGCCATCACAATCCATCAGAAAGTAAAACCGCAACGATGCATCGTTTCGTCGACCACGCCGCGGTGTTGTGTAACTCCAAAAATAGGAGACGTCTGATGTGATCCCGGCAGTTTTATGACCGCTGCGACTTCAGAGGCACCCTCTAGTGCTTCAGCAGAAACAGCGTGCTGTCACCGCTCTTTTTTTTTGTTCTTTCCGTAACTACGCTCCATTTCCTTAACTCCAGCTCCAAGAAAACGACGCCCATGCATGCGTGTTTGTCTCCCGTAGGGGGCCAGTTTCCTTTTTCGTTATTTGCAGACGCCGCGCTTGCAGAGCGAGCGCTGCGCCTTTTTACCATGATACCCACAAGGAGAAGAATCAAATTTCCGGAATTTACTGTTTCGTCGCGCATAAATGGGCATGTACCGGCCTCGGTATTAATAGACAGTTAGCGGGGTGCCGCACGTCAAAAGCCCGCAAAGCAAGAAAAAGGTAGGCGGGCGTTTATAAGTCTTCGTCTTGTACGTACATTCACCGGACAGAAGAAGGAAAAACAGAGGGCCGAACGGCAAGTGGTGTTGGCTCTCGCGTCCGAGAACGTATACACAGGGATGAGAGTTTTACGAAACGTCATCGCAGTGCCTGTTTCTTTCGTTCTTCTTGCCACAGCCCTGGGAGAAAGGCGGGCGGATGCCCACCCGTCCGTGGCGGAACAAAGCAGCAGGCGTGCACTGCGAAGAAGCGGAACAACACTGCTGGAAAGCGAGCGCGCGTGTGTGATGCGCGGAGAAAGGCACCGGGAAGGAACGAGAAGCATCCCGTCTTGCTCTTCTTTCTCTTTGCACGCCGTGCGGCAGCCTGGCTTGGGATCAGACGGGGCTGACCCCTCGGCGGGCATCCGGGTCGGCCCGGCAAAGCAGGCGACGGCGCGCAGACGCTGTCTGGCGCGAGCCTCGTCTGACCCACACACGTGCGGGATTCCTCCTCCGATGCGTGCACTGCAGCGTTCGCTCGACGCCCAATGAGTCGAGAAGGCGCGCTGTCGCGCGTCGCGAAGCGTCGCGCGAGGCGTACGACGCAGGAGATCGCGTTGATTTATCGCGTCTACCGCGACATTTTCCGCCTGGATGTGTCTTTGCTTCGTTGTCTTCGTCAGTTCGTTATGGACCTGACTGCGAGCTGTCAGAAGCGGATTAATAGTCGAGACTAGACGGTATATATCAAATGGTGAACCGTTTGAGGTAGCGAGGTGTAAGCGACGTCTGCGCATTCTCCAGAAACTATAGACCACGTGCTGGCAAAATTTTTCTTTATTGGCATTTAAGGTATAGTTTACGATTACGAGTCTATGATTCATTTCTTAGTTTCTAATCACGTGAAATAAAAGGTATATATCGGTGGGCAACGGAACCTTCTCTTTCCTGACCCGAACGTTTTTATTTTCCAATGTTTTCGTGGGGTCGAATTCACAAGACCTTTGTTTCGCAAGTGCATTTTCCTATTGGCCAGGATAAATTCATTAAAAATATGGCCCACATTGTTATTGGCTGAAATATTCTCGCACGAAACTGTCTTTCAAATGACGTCTTTGGGAATACCGTATCAGGTTTTGCTTTGCTTACTGGTCTCGGTAACGTCAATAGTAACGTACACAGTGACATGACGGCGATGCGTATCAAGAAGAATGCACTGTTCTTGCATCGCGGTCAACAGCCTGATTTGCAAACGCGGTATGTTAGGCAACAAACGATTGAAGTTTAAAACACAGGAGCTCAGAGTTCGGTCTCGGGCGGTTACACTCCGCGTAAAGGTTCAGCACGGAGCACATATCGAACATTTAAACACTGTTTATTGCTGCTATACACAAACGCTTCTCAGCAACGACGAATAAGAGTTCGACAATATGGCCATTGACCTTGTTGGCCGGTCGTTGCAGTGCCATAGATCCGAAGGTCTCCGTTATGAATTCTCAATAATGTACGTGGCTTGCATGTTAGAGCGTCTTCCGTGACTTCATCCATCATTACAAGCAGCTCAAAGTGAATAACTTTGTTTCATACGGCTACAATGCATATACATTCATTTATTGCTTGTATAAGGTTTCACGGGCAGTAATAGCCTTTTGAGCCGAGAAACCTCACTGTAACCTTGTCTCGTAACGCAAAAATGGACGCTGAAGGCACCGAGGTATACAGGCGCGAGTTTTATATACATAGACCTTCCTCTGAGGAGCTTAAGAATGCAATAATATAACAATACTCCACTTCATGAATAGGCGCGAGCTTAAGTGATAATCACGGCGCAGGCACAGTCGTCACAGAAGAAGGCTTACATGTGCCTTGGCTTGAAAGTGGTAATACGGAGTCTACACGTTATAATAATGATAATCAATGTGCGCGTAAGATTATTTTCTAGATATAATGTGATATGACATTTGGCATTAAAGAGATGAACATGAGCGAATGTGTCCTGCGATATGCACAGTCGGTGGGCTCTGTGGAAGCCCACTTGTGTAACCGGCAGTGGGACCACCTTTTTTTGGGGGGCTCCTACATTTAATTACATACAATGACCTGTCTGGGTAACTTACCAGCCTTCCGTCTATTGTCTTCGTTCCTTCCTCCCTACATATAACGACACACCGCAGTTTCGCCACCACTTGTATACTATGCTTTGATTGTCGACGAAGTAATATACAGGGTAACGAGAAAGAAAGAAAGGGTGTGTGGGATAAAAATATAATAAAATGAAAAATTTGGACATATTGGTTACTACTTCAAATACGATGCACCGGATGATTGGGTGACAATGAGGAAATAGGAGGAAAAATCTGAAGAATATACGGAACGTTCACACTACCACGAGGAAGATAACGCATAACGACGACAGCTTTTTTTTGTTGTTGTTGCTTCGGTCCCTATGCTTAAAAAATGACGAAATCGTTTGAAGCTAGTGATTTGTGTGTGGTTGGAACAGGGGTAATCAACCAGTTTTATTCACACACTTGATGAGCTTGCTGTTAGTACGGTGCAGCATGGAGCTTTTTAGTGGCACGAGGAACGTGTGGTATCCTTGTATCTCTTATAAGCAGTTCCAGCCCATCACTTAGTTTCGGTTTTCCGAACACTCATGAACTGTGCTTAAAAGAAGTAAAGCTAGCACAAAATCAACGGTTCTGGTTAAAATTAAGAGTTACATGGGATACACGTGGTAGTGGAACGTATACGCTTACCTTTGCTAAAGGTCATTTGATTGCCCAGATAATTAATATAAATTAATCGAATGAGTTCACTGAGAGAGCAGACGCATTCTTGTGAGGAGCTGGGATTGCTGCGACATCAGATGGAGCAGTTCCCAAGCACGCGGTTGTTTCTACGTTGCCTCGGAGATGTGCTTTGACAATGCGACGAAAAACAATGTTCCCCGAAGGAATGCACCAGGGCACAAGAACGCCGATGTGTGCTAGTGCCGCTATACCAGACACCTAAGAAAAAGAATAGGGTCACCTCCAGAATTTTTATTTATTATTTCCTTGCAGACAGATGAGGACAATCATACATACGGTTTGTAGTCATCTTTTCGCACTCACAAACTTCACATTCTGTTCTCCTGACCCTTCCGACAGACTGAAAAGCTAGAAGAGGGCTGGCGGGGTCGAAGAGCAATGAAGATAGCCCATGCAAGAATGTTAAAAGGATGTATTACACTGTCATGGATGAGCCGGATAGCCTGCGAAAGTAAAGAGTGACTGCAGACCTTCCGGTTTGGTTTTTTTATGGACGGCTTTCAACAATGTTACTTGCACGCTTTTCTTTCTACGTCGGCGACCGGAAAGGCCGGTCGGCCGACTGGAAAGAGCTCTTCACCGTGGGATATCATTTGACCTGTTTAAACAAATTGAGCAGGTTATGGGAGTCACGTGGCCAGTAATATAGTGACACAAAAGGGTTTTTACTTTTGTTTGACACTCGCCTCATTTTGCCTGACGGAACTGTCATTCTGTTCTGTCCGTCGAGTATTGAAACCACCTAGCAATGCACCATCAAGAGATATTCTTTTTTTCGTACCATTAAAAAGCAATGGCATGACGAGGCAAATAAGGAAATACGAGAATCACTGAAATTCGACGACGCGGATTCGCAAGAGACTCATCTTGCAATGTTCTGCCTTCTGCGGAGTTCAGTCTTCGTCTACAGTGATTCTGCATCAATATGCTCTAATTTCAGGTTCCGGACTTGGTAAAAAGCTCAGACTAAAAACGGGGCTCTCTATACTTAGTTCTTGAAAACGTTCTCCTTGTACAAGACAGATCCCTTTGAAAGTCCGTAACTTCGCAGTAGGGTAGGCAGACACTCAGTGTAAGTAGATGTCAAAATGAGATTAGCTCAGGGTCATTTTTCCGCATGTCATGATCCCCCAAAGAGTAAGTGCATTGCGCATGAACCTAGTCAGCTAACAAATGTCAATCACGTTGTTAGGGGTAATATTAGTAATTGCTGCGGTTTAACCTGCCCAAAACCAAGTTCACTACAAAAAACGCTAGTTGCTTATATATATATATATATATATATATATATATATATATATATATATATATATATATGAGCAACTAGCGGTTTTTGCGTAGTGGACTTTACAGCGAACCTTTTCTGTTATTGCGCTTTGCAGTCGTTAGTACCCATTCGAGGTTCTGTGAGAGTCGATATAGCAGGTGGCACACACTCTTCCGACACCCTCGTAAAAAGGTGTTGATGTGTAAAAACACCCTAACATCCAAATTTAATTTTGCTGGACAGCCTTCGCAGGGTGTATCCACCACACTGTCAGTCGGGTGTATATAAAAACACCCGTGGAGTGTCCCTCTGGCAACAAGCTAGTTTACACCCTTAAGGGTGCGAAATTTTAGTGTCTATATAGTCATCAGCATTAGGTGCTTTTGTTCTTAATGAGTGGATGGCCAATTTTAATAGAAAATGTCTGAAGAAAGGGTCTTGTTGTTATCATTCACTACGACTAAAACACGGATGCCATGTCAATAAAGTGTTGGTATAGTTAATGAACTGATAACATGTAATACACAGAGCTTTTCCGGTTGCAGCAGCAGAAAAATACGGTGGAATGGCGTGTTCAAAGCTTCCAGTCAGAAGCTTCGCCACACGGCACACATTAACCAGACTCCGAGTCTCGCCACTCAACTTACGTCTCTGCTAGGCGCTTTCCGCGCAGTTGAACAAACCTAACATCATCGCCCGATTCGTTGCGCGTTAGCGCCAGTGGCATTGCTGTCAGCGTGCGCGCGTAAACGTTAGCGCCGCTGATGTGCGCAATAACGCCTTTTTGGTTGCGTATACGCGCGTTCGCTGCTGGCCTGCATTGACGCCTCACTGTGAGATGCTTATTAATAATTCAGCATCTCGTTCCGACATTCCAGTGGTGGTAATAACCGTTAGGCGACCACGCATCCTCACGTGGCGTGGGCCGTTACCGCAAGACCAGCTGGACGTCGGGCACGACGCTGAACGCTAAGGGCGTCACGCCGACGCTGGATTCGGGGACAACGCCGAGATCTCCAGGTCGCGCTCCGCGGTAATAAGGCTGCAGTGTATCTCGAAGTGCGCCGCCTGCAATCTTCTTCTCACCTTTCGCACCTTCACCCGTCACAGCCCTTTTTTTTTCGCCACGTTACAACTCAGCCTCGCGAACCGAGGACCAGCATCGGCATTACGTAACACCGCGACCTGCCTAATGCAACAGGTGATACGATGTGCCCTGGCAGGTATGGAGTTTCAATGGCTGCTCCCGGAGCAACAAAAAGATACCGCGGGGGTATCCCTTTCTATGTAATGCACGACTCGGCCCCTTCCCATCGCCTCGGGGGCAGTCTTTTGGTCGCGGACTCAAGAGTGGTGTGCTATTGATTTCCCTACGTAGACGAAAGGCCGGCCGCTCGGACGCACCGGGTTAGTAGTGCCAAGTGGTTTACCTTGACGAGCCTTGATGGTTTTTTCCCTCCGCTGTAACGCGCGCGCAGGCTCTAGTAAGCGCGCACCGACTCGAGGGGCGCTTATTTTGAGGCCCAAGGCTGAAAGCATGTGCGCGTGCTTCTTTGGACCCGAAGAAGATGAGCACGCCAACCACCTCCGCTCTCTCGCCCTCCGGAAAGGCTTTGGCAAAACTTCGCGCTCGCACCTGCGACGTAGCTCATCTCGTTTCTTGCTGGGAGCGTCGTGTGACTATTAATTATTATTTATTCCGCGGAATCGATAACGAAGAAGGAGCCGGTACGGAGGTGGTCAAACGCTGCACTGGTAGCGGGAACTTTGTTATACAGATGCGGAGTGGGACGCCCGAGGTCCTTTGTAAATTTTGCTAATGCTCCTGCCGTGACTATTCGTCTACTTGCCACTTCACAAAACGCGAATAGCTTATAACTTTTATCTAATGTTCACACTATTGTACTACTGTTGGCGAGCACGTAAGCGGTAAGGATATGGGTGAAAGAGAGGAGCAAAATCTATAGCTCGTACAGTGAGATATAAGCATAGGTGCTACCGAATACCATCGTGAGGTGAGGTCGATCTTACGCCTTAGAGCATGTTGTGTCAGGAACTGAAGATATGAGAGGCTTGCCGGTAGAAGCGATCACGTTGTTATAAAATGTCGCTTACGCACAGTTGGCACGACCCAGAACATTGAGCTAGACATATGGGAGTTTCGACCTTTCTGTACAACTCTTTCTCGTCGAATTTTCGGTGGGCTATTGCACCATTTCTGTCTAAGCAACTCCCCCCCACCCTTTTGATTGATTGATATGTGGGGTTTATAGCCCCAAAACCAGCATATGATTATGAGAGACGTCGTAGTGAAGGGCTCCGGAAATTTCGACCACCTGGGCTTCTTTAACGTGCACCCAAATCTGAGCACACGGGCCCACAGCATGTTCGCCTCCATCGAAATTGCAGCCGCCGCAGCCGGGATTCAATCCGCCGAGCTGCGGGTCAGCAGCCGAGTACCTTAGCCACTAGACCACCGTGGTGCCCCCCCCCCCCTTTCCAAAGTCCTTGCTTTTCTAGTGTGGGTGTGAAGGAGGGGGCGGGGGATCAAGACAGAGGCAGGAAGGCTAACCAGGGCTGAGCCCAGCAGGCTGCCATGCACTGGCGAAGGATAATATGAGCTAGAAAAAAAAAACAGAAAAAAGTCACTGTTGCCGCCAGTATTGGAGGTCCACGTTCAACCTCAGAGGTGGTGAGTCAGTCCCGTATCCCTTATCAGACCGGTTTCATTATCACGAATCGCTTCCCACTAGCCTAATTAAATACCCTTATTCATGTTCGGCGCACCGTACTTTGTTTCACCGCATGGCGAATTGCACGATTCGTTCCGGTGCGACTCGCAGGTCCTCCACATCTGCAGCGTCACGATGGTCCCGAAAGTGAACTTCACCGCCGTGCACGTCAGCGCAACTGGCTTTCTCCCCGACGGCAGCTTATCATCCCCTCAACGACGGCTCAACGCTACGGCCCATTCTTCACAACCCATTATTTTCGCGCGCGCCTTATGCCTTTTACGGCCAGCCCCCACGATAGCATCTCGCGCAGATCACGTAGTATAGTACACGCTCTGCTGAACCGCGCGCTCGTCCGCCAGCGCTTGCAGCGCGGCGCATCCTCGCTCGACGCCGGAAAAGAATGCGCTGCAACACCGCCGGCTTCGGGGACTCGCGGTTGCGGGGAGCAGCGGGGACGCCATGCATTCCACGGCGGCGCATTTGTATGCGACCGGCAACGGGACGAGCAGCGGACAACGCGCCGATCACGCTGGAGGCTTGACGGCCGAACGCGACGCGGTGGCCCCGAGCTCCATTGCATGCGCCTCGCGGCGAGCGGCCGACGAAGAGAGCACGCGTCTTGGCTTACGCGGACCGCTCTTGCCGATGGAGCGATCGTACTGTCGTTTTTCTGCAATGCGACGAACTGAAGGCCACGAAAGTACAGGCGTAACATATCAAGACGAAACCTTAGATGCCTCATCTAACGAAAAAATTGACTGCCGTACCGTGGTGATGGCTTCTACGTGAGTCATGCTGAAAATCACCACGGGATAACGTCTCTGTATGACATCATGCCGTCACAAATCACCAAAATTTGTGAGATCATCATGACATCATTGTAGCGTCACGGGATGACGTCATCTCGCGTCATCGTTGCGTGATCGAAGATGGCCTGATACCAGATGCAGCGCCAAAGAATGTGAGATGTAGAAAGGCTTACAATGTATGCCTTCGATCCGGGAGGCATTGCAATAGCACGTTAGTCGCAGAAAGCTTTACTAGGGGTGCGTGAGAGGTTCGATATATCGAATGAATAATAAGAAGACAGCTTTCGCCTTCGAATCAACTGGGGCGGATGCATAAGGGATAGTGAGGTTTTTTTATTGCTACTGACCGAATGACCCATTGTAAGGTCTGTACCCTGGGTGATAAATCCTTTTTCCCCGTTCTGCTGCGAAGACTCCTTTTTTTCCACAGCTGCATTACCTTTGGAGAGACGAAAGTCAAGGCCGACCCAGCTCAATGAAAACTCAAATAAGCATAGAAAGTAACTTCCATGAGCAAGGCAGGCTACCTACACTTACGCTTGTCCGTACTGTTTTGCAAATGATGAGTCGTTGTAAGAACCTTGCAAGGTAAAGTCCATCGGCTACTCTGCTAAAGAGGCCGCCCATGCGGAGGTGGTGGATGCGGCGTTGCAAGAGGTGGTCTTAGCCCGGCATAAATGGCCGGCAATTGTTCCGCCTGAGCATCTCCTGAATTAAAGAGGTCCGTCAGCTAATGCCACACTGCACAGTCTCACAGGAAAGCCACGAGAATCCGATGCACGCTCCACGCAGGTAGTAGAGAGGATACGGAACTTGGCTGGTGAACAGAACGCTCTTGTTTCGATTCCGGCCGCCTTGGTCGCAACTCAATGCAGGCGAAATGCCAGAGGAGCATGTACTGCGCAGTGTCAGAGCTCTAGACAACAGCAATGCCTTTGTAATGGTTCTGGTGCGTAGAACTCAAAATATTTTTACTGTTAATTTTTAAAGGAATGTTTCGATCTCACTTTGTCTATGTTGCACACCCACCACTCTGTGACAATCACAACACTGCCGCTCCAGTGGTCACTTGGGAGCGTACCATTCTGCCGCTCGGCATATGCCCATCGCTCGAGCGCCGCTGTGGGAATCGGAGCCGCCAAAGGAAGGCGCGCGAGATCTGATCAGGGTCACTTCGCGGGCGACAATGACCCCAGGGTCAAGCCTTGTAAAGGACTCGCCTTCTTTCTTCTTCAGTGGTGCGTCTGCATCTCTCCTGTAACGCGGCGCCTGCTTTTAATTGCCTCGCTTCATTGCCTTTCCACCTACATTATATCCCGGCGGCGCACTCAGCTACAGTCGCTGCAGTGGAGGGGAGCGAAGAGCAGAGGTAATCTACTGGTTGGACCGAGCTTGCTTTGGTGAGGGCTGCTCGGCCACTTATTGCAACCTTGCGTCGTGCGCGCGTCCGAGTGAAGCCCTTAAAGCGCGCATGTATCGCGTAGACGCATCCTTGGGTGACGCGACTTTTGCCCTCCGGCGTGGTATACCGGGGGCAAAAGCCACGCGCGCAGCAGGCTTGTTTTGGACCACGTCCAAAGCTGACGCCAAGAACGATCTGGTCACCGATAACGCATTGACGAGGATCGATATGGAAATGTAGACTTTATTAGCGTACCTAAATGGATCGCTATTAATGACATAACATTGGTCCCGGTCTGTCATCAATAAGAAACAAAAAGGCCGGAAGGATTGTTGTCGTCGTGAGCTGAATAATAGATTGTCCATTGAAACCGGATCACGGGTATTAGAGAAACATGCATCGAGACAGATCGTGTATAACACCGTTTTCGTTTTTTTTTTCTTGGCCGGTGCGCGTTAACTGGAGCTGGTAGCGGCTTGCTTGGCTAAAATCAATATGTTTACTGGCATTGTCCTTTTATGGTCTTTTGTTGCGCGGTAAAGAATAATAATATGCAGTGTTATATACCGTACTGGCGAAGTGCGAATGGAATCGGAGAGAAATCAAATGCTAGGGTGTTAAGCAATCTAGAAAAAAACTGGTATGCTACCCTGCACTATACGGAAAAGAGCAAGGGAGTTTGAATGGTGTAGGTATAAAGAGTGTATACGTCAATCAGTGTATACGTCAATTAGGCAGATTGGCGTATACACTGATTCCTTAGGAGCTATTAAGGAGCTCAAGAAAGTACACAAGGCGATGGAGATCTGCGAGGCGATTCATAAGCTGAACCATAATACGGCTACTTGCGTAAAAGTATATTGAATTCAAGGTCATGCTGTGAACTCATACAACATTGCTGCTGACCATCAGGCAGACTGCTCTCCAGACATAGACCTTCTAGCCATTCCCTTTCCATGTGCACCTCAGCCCCTAAACTTACTCCATACCTGTAAAAATGTTCTCCGACAGGATACACGTGCTCTCATTTCACCGTGTGTCTGCCCTCTCCCCCCTCACCTTACTAGGGCGGAGGAAGTTGTGCTTAGGAGGCTTCGGGCAAGGGTGGACCTTACACCGGCCGTTATATTGTCATGGAACTGGTCACATTTACGAGTTAGTGATACGTGTCCGTATTGTCCCACTCCTGCGATGCAAGCAGATACGTACCACCTTTTACGGAGATGTAAAGGGCTGCAGCCAGAACGCTCCCGTCACCTCGCTCAAGCCGGCCTTCGCTACAGCGACACAGCCAGTTACAACCGCTGGATACATGAAAACAGATTCCACAAGACACTACTTCACTTCATACACAACACCGGCCTGACAGCACACGTTTAAAACAAAATATTATGCCTTAAAGGCAAGTCTTCGTCGCAATAAATAAAAGGTATAAAGAGTGGGGAAAAGAGGGAGTGTGGGAGCACCAACACGCACCCACACACACACAGCCACACACCTCACGGTGCATATATACACCTTAGAACCTCCACAGAGGGGGACTTTCAAGCGGAGGAGCTGCTGTGCGAAAAACGTACCTTGACACGTATTAATCGGTCATTGTTGCGTTCCCCTTTGATCATATTGTTACGTGAAGGAGACTGACTCAGAGGGGTAGTCACCGATGTATTTACAGACGGTTAGGCGAGCAGCGCCAGCCACACAGATTAGCTCGTGCCAGTCTATCTGCTTCGTCTTCTTCAGCTCCATGCACTGGCACGTAGCATGACCCCCGGCGGCGGAGGCACCGTCCCGGTGCTTTAAAGGTCGTTATCTGATACATTATTGTAGGGTTTGATCCGCGAGACGTGTACGATATCACTGGGCCGCATAGTAGATGATGATGGGCAGATGGGGCTGATCTCGTAGGTGACAGGTGTTACTTGACGCAATATACGATAGGGTCCCGTGTAGTGAGACAGAAGTTTTTCGGATAGGCCCAGCCGACGATGAGGGGACCAGAGTAAAACGAGGGTACCGGGAGCGAAATGTACGTCTCTATGTTCCGCATCGTACCGACGGCATTGGTTGGTTTGCGACGCCATCAGCCGAGCGCGAGCGAGCTGACGGGCATGATCGGCTCGCGCAATCGCGTCGCGGGCATACTCGCTGGTGGACGAGGTGTGAGCTGAGATGACTGTGTCCAGTGGTAAAGTCGGCTCTCTTCCGTACAATAAGTAGAACGGCGAAAAGCCCGCTGTGTCGTGACGGGATGAATTATACGCGAAAGCTGCGTAGGGTAAGGCAAGGTCCCAGTCTCGGTGGTCGGGCGACACGTACATAGCGAGCATATTTGTTAAAGTGCGGTTAAATCGTTCCGTAAGGCCGTTTGTTTGAGGGTGGTAAGCGGTTGTCAGTGTGTGTTGCGTCGAACAAGAACGCAGAATGTCGGCGATGACTTGGGATAAAAATGTACGGCCACGGTCTGTGAGAAGCTGTCTCGGCGCACCGTGAATCAATATAACGTCCCGTAACAAGAAGTCAGCGACGTCGGTTGCACAGCTGGTCGGTAGAGCTCGCGTAATAGCGTAGCGTGTAGCGTAGTCTGTGATAACGGCTATCCATTTGTTTCCCAATGTGGATGTGGGAAAAGGACCAAGCAGGTCTAACCCAACACGGTAAAATGGTTCCGCGGGTATGTCAATTGGTTGAAGATGGCCAGCGGGTAGCAGCGATGGTGTCTTACGACGTTGGCATAGGTCACATGTGGCGACGTATCGGCGTACCGAACGAGCAAGGCCTGGCCAGAAAAAACGGCGCCGGACGCGCTCGTACGTGCGGGATACGCCAAGGTGTCCAGCCGTGGGAGCGTCGTGAAGTTCGGTGAGAACACAGCGGCGCAAATGCTTAGGCACAACAATGAGAAGGTCGGGCCCGTCTAGTCGGAAATTGCGACGGTATAGCACACCCTTTTGAATGACAAAGTAGCGGACGGAAGCATCATTTGTGGAGGATTCCATACGGCTGATGATGTCAAGCAGCTCTGGATCACGCTTCTGTTCTTCCCCAATATTAAGGAAGTCGGACACTGACAAGATAGAGTTCTCCGTGGGCTCGTCAGTGTCCTCAGGATCGTCGACAGGGTACCGGGAGAGGCAATCGGCATCACGGTGTAGGTGGCCAGATTTGTAGACCACCGAATAGGAAAACTCTTGCAGGCGCAAAGCCCAGCGACCAAGGCGGCCTGATGGATCTTTCAGAGAGTTCAGCCAGCAGAGTGCGTGGTGGTCGGTAACTACCGAAAATGGGCGTCCGTATAGATAAGGTCGAAATTTCGCTACCGCCCATACAAGAGCCAAGCACTCACGCTCTGTTATCGAATAGTTACGTTCAGGGGCGGATAGGAGGCGGCTGGCATATGCAATAACGCAATCATGGCCATGTTGTTTCTGAGCCAGCACTGCACCAATGCCATGCCCACTTGCATCTGTACGGATTTCCGTAGGGGCAGCAGGGTTGAAGTGTGCCAGAATCGGAGGGGTAGTGAGAAGAGCGACGAGAGTCGAGAACGCAGAAGCCTCTTCGGAGCCCCATGAAAACGGGACTTCTTTCTTGAGGAGCTGCGTAAGCGGCCTCGCTATGTGCGCAAAATTTTTCACGAAGCGTCGGAAGTAGGAGCATAGTCCGATAAAGCTGCGTACATCCTTCGCAGATCGTGGTACAGGAAAGTTTTTGACGGCGCTGATTTTTGCCGGGTCTGGTTGTACACCGTTGGCGTCTACTAAATGGCCAAGCACTGTGATTTGATGGCGTCCAAAGTGACATTTGGACGAGTTGAGCTGCAGGCCAGCGCGACGGAAGATTCCCAGGATGGCTGAGAGGCGCTCTATGTGAGTTTCAAACGTTGGTGAAAAGACGATGACGTCGTTCAAGTAGCACAAACATGTGGACCATTTGAATCCTCTGAGCAGGGAGTCCATCATTCGTTCGAAGGTGGCTGGAGCGTTACAAAGGCCGAAGGGCATGACCTTGAACTGATATAGGCCATCGGGGGTGATGAATGCCGTCTTTTCACGGTCCATTTCATCTACCTCTATCTGCCAGTAGCCGGAACGAAGGTCTATGGAGGAAAAATAGTGGGACCCATAGAGGCAATCAAGCGCATCATCTATTCGTGGCAGAGGGTAGACGTCTTTTTTGGTAATTTTGTTTAGGTGTCGATAATCCACACAGAAACGCCATGCACCGTCTTTCTTGCGGACTAGCACTACAGGAGAAGCCCAAGGACTGCAAGATGGCTCAATGATGTCCTTGGCGAGCATTTTGTCGACCTCACTTTGGATGATGTGACGCTCGGCCGCCGACACCCGATATGGGCGCCTATGAATAGGATGCTCATTACCAGTGTTTATGCGGTGGCTCATACCGGTAGCTTTCCCCAACGGACGGCCGCTGATGTCAAATACGTCGATGTAGGACAGCAGAACCCGGTGGAGCTCATCAGTCTGCTGCGGTGTTAAGTTGGAAGCGATCATCGAAGTAATAGCGCTGTCGGAGCAAGTGGCAGACTGATGTTGAGCGTGGGGTTCAGAAGGGGCGGCCATCGCGAAAACATCTACCGCATTGTCTTCTAAGGTGCAGAGCAACGCTAAAGACATCCCTTGCGGCAAAACTTGAGGTGTCAAGCTAAAGTTGACAACTGGGAGGCACGTAGAATTTCCTGCGACGGACAGAATGGTGTGCGGTAATGTAATGCCACGGCTTATGAGCACATCGGTGATAGGGGTCAGAACATAGTCACCGTCGGGAACTGGGGGTATTGAGACGAGCTCTATGTAGGTCAGTGTCTGTGGAGGGAGGCGCGCGTGTCCCGTTGTGCAGAGGCGACTCGGCCGTTGTGTAAGAGGTTCTGTTGCGGGCAAGTGTAGACGGAGCGTACTGGTCGAACAGTCTATGAGGGCAGAATGCGCGGATAGGAAGTCGAGGCCTAAGATTACATCGTGGGGGCATTTATCAAGGACGGTGAAGAGAACAACTGTGTGTCGATCCGCAATGCTCACACGAGCGGAGCACATTCCAACGATCGATGCTATGCCACCATCCGCAACACGGACGAACTGGGTGGTCGCAGGTGTGAGAACCTTCTTGAGCTTGCGGCGAAAATCACTCGTCATCACGGAAAGTTGGGCGCCGGTGTCGACAAGAGCAGTGACATGTAAGCCGTCTACTTGTACGTCTATGAGGTTCCGTTTTGTCGGTATCGTCAAAAGAGGATTTTCGGTCAGTCCGAGCGATGCAGCGCCACCTCCGGGGGCTGCAACGCTTAGTTTTCCGTCGGAGAACCTCGTGGAAGGCGGGGGAAGATGGTCGGCGGGGCTGTGGAGAACGAGACTGGCGACGTTTGGGGGATGGAGAGCGGGAGTAGCGGCGTTCAGAAGCAGGTTCCTGGGCAAAATGGTCGCGGTTGGTCTCATGGCGATAGGCAGGACGTGCATATAAGGGACGAGAGGACGGTTGTGCAGGAGGACCCCAGCGACTTCTGCAATGGCGAGAAATGTGCCCGATTCTGTGACACGAGAAGCATATCGGCTTGTCATCGTGTGTTCGCCATGCGGACGGATTACGGAACGTTGAGGGAGAGCCGGTCGGGAAGGGACGTGCAGGCGTGTATCGGGGCTGGTAGTCGGTGCGGGGAGGCGGTGAGATAGAGTGAATTCCCAAGCTGGCGATTTCCTGCCGGACGACTGCTTGAATGAGAGGCAACGTAATTGACGGAGAGGGGTCGGGGGACGTTGTTCCCACCTTAGCTGGAGCAGCCGCTTCAAGCTCCCGCCTGACGATTCGCGTCAAGTTGTCACAGTTGTCTGGTGGATGATATGTGTCGAGACATGAGGACGTCGCAGTGGTGTTCGGGAGGCGCTGGAACTGATGTGAGATGCGTCTGCTTTTAGCTTGTTGGAACCGGCGGCATTCTTGAATGATGGCATCAACAGACGACACATTGTTGAATACCAACAAGTTGAACGCATCGTCGGCGATACCCTTTAGGATATGGGCAACTTTTTCAGGTGCAGACATATTTTCGTCAGCTTGGCGGCATAGTGAAAGGACAGCCTGAATATAACCGATGTAGGGCTCCGTGGAAGATTGTGCGCGAGTCGACAACTCATTTATCGCAGCTTCACGACGACCAGAGATGTTGCCAAAAAGCTCACGGATCTTTGCCTTGAAGCTGTCCCAGCTTGTTATGTCATGCTCGTGGTTATCAAACCAAACACGAGGTGTTCCGTCGAGATAAAAGATGACGTTTGCCAGCATAAGAGTGGGATCCCACCTGTAAGTGGCGCTGACGCGTTCGTAGAGGCGTAGCCACTGGTCGACGTCGGAACCCTCGCTGCCCGAGAACACGCCGGGGTCTTTGAGCGCGGGAAGCGTCACGAATGTTGTTGCGGGCGCTGGGTTGACAGGTCGGGCAGAAGGGGGAGCGACCGGAGAGGATGTAGCCGAGTCTTGGGTGGTCATGTTGTAAGCCGCGAGTGAGCGTCCGCTTCGGAGTTCCGTGGCGAGGACGGGGATCGCACAACTCCACCAAATATGTTACGTGAAGGAGACGGACTCAGAGGGGTAGTCACCGATGTATTTACAGACGGTTAGGCGAGCAGCGCCAGCCACACAGATTAGCTCGTGCCAGTCTATCTGCTTCGTCTTCTTCAGCTCCATGCACTGGCACGTAGCAATATAACTGTTAGTGCGTTTCTTACTGAAGCTAGAAGATTAGGTTTTATCAAACGAAAAATATGAAGTTGACGATTGTGGGCGGGTCGACAGTATATTGGCGAGACGAGCGGGATGTTGATTGATTGATTTGTGGGGTTTAACGTCCCCAAACCACCATATGATTATGAGAGACGCTGTAGTGGAGGGCTCCGGAAATTTCGACCACCTGGGGTTCTTTAACGTGCACCCAAATCTGAGCACACGGGCCTACAACAATTCCGCCTCCATTGGAAATGCAGCCGGACGAGCGGGATGTTTGAGAGTACACATGTGACTAAGACGCCGGCGAAAATGTATGCAAAATTTTACGATAGATTTGGTGCGAATTCCAGTGTCTTCGCAGCAAAAATGATAGGAACCGCACATATGGCTAACTTCGGATTATTTTGAATGAGAGGCACGTAATTATTATCACTTCATCTTTTACTTAGGCTTGATTGTGTGACTTCCTTTGTTTCAATAACCTGTATTCCTACTCCATCTAACTTGAAGCGGAAAAGTGAATGCAATCTTAATTTTACCTTATACCCCAGTAATGGGGTATAAGGTAAAATAGTGGGGTACAATAATATATATATATAATATATAAATATATATATATATATATAATATATAATATATATAATACTATATAACATATATATTATATAATAATATAATATAAGGTAATGGGGTATAAGGTTTACCTCAGTAATGGCAAAATGCTCGAGAAAATCCTGGTAGCACTTGACCTGTCATTTTTTATTTCTGTTTATTTGAATTGTGAGGCTATAAAACCACAGCTGAATGCCTTCTTACTATTGTTTTAATCATTTTTTGCGTGATGTTCGCAGCTGCCTGCAGTATTTCCTGCAGTCTCGTACACAGGTATGTTCTTGCGCAAAGTAACATTGCCACGTGAGGAAAAACGCAACAACTTGTCGAGCCTATCTGATTGTCCTTTTGTTTTGTACATAGAGTTTCCATGTCTGACTAGCTGCCACTTTTTCTTAGAGCAGTGGCTTAATGCGTGCTACTGGAGGCTTAAAGCAGTCGGCCTCTTGCTAACTACTTGTTGCGTGTCGTAGTGACTAAAATGCATGTGTTTTCCTCTATCTCATTAGCCAGAACGTAGACATCACTTTTACTAAATCTTGCTTCCTTTGAAAGTTACACTCTCTTCATGGAATAACAACACCAAACAATATTTCTTCCGCTACTGAAGGTGCTGCTATAAATTAGGCGTATAAAGAAAAAGAACAAGGAAAACTGCATGCATAGATATACAGTATGCAAATATGCAGTATGCAACTGCATGCGGTATGCAGAATTACCAAAAGGTAGCATCTAGACCCCGTGCTGCGCCGGCCTCGGTTCATTAAAATCAAGGTCGGGTCTGCTTTCACAACCCTCCAGAAATCCAACTCATCAACTCCGCTCTGGTAAAAACTAATCCCACTAACAGAAGTAGTAAACTAGTTAGCCATAAGCGGTGAGTGTCGTGCCAAGTGACGCCTCCGAACGTTTTTTTTTTTTTTTTCTCTTTTAATCCTCGGCCGTCTGAGTACCATTGATCACTCCACGAAGGTGATTTTGTGTTTGGCCTACAGGAAATAAACGCGAGAACAGCGGATGACCTCTGAAAACGGGGCAGGTGTATGCATCGTTTCGTGGTTTCCATAGGCGGCAGCAAGTCGCTGCGCAATATGGAATCTCGTAGAAGCAGTTTTACGAGTGCGCTTGTAAACTTAAGTGGCGCTTCTTTCCTCGAAGCATTATGACGTAGTGGTGTTTTCTTTCGATTGCAGTGACCTTTTCGACCAGAGGTGTATCCGTGTTTTCAAAACTTACCTCTTCAATCTTCTGATCGATGCTGCAAAACAGTTAGCTATGTTGAGATCTAGTAGCACGAAAACAACTAAGGTGATGTAGCACTAGACACATTGCGAAAGAAGTTGTTCTAGTAAACGCCACATAAATTATAGCCGTGACTAAGAAGTGCGTGGTTAGCGATGACAAATGCAATAAAACTAAAGGTGTAGCGTGGTTGTAGGAAGGTCTAGCACTTGTTGTATAAACCTATGCTGCATATCTTTTCTGAGGACTCGTGTCTCACTTTTTAGTGCACGGAAGTAGAAGAAAGAAAAGCTACGCTAACACAGCACTGTTTACAGTGTATGCTTGAATAGTTTCCTTAGGCACACGCTCTTTTAAGATTTGAGGAGTATCGCAAGGCGTCGGAAGGCCTATACAGTGAAAAAAAAAAAATTGACTACCACTTGTTTGTCGCGCAAGCTATGAGGCAAGCCACATGGATATCTCAGATGCACAGCATATTTTTCGACGAAAAATGCGTCCTGGTGCAGTCACCGAATCCGGGACAAACGCATTTTCGATCTTATACTCTACCATTTGAGCTAACCAGGATGCTAGCGATTGACAGATAGGCTGTCAAGTGCATAACATCCTGGTTACACGAAGTGGTTAGCTCCTTTGGTTAGCCTAACCGCGTGGCATTCTGGTTTGCTTAACTGCGTAGCATCATAGATGGCGAATGTGGTTAGCTCAGCTGGTTCTATAGCCTCCATTGCGTAGTATGCTGGTTAGCTCAAGTAGTGAGCTCATTTGGTTAGCTCCATTGTACAGTATCCTGGTTGACTCAAGTGATTAGCTCTAGTGATTAGCTCAATTCCATAAAACCCTCTTTATCTAGATTGTATAGCATCCTGGTTAGCTTAAGTGGTTAGTTCAATGGCATAGTTTCCTGGTTAGCTCAAACAGTTAAAATACATGACGTTCTGGTTAGCTCAATTGGTAAGCTAAATTGTCTAGCATCCTGGTTAGCTCCAATGGTTAGCCCATATCGTTATATTAATTGCTTAGCATCCTGGTTAGCTAATCGAGAGAGGACGCCCCCAAAAGGCGAAGGTCAAGGGTTTGATACTTTGATGAAGGTAATTTTTTCGTCAACTGAAAAGCTTTCTTTGTGAAATACGCCAACGAATTTTCTTGTACATTTATGCTACAAACTGGTGGTTGTCAATTTTTCTCTTCAGAGTCTGATTCGTGCTGTGAGAAATGACGCCAGCAAGGACCCGGTGCGCAGGACTATATAGGCTATGGTTAATTTTTTTTTTCATTTGTGTCGTTCCCTTATTACTATGCGGCTCATTGCTCACCCTACAGGTAGAGGTCATGTGGATTGCAGAACAATCGTGCAATTACGCAAGGATATACACCTCTCGGATCGTGGGAGGGTGGAGGAGAGAGGCTGAGGGCAAGATGATGCACGCAGTGTCCTGTTCCGAGTGTAGGCGTACGTCTCCTCATTCAAGGTTCTCTTTCCCAATGTTTTGGACAGCACACAGACAGAAGTAAGCCATGGGAACCCTGTACCGCAAAACAGTTGTTGAGCTGGGGTGAGCAATGAATGAGATATCTTGTTGATTACAGTCGATCTTTTTTCATGAGAGGAAGAAGTCTCATCGTTCAGCATCGTTTGCACCGTATGTAAATGGTTTCCTTTTCACAGGCTTGTTCTCTTTTTCTCTCAGACAAAAGGCAGCTCTCCATCAGCAACGTCGTCTTGGTTGGAATCAACAATTTTGTCTTGTTATTTTAATTTATAACGTTCAAGCCCATTGTTTGTCATGTGGGAATTATGCCTTAGAAAGTGGCCTGTCTTAGACGACTCTGTCAACTAAAATAGGTCGTTCTACGGATCACAGACACGGAAAGCCTTAGGCGATACTGTAATGGTATTGTGATGATGCTGAGACATTCTGAGGTTTCACTGATGCATAGCTGTATTTATTCATATGAGAGGAAAACGAAAGATTTGTTGTTCCTACGGAAACATGTTGTGAAATATTTTTTACAGTAATTTATGCTCCTAGGCAACTATTCACCTTGGCGGCAAGTTCATATGTAGTCCTTCGCAAAGAAGGGGAAGATCACCTCTTTCTGGACTGTTGGACAGGTGCACAATATCTGACGTCAGAGCTGGCTGTCAATTTTGGGGGTGGGAGAGGGTGGCGGGGCAACGCATTTTATCAACTACCCAGAAGTCATTATGGCAACGCGTGGGAAGCCTTTATTGACAAGGTGCACAGCATTTGTATAACTTCTGCGACTACTAGCCCTAAAGAGATTCTTTCTATCGAATCGCCTCCAGTCAAACTTGAAGCAGCCATTACAGACGCATGTTTTGTTTCGGTACCTCGACGCAAGTCATTACGCTCAGAGATCCTCTCGTTATCCGTCCGTTGCATCGTAATCATCACGCTATAAAGGTTCCGATAAACCTTTTGTAACTACCGCTGTATTTACATACCTGACTGATGGCGGAATGGAGTAATATACCACTAGTGACTACATTTCTGAGTAACCCAAGGGCAAGTCAACAACGGGTAGCTTTTGTTTCTCCTTCTAAACGAAAGTGCATACAAGCCACAACACGAAGTGAAATCCACCGAACCCACATTCATTAAAGAGATCCTGACGAGGATAACACCCCTTTCTTCTGTGGCTCGCATTCAACGCAGCTCAAGAAGCACGAAGTCATTTGCCCCATTCTTTGCGCTCACCGAGCCCCTCTCAGCCTAACGTAGGGTGGCGCAGTTGCACGCTGCGTTTCGGATCGCCTCCTTCGCGCGGCACAATCAATATTTGAACTGAATCGCCCCGCGCAAAAGGGAGACGGTGGCATTGACCCCGCTACCAAACAAGGTCGCGCGCATCGTTTCGACGGCGGCTGCCACTTTGCGGTTGCACACTAATGCGACGGGCCTTAGCCGCGGATAACTTTTCTATCCGCTTCGGAAGAAAACGGATTGCCGGGGACGTTCGAAATTATTTCAGCCGCGTCCCGGGCACGAGGCTGATCGCATTAGGAATGCATGAATCACAGTGCCGCCTTTGCGGGGTGTTGAAAGAGCCTATTGACGTATTTCGCAAGGGGAGGAATTCATTGATCTTCGCTGGGTCAGGCTGTGGCGACGCAGTTCGTGATGCGGAAATCCTGAGGGAGCGAGCATCCTGGGATCACTCGCGGTCCTGTGCACTCTGCCGTTAACCTCGATACGTTACTGCCTATTCTACTCCACATGCGCGTATGACTCTGCTATCTTACAGCTCGTCTGCAATGTTGCACGCCGGCCTGAGCGTTATATAATCACGGGTTTTGCATAACAATGACGATGGCTCGACTCAATTATCTAAAACAATGACTTCCCATTAGAATTCTAGCGAATGAAAAGAAAAGGTCTTGCGGCATAAATGCGAGAATGCGCATCGGGCATGTTAACGTGAATACTTGCCGTTCATCATACGTTCGTAAACGTGGTTAACATCTCATCAAAAGTTCATCAAACGCATCATGTGCATTTTTTTTCGTGATATGCAATCCTTTTGCAAGTCAAACGTAAAATAGAAGCTGCATCTGCATTATTTATTTATTTATAATTTATTTTCTCTCACGTTACAAACACGCATTAGAGAGAGAGAAGGGGCAAACATTGACGCCCACAATAGCATCAAGGTTATAAATACAAAGTTAACAAGTACAGAGTAAAACAATACCACATTCATCGAATTTCAGTCACAATCGCAGAGGCATAAATATGCTCAGCCGATTATTAGTGAAAAATTAGTCAGTTACCCTCGGAAGTGTTCAAATATTGGCTCGTTGAATACATTGCGAACAGAGAAATGAGATGACAAACATATTATGCCACAAAGTAAATAAAATGAAAAAACAAAGCATGATAAGTACAACGAAAACACTTATGACATAACTTACCACGCTCGCTATACAAATAAAAACTATCGGGATAGTATGCCGCCCAAGGACTTCGTGGGTGACCAGGTGGGCCGCTTGACCAGTGTAATCGTATCGGTGGGTACAAGAACGCGTGTACCCGTCCCTCTCACCCACTTTCGCTTCAATTACAGGCGGCGTGGCTCAGTATCCTTTGATCCCGGTGCTAAGTCGAACCATTTATCATGAACGCGCTTGGCGTCCTTATGCAAATGACTGGTCCGGCTTATATAGGTCCAGGACAGCCGCCTCGTAGAGCCTGCCCTGCTTGTGCGGACTAAGTACTAATGAAGAGCGGACTGCGGTGAAAGGGAACGTGCCCTTTCACCGCTGGAGCGTTGGCGCTGATAAGGACCCGACACGGACGGACCATTCAACGAGACACAGCGCGAACCTGAAACAAGGACAAAAGGCCACTCAGATACGACGCTGATAAAGCTCGAGACACGCGTGACGACAACAGTTTAAACGTGTCGAAGTCAGTGTCAACATTTGCTTGTGGAAAGGACAGCCAGCTTTGTGCCGTTTCGTCGCGTGAATCACACTCTTTCGAACCTCTTGTGCTCATCTGTCTACCTCCAGTACGACCTAATACATGTCCAAACTTGAACAAAAAGCGCTATGAGGCTTTGATAAATACAGAGATAGGTTTAGCTACGAAAATACAGGGCTAATCTATACTCAAATTTACGTCTCTGCAGGATAACTCGCTGTTTCGTGCAGCTTCAGTGACTGAATGATTTTTTATATATCTCTTGC
This sequence comes from Rhipicephalus microplus, assembly GCF_013339725.1. Taxonomy (NCBI): domain Eukaryota; kingdom Metazoa; phylum Arthropoda; class Arachnida; order Ixodida; family Ixodidae; genus Rhipicephalus; species Rhipicephalus microplus. The sequence goes on from NC_051171.1 coordinate 132,405,803, forward strand.
ACACATCCATTGACTTTCATTCTGGCTTCATATGCAGCTCGAGGCACTCATACTAAAAAGCTGGTGTGCATATCCCAAGCCGACGCAAGAGGCTGCCAAAACTGAAACTATAGCCTAAAATGTCAGCCCCATAAAGGCTCATATTTGGAACATCCCTTCCAACGTTGAACCTTGTTAACAGAAAACACATTAACGCCATTTCCCGAAGTTCTTCAGGAAGAAATAACATTAGTGGTTGACTGTTAAATGGCTTGAATGGAGCTCACCAGTGCTCCATTTCTGATAACCTGAAGCTCTCTTGCTCTGTACGAGTATCCTTGCACTGTGTCAAAGACTCTACCAGAATCCCAGAGAGACTACTGACCACTCCGCAATCCCTCATATCGTCGATATTACTGCAACGAAACTTGCGGGATAGATATGTAAGTGATTTTGCCGACCTACCATAAATTGACGAGTTAGATTGTACCGAGCTTACATGGTAACTGGATTATTGATTGATTAATTTATTGATTGATTGTGTTGGTAATGAACAGTTTATTTGCTCATTGAAGATACAAAGCACGTAAAGCCTGCACGATAACTCTGCAGGCGCAACATACTTCGTGATGGAATGCACAGAGAAAGGCCGAACGTGTAATCTGCAATGCTGATGCTCATTGCGCTGCTCACCCGTCGATTTCACCAAAAGTTTAGGTCGGACCCCTCGGTATTCCACTCGACGGCAGCGAAAACTGTGCAATGCAAATTGAGCACAATGTAGCGAACGTCACGTTCAACTATCCAGCACCATTTCACAGTTCATGAAGGTATACGCTCTGTCTGGTCTGTGCATAATACTGCCCGGTTCAATAAGTGCGGCATTTAACACTCTCCATCACCTCTGCGGCTTCTAAGCGAGTCAACGTCGCAAGGTCCAACAGCGCGAGATACATCGGTCGCATCACGACGGCACGCGGTGTTGCTCTTGTAAAGCGCGCCCATGCAAAATGTACGAGGTGTAAGCGGAAGTAGACTTGACAGCGTGCGCGGTCATTAAAGTTTTGCTTCAGCCACGTGTACGTGTTCCGTGCGGAAGCGACGAGCCCTGGTGCCGAGTGTGTTTTCTAACGGTGACTCACTCTAGAGCAGCAGCAGCAGCAGACAAAAACTTGCACCTCGCGTAGGTCGCGAGGGCGCGTGCTTCGCGAGGACACACGAACACCTTGCGAAGAATTTCGCGGCGGCGCGTCCCAGAAAAAAGCACGCCGAGACAAAGAGCCCACCAGCAGGGCGACGCGACGCCCTTCCTAGACCGGAAAGAGTCGCCGCGGCTGAACTTTTTCGAGGATCCCTCGCACTTGCCATACAAAGTGCGACGGTGTTGAGATACGTGTCTTCACTGCGTTGCCGCTGGCGCCTGCCTCCATGGGGGCGTATGCTGGGGTGAGCGAGACTTGGAACGAAACGCTGTGTCTATTACGTGTTCGCGCTCACGTTAGATACGTGACTTTCATGCGTAACCAGTTGTTGTTAAGTGCTCACTGCGATACGACAAGCAAGTATTACGCTCTACGTTAGGATTGCCTTGACCACGTATTTCATTCAGGAAAGAATCTTACGCTTAGAATACACTTTAGAGTACACTTTATAGCACACTTTATAGTACACTTTAGAACGGCAATTTGACAACTCCGACATGACCACTCTGACATAACAACTCCGATGTGACGACTCTAACTTGACGACTCTGAGTCGCGGGTTCGAATCCCGGCTGCGGCGGCTGCATTTCCGATGGAGGCGGATATGTTGTAGGCCCGTGTGCTCAGGTTTGGGTGCACGTTAAAGAACCCCAGGTGGTCGGAATTTCCGGAGCCCTCCACTACGGCGTCTCTCATAATCATATGGTGGTTTTGGGACGTTAAACCCCACATAGTGAGTGAGTTGACGACTCTGACATGACGACTCCGACATGACAACTCCAACGTGACGGCTCCAACGTGACAACTCCGACTTCACAAACCGAGTTTCACAATTCAGAACTCGTTTGTACTTTGTATAAGACATGATTGGCGCTAAAAACAAAACGCCCACAGCGCAAGCACGAAATCCAGAGGGACGCCGACCACACGGGAGGCCAGTGTCGTCGTGTTTGTGTCAGTTCGTATCTGCACTGTGTGTGTATTTTTTGTAAAAGTCAGTTGAAATAAGTATGACGTCAGGAGCTTGCTGCTCTTTCATACAGCTTTTCATCCCAATCAACATCCCCCCCTTTTTGGTGCGAAACGTCATTGCACAAGCTATAAGTCAGCCCAAGCTACATCCAAGTGAGTGGTCATGGAAACGATCACGTTTGAACATTCTGCTCCAGCGCCACTGAAATGTCCTGTCATTTGTCAACGATTGCGCGGTTCGTATTCACGAGCATCATCTGCAAGTGCGCCTCTTGTGAAAACATCAATGCGAGCGTTTAGGCGGGTGTACGCGGTTGTGGCGTTTCTGATATGTGAGGTGTACTCAACCCTGTTTGAGAGGGAATGCCATCGGAAGTGCGTCGCCGAGGCACAGCAGAAGACGCACCACGGAAGCAGGCTGTCACTCTCTCGCGCTTTCACTTTCGCTATACTACCACACGCTCGAGTGCAGTTTGCAAATGCTAATGCGTACAGCCTTCGAGTGTCACGTGATGGGAATAGCATACGCACACTCGCGTGGGCGCCTGGTTGCCGCCGACGTGAGAAAGGAGGCAAGTGTTTTTGTCTTAGCCGCGAGGATGGAACAACCACGACAATGTTGCGTGCGCTGAGGTAGAGTATAATTGTAAGGGGAGGGAACTAGAAGACGACCTTTCCAATTTGTTGTTTTATTCTGGGCGAGACTCTCTCTAGAGACGCACGCACAGTTTACGAACGGAGAATTAGGCGGGCGGATTAAAGAAAGGAGAAAGCACCGTTATTACGGCGAGAGAGCCGAGCGTACGCTACGAGCGAGTCTCGATGCCCCGGGCATGATTTGTGGTCTCGCGTGGGAGATGGCACGAATGATTTTACTACGCCAAGATGATCCACGCGCACAGAGGATGCGCTGCTGCGGGAACACCGAGGCCTGTGGGAAGCGCGATGTAGAAACAAAAACAAACAAGGCAAACACCGCGGCTAACCGAGATGGAAAACAATGGATGCTTAAGCCATGCACGCGTGCGCGTTTTGTTTTCATTCCTGCATCCGCCGCGTCGTGTTATGTACGCTTGCCAAACGCGCTTGATTTTTGCGTCCCAATTAGCGGGCATGTGGGGGAAGGCCCGTACACCCTCCCGGCCATAGACAGCCGGAATGCTTTTCAGTGTGGACCAAGGAAGAAGAAGCCGTCGACCTTGGGAGCCGATTTAGAAACGGCCTCGTCACGGCACCTCGTTTTCGCTCTTCGCATACGACGGGAATGGAGCATGGCTAAAGGCATATATTAGTCGACGAAAAGCGAGAAAATTTCGATACTTAGACGCGCGGGAAGCCGTCCTGGAGGTGAGGATGGAGACGCTAACCTTTTACGTCGTTAACTGGTACAGGCACTGATAAAGAGATAAAGGTGCTTACATCACGAATGGGAATGTATAAGCAGTGAGTAAACAAAGGGAAGCGGCAACGCATACATTAGGAGAGGCATGTGTTTGCCGATTTTCTTAGAGAAATGACGCGGGTATAGCCGGGGGGGGGGGGGGGGGGGTGAATCCCCCCTCCAGCAATTCCACTGGAACTTCATGATAAGAATAAACTGGAATTTTTCTTTCGAGTCGTTTCTCTCAATTCGTCGACCCCCTGTGGGAGCACCTTGTGCTGTCTCCGTGAGGGGTGGCACTTCCCGGGACCCTTGTATAAAGTTCTTCGTATACCGTGCCGTACTAGACTAAAATCGCTGATAACTCCTATTTGAATGTACGGAATCAAAAGGCGCCAAATAAAGCACAATCGCACGAGACATTGCTGCTAACGAGCATTGACGCCAAGGTCTGAAACACTAATTATACACAGAAACATTCATGAGTCGACTCACTAGACTGACTCGGGCTCAGATCGATCCATGAGTTTGAGTCTGAGTGAGACCGAAAGAGTAGCACTTCGTTCAGCGAGTGTGAGGGAAACCGGTTCAGAAGAATTTCAATGAGCCTGAGTTCGAGTAAGCGTTGTTGAGGAAAGCTTTGGTGAGTGCGAGTTCGAGTGAACACTAAGGGCAAAATATATTTCGTGAATAAGTCTGAGTGAGCTGATGAGGGTTGCGATCTGGGCTTGTTGGTATATGGAAGCATGACAATTGATGTGGTGTCTCGTTTCCAATGTGTTTTCTTTTGTCTTTGTACTTAGACTTCGCTTCCATCGAGTGAGCTTCACTGTATTTGCCGCCTATGGCAATAGGCACCGCTAATTTCGGCCTGCTGCTTCCTGTATATCGTGATCGAGGGGTAAAGAGGGGCAGGTGTTCTCGCTCTACCCTGCACTGTTTCGTAGGTGGGTGCGGTGGAACTGAGCGTATGGTATACCCCTCCAGATATGACATTTTTTGAGACGCCGTTACGAATACGTGGTGCTAGTCACGATTTTAGGAGCCCGGGATGTCGTGTGCTCTGGTCGTATGCTGTCGTAGTGGCTAGGCGTAACGCAGCCAGAACCACATATAGCATAGCCAGCTGTAGCGCATTAAACCTGTGATTGCGCCAGAGAGAATCCTTCCTCCTGTTGTTATGTTATGCGAGTGCATTGATGATCATATTAAGTAGGGAGTACTTTATGGGTCGAAGCTGTCATAAGCTGGCGTCGCTTGACGTAAAGCTGGCAAAATAACGCGTAAGAATTATAGAAAAAGAGGAAGCAAGCGAGAAATACAAAAAAAAACAGAAATCAGTGGCAAACTAGGAAGGAAGAGAGATATATAAAATAGAAATGAACAGAAATAATTCAGGAACTGGAAAACAGTAAAAGAAAGAAAAATAAAAAAATGAGAAAGACAAAACCCAAGAGAAACAAGAAAGGCTGCCCAGCTCAGCGCTTTCTTGAGGCTTAAGCATAGCTAGAGTGAAGCTGGCTCAATATTTTGAAACTGATTGATTGATTTGTGGGGTTTAACGTCCCAAAACCACCATATGGTTATGAGAGACGCCGTAGTGGAGGACTCCTGAAATTTTGACCACCTGGGGTTCTTTAACGTGCACCCAAATCTGAGCACACGCGCCTACAACATTTCCGCCTCTATCGGAAATGCAGCCGCCGCAGCCGGGATTCGTTCCCGCGACCTGTGGGTCAGCAGCCGAGTACCTTAGCCACTAGACCACCGCGGCGGGGCAATATTTTGAAACTAGATCCACATGTTAGAGAATAGTGTTCGGTGCTGCTGAATATGTACGTACACATTTCCCTAAGCCTATGTTTGAAATGCCTAGGTAGCTTTGTGTATAGATACAAGACATTAACGTCGGCAAGTGGTAGGACGTTTTGTAACCTGCACTGAAATACTATTTAATAAACCATCAGATACTACTGGGGACTCACTGCGCTCTATCGAATATGAGAATTATCCTATAATTTTCAAGAATGGGGTGTCGAAGTTCGTAATTTCGCGTTTGTCAGGTTTTGCATTAATTTGTTGCTGCAAATGTGACACCTTGTCGCGTCGCATCGCAAAAGAAAGAAAATCGATCGTGCCAAAAAAAAAAGTAAGAAAGCAACAAAGGGTGACAGCAAGAGTGTTAGCGAGTATACACGCAAATATTTATACTTACAGGCTAAGACGACGCTGAATTGGGAACGCAACACTTCGAAGAGTCGTTTATGGAAATAGGTCGAGTGCGCAGTGGGATAGTACCATTTACATTTCTACATATGAATAAAAAAAGGCATTGTACTACGGACCGGGATGGGTTACTGAGCATTAGAGCCTGCATAAAACTCACTTGTTTCATGATGTTGCACAGAGGCAATGACTTAATAAGTTGCGTTATGCATTATACTATTAATGCCACGTGCCTGTTGCTTTCTCTGGTGTGCCTTGCGGAAGTTTGCGGCTAGCCTTACGGATGCTCTTCGGCCGCTACACTGTATACAAAACGGACACCCCGTGTGTTCGTACTGACGGTGCCATTGTGTTTTGGAAGATTATGTAAATTTCGATGATAAATGCACACTTATGTGGTAGTGAGCTTCCAACACCGGAAAGCACTCGCGTTGTGCAACGTTAGAAAGAGAGCAAAGTGAACAGAGCATTAGTTGTGAGTACCATTGATCTTTTGTAGGTTGCTGCATGACAGCTAGGCTTGCAGAAAAACAAAAAAGAACAAAAACACTTCAACAAGTAACAGTTGCTAACCATAGAATGTATGTAATTAAACAAAGGCATCGTAAGTAAAAAAAAACCACCGATAATAATGATACCACCTAATGAGAATTCTCTGCGCAGCTTCGGGTTGGGGAAGGACTAACTGTGAAGCTTTGGCTTTCCGCAATGTTTCAACTATGCCGTAATCATAATTTTTTTTTGAATGAGGACACCATCCCGCTACACCATTATTCATTTCTGTGTGGATAAGACAGATACGCGCTAAATATCTGTATGTATCACGTGCACACTGTTGATGCTGCATGCGGCCGTCAGCCCTTTGCAGTGGTTGGGAGGCATCAAACCAAAAACTCGCAGCGCAGCTGACATCGCGTGGGGACCAGTCGTTATTTCACTCTTCTACACAAAGACCATTGATCTACCTGAGCAGAGGTGCATAGCCATTTGTTTGGGGTGGCTACCTGCCCTCCCATATCAGAGTATGACGTACCCTGAATCGTTAAACTTTTTTTTTTTCTAAACACAACGCTATTTCTCGCTGTACATGACGCATGTACAGGGTCTTCTTTAAAAGGAGTTTAAAACCGCATCGTGGCCCTGAGGCCGAATATTTGACTGCCACATAGGGAGCTTGATTTCAAATCGCCCTAGAACCTGGATATTTTTTCCCGTTTTATTTTCTTTTTTTTTTTTGGTTATCGGTTACACCACCAAATGCGATGGCAACGCGCTTAACGCTGATACGTGCGTCAAAGAACTGTATTCGAAAAAAATTCCCGAATTTCATAGTTGCTGATCAATAGAAGCAGGTCATCGAACACGAACATATTAAGTCAGAAATGTCGTGTACGAAAGCTAACCGTGACCAGCGCCCGTCTATTTAAAGGAGTAAAAAAACCACTTCATTCTGCATTCAACGAGCCATTTTTTTTTCTTGGCTTAATTTTAGAAGTTTGAATCTACATAAAAAAAGCACGTCTTTAGTTAGGTCAGTTAAGAAAATACGGGATGGGCTGGTTCACCTATGACAAACTCCAACGGTAGTGAATATAGGCACAAAGCTGTGTGATTGTACATAACTCAGTTATTATAGATGATCTGTCTAAACATTTATTTGTTTACGTATACTCAGTTATTTTCCATTGCTCGCTGCGTCGTCCTCAATTTAAGCTTAACCCTCTTTGTAAGTCTCCAGGTTTCTGCTCCGTAGCTAAGTACCGGCAAGATACAGCGAGCAATGGAAATAAAAATGGTAGGTGTAATTTTAAGAGACAAGAAGAGAGCAGAGTGGATTAGGGAACAAACGGGGGTTAAGGATATCATAGCTGAAATCAAGAAGAAGAAATGGACATGGGCCGGGCATGTAGCGCGTAGACAGGATAACCGCTGGTCGTTAAGGGTAACAACTGGATTCCCAGAGAAGGGAAGCGGGTTAGGGGGAGACAGAAGGTTAGGTGGGCAGATGAGATTAAAAAGTTTGCGGGTATAAATTGGCAGCAGCAAGCACAGGACAGGGTTAACTGGCGGAACATGGGAGAGGCCTTTGTCCTGCAGTGGACGTAGTCAGGCTGATGATGATGATGACTCAGTTATTTTACGCACCTAGTTATCTTGAGTCGCTTGATGCATCCGTGTCGCCAAACAGTGTATACTGTGTAATTATCTGTGGCGTGTCAACCTACATTTGCCCCCTTCTTAACTGACAGTGTCGTACAGTGGAGTAGCTAGAGAGAAAGAGGCCTAAACCTTCCTTCGGAATCTTTAAAATTTTGCCTGTTTCCATATATATATATATCTATATATATATATATATATATATATATATATATATATATATATATATATTTACAAAACGCACGCATGAACTTTCATAACATATGGTTCAACTTCCCGTCCCCCAATCGCCCCCCTCCCCCCAATATATCTGGCTAGCTACGCCACTGATGTCATATGTTAACTTCTTCGGCTTCATTCGGGGTGAAAACTAGCAAAGCCTGCGACACCCTATTCTCTTCCTTATATAGGACACTCTAATCCGGCACCCGCTCTGTCACACCACTGCAGTTACTTTTTCGTTGCCTAATAAGTGACGGTGAATTAAAAACACATTATTAGGGAAGTACAATTTCGCAATCCCGAAAGCACCACAGTTACAGCGACGCGATGCTTGGTAAGCTAGAAAACAGGCGATAAGAAAACGCGAGTGGAGACGACACCTTGAGATCTCCGCAACAAACAACCATGACGTCATAAAATTCAAGGCGACTACTGGGTCCTAGGTAGCTTCCAAAGAATGAAACTGGAGTGCGTTGTTATCTGTGGGCGTCATATATACTTAGCATACGAAGTTTCTGAAAATTTCGTCGAGACAACATTTCAAAACTACAAAAAAAATACATTTCGAAATTTCTTACGTCACGCACGGAGCTTAGGGTGCGAAATTTAAAAATGAATCTTCAACCTTGATTTCCTCCGCTAATAATGATTTATTACAGTGAAACCTATGTCATTAGAATTCTCAGAGGGCAGTTTATCAATCTCAACCAAGTCGTTGTTTCTCTTTAGCGTTCCTTCGAGTTCAATTCTCTCGTTTCCCACGCGCTGCGGTGCTGCTTATCGTGGCAGAGGTATACAGCGGGTCCCGAGCGAGGAGGATTAAGAAAATTGCTGGAGTGAAAGTGGTTGCGCAGAAGCGAAGCCGCTCCTTTGGCAAGATGGCGGCTGTGGCGGCCATCTTACTAGGGGCATGATAAAGCATCACCGTTCAGCGATTAAAAACGGAGCGTTACCCTCGCACGCCCGACGAGTTTAATGTGGGAACTCTTTCGGGCCATATATTGCTCCAAGTGCGCCTTACAGTTACTAGTTTTTCTTAGTGAGCCTCTAATTGGCAATGTTCTTTAAAGATTCAGTCATCCATACTCGTTTTTGTGTGTTATTTCGTCGGGAACGACTGTCTTTTAATATAGAACTAACGCAGCATTTACATAACATATCAAAGCCACCTGATCTTTAAGTGGACATCATCAGAAAAGAGCGTGTTTCCGCCATCTTGGCCGTGGCAAAAGCTGGCTTCACTTCTGCTGGCAAGGCATTGCGGAGTTTCCACTCTAGCAATTTTTCTTTAATCCTGCTTGGTCCCGAGTCGTTACAGAGTTGCTACTAGTCACAGGAGAGAGTGCGAGACAAGTCAAATTGTATAGGGACCGAGTTGCGTGTCCATTACATGGCCCGTCCGACACGGCGGCTGGCGTTTCTGCACTGACCCGCCAGGCTGGCTCTCAGCGGTGCATCGCAGTACACGGCGTGACCATTGCCGCTTCACGTTCAAAATCGAATGAGGCAATGCCTTTCGGGACCGCGCAGTGGGCGTGCTGGCGATGATTCGGTTGCGCTGCCATTTCTTTTGTCCGAGAGGCTCGTCGACGCAGCCACCATGCGTGCGTTGGATGGCCGACTCGAAAGAAGAAGGATGAGATAGAGGAAAGGGAGGAGGACGGGATGCCGCCGCAGTTTACGACACTGCACGCTCGGCGGACGTACTTACGCAGTCTGGGGAGGAAACAAAGGACGGAATCTGGCTGTCGCAACGAGGCGAGAATCACGAGCGCGCCGCGGAACGCGGTAGCCGTAGCTTTTATAGCGCGGCGCTTTATGAGCCGCGGCTCGTGTGACAGCTCCATCTCATCGCCAGCACGTGGCGACGAAAACGTGCCGGGAGATTTGTTCGGGTTCCCTGGATATCTTGGTACATCGACAGTTCCGTGAGCATCGCGTTGCGATGCGTTTGAGTGCGGTGGGAAAACATGTGAGAAGTCAGTGGCCTTAGGTGGCCTTCACACCTGGTCGGTCCGTCGCTTTCCACACTCCGTGGCGTCATCTTGCTCCTTTCGTCGCTACTCTTTTAACGTGCTCTTATAATTCAGTTGTATTTACACTTACGCAAACACACCTCGAACAATTGTATGTCCTTTTTTTACGTTAATAGAGGAAAACAATGTATGCTTGTATACTGTTACATGCGTCGATTTGACAATGTATTGCTAGCCTGTACATGCCCGTCAATTGGCGTTTGTTTGAAGCCTATAGTGAACATAATTAGCACCGCCCTAGTTAAAAGAGCACGATATATATTAGCTGTTTAAAAAGCTCATTGTCATTATTAAAACCAAGATTTGGTGAATTGGATTTTTTCTCCTACAATCAATCTCTGTACGTAAAGTTTAAATCTTCTCAATTATCTGTATGGCGAGCTTCAATGTTCCATATCAAGTCTGTTCCTTTCATAATTGACATAAATGATCCACCACGTAATATTCCGGTTCTTATCCGCATGTACGCTGATGGTTGTGTTTTACTGTATATACGATTTAAAACACTAATGATCGCATCGTTCATAATTACTCATTTGCGTCCGATTCAATCATGGTTTGACACTTGGCGGATGCGAATTGTCTTCCGTAAAGCTGTTCATATGTGATCTCCTAAACGTGATCCAGCTACTTTTAGCAATTAGTTTGATGGGTGACCTGTACAGAGGAAAGCTATATGCTGTCTATTGTGGAAATGACAGGTATTTTTCACCTACTTTACACCGTCATTATCTTCCAGCTTACTAGTCTCTGCAGTGTTCTCGACTTCACGTTAAATTTTGAAGTTTTCTAACACTCTCATTGATTCTTCAAGATTTACTTGAATGAGCATATATATCACACTCTATAAACCAACATCCACCACGTATCATCTCGGAGCTAACAAGTATCCTTTTAGTCACCCAACTAGTACGTACAAAAATCATGTTATATCGTTACCCCTTGCTGAATTTGTCTTGTATGGTAAGAACCATCGATCTTTATGTTCAATTACATTTGTGTTGTTTTGTAACTTTATTTTTATACCTCCACCCCCGCGATAAACCTTCAGGCGTGTAGTACGTTTAAACAAAGAAAGAAAGAAGCAAACAAATAAATAAACAAATAAATAAATAAATAAATAAATAAATAAATAAATAAATAAATGAATAAATAAATAAATAAATTGGCACTCAGTTTCTCTGATTGAAGCACGCGCTAGATTCTTACTAAAGTGTCTATGCTTTTTACCGAAATGGATGTTTTTTTTTTTTAAGGGCAGACCTTTAAGCCCGAAAACATTTGCATCGAAAGAACAAAAAAATTTTACTGCATTTGTTATGTTAATGACGTTCAACACGACATTTAACCTGGGTTAGTTGGTTTGTTTTCTGCAGTTCCGTTCGTTCTCTGCAGTTGTTATTCTTCGTCATCTCTTCACATAGAGCTCTGTATCCGTTTCTCAGTACTAGGGTTAAACACGGATGACATAAATTGAAACGAGCCAGTGGAAAAAACACCAATGTAAACTGCGGTACAACCCTGCGCCTTTACTGATTTCGCGTTTCGTTTTCATTATTTTTGTTTTTGCGTTGTGCTACTCGCGGTAAGCATTATTTGCTAAACGATTTTGTTTCTACTCACTTCCCGCTGGCTTCGTCTCATAGATGGTCAGGATGACGACAGATGCGTCAGTGCGAACAACTGAACCCTCGAGACCAAATTTAGACCGTGATAAACAGTGGTAATTAAACTTGGCGACAAGCTTGTTACATAGTCTGTACCCCTTTACACGGTGACAGTAATCACGTGCGCATCGCTCGAGTAAACGTAAAACCCAATTGTTAAAAAAAAAAAAACGAAGCACGTATTCAATAAATTCTACCAAAACTGTAGTGGCTGATGAAACTCAAGGAAGGGAGGGTAGAGAGCAGTAAGAAACAACGAGAAAAGTTCACAACCGCACCCTTTTATATTTATTGGCTTTATAGGATAATTTTCACTTGTTTAGGTCAGATGAATACAAGCACTGCTTTCAGTATAGATGTGATTCTTTAATTCACGTATAGGAAATCGTGTATCATAGAAAAGTGCGTATACTGAAGCACGAAGTAAACAGAAAACTTCAGCAGCCTCTATTATGAAAGAGCATGTGTTTGGGCATGTCGGTAATTCATGTTCACTTTTAGGACACACATTAAGAACAAATACAAGGGGAAAGTGCTGTACCTCCATCGTTCTTTTCAGTCTTTATTCTTACTGTACCCTACAAAACAGAACTCACAGTTTCGTTTAGTTTAACATGTAACAGAGGATTTCGACAGCCCCTGAAACAAGTAGACAATGTATGCGGTCGACTACCGTCCCGACAGGTTGGCGCCAAATTTACAAAAACTACAATCGAGAACGAAAGATTATATAAGAGCCTCATAAAATCGGAGAGTTTTCAGTTGTAAGCTGTAATCGGCTTACATGGAGGCATGTGCACTCGGAGAATGCCACCTGTGGCCTTAAATCGCGTGGTGGTGGGGATTATGGCGTCTCGTGGAGGCAAGAGGAAGTCCTCTGGAGGCGAATACTTAACGCTCACTCATACGCACATGAGGGCCGAACTCGTGATGATGTCACTGGATACCGTGGTCGCCAACAGAAGCGGAAGTACACCCCGCCCCCCCCCCCCCCCTTTTTTTTTTTCCACGCGCAAGCGCCCACGAACACAATCCGAACGAAAGTGACATCAAGTGAACTTTATTACAATTTTTCAATCAGTGCGTTAATATTTCCTTCGTCTGGAGAAAAATCGACCATAAAACAATTAGAGATACCAGACAATTAGCTTAGGGCACCACAAAAACAAACACCCGAATAGCGTCAATTTTCTGGGGCGACACGGTCCTTGCATTGGATAGCGTGTGAGAACTGGCGTTATTAGCAGCTATAGTAAGACAGTGCTAACGAGACGTCCCCCACGGTCTATGCATTCCACTGCTGTAGCTGCCTCTCATAAACGGTCAGAACAATTTCTAGAAGCGCACGTTTCAAGCGATAAATGATTACCCACCGTTCAAGCAGCACACTGTCAAAACGTTTGTCTGTTTCGGTAAATCCGGCCAGAAAAGATGGGAGAAAGACTACCCTCAAACGAGGATGCACCGCGTTTTCGTGCTTGTTTAAAATACTAAACGCATACGTTGCTGGGGTTTGCAGTGGGATGCAGTTACATGAAACGGGGTATAGTTCACCGATTGCGGGCATCGCGTAGAATTGTCACCCACGCTTCAAGAAAGATCCAGCTTGAATAGGCGAGTCTGAATTTCGTATCTACCTGCTTGCTGTTCACATTGCAAGCGCGTTTTAAGTGTCACGGCCGTCGTCGGCATACGAGGAACGTCCCTGTAGGCCATCGAAAGAAACAAAGAAAGGAGCGTAACGTAAACACGACTTCGTATCCATCGACGACGCGTGCAAACGAGTCGACCCCCGACGACGACGCCCTGGCACCGCACAGCGTGCGTCCGCTTGTCGCGACGTCTCCCGCCGCGCACGCGAGCGTAGTATAGCCCTCAAGTACGGCAGTCGGATCCCCTCATCCGCGCATCCGCCGGACAGCGGTCGATGAGTCGCTCACGCCGATCGCATCAGGGACGCGTCTCTCCTGCGTGCCGGCGCGGCAAAAACGAGGAAACAAGCTCGCCACCGGCGTCATGCGGCGGAGGCCAACTTTCTACTCGGTTTCCTTTCCCCTGCGGCGTGGCTGCAGGGGCGGATGATGACCGCCCACTCTGCCATAACGGGTCGCCTGCCTCGGGGCAGCTGCGGCTCCTCCTCGCCCGCGACCCTCATTCACTTACTGTGCTCGCTCACCTTCGCACCTCTCGCTTCCCCCCCCCCCTCCCGCTTCTTGCCTTCACGAAGCCACCATCAGTCTCGATTGAAGTATGCAGATGTACTGTGATCCCTGAAAAACTAGAGGGGAGTCAGGAGAGAGAGAGGAGGCTCGAACGTGGAGTGTTCTTTAGACGGACTACCCGGGCTCGTCGCAGCGACTTGCTGGTAACATCTTGTTGTTTTCGCTCGGCACCCATAGGTAATGGAGAGTGAGCGCGGAAGAAAGGAGTTTGGTTGCTTTTCATACTTTTTCTTTTCTTTCTTGAATAGAACGGTGCAGACGAAGGCACGCGAGAAAGAGGGTGTGGGGTCTAGGGTTAGGAGCTCTTCCACCTTCACAATCGTGGTACGCCACTCATGCATGCGCGTGGTTCTTTAAGGCTTCGGGGGTATTGCGCAATGTAGGACAGAGGCAGCTGATTGGCGGCGCCAGGAATGCCGATGGTCGGGTGTAGCTCTATAAAAACGGAGATGAGCCACGCTGTGGAGTCGTCCGCAACAACTTGCCTCTAGTGCTTGCCCCTACCTCCCGATTCGCTCCCCGAGTGCCCGACTCTTGCAGACATGCACAAGGTGAGTGCGTCAACCGGAAACGACAGGGCGCCGACGACACACGGTTCCGTTGGATTTGAAAGCCGCCACCCCCGGTTCTACGTGGTTCCTCGAAAAACCGCGCTCCTTGGGATTACGCCACGCGGTTCCCACCGGCCGCGATTCGTCGTCGTTGACGCGCACTGGTCATGCGCGGTCATCATTCTCTTTGCTAATTATCTCGGAACCTTTATTCGCAGTTTAGCCGCATTACCACCTATGATCCTCCTCATCCGTTTCACTTAAGAAACGTTTGCATACGTTTTCGCGCCATATTCAATCTATCAATGTTTCGAAACCTTAGCCAGTTTACTGTAGGCTTTAAATGCAGTCTTCATAGCCTGTTACCGAGTGTCTCTAAACCATACTTGACGAGTAATTGTCACCGCACTGACGAATCAGCTTGCATCCCACATTTCATTTCCTAGCCTACGTTCAGGCGACATTGATACTTATCAAGTGTGAATATCCGAACGAGTTATTGTACATGCGTGATAGTACTTTCAATAGCACATGCATGTTCAATATTGTATTGATCGCCTATATTGATTGTCATCAATTGTGTCTGTAATCGGCATCGTTATTGAGGAAAACGATGCAAAGCTGTACATTCAGGTTTTATGAATCTTTCTCACAACTTTCCTAAAAACCACGGTCCTCCACGAAGTTTTTATTCATGTTGCTGTTGAGTTGTGTGGTCACACTGTATTACTTATTCGGTGTCTTATACCAAAGTTGTTGTAGAAAGTCTAGACAGGTCTCGTATTTACGACATCATTGTTAATACTTCACTGACACATGATTACACCCTTGCGAAGCACAAGCTTCACAACAAATCACAAAAACCTAGACTGTCACTTGTCAGATTACTAGACACAGCCTTGTCATCACTACTTTCATACTTAACTTGAAGATGCGTTCACATAGCGCTGTCATACTGTTATGGAGGTGAAAAGACTTGAGTTAACGCTTAATGTTAAGCCAATCACTCGTGGTGTGCAGCCGCTGACTGCAAACGATTAGCTAACAGCAGCAAAGAGAGGTCAGGTGATTGCCGCAAAGTAAACCCCACATTCAAGGAAAGATGGATCCGAGGACGCCGAGGACACGGACGAGGGCAAAATTACAACTATGTTGGAAGTTTACGCTCGTCCGTGTCATTTGCGTCCTTGCATAGCTTTCGCGCAACCGTATTTCCTTGCAAGTACGAACCAACAAACCCGGTGGAAAGCGTTGTTAAATGCCACCTTTGTAGTGTACGCATAATTGTCGTTCGTTGTCATTTCTTTTTATTAAATAAAGGTTTCTTGTAGAAGCGGCCAAACATCTATTCAGTATATAAAAATGCTTATACCGTATCCTGAACAACAGAACAACATTGCGTTTCTTCGACAGAATCTTTCGCGAAATTTTTAAAACCCTTTGTAATAGCCCACAAGATAGAGTGTACTTGCACGATCCAGTTAGTCACATCCGTTTAATCAGTATGTGATCATTACAAACTGTTTTACTCAACTTTAACAAAACCGTGCGCTAAATGCTCTGTACGTTTGCTTTCTTCCAGTTCGTTATTCTCCTCGCCTTCATCTGCGTCGCCGTAAGTGTACCTGTCTTTTTTATTCAGTGTTTCATACTTTCAGTTACTTAATCGTGAAAATAATTTCTACATTGAGCTAAATTAAGCTCACAAGTTGATATAATGAGAGAAGACAACAGTTAATTAAGAAAAAAAAAAGAGAGGTTGGCATGCTCAGCATGCCTCTAGCACGCTGCTCTTCATTGTTGTGGGGACAAAGGTTGAGTAGGTGGTAGAGAGTGGTATGATGACAGGTGACTATGGTATAGTACAACGAGTTACTTTACTAAACACTGGTATTGGGGGGCAGGATGACAAGTGACTATGGTATAGCAAATGAGTAACTTTACTGCACACGTTGTCATTTGCGAGGATTTGCTCTGCGCACAGATGCCTTCACACAGCACAAAACATGCTCTATAGACGAGCATCTCAGCCTGTGTCATTCATCTATAATACAATTAAATGTCCTTAGGTTTGATTTGATTGATATGTGGGGTTTAACGTCCCAAAACTACCATATGATTATGAGAGACGCCGTAGTGGAGGGCTCCGGAAATTTTGACCACCTGGGGTTCTTTAACGTGCACCCAAATCTGAGCACACGGGCCTACAACATTTCCGCCTCCATCGGAAATGCAGCAGCCGCAGCCGAGATTCGAACCCGCGACCGGCGGGTCAGTGTGTCCTTAGGTTTGCCGCCTATGGATGACATGTGCAAATGATAAAAATGCGGTATAGCGAATGAGCACCATATTGAAACATAAAGGTAATGATGTAATCACAGTTAATGTTATGATGAAATTAAAGGGAACCTAATCAATTATCACTTTCCGCAAATGCACAGCGGGGTTAACTGAAGTATGCAGTGAAGCCATGCGCGTATCTAATTATAAGGTTCCTAAACGGTAACACATACGGGAGCGTTTTATCTTTATCTTCACCTAAATTTGTGCGCAACTATTGCCATAGTGGAGCACAAGCAGTCTACTCTCAATCGTAAACTTTTTTTTCTAAACACTTAATTAAGGAAACACGTTGTTGTAACTATCACCGTAATTGCTACCCCAGAGCCTAAAATGAATGATAGCGAAACTGTCAACTGCTAGCATAAGCAATAACTTCATGTGTTTGATAGGTGCGAAGTCCATCACTACGTAAATGCTTCAAAATTATTATTTGAACCGATACACAGGCAACATTACGTTGAGAGAACGCACAGAGAACACACTACCCATGCGAGCACACTTAGAGTCCCTTCGGAGTCATTTTCGCATACATAAATAACAAATAAAGGCTGTAGACTGACAGGCAGCTCACAGAGAGGTAACCAAAAAAATCGTCCTGTTTTTCATTCTTCTCTGAGACATCGGAAAAAGAAAATAGAGAAATCAGAGAAAATGGGGAGAAGGGGCAAAGTAAAAAGAGCAGTGAACTGATTGATACGTGCTGGACTGCGCCACATGTAGGAAGCGAAAACGCAAGTGCGGTTACCTCAGGAAGCACAAAAATGTTTTTAATACCTCGGTACACAAATCAATGAATTCAGGACACAATTAGGCCAAGGAAAGCATAGGGAACATTAGCTGTTGTGTTTAACAGTAGTGTAGTAATTATGACGCTAATTGAAATATAGTGCATGAAAACTCACCCTTTTCGGTGGTGGACGCTCGCTAACTCTCGGAGGAATTTTCATGTACCAAAACACATAATGGAGTTGACATGGAAGTGCCTCTCGTTTCAACTAAATCAGCACTGAATGCGTGATTTGGAGGTTAGACTGCAATTCAAATCAGTAATCGGTGATTCGAATCAGTGTCGGACGCGTAATTCCAAATACTACACTAAAGCTAAACAACAGTTAATGTCTCCTAACTCTTATGCTTACTTCCACTTACCTAACTGTCTGATCGATTTATTTGTTTGTGTATTTTGAAAAGACGAGCTCGTAGAATGAAAAAAAAAAGGCCATTCCGTTCATTTATTGTCATATGGGCTGATAGGGGGCGATGATGGTCTTCTAGCAGCACCCTCACGGAAAGCGGCTGATCGTTTAAAGAGCTTGCCTTAGAAGGATAAGAAAAGTCCGATAATTGCACACCCTTTGCTCAGAAGCCCTAAAAGCGTTAGTTTGAGTGAGTATAGCAGTTTACAAGGAACATGCAGTAAAAAGAAAAGAAAGTAGCAGCTGCTCCAGTCACCAGGTGAAGCCGGTTTGGCGGAACGATCGAGTCATTTGCGTATATCGCGGGCATACCGGTGGAGGCTGCTCTTAGACCTTTGACCTGCGGTCAAACGGGCAGGTTGGAGCACTGGTGAAACCAGTCTGCGGCACTAATGAATCTGGTAATTCGCGTTACGGCGTGCACGTGATTCAACGCGCGTCCTTGCAAGGTTTAAGTCCTTCATTCTCCATGCTGTGCACGTGCAGTGGTTTCCTCGTAAATGAAACCAATAACCGTCGTGTTTTTGAAAACAGAAGAAAGATAAAGTTGCGAGAGACGCAGGTCGGATATCTAGATTACGAGTCCTGGTTATGAAAAAAAAAAAGAATTACAGTTCGGGAACAGCCTTCAGTATGCTGGCTCACTGCCGCATAGGAGAGTGGGGGATTGACAGAAAGCCAGACAGGTTAGCTAGCTTTTCTCTAGAAAGACAGAAACAAAGATAAGCAGCAAAGCGAAGAGTGATTAACCAAACGCACGCCCAGTTTTCTGCCAAGCACTGGGACAGAGAGATATAAAAGGCGACAAGAGGGACAAGATCATGACCCACTGGAGTGAGCACACCAGTTCTACAAGCGTCCCCCTGTCTTTAGGCTTGATGATTGCAGATCGGTTAGAAATCCAGACTGTTTAGATTTTTAACCTTCGAAGGCGGATAACCGGATTAAACGAAATGGACCGTCGTATAACTCTAAATGAATCACGGGCATGCTCTGCATGGGGGCGCACACTATTTCACTGCAGGGTGTACGTAGAGACGATAAAGCCATTCTCACTGAGTGCTCCTTACGCAGTATCTCTTTCTACCACTTAAGAATTAAAGCTTTATGACACGCTTGAGCACCCAAAAAAGCTTTTGCCTTAAGCGCAGGGACCAGATCGAAAGCCTTGCAATGTCCTTCATTGATTCTAACCGCTGTTCTTCCCCTAAAAAGGAGAGAGAATACAGGAAAGACAAGGACGTTAAATAGACTTTCACCAGTTCGCTACACTACACGTGGGGAAAGGTACAACGAGGCAAAAAGGAGAGAGAGAGAGAGAAACGAATAGTGCATGCAATTCACAATGCAGATGCATGGTGCAGCGTATCCCAAACGTGGTCGCTTAAGTGAGTGGCCTTCAAGTTGGTTTTCTTTTCCTCAAACTTTCGCAGGCTGCGCAGAGGGGTGGCTTCAACGCGGTGCAGGAGAACTACCCTCCGATCCCGTACTCCTTCAACTACGCCAGCCAGGACGCCGAGGGCTCGCACACGCGAGAGGAGAGCGGAGACGGCAACGGACGCGTGACGGGCCGCTACACCATGACGCTGGCCGACGGCCGCACCCGTACCGTCAGCTACACGGCCGACGAGAACGGCTACCGCGCCGAGATCGTCACCAACGAGTTGGGCACCGAGTCCAAGAACCCCGCCGACGTCGTGATCCAGTCTAGCGCGCCGACCGGACCAGAGGCCGCCATCGCCAACGAGGGCAACCGTCCCCGCGCCCCCGCCGGTCCCAGGGCGGGCTGAGCAGAACGTCTCACCCTTGAAGCGAGCTTCGCCTCGGAACACCTCCGCTTCCCCGGCGTGTGATTCCGTGTTACGACTACGGAAAGACCCCCGCGCCAGGCGAGAGCGCCAGGCGCGTTCCCTGTCGCTCTGCCGGGCGTTGTAAATTTTTCTTCCTCCTTCTCGGTCGTCCTTTCTCATTCCGTCCTCCCACGTTGTCCCGTGTCTGTTGTTCCTCGTGTGTCACCTCGACGCCCTTTTCCTCCGCGTGTTGAATGTGGGGTTGGGTATGCGTATCCTTTGTACTCGTCGCTTTTCCGCCGCCATTGCGAGTGAAGACACCTCCCCCACCTCTGTTTAAAGCGTGCCAAAAGCATCGCTCCGGGTTTCGAACTGCCGCTTTCTTTCCTAGCGACGCTCAAGGACCTGCTAACGCGGTGTGGGTGCCACGCTTGCCTTGCCATGGAAGCGGGTTTCCTGCCTGCCGCTTTGTCTAAAGGGTGTCACCTGCGTTGCCGTCGTTGTCGTGCGGTATTCTATAGTGACCGCTACTTTTGTAGTCGCCTCACATGCCCTTCCGATCACTCCTATTCACCTCTCCTTCATTCCTTCATTACAGCACGTGCCAAGGTGCGCGGTATCAAAGCTGCCTTTCGTGCTGCGCTCATGAGTGTTTCGTCTCTCACGTCTCGTTTTCACCATGTCATTGCCGGCTGCACGAGACCGTCGTTTGTCCTGTTCCCCGCGTCTTTTCACTGCTATGAATATATTAAAAAAATAGTCCTACTTCTCGAATCGGGTTGCCTCTTTTGTGTAACTGTTGAGCACAATAAAGAGTGGTACTCATGTTCCACTTTTCTGGTGTCTTATTTCCTCTCAATCGCTGAAAGTCGAGGGATCGAGTCCCGGGTGCTTTTCGACAGAAACGAAACGCCGAGAGGACCACGTACTTACATTTAGGTGCACGTTAAGATGCCCCTAAATGGTCTCTGAGAACATAAAGAACAACAACACAAGAGCGCATTATTTTCTCTTGTCGTTTCTAGTTTTCCCGGCTCATTTCGTGACGTCAAAATGAGCGACTAACGTGACGTCATCAAGGCAAATGCTCTCCATTGGTCTATACACCAGAAATATCAGTTTGAATCGCCTACTACACTGCTTAGTCATAAAGCTTCCTACCCGTTCTTCATCTCGCGCAGCAACCATGCGCGACCAACTGATTGATTTGACTTCGTTCTGTGTGTTTCCGACTGCGCAACAGTAGAATCTTGATAAGCTTAACGCTTAGTGCTGCTTTGTATACTTGCTTTATGAACAAAAAATAATAAGTGGCGAGGGGGTAGCATCGCCAGCAGGAAGGTTAGTGATGCTAAAAAGAAACTGCTCTCTCATCCGTGGACTCGGGAAAAAGTTAGGGGCCCTTTAAAGAAGCGCACATGGTCGAAATTCATGGAGCCCTCCTATACGAGGTCTCTCATAATCATATCGCGCTTTCAAGACGTTCAATATCATTAATTCTATTCTCCTTGGTGAAAGCTAATTATTGACAAATCAGCGCACCAACTTCGTCATAGTAGAAGACGAGAAGATGTGGTTCTCAAAGAACTTATTGTTAATGAACGACTGCATAGTGCGCAGTGCCATTACAAGATACGCTATCCTGTGAGCATGCTTATCTCCAGAGGTGCCAGCAGAACACAATACAGCTCGCTTGAATGCGTCACATTAATATCAGTAAACTTGCATACCCGGAAAAGCGAACTTATTTGGGGCTATCGGGCATTTCTTACTTTCGATAGCAACCTTCTTTCTTATGAAAGAACAATGTCTGCGTGGATGAATGAGGTTCAGTGCAGAGCACTTTGCGAGTTTCCAGCACTGGTGTTTCCAGCGGCTCGTACAAAGATAGATCACATTTCTGTCAGACAAAAGCTGCTGTTGAAATTACCATAGGCTGTACTTGCGAACCTACTGCAGTTACCGCTTTTCGGTAAACAATTCGAATGACCACGCTATTCCAGTAATTTTAAGGACCTTCTGGATTTTGCAAATTTATGTTTCACATAGATGACAGAAATACACTGCTGAGATATCCACTGAATGAATTGGAATAAAGCTATTGCGTTAAAGAAAATGAGGCACGTTGCTAACAATCAATGAATCATTTTCTTGAAACAGCATATATTTTCTGGTTCCCACATAATAGATGAAAAAGAGAAATTATCCTATGAAATATACAAGTGAACATTTATAGACCTGTGTCGGAATTTCCTAAACATCATAAATTGAAGTTCTATAACGAGAAAATATTGTTAGAAATTGAAGCAGTCACCTCAGCATTACGACTTCCCTTTTTTTTTTTCAGAACTGACTTTTCTTTCAATATTTCTGAAGACAAAAGACTGATGAACGACAGGACAAGACGCTTGTACTGCTGTTGCAATGTTTCCCGTCTTCACATTGAGCTTGATAAATTTCTTAAGATAAATGTCCGCCACATAGCCCACTTGTCCATCTTCGGGCGTAACCATGGTGATATTACACTTGCAAAAATCCTAAACACAACTCTGCATAATATACCGTAGTGAAACATATTTGATTAAACAGATGCTTAAAGAATAATGAAAGAAGATAATTTCGAAGGCTCGTTTTCTTTTGTTTGACATTGCCTTAGTGAAAAGCAGCAGCTAATGAAGCCAAGGAGCCCACAGTGAATGTCGGTTGTACTGTTTCCAGTGCAGTGAAATAATAGTGATATTTTATTTATTTATATATCGCTCCTGCTGGCCATTATGCTGGCCCATGCAGGAGGGGCAAATACAATGACAAGGCATTCACAAAATACTAACAATGCAAGAAGAAAAACGTACAGTGCAAGACGCATGGGATTCACGACACAATTGCAAGAAATGTTTAAACACTAAATATTAGGAGAAGTGGTTTTCCGATTCTTTTGTAAAGGTTTCCGATTGTATGACGTGAACAGGTAAAGAGTTCCATTCTTTTATGGTGCGCGGAAAAAAACTGTTCAGGTGAGATTTGGTTTTGCCGAATCTAGGCGTGAAAGAAAAGCTGTGTCTCTGTCTAGTCGACCGTGTGTTTAGGGGCACTAAACAATGAGGCTTCTAAAGGCCAATTTTCCCATTTATTATGTTGTGCAGGAACTGTAGGCGACTAAGTTTACGGCGATGTTCTAGTGAACTTATTTTATTCTTAAGCATCAGAAGTGAAGGGGAATGTTCTCTTTTGTATTTTCCGAAAATAAATCCAACAGCCTTCCTCTGCACACGCTCCAAATTCATGATGTCTTTTTTGGTGTGAGGATCCCATACAACCGCTGCATATTCAAGTTATCAGTGCACAATTGCGTTGTATGCCAAAAGCTTTGTACTCGCCGGAGCTTTACTAAGCTTTCTTTTCAAAAACCACAACTTGCGAAGGCTGAAGAGCATGTAAGTGATATATGATCTGACAAAGTAAGTTTGTTATTAAATGTGACACCTAAGTATTTATACTGGTCAACCTCAGTTATTATGGTGTCGTTCAGAACGTAAGAAAATATGCTAGGTTCTTTTTTTCTTGTTACTCTTTCGTGTTATAGATGTGAAGAAAGTAAAAATACACCGAACCTCGAATTTTCTCGTAAGGGAAAAAGTAATTTAAGTTGTAGTGGTGTATTCAAGCTTGACAATGTTTGCAATATCTCCAGCATATCAGCTCTTCTCTCGGTTTGATAATTAGCCACTCCGTAGAATAATTACATCATTCGTACTCATCCATTTCTAAAAAAGTACGACCGATGACCCCTCGGGATTGGCGACAAGAAAACATTTTGCTGAAAGCAGACATTGCTACGAATATTGCTAGTCTTATAATAATTTTCGAGGTGTGACGTCACAAAGCCGTGATACGTAGCAATACGACTGTGAGTGATACTGTAGGGGAGGGATCCGGAAACTTGGAGCACCTGGGGTTCTTTTATGTGCACCTATATATTCAGGCACACGGGCCTCAGGCATTTTCACCTCCATCATCCCGTGACCTTCGAATCAGTAGTCTAGCACGACAACAACTAGACCACCGGATTACTATAGCGAATCATTTCGGCGAATGTTTCACTCGTGAGCGTCAATGAGAGTTTACAAGCAAACCGCAAGGAAAGAACAGAAGAAAATGATTTGCAGGAATTTTAACCAGCCTGAGAGGGCTGGTATGCTTACCCTACCTTACACCCTACACAGGGCAAAGGGTTGGGGGAGGTTTAAAGATAGAGCAAGGAGAGAGAGAGCACGCACGCAATGTTTCCATTTCCCCAGGCACCCGCTTTCTGTGTAGAGGCCTGTGTTAAATTTATTCGGAGCTGCCGGTGCCTGCTGTTTGACGCTGAACAACGGACAGCATGTTATTGGCTTAGAGGTGGCGTAAATCAAGCGCGGTGTTCAGACAAGTTGCGCTTATGGCCGGGGGGTGCCGCGACACGTCCACGTTGCTCACCGGAGAGTCCGCTAACATTACACAGTAGCCCCGCTTGAGCGCACCGGAATCATAACGGGAGAGAGCCATCACATTTAATCACGCGCACTTAAGGCCATGGCATGCGCTGACGTAATTTCTGCCCTTCTTGTCATTCCCCCCTGTGAGGAGGTGGCAGGCAGCACTCTGCCACCTCCTACACGTTACTTTCTCCCACCTCCTCATGCTCACGCGAGGAGAGGGGAGAGAGTTGGCGCGTGCGCACCGGGGGAGTGGACGCTCGCCGAGGGACGGACACAGTCACGAGCAAACGGTGCTTCGCGTCTGAAGGAAAGATGCATTCTAGGAGAGCCCAAGCTTTAAGCCGCGTGTACCCACAATACAAAGGCGAGAATGCATCGTAACCACTCGTTTACACAGGCACGTTATATGAGCACAGCATAGCCTTGTTAATACAGTATAGCCGGGTGGTAGGAAAGGGAGGTTAGAGTGACAGAAAGGATACAGTAACGCCAGGCCAGCTCCACAATGCCTTCTGCTTTGGCCGAAGGTGCACCAACTTTTGCTGCTTTGTGAACTGACCGGCACATTTCTCGTTGGGTCTTCGTGACCATTTAACGTGGAGATTATTTAAAGCACCATAGTAGCTCGACATTGGGAGAGCGTGTTTAAAAAAAAAAGCGGTTAACAACTTAGAGTACTTGCTACTCTACTATGGGACAGCATAAAGCCATCACTCGTGGGCCTCACGCTCGATGAGGCCGTGTTCTAAACGATGAAGGACAGACTCTTTGCCCAGAAATGTATTAGAGCGTCACTTGTAGGATGACTGCCAGTTGGGCGTGTTGGTAAAGGTTCATGATGAAACAAGCGCTAAAAATACACACACTCAGAGAGGACACAGACAAGCGCGTGTCTGTGTCCTCTCTGAGTGTGTGTATATTTAGAGCTTGTTTTATCATGAGCGTTACTTGTGTTTAGAAATAGTGGGTAACGATATAAAGTACCAGGTACTCTACTATGGGAGAGCTAAAAGTGGTCCCGTGGACCTCACTCTTGATGAGGCCATATGGACGAAAACAGCTTCGAAAGAGCTCAAGAACAAGCGTGGGCAATAGTCACTGTAATTAGGAAATGACAACCAGGTACCATCAATCTGTTTAGAAAGTGTTGTTAATGATTAAGAGTACTTGATGCTCTTATATGGGAGAGCAAAAACACTGCCAATTTCAGTCTGTCTAAACAAACTTATTGTCACAGACGTCAATAAAAATTCAACAGAACATTTTCTTGGTTGAATAATATGTGGGGTTTAACATACCAAAACCACAATACAATTATGAGAGACGCCGAAGTGAAGGGCTCTGGAAATTTCCACCACCTCGGGTCCTTTAACGTGCATCCAAATCTGAGCACACGGGCCTACAGCATTTCCGCCTCCATCAAAAATGCAGTCACCGCAGCCTGGATTTGATCCTGCGACCTGAGGGTCAGCAGCCGAGTACCTTAGCCACTAGATGAACATTTTCTTGTTAGACATACATTAACGACGAGAAATCAGACTTCCTTTACACGAACTTCGATATAAAATGGCGTAGAAAGAGCAGGTACACACAACCGATCCCTCACCACACATCACCTTCAACGGAACCAAATCCTAACCATTGCTCTTGCTACATGCTTCACTTGACTATCAGCAAGATTGATCTGCTGACACGAACGGCTCCTCAATCAATTACATTACGCATACTGGCAATCTCCGAATCAATAGTAAAGCAAAATAGAGTGCTTTATCTTCTAAGTTAGGTTCTTGTAATACGAGCTCTTCATGTGAAAAACTAAGGAAAGGCCAATCCCGTAGGGATGTGCGTTTCTCCGCTAACACCATACCTACGGAAAGGGCAAAGCGTGCAGTGGGCACCGGTGTTTCTCCCAGCAAAAAATTGCTGCTAATGAGCAATAAGAGACAGAAGAAGGGTCAATCGAGCCAATTTGCCTCATTGCACTTATTGAGGGTACTTTGACAAGGCATTGGTGGTGCGAAGCCTGTATCCGGACACGAAGGGAAGGGCGCTTGAGATCCACTAACGTTTTGGGTAACTGCGTCGGAATCACTTGGTCTGAACGCAGCTTACCGTACGATGCTTGTTCCCCTTCTTGATCCCTACATGCCCGGTTTCAGTTCCCTATAAAGCTAGAGGGAAGGGTGTTGCATCATGCAGGGAGGGTGTAACAGTGCTATGCACAGTGGGAACGGGCAGTACCAGGACGCCACGTATCGCGAAGAGGTGAGAGCGTGGATACGCTCCGAAGATCTGAAGACGCAACGAAGGGCCATCCAGCGGCGTGAGGAGGCTTTGGCGAAGTAACAGAGAAAAGGAGCCGACGACCCGTCTAACGGGCGCGGAGGCACCCAAGTAACTGTCGCCTAGTCGGAGCACAACATGCTCGAGGTCTAATCTCTGAGATTATCGGATTCTAATAGCCGAAATATGGAACATCCGCGCCCTGCGAGGCCGGGGGCTTCCTACTCGCTGGATGTATAAATAAATGTTATTTCTCTCTCTCTCAAGCTCCACCAACGCCCTCAGCTATTTGTTGGGCCAACTGTTGCCTTCATTTTTAGGAGCGAAGCTACTTAAGGCGTGGGCTGTGCGTCCCCTGTATGTAGCCACCTCTCGTTCAGTTCTTGCAGTGTTCACTAGATGGCGGTACTTGTAGCTGACGGCATTAAGTATTACGCTAGCCACCGCCCGATCTAAAGGGTACAGCCATATCCATCCGTCCATCCATCGATCCATCCGTCCGTCCGTCCGTCCGTCCGTCCGTCCGTCTGTCCGTCTGTCCATACATCCATCCATCCATCCAAAAGATGCAAGATGTTATAAACTAGACGGCGGTACGTGTAGTTGATTATGAAAGATGCGAGGTGTTATAAAATAGGAATGATGCCACATATGGCGCGTGTCATCGTTCGATATAGTGCGGCGACGTACGCTAGGGGGAGCGTTGCAATAAAATCGAGTGGGCAAAATGTACGGAGGATTCATGGTTTACCAGGTTTACCTCCGGAGCTTCGCCCACTCATCATCATTCACTTCGTGGATGTGGCGGCACTTTTTAATGAAGCGGTGGCGAGGAAGGCACTATAACTTTGCAGATACATTTCAAGGAGACGTGTTTCGAATAGGTGACAATACTGTAGATATATATCCACGTTTGCGTCTCCAATTTTAAATAAGAAACATGAGCTCCTTGATAAATTTCGTCTGGAATTCTGACTCCGATGCTAAACCAAACAATTTTTCAGGCAGCAACGAAGAACCTTTGAATCATAATATGCATAGAATGTGCCGGTGGCGAATAACGCAATTATCCAAGTTTTGTGGCATACACCCGGTCGTTACGATGACCCTGGTGATGGCATGACACGTCCACGTCAGGACGGCATGATACGCCGACAAGGTGAGACCCTAATGTGCTTCGCCCATAAATCGAAGAAGCTCTATGTAATACCATGGACGAAAAAGCTGTTGTGACCACAAGCTCAATTCTACAAGTATATCCGGGTTTGCCATACTGCAAACACGCGAGTGTATCGACATGTCCATACTTAAAACAACCAACTATTGCGTAATCATGCGGTCTTGATTCTATCGGCAAACGATATCACTATATTATTTGAATATATGCGTTTGGACGACCTGTTGCTCCTGAAAAAAATTATAGTTCGTACGCAGCGGTGCATAAACGGCTATGAACGTGCCCCAAGCATATTGCGTCTTTTAAGCCTTCGCGAAGATGCGCTATTCCACAATCACATTGCCTTCCCCTCCCCCCCTCCCCCCCAAAAAAATGTCGGTTTTCAATGCTGCCACCCGCTATACCGACAAAAAAAAGTTTCGTGGTAATAGTTAGCAGCCATTGCGATAAACTTAAGCCTCACTGTGAACGTGGCTTACGCCGAAGCGGATGAGGAAGCTATTGTAGCACTAGCCCTCACACATACTAAGGCGGCGTGCGTGATTAGCGATTCGCAATTTATGCCAACGGACGCATGTCGCAAGAGGCGTTCCACACGCTGTACCGACATCCCATGAATCCTTGAGAAGTCGACTTCGATAACCGAAGGCACCTGCTATGTATCCTGGTACACACTGAACTGAGCACCACCAACAAAGTGGCTCACCAGGTTGCTTGAGGACTCCCTCACCGAGCATCTTCAGAGCACGACGAGCCTCCGCGGGGCACTGCGAACGTCTGGGCGTGGGGGGACTGTATGACAGGGTTTCACGATTTTACCACACACTGTATACCAGCTACAAAGACGCATATACCCATCCGCTCACGCTAGGCTAAATAGGCTAAAAGGACGCAAGAGGTACAGACAATTACAAACAAATTCATACAGAAAACAGGAACCCCTGACTTACGCACGCCATGTATCCTGACACTTACACTACGAACAGATGCACGTCATGTGGCGAGGTTACCAAGCTTAGTCACATGCTGTGGGAATGTCAGAGCCTAACAGACAATTCGAACAATGCAGGTTCATGCATCTCATCACCAGCCTGTGCTCGCGCTTCATGACCGCACTGCTCAGTTCGAACCTGACAGCACAACTCTCCATGGGCCGTCCAGCGTAACGAGAATGCTGCTTCTCGGGACTACATTCGTGGTGGGTGCCCAAGCCCACTAAAAGACGCCGGACTCGGAATCTTCTTGATTCGGCAATAAAGTTTACGTTCTTTTCTTGCAAACAAAAAAAACGTGCCCAACAAAATCTAGAAAACTACCCATGGTAGGCGAAACATCATTTAGCAGAATATTACGTGGGGCGTATTGGTGCATTGCTTGAAAAAAGTGTTTGTAACGCAAGCTTCCCTCCTTTTATGTTTTCTCTTTCTTTCAACCATTCACCACCCTATACGTTAGCTTAATCGCTTCTGCTGTACGCCACGCAAGTTTCATGGGATATTGATTGAAGAAAGGTCTGACATTCATGAAAACCAAGGCCTCGGGATATTCAGAGATACCACCAGAGGCTGCGCCATAGATGTGGGCGTGGTAGCCCCTGTGCTGTCCGAGGGAGAGGTGCCTTGACTGCCAGGAAAGACGGATGCTGCCACCCGCGCTGGGACGATTGCTGCGGCACGGAAATGATGGTCGCCGCGTCGCTGTCTCGGGTGCCTGTGTGGACACTGCCGTATGCCAGCGATACTGAGTTAAACAAATTGTTGTTCTTTGTTCTGACTTGAAGTTTCCGTCATTCTTGCTTTAACTATGGACGGAATGCTGCAAGCCCTATACGACACATTCTATCCCGTCTTCTTCAATTTATCATTTCCGTGTTCCGTTTCTCAGTTTGCGCTACAAATATTTCTCCAAGTTATTATTCGTGGGATTCACCTTGTTTGATGTATTCATTAAACGCTACACGCGCCTTATCGACCATGCGGAAAGCCCCATCCTTGAACAATGTTAAGTGTCTGAGACATCTCGACACTTCTTTTTCAACCCCTCTGTCTCTCTCTCTACATTTCACAAATTGAAGTGCTGACTTGTGCACAGGGAGGCATTGGAGAGCAAAAGGGATGGCTGTATTTTGTTCGCAATGAGCTATGTACAGCGTCAGCACCATCCAGCACGGCTGATTAGGACTTTTCGAAGAATGCCGTGCCAGATTATGGACCCTAAGGAGAGCAGAGTGTAACGTTGATATGGCATGTATACCAAGCGTCGCTCCTCCCTTTCATCATCCTTCTTCCCCATTCTGATTCTATCAGAATGGGGAAGAAGGATGATGAAAGGTCCTCTCTTCCTGTATGTTTATTCATGCGCTTTAACTGATAGTTGTACCATGCATATCCAACTAGCCCAACTTTCGATTCTGTTGTGATTATATGTCTATGATAACCTACTCTCAAAATGTGTGAGGCCTGCAAGCATTTTTTTTCCCGCGTGCAGAATAATAGCAAGCCACAAACTTTCTAGGTCAGACCGAATCTGTATACCTTCATTCATGCATTAAACTGTTTTTCCCTGGCTGCAATGAAGAAATTTGAAGTGCTTTCGTCCAATGTAATTACGAAACATAACTTTCAATATCCTTCTTAATTGGAGCCCGGGCTTTATGAGTATAAAACCTTACTTTACTCTTTTTGAATAATTTCCTGGGTTTGGCTTGTAAAATTCACGGTGTGATTATGAGACCCACCGTAGTGCAAGCCTCCGGAAATTTCTCAGAAACAATCTGGTGTTTTTTGACGTGCGTTGACATCACAGAGTACACGGTGCTCGAGCATTTCGCTTTCATCTTTATGCTGTAGTCGCAGCCGGAATCGAGCCGGCGACTACCGCGGGTAAATAAACTGCGAGGGCACTTGAGATTCGCCTGCAAGTGCCGAGTGCGACAGCGCAATTGGGCCCAGTAAGCATCGTCTTCTCAATTGTTAGCCTAGCCTCTGTTCTCCGTTTACGTCTTTACCATGTCACAGCTGAAGGAACGTCCGAGCAGAAATATTGACTGTTTAAGCTATCTAAGAATGCCTACTTGAAATACAGTTGTAAATGCCTCACTACGTCTTAATTCTTCCTTTTGCAAATCAATAAAATACATACTACACGTTCATAAGGCAACGCTAACCTACTCAGCCACTCACTTAACTGACTTTTTTGCTGCTGAAGGTGTGAAAACACGTCCATAGACTTCTTGTAATGGGAGTGCCTTTAAAACTCCCTCTTGTTGCGCAATTCACGTCTTTTGACACCCGGTGTGACTATGTGCTTCTTCAACGCAACATTAAATGAATACTCGTACCACTACTACCACTACATACCATTAGTGTAGTTACTACTGAAAGCATTTTAAAGCAGTGGTATGGCTCTGTGGTAGAACACCTGATTTGCACGCATCAAAGCCTCGATTTGATTCTCACTTAAACCTAAGATGTTTATAATGCATTTGATTTTCATACTTCTATTTTTTGGCCATGGCCAAGATTACCAGTTTTAGATCGCTACGACGACGTCGACACCGGAATTTCTGTAAAATGAGCTCTTCAACGCTATCGCGCTAAAAGCCGAGTACTGTAATCGCTATAACCCCATGGCAGACTTTTCTTTACTTTACCCTTAGGCCAAACTGTATTTCTTTATTTTTCAGAAAGCTTCATGACATCTTATCATCATCTTCAGCTTCGTCATATCGGTTGTAACACGATGAGGTTAGATGATAACTGAACAAGTAGAAAGCGAGGCGGAAGGTTATTCTGTAAACGAGGCCTTTGTTTCGGTTCAAGCCCTGCAGTGACTCAACAGCGGCATTCTTACGTCCGCTCACGCCAGGAGTAAGAATTTGCATACTGCGCATTGCGAGGCGGCACCCACCCGCGTTAACAAAGGTCAGAATGCGTCACAACAACAAAAAAAAACATTAAATAAAAGTGGCTCTACAGCCACGGAAGGGACGAGTCCCACGCACGTCTGCGTATTGCGCTACGGAGACGCATTGCATTTTACCTGAATGCGAATGAGAAAACCACGCACTGCCCCTTGCGACACACTCAGTGATGCAACCGCAGAATACGCGTCAGGTTTTTCTAATCTTCTAAAATTTAGAATTACAAAGAGATACTGCAATTTAGAATCAATGTTACTTATTGTGGACTTTGATTATGCTTATTTGAGCATACGACTGAGGCTTGTTATTCACTGCTATCGCTGTTCTTGAAAGCATGCCGTGCATAGACGCTACAAGAGACGTTTTTTTCATGGCTGTATCGTAGGAGCTAAGCGTAGCGTAGGAACTGTATCGCCTTCGTTTTTATTTATTTTTTCTATTTCACAAAGTGACCAATGTAAAGCATAGCACCCAACAGAGTCATGTGTTCAATGACGTAAAACATTTTCTTGCATCAAACAGGAACTTGGTGATATCCAAAAATTTGAACCTTTCATGCTGATACCAGCATACCTTCGATACGTTGTAGATAATTGATTGATATGTAGGATTGGACGTCCCAAAACCACCATATGATTGTGAGAGACGCCATATAGTGGAGGCCTCCGGAAATTTGGACCACCTGGGGTTCTTTAACGTGCGCCCAAATCTGAGCACACGGGCCTGCAGCATTTCCGCCTCCGTCGGAAATGCAGCCGCCGCAGCCGGGATTCGATCCCGCGACCTGCGGGTCAGCAGCCGAGTACCCTATAGCCACTACACCACCGCGGCGGGGCGATAGTAGATAAAAAAGGTACAACAAAAATATTTTAGTTTCCCGCAAACAAGACAGAGTTGTGCTGCGACCGCTGAGTAATTCGTGAACCTACGAGTCATTAGGAAGTTATAGTAGCAACTATATTAGTGGCGTATCCAGGTGAGCCGTTTCATTCTGAACCCCCCAAAATTTCCAGATTTTGATCGTGTATATATTAGTACACGCGGTCGCATACGCAAGCACGAACATACATAGAAAGGTGTCAATACCTCCCCCCCCCCGCGCGTGCGCGCACACACACACACACACACACACACACACACACACACACACACACACACACACACACACACACACACACACACACACACACACACACACACACACACACACACACACACACACACAGTGCCGAGCAAAATTTCTTTCTACGCCCCTGATAAACATGCGTGATGGGATATAGATACCCTATTGATATGCGCAATGTGTCAAAGCAATGCCATTGAAGCAGCCTTGCTGAAAGTGATGCCGTTGCGGTCGTCAAATGTCGTGCAGTTTCCAGACAGCAAAGCTGCCTCGCAATTACTACGACGCGGATTGCATCTAAACGAGTGCATTCACAGTATACGTTGTTGCAGTTAAATGGACATGTGCAATGGCATCTTACCATCGTCCTCCAGTTGACAGCCCGGCATATTCGTGGATTAGTTAGCGAAGCTTCTGAACGTTGTTTAGTCACGGCGCTAGAGATGAGGATAGCATATGGTCGTTGGGATAGAAAAGAAGGTGATACTGCTGGCTTTCGTAGATTCGTCGTTATATGAACGATACAGTTTCCAACATTTCTTACTAGAGAAAACATGGTTCTGCGATCGTTCAGCTACTATGGAGATGATGGTTATAGTACGTGAATTTGTCTAGTTTTTGTGCTTGCGGCTTCGAATGCACCCGCGACTTTCTTTATATTGTGTTATGACTTTGTTTCGGATTAAAAAATTCTTCGCATGAACCTCGCAAACTGAGTTAAATTTGTATCAAGGGCCAAGGTGGTGAGGCGGATTGCTGATCTTCATTTTGCCACAAAGCCGCTGCAAGTAGACGGAGCCGGAAAAAAAAAAAACGAAGCTTAAGGCAATTCAATGCACTACGCATCATTTCCATGCTGCAGGTGAAGTGTCGGGCTCAGTATCTCCCACTTGCACTAGAGCCAGATTTTCCTTATTACGATGCTCTATCACCCGAGACCGGTGCAACTAAGGGATCTTGAAAAAGTGAATACACTTTTTCCATATCGCATCCCTATCGAGTCAATGTAGAATCCAGCGGGGCAGTGGAAAAGCGGACTGCATCGTACATTGCCCGTATATTACTAAGGTATTGGTGGCGCTCAGCAGAATTTCTCGTCAGAGTTCCTGTATTTTAAACAGAGCACGAAGTGTTGATAAATGTAAACTTAGAATCAAATTGATCGACACACAAGAACACGACGACTTATTCTTAAACCTCCGTGGGAGGCTACGAACGTTGGAAAAGGGTTCTGATGCTGCGGAACTTCCGTAAGGGGCAAGGTTACACGCCAAGATGTTCATTCCGGTCAAATGAATTGACCATCGTAATCCTGACCGTCCTGGATATTTTGCTCTCCCCCGCATTGAACGGGGCTATCTCTCGCATACTTAATTCAATAACGACACGGGAGGGACAGTTAGAGAGCAGCCAAAAAAGCTACGACGAAATATGTTTAATAAACCTTTTAAAGGTCGACCCTCATCGGTTTGAACCTTATCGGTTCGACCCTTATCGCTCCTAAGTCAGGCTGGCCGCACTCGCTATGCCGTTCCGGACCGAGGCCAGCGTGCCAGTAACTTTAAAGATTAAACCCGAAAGTTGTCATGGCGCAGATGAAAATATTTGCCTCGTTAAATAGAGGAAAGAAAGCAGCGTAAGCCGTACGGTAGGCAGGCTAAGCCGTGGCCGAGTGGATCGGATCGCCGATAATGTAAATATTATTATGCTTCCTCCCCCTGCTAGCTCTCTCGGGGTTGCATCCTTGACCATGCTGCGACATGATGGGTTACCCGCCCCTGGCTGCTCAGCGAAGCAGAAGACTCCGATCTGGTTTGCATTCCGGGGTCCATCCGCGATTCCCTTTCCACTGCCGTCGCCGCGTCGCGTTTGAAAATCGAGTTAAGCCCCGTGTGATCGCGTGGGAAACAAGAATGCCAAAAAGGATAGGCACGTGGAGGTTGTTTCGTAGGGGGTAGGAAGGGGGGGGGGCGATTGCGTCGCTGAACGGTCAATGATGGAGCGGCCCTCGGCTATAGCCTTGTCGGCTACTCGCCAGCAATACGTCGAAGGCAGCCGCCGGCTGTTGCGACGGCCGGCCCAAGAAGAAACGCGTATATAGTAAATGGTGTGTCGCTTCTTCTTCGCTCGCCGCCGAAAGGAAGAGGAGGAGCAGGGGTGAGTTGCAGCAGCAAGCGGAGAAAGGGCTTTTTTTCTTGGAGAAAGCTGCAGCGGGCGAGGAAGGAAGCGAGAGTGGTTGCGGTAAAGCGTTGAGGGGGGATGGAGGGGGGGGGACGCCTAAGGTTAGCGGCTCTCTGCACGCGGTCGTGTAACGTTTGCTTGCGCGGCTCAGCTCTAAGGCCGGCGACGCAGGTGCTGCGCGATGTAGGACAGCGGAAGCTGATTGGCGGTGGAAAGGGCAACCGCTGGACCGGCTGAGGGTGCTATAAGAGCGGAGATGAGCCAGTGCTGGGAGACCCATCCGCGACTCGCGTCTCCCATCAAGCAGTAGTGCTACCGCAACAGTGTCTGTCCGGACTTCCACCGACTAACCGCCACCAACATGCAAAAGGTGAGTGTGGCGGACCACTGCTGCACACGCGGGTGCCTCAGAGACGTCTTCGTGGATTTTTTTTTTCTCTCCGCGCAATACTCGCTCTTCGCCGCAATTCCCACTTTTTTTTGGCGTGACCGTGTGGCCGGATACCTTCGGAGCCAGGGTCCACGCGTACCTCCTCTCCCATGCGATTGGCTCACGCGTTTCTATTGTCACGAACCCAGCAGGATTGGTGCTATCCGTTAATTACGCCTCCCTTTGTCCCGCCATTCGTTTGAGGTTGAACCGGAGGGTTAATTGTCGCTGACCTCCCGCACATAGCTTGACCTCCGCTCTTTAGCGACTCATTCTAAACGTTTTGCTCCAAACGTTATTAATTACAGCCGCATCACTCAGGCTTCTGTGATTGTCCATGTGGGCGCCGGCTCGCCTCCAAACTTTTGCCAGGGATTGCTGAAGTGTTGCAGTTCAACTTTGCTGAAGTGTTGCAGTTCACCTTAGCACGTCCTCTGCGATCTCGCACTGTCGCGTTTGCCAAACTGTCTAGCTATCTAAGATGCAAAGCGTAAACCTGCGCCAGTTAATTACATATGTATTGCTTTCTTTTTAGGTTTCCTTCGAAGGCTTGTCGTTTGCTAACATTTGTGACCACCTCTACTCTACATTTCATCAACACTTCTCTATTACAGCTGTTGCTCACGCCCCCTTCGAACACATTTTACGGCTACACATGCTTGTTTCGATACTGTGTACGCCTTTCACTGCCACATATTTCTAATGCGAAATCACGTCCTCAACATTAGGTACTCACTTGAGCCACTTTCTTAGGTGAGCATGTGGTTCACTACTATTTCTGCAAGTTTTAAAATATAAAGAAATGTGGAGGCAAAGTGAGGTGTTCTCCGAAGAATTGGTATAGTGTATTGTATCAGACTGTAGAAAACAACGCTCGTGCAACAGTAACATGGCCTTTTCAACCGTGAGAGGATACTTTGATATGTGGGGTTTAACGTCTCAAAACCACTATATCAATATAAGAGACGCCGTAGTGGAGGGCTCCGGAAATTTCGACCACCTGAGGTTCTTTAACGCGCACCCAAATCTGAGCACACTGGCCTACAACATTTCCGCCTCCATCGGAAATGCAGCCGCCGCAGGCGAGAATCAATCCCGCGACCTGCGGGTCAGCAGCCAAGTACCTTAGCCACTAGACCACCGCGGCGGGGCGAGATGATACTTTGTAAGCGAGAAAAGATCATACAGAAATGGGTGGGGAGAAGAGGTCGCTATTACTTTGAAGTTGCCGCATCAATCAATTGTGACGACGCAGACTGTCAGTGTAGACTGGGATCTGGGTGCACGCTTATTGGTAACGAAAGGAGTCCCTCATCATTTAAAGTAGCCAGAAAACCATGCTAGGCCAGTTTACGGTTTACTGTGGCACCTAAAGGGCGCGAACTAGAAAAAGCTCTAAAATACATGGCGTCACATCGACGTATCAGCTTCAAATGATACCCGAACAGCAGCAGGCATTCGTATTAGTACAGCAGTGCGTCATCGCCATGGACAGGCGCGCATATGGCGCACATTATTCACCATGGATAGGCACGCATATGCGCAGCGCGGCCAAACTGGATGCCCGCGCATGTCGATAGGGATGA
Source organism: Rhipicephalus microplus (assembly GCF_013339725.1). NCBI lineage: Eukaryota > Metazoa > Arthropoda > Arachnida > Ixodida > Ixodidae > Rhipicephalus > Rhipicephalus microplus. The sequence goes on from NC_051171.1 coordinate 132,442,927, forward strand.
ATGGAAGGCACGCAAGGCACCGTTGCAAATGTTTGCCACTGTTCTGGTATCATTTGACGTCAATACTATTCGTACGAAGGCACCGCGAAACTAGTATGAAAATTTTTCTACCAACACTTTTCTCAAAGGTAGCAACCCCCTACACCACAAACACACACAAAAAAATAAACTTAGATAGAATGTCTGCTTAGTATCTATGTAGCTATGGTCAGTCAGTGATTGTCCTTCTTGTTCCCTTAGCGTTTTAAAATCATTTTCACTTGGAACTTCATTATGTGTCCACTTATAATTCTGCACTTTTTGTCATTTCAGTTCGTTATCCTCCTGGCCTGCATCTGCGTTGCCGTAAGTTCTCTCTGAATTGAATCCACAACATAGACACATAAATAAGCGACACATTCCAGTGAACACAGTGACAAAAAAAACTATATAAAATTAAAACGCCGCTGAAGCCCATGAGCGTAACAGCGTAAAGTATGTGGATGCGCGATTCCAGAAACATTAGTTAAAGGTGCTACAATTATATTCAGTTATAACACTGCCAAAGTCGGATAATATCTTTCGATGCTCGAAATCGACAGCATGTACGTTACCTCCACTGATTGAAAAAACGAATGATATGATTTAGAGTCTGATGAAGTTACGACTGGGCGTAGAAGTGCGGCGGTTTGGGCTAGTTGGTATGACATAAGGGTAGATGTAGTGCGAGAACAGAACGACGACGAAGGACAAGCATTCGTATTCTTTTCCTTCTTGTCCCTTTGTCATCGTTCTGTTCTCGCGCTATCGCTATCGTTACGACGGGACGTTACACGTTCATGTTCATATCTATGAAACTTTCCTACTTTGAGCACTAATTTCGAAACGTTATAGCCTTTAGCAAGGACTTTGCTCAACACCCGATAGATCGTATACTTCGCTCTCAGAAACTGGAGCCCCCAGAAAAATGTGGTAATCGAAAGCCATGAAGGACCATTTTCTGGTTCCCGTTTGATTCACTACCAGTTGCTGCTCTAACCTTCAATATTTCTTTAACGCCAAAGTGAATAATATTTACTTGAGTTTGCTAAAGTGTACAAAGAGGGGCCTATATTTTGACAGATGTGTAATCACAATATTTAAGAGTCGGAGTCAAAGACGTGTAGAAAAAAAAAGCCACGGTAAACGATAAAGTGTTTAGCGTGTAAGATGTGGTACACAATGATATATTTTAAAGCTTCACGTTAGCAACTGATACGGTTCGATTTTGCAGATATATATTATAACTAGAGAAACCTAACGCGTCGCCGGAACGTCATCTTAAAGAACGAATCTCGGCAGCCTCCCGAGCTGTTTTGCGTAGCCTAGAGTTCGCGAGTTCAAAGCGAGTCATGAGGAACAAAGACAGTAAACCGCAAGGCTTACGTCAACAGCAAATACTGCCGGTTGTACGCTGTCCATTTGTAACGTTCTCGGGTATACCGTATCGCTCAGCGCAGGCGCATTAATATGGAACAGCTTGAATATGCAGCAGTCACGAAACTGGCCACTGCATCGATGACGGCATCATACAGCAGCTTTTATTGGTTATGCGACATAAAACGGCGTCGACTCATGTAAGCAGTCGTGTCTTAAGAGACTGAACGAGGGAGCTTCTAGCAACGCAGTGGTATTTGTTACCATGTAATTAAACCGTGCTTCGCTGAGCGAACTTGATTTATGCATCGTCTTTCGCACTGAAAAGACATGATTTTATTTATCAAAGCGCTTGAACGAGAATGTATGTTTAACATGTCTTTCTGAAGCGCGAGCAAGACTTTTTGAAACATTGCAATGAACATGCTTGCGCAAGACTAACGTCTTCGTTAACGACATTATATAGACTTCTAGGGTTCCACAGAGGTTTCGCTCTACTCGACAGAAAATGATGATTATCAACTATGCATCTACGTAGAAATGCGAGCGCTGAACTGAAAAGCACTCGTTTCTATTCTTCAAAAAGAGATTTTTTTTTTAATTCTTCCTCGTCTTTCTCACACCATTAGCACTGCCGAAAGGAACACTTGCCAATGCAACTGAACATTTCTCCTGGTAGGACATTGCAATTATCATTCCTCTAGCTATTCAGTGAAACCGCGATATAACAATTTCGCATATAATAAATTATCAGTTACAAGGAAGTTATTCAAAAATAATATTGGCAATAATAAGTTGTTGCGACTATATCTTTATAATAAAATTTAAGAAAACCGCTTTTGTGTCGTATGTGACTTAGTGATAGTGAGGTTGTACCATATGCTCTATCTCTCCTCAAAAAAAAAAACAAATATGAATCACCGACACAGTTGAACGCCTACGAGAAGCGAAGCGTATACCGCGGGAGGTCTTCGTCTGTAAACTTTCTTCCTCCAAAACGCAGGCCGCACAGCGGGGCTTCGCGCCGGTGGAGAACTACCCTCCGATCCCGTACTCCTTCAACTACGCCAACCAAGACGCCGAGGGCTCGCACACGCACGAAGAGAGCGGCGACGGCAACGGACGGGTCCAGGGCCGCTACACCCTGTCGCTGGCCGACGGCCGCACGCGTACAGTCACCTACACGGCCGACGAGAACGGCTACCGCGCCGAGATCGTCACCAACGAGCAGGGCACCGAGTCCAAGAACCCCGCTGACGTCGTCATCCAGTCGAGCGCCCTGCCAGGACCCGAGGCCGCCATCGCCAACGAGCCCAACCGCCTGAGGGGTTAGGCCGCCTACAGCGAGCTTCCCTTCTTGACCCCATCCACTTCCTGTGCATGATTTCACGTGTAACGGTAACGGAAAAGAATGTCCCGACGCTCGTGTCGTGGCTCGCAAGTGGCGTGCCCAGCCGGTGTTTGTAAATTTTTCTTCCTCTTTCCCTGTCGACACCCCCTCCGGCTGTGTTAATTGTTGTCGCAGTGCTTTGTTCGTGTGCTGTTTGTTGTGTTCTTTTTTTTTTTTGCTGTGCATCGTCGTGCAAGTGTTTGTCCCATTCCTGTTGGTCCGAATGTTGCCCTACTGCATCCCCCCCCCCCAAGTTTGTTCGAGTAGACAAAACCGCCTCGTTGAGATTAAAAGTTACCACTGCCTGAAGTGACAGACAGGGTAATCGCTCTCTGTGATGGGCGCGTCGCTTTCCGTGCATTCTTGTTTTACTTTGCGTTTGCTATGGAAGCTGGTAGCTGCAGCCGCTGGACTACGGCTTCTCGTCTGCGGGGAGCGTATTAAACTCTCTTAAGCGAGATATCGTGTAGCATCCCTCCTTTCGTTCCTATACAGTGCAGAAGCTTTCCCATCAACTCGCGCGGTTGGCGCACTCGGCGCTACAGCTCACGAGTGTTTGGTTCCGAATCGCCGAGTCACCTCGTCATCGACACCCACTAAGCCGCCTCGCATCAAGCTATGCGCGCCCGCTACAGAAAAACAACGGCTGTTCGGTGTCGTGAACTTTGGTTGTATTTTCTGTTTCGTTTTGTTGTTTTGATGCGTGCTTAATAAAGAATGACGTCACCCGTATACACACGTCTGATGGCTTCTTCATCGAAAAATTGAGCAGTCGTTCATCACATATTGCCTGTCTTTCGAGGGAACCTTAAACCTTGCTGTGCATAGGTGTGGGCTGAAATGAAACCCCGGGCGAGAGAGATTCACGCAGGTACCGACTTTTCACAGAGTAAAGACAAGGCGGGTCACTGCAACTCCGTCCAATAATCTCGCATTGATAAAAGCAACAGCGTATACGAGAAAAAAAATTAAAGCAGCTTTGTACTACTCGGGCCAAGCCTAAAGTCAGTGCAGTGCTGGGAAGTCTTCCTCGTTTCTCTTGTTCTTTCTTCCCTTCTCTCTCTCTCTCTTTTCTCTTTTGCGATTTGTTTCTGCATTTTCTGTATTTATGTTTATTTCTTCCTTTCATCATTATTTTCTTCCCTTTCTTGTTAATTTTTACATTTCTTATTTTTTTCTCTTTCCATCCCTTTATATTTCTCTCTTGCTTTCTATTTTTAATTTTAAATTTTAAACATGGCTTTTCCTGTGTTACGTGAAGCTACGACCGCAAACGATAACGGCATATGACTACAAACTACAGCTGACTTTTAAAGTGTGCCACGCTGATTAGAAATATATATAAATACAAAACTAACGCGACCATTCGTACGGCACAACGTATGCATCGATGGCAGGCAATTTCTATTTTCGTTACACCATTTTACACCAACTTCTTTATTTCTTCTGCTCTCGGTTCTGTGCACCTCACACGGCATCTCAGCGAAGCGAGGCTAATACTTATAATTCACCGTCGTCATGAGAGAAATATTGTACTCTGGACGACAGCGCGCGAACGCGAGCAGAGGGAAAATTATTCTCCTTACTGAAAACACTGTCGGTAATTCTCCGCAACTGGTGGATCGATTACGGACAGACTTACTACGTTAATGTGCAAACAGTTTCAGAGCAACAGTTTCTTTGCGTCGTCATCATGAATTTATTTTGTTTAACGCTTGAAACGCTTTTTTTTTTCGTGTTATTCGGCTCAGTATCACATCCCGTTTTGTTGCCCGCTGTACAGCTACACGGCCTAAAATCTGCAGACTGCAGCTGGATCGGCGCGTTAGCGGCACGCACTCGCCTGTGATTTTTGTTTCGCTGTTGATTTCCGCCCGTTTCCTTAATTCTTATTCTTTCCCAGTGTACCATATGATAAAAAAAAAAGTCGCAGCTTCTCCACAAAGCGAATGATTACGAGTGGGCAGAGCTAAATCCTAAGGTCTGTAATGTCTATAATGAAGTCGCTGAGAAGTAGAAAAGTTAAACAAATGAATAGGCGCGCGCGCGCGCGCACACACACGCACACACACACACACACACACACACACACACACACACACACACACACACACACACACAGTAGGGTTTGTCTTGAAAACATATGCACACTACATACGCTCCGAGACGGTATTGTATGCAGATGTTTCGCACCTGCGCATCGACTACAGGGAAGACGGTGAGCCTCGACGACAACGGTTGGATATTTTGCGACCCTGTAGTGCTTCGCTTCTAAAACCACTAATTTTAAATAGTGTTACTAGACACTGTCTGCAGTAACGTGCAACGCCATTAGGGGCACGTTTATCCACTGAGCTACCACGCCACACCTAGTGCGTGGTAATTTACGCGGAGTTTTGAATGCCGTGTTTTGTACGTACGTCTGTCCTGTTTTGTACGTACGTCTGTCCAAGGCATTTCTTGTGGGCTGCATCTCATTAGACAACCCTTGCAGTGTGAGCATAGAAATGAATTTCTTTGTCACAAAAGATTGCAATACCGTTTTTTTTTATGCTTGATGTGAGAATTTGCATCTCAAACATCATGTATACAGGCTTCGGAATATAGCTGACGTGGCAAGTTCATCGCCGTATATAGCTCATTTGAGTACGTTTATTTTCGGGGATGTTGTAATATTCGGTACTAATGTAGTTTCCTCGGATAAACATTCCAAGCACTATAACTAGATGAGGCTAACCGTGCACAAGTGCAAGGTATAACGTTGACACGAAGTAAATTCGTGTACAAATTTACTTCGTGTCACCATAGTCTGCTTCGCCCACGTATGGGGGAAAATGAAAGTGCGACTACACTCACAGAACGTTATTCTATATAGAGGAATAATCGAGAAAACATTGTGGCGAAGGGGCATGCATGTAGGGAAGAGTGTTTAAGCTTCTCTAACATGGCATCTGGTAAGGGACAAAGCATGCAGTGTGTGTCAGGGTTGCCCACTGCAAAATCCTTACTCTTGAGAGCTTTACTCACTACCGGTTCACCAGCACATCCTCACTTTGCAAATATGTTTCAAGAAGGAGTGTTTCAAGCAGTGGACTTGACCGTAGTGATAAACATTTGTGTCTCCAATGTTTGATAACAAACTTGGGCACTATTGTAAATTTATTCGGGTATTCCAACATCACTGCTAAACAAAGCATAATGTTTCAGGTGGAAAGGACGAACATTTAACTCAATATATACATGGTATCGACTAGTGGCGATTAATGGAATTCACCCCTTTTGGTGGCGCACAACCGTGTATGGTGTACCATGACGACGACATGCACAATACGCAGAGACCATGCCATGCAAAAGATATGACACGCTGACAAGCCGAGACCCTCAGGTTCTTTGCTCCTAAAAAAAATGACGTTACACTTGTTCAAGATTAAAACCTGTGAACTAAGGTAGGCCCATATCAGAGGTATAGTGCGCTTGAGACTTTTCTTAGCACCGCTGTAAGTTGGTGCTATGTCTATACTTGTTGTAGCAAGCAAACTATTCGAGTGAGCAATTCTTTTCCGTCGAGCACAGAAGCAACTTGTATTCACTTGCGTCCCAACGAAATATAGTCGCATAAGTGCCTTCCCGATGCGTCCACGATAGGAAGGCGGCCAACAGGAAAATGCCGGGGGATGCTTTTCCTCGAGTAGCAGGTACATGCATGCTGCGGGAAATCGGTGGCGTGCGATAAGGTCTGAGTTAATAAGACTGCGTCGACTAGAATGTGTTCATTGGTTTAAACGATAACAAAAGCTATGCGCATACGTCATGTCGGTAGGAATGGGCTCATGTAACTGTCATGATTAAAACTCTGGCCTTTCTTGGCAGCTTTTGCGAATTCTCGGGGACATACAAACGAACTAACTCATGGTTTAAACAAAAACATGAATTTTATATGGGTTGGGAACTAACTTTGTTGTGATATTATCATTGGTGTTGTTAATACTACTACTACTACTACTACTACTACTACTACTACTACTACTAATAATAATAATAATAATAATAATAATAATAATTGAGGATTTGCGCCCCAATACCATGATGTGGTTGTAAGGCGTGCCATAATTGAAGGCTCAGGAAAGTTCAGCCATCCGGTGTTGTTTAACGCATATTGACATAGGAGTGTACACGGGTCGCTAACATTTCTTCATCCAACGCAACGTGACCACCGTGGTTGAGGTCAAACGCACGACTTTTGGTTCAACAGCAAAGCATGGCACAGTTAACCTCCATGCATTTCTTCGTACCCCATCTCTCTCTCTCTCTCTGCGAACAAAGAACTCTTTCTAGTTTGTATCTCAAACATAAAATGTACTGGCTTCGGAACACACCCTCGAATATTGTTCATTTTAAACCGAGATGGAAGTACACCAAAAATTGACAAAAAAAATCACCACCAAGAAGATGGTACAGTGACCAGTATCGAGCTTCCCTGCAGTGTAATTACTCGCCAGGAAAACCGCGTTAGACGGGTCTTCGCATCACTTATTTTTGCAAACACGGTTATCGTGACACTACGTAGACCGTGTAATAGGCCCATGTACAACATGCACATGTGCTAGTATAATATGAGGTGAAACATACCTGGACAGTGACATTCACAAGAGCGATACATTTAGACCAAAACGCACGTGCGCGCATGCATGTGCACGTGTGTGTGTGTGTATGCATCACTCCATTTGTTTAGATAGTGATTGTCAACGCCAATTTCACCTCGGCGTAACTTAACATGCGTACTTTTCGATACTAATTCACTAGTAATTTGCGTTTAAAGCGAAATCGATGTTTTAGCAGGGCTGCTCACAACGCTCCGTCATGCGGAGAAGCCAACTTAAACAATTACTTTTTTTTTTTTTTTCAAGGAGAGTACACTTTCTTAGTCGAATATTCTCAGCCACTGTCTGCATCCGTTCACTTCGTGGAGATGTAGTGTTCTACGTGAACTCTTCAGCAATAACAGCCTTAATAAGTTACTGTAGTTTTGTTAAACGCCCTTCGGTAAGCATGAAGCGCTGACTAACTATGACCCGCCTTTTTACTCCTAATGCCCAATCGCCCCTTTACTGGACGTGTTCTGCCTGCTGGACACTTTCCTTTTGCTAACCTCCATGTTTTTTTTTTTCTGTCTCTTTGCTGAGAAGGGAAGAGGACACAAGCATTGTGCTTCGCCCCATAACCCCTCTAATTGTGGATAAGCCAACTCTGGCGAACACTTCAAGCTACCATATTCTTCGTGCTTTGCCACATATACTAAAATGTTTAACGGTGCTCTTAAAAGGTGTATTTTACTTTTTCGCTCCCTATGTAAATATACGCTACTTCTAAATCCTTTTCATTTGGTCACTGCCGTGAATGTCATGTCAAAGCAAGCTGCAGCAACCAAGCGACCCAGCTGCCACTCACATAAGCTACAGTGAGTTTACAGTGAGCCGGATCACATAAGCTACAGTGAGTTTGCAAAGCATGCTAAAGGGGAGCCAGCGCTTTTTTTCTCGGCCGTATATGTAAGAGTAAAAAACAAAACAAAACTGCAACTCGAGTGATAACGGCACACCAGAGCATATAAGTACATCCCCCTTTTCAACAAACGACATCATGTTGCGCGGGAAAACACAGAGGATATGGGATTCCATCACTTTATGTGAACCCTCGGAAGAACGGGTGGTGTAAGTAACAATTTACCACGTCCTGATCGTCCATCGATATTATCGCAGCGGAAGATGCATGAATACCGGAAGACGAAATATTTTTGAAAGTGACGTCAGTCTTGATTGAAATAACAAGTGAGACTTCCGGATGGCGTGACAAGTTATCTACTACAACGAGATAGTGACGATTGTAAATGAAACCGAAGATATTTCACTACTTTATCCCACTTGAAGCTTTGACGGGCTTCAAATGAAAGGTTAAGAATTTCGCGGGGCAAAGAGAGTGAATTTAACCGACTCTTTCACCTGATGTGCCAGCTGTTTGCTAAGGCCTGGCTATCAAACCGGCTCCTTCAACTGTGTTCGGCTCCTTGTAATGCCTGGATACCAATCGTTTACCCTTGATACTTCATATGGTAGGTATTGAGTAGTGATAAGGCCGGTAGCGTTGGAGAACAAATCTCATCCTTGCTTATCATTGCTCCATCTTGCTAGTAAGGAGTTATGTGACAAGGAAAGTGTTTTCTGGTTCGGCCTCAACATAACACTCGCGGATCTTTGCACACACGGCATATGCTTCATGCACAGTGCTCAACTCGCATGCCTATAACGATGGAGCGTCGTGCGCGAAACAGCACGGACGACATCTGCAGTCGCTAATTGGCCACATGTGAACATGCGCGGCGCCAGTGATGTACCTGCCTTGCAATACTGATCCCTGTTTATAGCCGTGGATGCAACAACCGCTTTGGCCGTCGAAAGCACTCCGAACTATTCAGTTAAAAAAGAAAAATCAAGGAGAAAAGACGAAGTAAAACTGTTGTCGCTGTGATATGATATCACGAAGCGAGAATATTTCTTTTCTTGTTTTATTTCGGTTTTGTAATGTTGACAGTGCTTCCATGGCCAAAGCAGTCATCACGGCCGCTGAGATAAAGAAGGGTTAAAACTGCAGGGCAGGCATATCATTGGCGCCACGCATGCTCAGATGTGGCATATTTGTGACTGCATATCTCGCTCGTGTTGTCCCGCGCGCGACGCTACATGCAAGTTGATCACTGCCCATCTATCGCACGCTCGAAAAAGATGCGGCAATTTACAAGGCCCCAAATGCATTAAGCTATCCTCGCACTGTCCAATTCGTGGACATGTCAAATTCGCCGGAGCGCGTTCAGTTACGTAAAAATACACCGAGTTATGACGTCATGCGCTCCTGACCAAGTCGACGCACCGAACCCACCAGCACATTCCTAGTGTAAAAAGGAAGTAACTGGAAGAAATGTACAGTAGCATGATTCGTAAACAAACCTAACAATATTAACGTGCGTATTAACGCGTTAAGACGCTTGAAGAGAATTGCGGGGAAAGCGTAACGGCTTTCCTGGGCCGTCAGGCGAGCGACCGCGTTAAGCCTAATCAAAGGGCTAACATGATAAGAGTTCGTGCACGGAAGAAAGGTCGGAGACAGGGGGTGCGCTGCTCGCCTGCTCCAGCCCATCAGGGGAGGCCGAATAGGATATGCCAACGAATTGTACACTCTGAGAATAGCTCCCCATAATTCGCAAAGCCATGACACTCACCGAAAGTTCTCTATAGTAACTGGCATCACCCGATCGACACATCTGAAGGAGCATATCCACCATGACAAGACTGTTTTTGGGACCATACACGATGCGAACTTCACAACGCACTAGTCGCAGCCCGATACGTTGGGAATATGCACGTCATGATCCATGTTTCAAACAAAGATAATCAACAATTCTTGTTAGTTTCGGAAATCAACTGAGTCAGCATTCCACGTAAAAGGTAAGACCTTTTTTTTTTTCAATTTAGGCAAAGCGCTGCGTAGCTTTTGTGACTGATAGCGAGGGAAACACTATAGGCCATCACTTGCCTTTACATTGCGTTTGGGAAACGACAGCAAAAAGCCCTAGATATGATTTGTCTGATAAAAGAATGACTGCAAGATTAGAATAGCACAATGCCATTGTAAACTTAGCGGGCCAAATGATATATTCGCAGGGTATTGTGCCGAAGCCACAGAAATCTTAAAGGGGCACTGAAACACTTTTTGAGAATGGTCAGAAAACGCTGGTTATCAGTAGTAGAGGCTCCCGACAACGCGCGAGTCAAATGTAATAGCGCATTGATTGATTGATTGGTTGATTTATGGGGTTTAACATCCCAAAACCACCATATGATTATGAGAGACGCTGTAGTGGAGGGCTCCGGAAATTTCGACCACCTGGGGTTCTTTAACGTGCACCCAAATGTAATAGCGCAGTACGCGGCCTGAAATTCAATTTAAAAGATCAAAGTAAGCTAAATATTGCTTTTTCTATCCTCGACAAATGACAGAAAACGCTCAAAAATCACCCGTACATTACCCATCTATTAGCCATTGGCTGATTTGAACATGGCACGCTCGGTTGTTCCAGAGATCGCCGCGAGAGGCCGTCACTTGTACTCGCGTACGCCCACGATCGCACTGAAAAAGACGTGTATTCGAAAAAAAGTTCTCAAGGTCACGAGGCGTGTGTGACGTTTTTTGTTTGCCCCTCCCATCCCTCCTTGATTAGCCTCCAGCTCTTTCGTCGCAACGAGAGAAAAGATATTGCGACTGCAACGTGTGTCAGGTCTTTGTAACTCCGCTCGCACTGGATGGATTCCTATAATTTTTGCAGCATTGAATTTGTGAGTCAATACGCTTTTGCAGTAAATTAATTCTATGGTTACTCAAAAAAAGTGTTTCAGGGCCGCCTTAAGAAAAAAATACTTCCAATTAGGCTGCTAGCATGTGGCATTCCCGAACGTAATTAACCTTGAAGCTTCGAAAGTTGGCAAACCGAGAATGATCTGGCGCAAAGGGCTGGTCCCATTGAACAGATGGCGAAATGATGTCAATCATTCCAATGGATTTTTACCTCAAGTTTGGTTGAAACATTCCTACGAGTACAGGCAATCACACACACAAAAAAGATGGCGGCACTACCGAAACTTTGACCATCGTATGCATTTTAACAAAGGTAGGCACGCCATTAATTCTTACATGAACGAATCGTGACGGCCCGCTCGGCTCCCAACAAAATATTGCTCGAGTCCTTGAAATTCTCATAAGATCCGTATCTCACCTGTCACGTTGGGAACTTTACTTTAAGCACACATTGCTGAAATGTCCCGTGACAACACAGTTTTCGCACGTTTCTGCCCTTGTCGCAGGCTGTCCTCGCGTAGAGGTTGTCCTCGAAATAAGTTGAAGTATTCCTCCCGCCGCATCGAAGGTTGGTTTCCGAAGAGCTTCCCTCCAGCTTTCCAGCTGCAGCGGTGTTAACGCCGATTCGCCACGGCGTTACCACTTCGTCGCAGCGACAGTACTAGGAAGCATCGCCAGCACCTTTCGAACCGCTAAGGCCCTGTTGCATCTGTACCATTGCCTTCAGCCGGGCTTTAGTAAGCACCAATGAAGCGACTCAAGGAGCTTCTACGACAATAATAGGGTCTTTTGCGATGAGTTCCATGCGGTCGCCTAAGTCGCAGGGGCGGCGCTGTCGTGATGCGGTCGTCCAATTTTCCGGAAATATGCAGCCTTCCGTGGAAACGAGTGCTTTCGTATACGCTGCGGTCGATGCTCGTTGAACGCCTTTTTGTGATGACGTTGAAGTCGTCGACCAAAAGGTCGAACGTAGAAGCTATGTCTCGGGCTAGTTGCTCTGTAAGTGTAGAGCGAGACACGCACCTAATTGCGCCTTTCTCGAGCACATGTACGGGTGTGACGCCTAACGTCGTCGAACATCTGAATCCACACCATCCGCTGCAACGCGTCGTCGAATCCAAACACTCGTTCAAGTCCGACGCGTTAGCGATAGCCGTCGAACGCTCGAGTCCACGCCGCCTGCTACAGGAGGTCGTCGATGTATCTACGCTGTTCACTGAATCCCGTCCGACGTGTCGTCAAAATTAGGCGGTGGCAGTCAAGCAGTGGGAGCTATGACGCTTGCTACTGGACGGCCTGGCTGATTCCTTCAGCCCAGCGCGATTTGAAGGTTATCGCGAGAGCTTAGATCACGAACAAGAACAGTGCCACTTCCCATAATCTATCGAGGAGAGAGTATCAGACAACCTTCCCTCACTCTTTTTGCTGTTGCGCAAGCTTGTGACACTCACGTCCGAGCAAGGCGCTCTTGTATTTCATTCAATTACACCATGCAGCCTCTCTTTTTTTTTACAATAATCTGCTGGGCACGCATCGAAAATTCTCTCTCTTATGCCCTACGGCAAAAAAAAAAAAAAATCTTCGCTCAATCTTGTTGGCAAGCAAGGCAAAACGACGTTGCGATGCTTGTATATTGTGCGCCTTAAAATGTCGTTCGAACGAAACAGCGCCGCCGCCCGGTCTTACCCATAAGTTTAGTTATCGCCAGGAGAGATAAGGGCCGACGAGCATGATCGCGACCACCATGATCGCGACGAATGGAAAACCTAAAATAGAGAGTAAGGGCAGCGAGTTCATCGCGGGAGGGGTAGGGGGTGTCGTGGCGTGAGAAGTGGACGCGAATCTGCTCGGCCGGTTGGCTCTCGCTCCATAATTTTATAAATCGCTGTAGACTGTGCGTGGGCGTATTGACAGGTTAAATTGCAGACATGGTGTCGTGTCCGCCGCGTGTGGTGGTGAACGAGCGACCCAGCTACATTGTAATTAGAGCCAGTTCCAGAAGGCATGAAAAACAGCCCCGGAATTTCATTAGGGAGAAGGCCTAAGAGGCCTGCGCCGCCGCGGTGATGTAGTGGCTAAGGTACTCGACTGCTGACCCGCAGGTCGCGGGATCGAAATCTGGCTGCGGCGGCTGCATTTCCGACGGAGGCGGAAACGCTGTAGGCCAGTGTGCTCAGATTTGGGTGCACGTTAAAGAACCCCAGGTGGTCGAAATTTCCGGAGCCCTCTACTACAGCGTCTCTCATAATCATATGGTGGCTTTTGTGTTTGTTTTATTTGGGCATTCTTCACAAAAATGCCCACGAAAAAGGACGTTAAACTCCACATATAAATCAATCAAGCCTAAGAGGCCTCATCAAACGCGAAACTTGAACGTTCGGTGGGGGCACAGATTCAGATGATGGAATGCTCAGCGGGTCAAGCGTTCTGCAACAAGTGTGAGATAACCACGCGCAAGCACTTATTAGCTCAGCGCTGACCAGTTTCAAGATTGTTGCGCTTGAAAGCAAGAAAAAAAAAACGCTCATTGGTACAGAGCCCCGAGAGTACATATATAAAACATGCAATTGTCATCATTACATCCTGGCCGCCATCGTTGGCCACTGTATATTTTATTGAAAAATAAACAAATCAAAAAGTTCCCGTTGTCGCCATTGCTGGACAACAACTACTTCTCTATACTTGATCGTCAGAATAAATATCAAAAAGGCAACTATATATATATATATATATATATATATATATATATATATATATATATATATATATATATATATATATATAATTTTACAGAGGAAATGCCACAGGCAAGAGTCACAATGGCTGACTGGCAAGCTTGCACCTCTCAATCAGCTGATTATGTCTTTCCTCTTCCTTTACTTCATTTTCGTAACAATATATATATATATATATATATATATATATATATATATATATATATATATATATATATATATATATATATATATATATATATATATATATATCAACAGACAAGTTCAAAAGTTCCTGTTTTATTAGAGCATGCCTACAATTGCGGTACACGTTTTTTGTGTAATTCACTTAATATTCATCACAAATATTGTTTCACCACAAAAAGAAAAGAACGTCACAGCAATTTGGTTAGTTTACAATTTAAGCCTGATCGTCATGGGCCTAGTGTTTTTGCTATTGAGAACGCCCATTCTTATGTCCTGTCGGAGCAGTCAAGGAATGAGCGCTGTTGTCAGTTTGATTTTCGAACGTATCAACATCACACTTGTAGTTCAGAAAAGCCAATTTCGGGTCACCAAAAAGTATTTCCTTTGACTACTGGTTATAGCTTAATTCTTTCGTCGTGAGCTCACAATAAGATTTCGCTTAATGTATTTCAATTTCTTGAAGTCTGATTAACGGCAACCGTAAAGTGAGAGAGATAGATAAAAGCAAAGTAATTGCAGAGAGGTTAGCCATGTCGAACTCGGTTTGCTTCGCTACACGGGAGAAGGGGAAAGGGGAGAAAAAGAATATAGAAGTAAACAGAGGTAAAGTAATACGCACTGGCACGCAAATATGAACGTGCCCATGAACATGACCAGAAACTGTGAACTCGGTAAGCGTAGAGTCTTCACGACACCTGTAGGCGCAAAACTATATTCCCACGACAAAGAAACAAACCGTAAGCAAAATAGGCGGAAGTTGTACGTCCCGGCAGCAGTAATGTGATACAACAAAAAAAGAGAAAATGATAACACCAGTTTGGGTCATAGGTGAACTCTCAGTAGGCTTCGTGGCTGAGCCAGACAACAAGTACAGCAGGTACTCGGACCTGTTCAGCTGCCTGGTATCCCACTTTATTGTTCGAGTATGAAGCTGCCGGCGGAGATGCTACATGAAATGTAACACTGTTACGTTTAACGCATCCCATTGAGCTCACTCGCGAATGAACACAGTCGTGAACTACAATAATTTATCGTTGCTCTTCATGCTCTTCTTGGGCAAAATGTCACAAGGTTCCTTGTGCTAGTTAACGAATAAAGTGAGCGAACATAGTGAGACCGTTTATATAGTGAAAGCCAAGCTTCCCGACAGCACTTGATAATGTCAGCAAAGATGCAGCTGCAGACGCCGCGTTAGCTAGGAAGTAGACTATAGCGTCTGCGCGAATCCGCGTAATGAATTACAATGGTCATCTGCTCAATGTTGACCTTCGTTTTCTCAATACAAGTGGGTAAAGCGATTATAACTTCCTTGAGCGTTAGACGCACTGGCCTACATGACCCAAACAAGACGATTCCGTCTTTCCGATTGCGCAGTGTCCTATGAGATGTTGTAACAAAGGCAGAAAGAAAGAGAAAAGAAGCTTATAACTGATCAATAACATTTTATTAGGAAATGATCTAACATATACGTAGCTCAAGTGACTTGGATAACGACAAACATGATACCACTTTCCATTTATCTACGTTGCGCGGAACTCGACGTATGCGTTGATGCAGATGGCAATGAAAAAAGTCACACCACCTGTCCGGTTCTTCCTCTGGTACGGTCCACTTATTTATACTCTTAACGTATAATAACATGCGGCTCCAAACACTCTCATCTAAGTTATTCGCTAACATCCGCTGCCACACTAGACAATCGCCGGAGCCTAACGAAGAAAATTACCCTACGCATTGAGATCAAAATCCACGATGAAAAGGATACACTAATCACAAAGCGATAACGGGGAAACTCTATGCCTCTATAATTACGTGCTTGAAAGTGATGTTTTCTCGCATCGACGTTGCATAACAGCCGGGTGGTTTCTGTATTTGAAGACAGGAGTTGCTAATTAGCGGGACTTACCACATGCACGCGTGCGTAATCCTTGCGTCTTGCTTACCTCATAACTTTCAGACACACCTTCATTAACCAGCCATACTTGTTTTCTTTATCGTCTGTTCAAACCAACAGGTACTCATGCGCACCCACTACCTCGGTCAGGACAACTCGTCAGTCATTTCTTGGAAGTCCGCAAGGTAGGCTCTACAACGTTCCCAAGAACGCGGGGGAGTGCAGAGGACACGTAGAAGCAGTAAAGGGGCTGGATCGCTTGAACGGATGATTGATTCAACATCCCGCTCAAGATCCGTCTCCCCATTGTGTTTTCGGCCACGACTCGTGGACAAGGACACGAGCAAATGTTGCCCCGAGGCGAGAGATTCACGTCAACGTGGCGAAGAGAACCGGTGGATAATGCGAAAATCACGGTCCCTCTCCCAGGCGTGATCACTGCGAGCTTCCAGGGTTTGCGTGTGCACATACCGGTGGGATTTCGCGTTCGTCACCGCCTTCTTTCAGCGCTGACCCCCGTGGACCCCGCCGATTTTACTCACTCCCTCACACGGCACCAGCCGTTTGGCCCTTACTCGAAGGACCAAAGAGCGCGCGCCGTGGTCACTTGAAACAAAAGTACATCGAGGGAAAGGGATTGCCGTTCGAATCTGGAGCATTCCGGAGCTATAGCGTCCGAGCGTCTGTGTGAGCATGCGGCATGCTCATCCCCGTAGTTATACCTCGCCACTGGTACGCGCGGCCAACTCTCTCCTCGTGGTGGTGGTGGTGGCCGGACTCTGCTTTTGTGCGTTTTTGTGGCTCGTCGAGGGGAATATGAGAGCGTAGCGGAGAAAGGGCACTCGAGCGGTGAAAGGTGAAACGAAAATCGCCGCCCGTCGGCGAGGAGGTAGAGCGGCCAGGGTTAGAGGCCCTCCACACACACGATTGTCCGCGAGCGCTGCTGCCGCTGCGCTTCGTGAGGTCCAACGTCGCCGACGCGTTGCGCAATGTAGGTCGGCTGCACCTGATTGGCGGCGGAAGAAGCGGCGCCGATGGCCGGGCGTAGCTCTATAAAAACCGAGATGAGCTACGGCGGGAAACTCATCCTTCCGACACTTGCCCGAAGTGCTCCAACACCGGTCTCACGCCGAGTCTCGACGCCCGTCGCCATGCACAAGGTGAGTTTCGCCGATATGGACCGGAACGATAGGACGCACTCGTAGCGGCGACCGGTGCGGTGGCACGCTCCCTGGATTTGTGCCCCGTCCTCGGTCTCCGCGATTCGAGTCCACTTCGAAGTACACGGATAAGGGATTACGGCAACGTAAACCAACCGTCGTGCTCTTAACGCGCCCGAAGTCGCTAACCCGGACTTGGTTGACTTAGCACGTTCGATCATTCGGTGCTGCTGGTTTGATTCCGCATTTGTTCGTTTCTTCTGTCGGCGCTCACAGCACCTGACGTCTGAGAAGTCTGTCGATGAACAACCTTATGAATCCAGTATGTAGATATTGATGTGTTTTTGCAGAGGTTTCGGGCTGTTCACTGTCATTCTTCTTTAGCTTTAACGTTTGTTTCGAAGAGCGTTGCTGGGTTGCCTTCACCGTCGGCTTTTTTGAGCCACCCCTTTAGCACCCGCAAACTGTTCCAGTTTATGCTGCAATGTGTTTAAATACTTTTCCATTGATGCACCCCTGAACACGTTCAAAAGCAAATATGATAAGAACACGTGCTGTCATACAGCACTTGGCCATGTACAACCTCTCAAGTTATTTTCAAATAACTTCATCTGCACGACTGTTTTAGAAGCGTACGTTTAGCGTACAACTTGCGGTTGCCCCCGTTTGTCCCACAGCAGTATTACGCCACGTTTTCTCCTTCAGTGTCGTATACTTACGCGCAGGTAAACGTTAGCTGTGAAAGTTGATCACCACGTTGCATAAAGCTCCCAACCGGCAGTCGTGACTCCCTTATTATAATATCTTAGTTTAACTGAACAGTGATTTTTTATTTGTCTGATCGCTAATAATAAGGTATCTTTATACAATCTATTCAAAAGAAAGATCCCTTTGTAGTTAACATTGGGTTACGTTCAGACGCGCCCACGTTAAATGAAGCTGTTATGGTTAAACAATGCAAGGCCAGATTGGTTTGTAGCAAGTCCTACACAACTCAGTAATTTTTTTCTACCTGTAGCGCTAAGTCTCATAATTTGCGAGGTACTTGTGAGACCGAGTGATCGGTTGCTAGTTAAAGAGCCCTAATAAGCGAAAGCCGGTAATGCGTATTGTTCTTACACAGTAGCTCTGTTTGCAGCATGATTCAAGCGGAAGGTCTTCTTAATAAACCCAACCCCTTGTTGTATTCAAGCTGTTTCACGCATCATTGGCGCAGTCTGATAGCCTTGTACATTCGAGCTAAAAATCTTTTGGGAACTTTGCATGGTTTTAGGGCCACTTTTCCCATCATCACTTTAATTTCACTGAATAAGGAAGACACCACTTCCTTTATTGAACCAGCGTTCTTGACAGGTTACTTAAGTAAAATTGCGTGTGCGTCGTTCGGATGGCTAAATTAGCTCCAAACTAAATTTTATGCACAGTCTACATCTGTCTCAAAGACCGTAAGCTTTCTGCAAGCGAAATATGATCAAGTGCGCACGTGAACAGATTTTGTTTTACAAGTGCCTACACCATAATACCCGGCTGAAGAACAAAGGTTTATTTTTCTGAGACAGAGACAGCAAAGGAAGTAGAAAAGAGCAAGATTAACCTAAATGGTAAAAAGACGATGCTCTGGAATTCATGAATGTTGTTTTTGGCAGTCGTGAGAATGAGAAAGAGTTATAAACTTTATTTTACGGCCAGGCGCGTGTTTTCTCTTTGCCCAGAGGTAGCTCACTTCCTTTTTCCAGGTAGCCGAGAATTAAGCGCAAAAATTAGACTTCCTGCATGCAGCGCTTACGATGTCATCCTGGCCGATCCCCGAGAATAATAGCAAAACAAACATCTGTTGCTTTGAAATAATGTTTCATTCATTCAAGTGCATACTTTCCTATTCAGTGTCTCATGTTGCATTCGCCTTTTTGTTTTGTTTTTCAGCTCGTAATCCTCTTCGCCTGCATCTGCGTTGTCGTAAGTTACCTTTCATCAAATATTTCAAGAATTAGCATATCCTTCTCGGAAGGAAAAAGCATGAACACACGCTAGAAATGTAGTCTTTTAATGAACACTCCATAAAATGACACGTCATGTCGCTTCAGTCGCAGAAGCATACAAGAGAAAAAAAAAGCGAACGTCGCGTTGTGAATAGTCGCTAAAAGGTTGTACGGGGATGTCCTAACAAACTTCATGTTTTTATATGAGCAAAAATTTTTATTCTATGAGAGAGATACAACTGATCACATACGTTGAGGCATGAAAACATCCGTTGTATGAAAAATAGACGTGATGCGTTCGGCGCTAATATAGTGCTTTAGCAGTGCCGGTTTGCCGCGTTAAGTAGAGAAATGCTGTATCATCTAGGTAGACATGCAGCTTTCTTTAAGACTATGTAGTAGCACGAGTTGCTTCTTGTGTACAACAACGTAATGAGATTACCATTAGATATTACCAAATTTTCAATTATGATATCCTTAACCCCGGTTTGTTCCCTAATCCCCTCTTCTCTCTTCTTGTCTCTTAATCATAGTTGAAATCAAGAAGGGGTAATGGACATGGGCCGAGCATGTAGCCCGTAGAGAGGATAACCGCTCTTCATTAAGGGTAACTAACTGGATTCCCACAGAAGGGAAGCGGGTTAGGAGGAGACAGAAGGTTAGGTGGGCAGATGAGATTAAGAAGTTTCCGGGCATAAATTGGCAGCAGCAAGGACATGACCAAGTTGACTGGTGAAAGATTGGAGAGGCCTTTGTCCTGCAGTGGACGTAGTCAGGACGATGATGATGATGATGATGATGATTACCAAAGTGGCCTATGGCGGTCTTGTTGACCGAAAACAAACTACATGCCGAAAACTATGGTACGGTATTTTCGTACTTATCGTACGGTAAAGGTGGCATAGGTAAACAAACCTAAATTATTTAAGGCTCGAAAGTTCACGTGAATATAGCATTTGGAATTGCAGAAAAAAATGGCTTGTATAAGCTTTACTGCTAAGCATTCAACATATATGTTTCAAAATGACAAAAAACTCATAAGAAGACGATGAGAAGCTACCATGCCAACTACTTTGAGTCAATCAGAAACTGCTGTGACTAACTTAACGTTCGTGAACGCAGAGCACAATGTTACAAAAGTTGGTAGGACTTCACCGTAAATGATTTTTAACTGCGCTAACAAAGGTGGACATTGACGACGGGAGGAGACTATACACACGTCTAATCTTCTCCTCTCTTCTTTCGTTAGTGTTTATATGCGCTCTTAAAAAAATTATTTACAACGTTTACGAAAGTGCCACACGCGCCCTCTCAACGGCATTCTCTGAACGCAGGCCGCACAGCGGGGCTTCGCACCGGTGGAGAACTACCCTCCGATCCCGTACTCCTTCAACTACGCCAGCCAGGACGCCGAGGGCTCGCACACGCATGAGCAGAGCGGCGACGGCGCCGGACGCGTCACGGGGCGCTACACCATCCAGCTGGCCGACGGCCGAACGCGTACAGTCACCTACACGGCCGACGAGAACGGATACCGTGCCGAGGTCGTTACCAACGAGCTGGGCACCGAATCCAAGAACCCCGCTGACGTTGTCTTCCAGTCGAGCGCCCCGACCGGACCCGAGGCTGCCATCGCCAACGAGCCCAACAGGATTAGGGGCTAAGCACCGAGACGCACTCCTTGCCCGATCGCCTCCGCTTCCTTTTTACCTGCGACGTTATGTTCCTTCCGCGGACTTCTTTCGAGCATCTGAAGTCCCAGTGTGTCACAAGGCGTTGTAAATTTCTGTCCCTGTTCTTTCCTTGTCTCTCTTTCTTATTGTAATTGTGCGCTGTTAAACGTCCTTCTTCACTGTCCCAGTGTTGAACGTTGTCTCATTATTGCGCAGTTAGCTGCCCTCCTGTGTCCATACGTATATCACTGCTTCATCATTCAGTAGGTGGATGGATAGAATCCTTCTTTGGCTCAGAACACGCGGCTTCGCATATTACGTGCACAGGCCTGCGTAAAACTCGGGTTCGGTTCTCTTCCGTGCGGGTATACATCGTTGGGGAAATGCTTTGCAATATAAGCGGGTCGTGGCAGCCGCTGGTGTACGGCTTGGCTTGCGGTACTACATCTGTTTACTCTCAGAAGCGAGATCTTCTCATTCCTCGTTCCGGTTGTAGTTTTTTTTATCCCTCGACCACACGTGCCAAGTTGCGCGATTTCGTCAACGAATACGCTGTTGCCTTAAGTGAACGTTATGTGTGTTTTGTCCCGACGTCTTGTCCTCGTTTGTCGCTACCTCGACGTTCCCTCAGCACCTGCCTCTTCACTGCTGCCGTGGGGAAAATGTCTGCCCGGTGTTGTGACTCTGGTGTACACGCGTGCATAATAAAGAGGGATACTCATAGCCTGCCATTGCTTGAGTTTTCATTGATTTTGTCAAGCTCCGTGCAAAATGTAGGGAGCTAATGTACTGAAATTGAAATTTCATAAACTAAGGACGATTTAAAAGAGTTGTCCGGCAAGACGACATGTTAATGGAGCCGATAAATGCTTATGCTATACATCTCGTAAAATACGTGAAACGTTTCGGACTCTAACTTTCGTATTTGTGTTCCTCGTCTGCCACCCTTCGGTCCTTTCGAGGAGGAAGACATGAGTGGCTGATGATGAGGACGGGATTAACAACATTGCAGAACAAAGACTTAGCTATCAGACCACGCCCCCCCCCCCCTTTTTTTTCACCTTTATTGATATTCAATTGGCAGCAGAGACGAAACTTCGGAGGATTACTGACTTGAGACATGTCCACTTCGGGCGAAAAAAGACGAAAGACAAAGCAAAGGAAACAGATACACTTGGTCCTTTGGACTTTCCTTCTTTTTTGCGTTAAGCAGATATGTCTCAAGTCAAGGATCCGCATCAAATAGGCCGACTCCTAATTCTAGTACGTCTGGGGAACGTACCACGCCCATACATCTGCCCCCTATCACGAGAAACTAAGTTCTGACATTATTGAGTACAAGGTCTTCGCGATCAACTGGTATCCCTATTCACTTCATTGTATATATAGCTAGTGCATGCCTCGTGAAATAAGCTCTGCAACATTTTTGGTTAACCTCCCTGCCGTTCTTTCCCTCCTATTTTCCTTCCTTCTGCGACATTACCGCCTTCATGAAAGGCATATGTCAAGCAGGCTTTAGCGATAATATGCCCGAATGCAAATTTTCCCTCTGTTTCAATGCCTATACGGCGTACACATTGTACGAATACCAAGTTGTACGTTCATCACTTTGTCACAGGTTACATTAGGATTCGTGCTTTCCTTAGTTTAATCCGCCATGCACTCCCGTAAAACACAGCAGTGAGCATGTAGTTAGGCTATGTCAAAGGGTCGGATCATGAACCCAACCTAACGCGGTCGTCAACACAGTGTTCGCCTCCATGCTGCAGTCACCGAACGTGCATCGGACCTGCAGAACTGCTCGCATTGAGCAAACACGCTGGTACACAGCTAAACCCCAAATGAATCTGCTGGTAATTACCTGAAGATGCTTACCAAAACAGTTTGCATCGTAACGTAGTTTCCCGTAGCCTTGAGACCAAGGTACTTTTTTTCAGTTTTTTTTAAATGCGAAGCATTTCTCAATGACCAGTTGTTGTCCTGTCCTGTAGCACGTAGACAGGATAACCGCTGGTCATTATGGGTAACTAACTAGATTCCCAGAGAACGCAAGCGGGTGAGGGGGGAGACAGAAAGTTAGGTGGGCAAATGAGATTAAGAAGTTTGCGGGTATAAATTGGCAGCAGCAAGCACAGCATCGAGTTAACTGGCGGAACATAAAAGAGGCATTTGTCCTGCAGTGGACGTACTCAGGCTGATGATGATGATGATGATGATGATGATGATGATGATGATGATGATGATGATGATGATGATGAAGCATTTCTTAGCAAACTTCGGCATCCTTGAGCGTATCTATCTATCTATCTATCTATCTATCTATCTATCTATCTATCTATCTATCTATCTATCTATCTATCTATCTATCTATCTATCTATCTATCTATCTATCTATCTATCTATCTATCTATCTATCCGCCTACGACTTTTAGGTCTCCTGACCGTTTCGATAACGGTATAGATACCAAATTTGCTGTGGCACAACATGATTGTATGAAGAACATATTCGACTAGTGATAATATAAAAATTGTGACATGGATGCCATGAATATCATGATTTACTTTTCACGGTCCTGCAGCTCTTGCGGTGGTTTCGTTCGCAAGGTATGTTGCAAAACTGGTATGGTATGGTATGATTGCATGGCGAACACAAGCGGCATACCCTAACATGAAAATAACAATATCCGTGTCGTGTAACAACACGAATACATGATACGCTCATGATGCGCTCGCGGCCATTTCGCTATCGTCACATATATCAAATTTGGTATTACGGGACGTGAATGAATGACGAAGGTTCGATACTGGTGCAAACATGATAATCATGAGATGTTTGTCATGTAACAACTAGACCACACGCTGATGATGCGCTCACGACCATTTCGCTAGCTTCACATTTACCAAATTTGGTATTACGTGACGCCTATGGATGACGAAGGTATGTGACTGGTACAAACATGATAATCATGAGATGCGTGTCATATAAGAACATGACTACATGCCACAGTAGTCATGCGGTGCGCGTGCCCGCCGGTGTGCATGCCCGCCGGTGTCCATTTCGTCGTGTCGCACCAGCAATGCCACGCCACGTGCTGGTCCTGCCATATACTCGCAGGCGCGTGCCGCGCTGCGTTGCTTTGACCCATACACATTTCAGAGCGTCCGGCATCCCTCCATCACGAAAAGAGGAATACGCAGTGTTGTCGGGGTAACGCATCGGCGCGAAATGCAGCATGTCACATTTCGCGCCGGTTGCCGTCGGGCCGCGCCCACGGACGTTGGACGTGCCTGGCGTCAGACTATAAGTGCTCGCGTTTTGCTAAGGTAGCATCGCTGTGACCAGCGTGTGCACGCGTCAACGCTACATTGTAGTATATTGGGCCCTTCATGATGCGCTCGCGGTCGTGGTCGCATTGCTAGCTGCACACATTCCAAATTTGGTGTTACGTGGCGTCAATGGATGACGAAATATATTACTGGTGCAAACATGATAATCCTGACGCGCGCGTCATGTAAGAACATGACAACATACCACGCTTATAGTGTGCTCGTGGCCGTTTCGCTAGCTCCACATATACTAAATTTGGTATCGCGTGACGTGAATAGGCGAAGAAGGTAAACGACACATCCAAACATGATAATCATGGCACGGAAGTCATGTACGACATCATTTGCCTCCACCTCGTGACGTTGTGCTGATTTCAAAGTGACATATCAACATTTCTCATTCGTGTTTCGCATATCATCGAATACCACTGTACGTGGGATCTGCCAATTGTTTTTAGATAGAGCTGAATGGCAGACGGCTAGTGGTGGTGAAAGGCGTAAAATAAAGGAATATAATCGTTCCGAGATTGCACCCTGATTGATTGA
This sequence comes from Rhipicephalus microplus, assembly GCF_013339725.1. Taxonomy (NCBI): domain Eukaryota; kingdom Metazoa; phylum Arthropoda; class Arachnida; order Ixodida; family Ixodidae; genus Rhipicephalus; species Rhipicephalus microplus. The sequence continues at coordinate 132,467,618 of NC_051171.1, forward strand.
TATGTGGGGTTTAACGTCCCAAAAACACAGTATCATTGTGAGTGACGCCGTAGTGGAGGACTCCAGAAATTTCGACCCCATGGGGTTCTTCAACGTGCAACCAAATCTGAGCACGCGGGCCCGCAGCATTCACACCTCCACCGGAAATGCAGCGACCGCATCCGGGATTCGATCCCGCGACCTGCGGGTTAGCAGCCGAGTACCCTAGCCAATAGAGCCTCGCGGCGGGGCCTGAGATTGCACCCGAGCACCTACTAACGACGTACAGTGCTTCGCACTGTGCTTTACCCAGGTGGTTGGCTAGCACCACATGCGACTGCATAATTCAACGTGACAGCTGCCTCAAGGGACTATATAAGCCATTTGTTTCAGAAAGCGGACACTGCGCTTTGCACACAATGGATACCACCTAAGCCCTACTACCCCTTGTTACGCTATTGCGCACCGCCTAAAAGACGAACACTTGAGATAACGTAACGTAATGATGAATAGCTACCAACTCGCCCAAGCAGGCACCCAACAACTACTTCCATTTTCCCTCCCTGGGGTTACACCGAAGACGCTTTTACCTGGGTTGCCACTTAATGCTTCCTCGATATTCCTAAGCAAACACTGAATAAATAAGTAAATTATGTTGATGCTCACCTTCAGGGTGGTAGTCATAATTTTTTTCTCGTGTGAAAGGCGAGGCTTCAACCACCCGTTACGTATATGTTCGTGCATGTGTCTGTGTCTGTAGTTTAAAAGCGTAAAAATTTTAGCTTGCCTCATGAATACAGCGTAAAAAAACAGCACAGGTATGCGACATATTTCATTTTGTATCGTACTGCATTCTATTATTACGCTTGTTTATTTTCTTTTCCATTGTACAATTATTTTTTTCATTTATTTGTTGATGTATTTCCTTTTTATGCTTTATTTGCTGTGAACTTTCCGCAACTCCCCCCTCCCTACTCAATGCTCTTCGGGGCCTGTTGGGTACCATAATTTAATCAATGAATTGATAAATAATTATTTTTATGCATATGTAACTAATAATTATTTAAATATTAATGAAATAATTTTCCTGTATACCCGTGCCATTTCTTACGCTCTATCTTTATACCAGAAAAATTGAAAAATTCCAGACATAAAAGGTTCAACAGCATCCCTCCCCTTGACTATACCAGTGCCCTCGTCATTGTACACGGTAAAATATCCCACACTTCCAACCAGCGGTTTCACAAAGTCAGGCAGTGTGAAACCGCAGCCATTGCACCTGGTGTTTGCAGAAAACTTTGCCATGCTTCAAGAAGCTGCTCGTTAGAGGTTTTTAATTGGCAAGACCATCTGTTTTCATACACTGCGCTTAGACGTTCTAGCACCCAACATCTGGTAAAGAAAGACGTATAGCCGTAGAGTTGTGGTGCCCACATTAACGCCAAACCTGACTTAACCGCAGAATTATTTCCGACGCTCACGCCTCAGCGGCGATTTGCATCGCCGCATGGTGAACGAGAGAATGAACGCCCTCACGGGTCACAAAAGGCCGGGCAAGGACGGCGGTGGGTTAGACGCCCACGTCTACCGGTCCCTCGTGTGGGAACAACGCATTGTATTTGCGATTGTTAAAGAAACAAGGGAACTCGCACAAACCCGTATGCTCACACACCCAGAGGCGGCACGAGAGCGATTCGGGCTTATGGCGCAACGGCATCCGTCTGCTGCTGCCCTTCAGCTACAACTTATTTAAACTGAAGTAAAATACAGGGCTTCTGTTCTGGAGGTTAAGTTTTAACATATAGCTTATCTCTTAACAGCGGCAAAACTCCAACAAGTTAAACGCTGCCAAAAACATTAGATAGCGAAGCTAGTGTAAGCCCGTGATTGTAATTGACTAGGGAGAATACGTGGTCATGGTGTCCCTCATTCACTGATATATATATATATATATATATATATATATATATATATATATATATATATATATATATATATATATATATATATATATATATATATATATATATATATATATATATATATATTATATATATATATATATATATATATATATATATATATATATATATATATATCGGGAGGGAGGAAGAACTAAGAAGCGCCTCAACCGGAACAGTACGCGTCTGAATGGAACGCCATCTGAACAAAAACAAATATTACAGACAAATCAAAAGTGTACGGATTCCTTTTTATTGCATAAGTACTTAGGACGTCCTCGCGTTTTGCGTCACACGACGAGCGGCCCTGCCCCGCCACGGCGGTCTAATGGCTAAGGCACTCGGCTGCTGACCCGCAGGTCACGGGATCGATTCCCGGCTGTGGCGGCTGCATTTCCGATGGAGGCGGAAATGTTGTAGGCCTGTGTGCTCAGATTTGGGTGCACGTTAAAGAACCCCAGGTGATCGAAATTTCCGGAGCCCTCCACTACGGCGTCTCTCATAATCATATTGTGGTTTTGGGACGTTAAACCCCAAAAATCAATCAATCGGGTGGCCCTGCTCATGACGGGTGGACGAACATGCTCGGTTTTTCTTTTTTGGCTGTACCAACAACAGGTGCACGTACGGAACACGGTCTGACCTTGGCGATGCAGCGCCGACAATGAGTGCATGTCACGACTCATGCATGCCCTTCTATAAAGGGGATCAATACAAGGGCAGGTATACGCTCTCGAGATAGCATCTTGTTGTTCGGAGTACCGCGTGGCGTCGTCATACAATCTACACGAGCGTACCAGAGACGAAAGTTGCTGGGTAAGTGCCCTCCGGGCGTAAATTTCGCGTTGCCGGTGCTCGGTCTCTTTTTGCATTGAGCGCAAATGCGCGCAAGCATGGCGCGAGTTTGTGAGATATGATACGTCGCACGTGCATAATGCGCACTCCCGAGGCGAAGCGCCTCGGCAAAAAGTGACGGGATGATTGCTACAATCACGCGACGGCTCAGGACGATTGCCCGGTGTCTTCATCGTTCTCACGGCTCTCGTTTCCGCTGTACTAAAGTTCCGTACCATTTCTCAGTGGCGGGACGTTGTCGCTTTGTGCCGTCACCCGTTATCTCTCGGAGTTTCCTCCTTCGGGGTTTTCGTTGAACGTGTAGCAGTCCTGACAGCTGCTGCTTTCTGGTGAAACGCTTTCTCATCTTGCTAGTAGAATTATAATTCAACGCAAGGCTCTACTGCTTACAATCAAGAAGCTGACGGTATACGGCTCACTAACAAGACTGCGTTAAACAAAGGTTGCCTGCCCCGCCGCGGTGGTCTAGTGGCTAAGGTACTTGGCTGCCGTCCCGCAGGTCGCGGGATCGGATCCCGGCTGCGGCAGCTGAATTTTGAATGGAGGCAAAAATGATGTACGCCCATGTGCTCAAATTTTGGTACACGTTAAAGAACTCCAAGCGGTCGAAATTTCCAGGGCCCTCGATTACGGCGTCTCTAATAATCATATGGTGATTTTGGGACGTTAAACCCCACATATAAAACAAAACTTGCCCTTTGTTTGACAGACAGAAATTCGCAGTTTACCCATAAAACCCTCGGCAGCTTCGCCCCACTCATCGTTCACTCCATGGGTTTGTTGTATTTTTATATACTTGTAACACTCATTGCACTACCAAATAATTACCATACAGCAAATGATTCTCGTGACGTCACACAGGTCTGAATAAACGCCTGGCAACGGGGCGAACTCACATTCCTTGACGTAGCACGCGGGGTCGTTCTCACGTCATTAACGCATGCGAATCGCGCTCGTCAGGTCAGGAACGCGGCATTGTTCGCGTACGAGGACGGACGCAACGAACGAGGGGTCCTCCCTGGAAGGCCGGCCGTATACATGAAGTGTGCGGTATGCCCAAAACTCAAGGCGAACTCGTTGATGCCGAGCGGAGAAGCTATGCGCCTCCCTCTGAGAATCAAGTGCCAAGAAAACCATCTCGCTTGAAGCGAGTAGTCGTGTTAAACACCGACGTGCCTCTGTTGCGTGCAGCGCGTATGAAACTAAGCGCTCGCGTGGTTCGCACCTGCTTTCGTGTTAGATGAAGCCGAGTAGCTGGGCAGAAGAGGCACTAACCTCCAACCTCGGAGAGGAGAAACGTGTGTGAATTGGTGTAGATGAGTTAGCGTCATTGGTTTAGTTGATATATGAGAGCGAGGGAGAGAAAGACACAAACCCTAGGTGTACAGCTTGGCCGTGCGCATAAGATCCTATTCCACATCTATATGATGAAGAAGGAAGGAATGTGCTTAATCTCAACTAAAGTATCAATAAACTAAAGCATTTGGATGACACCTTTAAGAAGAAAGGAAGAAGCAGGAGAGCGAGGAAAGACAGGAATGTTAACCAGTCTAGAAGTACTGCTATGTTATCCAACAGTATGGGGGGCATTTAAATATAGAGATAGGGAGAAAGGTGGAGAGGTGCAGGATAAACAAACAATGTCGCATTCCTCAGTCACAATACCACCATTATATAACTGTCAGTGCAAGTAAGTTTGAAAGGTGCTTTCGTGATGAGAGACATTCGTGCAATGTTAAACCTTTGGGGAAAAAAATGTGATCCAGCGCAAATATAAGAGTTCCCAGTGAATGAGGGTCCGTCTTTAATGTAACCTTGATTAATTCGTTCGGTTGGTTAATTTCGCTGGTTTTTCTTTCATTCAGTTCAGTGTTCGCTTTCTTCCGTTCTGCCTCTGACACTGCTTGCAACTACGGAGCTCTGCCTCATTTGGTGGACGGCTCGTTATGAATTCTCAACTAGCCTTAATCTGTACACGTTCATAAATGCAAACAACGCGTTGAGTAGATAGCGCCAGCTCTGATGCGTGAGAGCTGCTGCACCATGGTGAGTGAGGCCATCTACTGTGAATTGGTCCACGTAATGCGATTGCAACATTTGCCCTGTGGTAGTGACCGCCTCTCCGGCGACCTGCACACGACTTCGTACGAGTGGTAGCGGGGATAGCTTTCATCGATCAAGCTAAGTGGTAATCATTACAATATTTGTCGGGTTTTTACGTCAGAAAATGACAATATTATCATAAGAGAAGCCGCAATTGAGGACTGCAGAAATTTTACCAGATCGGATTTTTTTGGGGTTCACCTAAATTGAAGCACCCGGGCCTCTAACGTTTTGCCTCCGTGGAAGGGTAATTTTTCAAATGCTGTTATATAAACTTGACTCACCAAAAAAATCAAAGCATTAAGTTTCCTAGTTCTTAAAGCCGCATCGAAATTCAATACGCCCTGTCTTGTAAAGCGTGCCTGCGTGAGACCCAATGTGAAGCAATGTCGTGTTTGTCACTATCACTTAACCTGTTGTGGAAATGCTTGACTAAGTTTGGATAAAGTCATAATCGACCAAAATCGGTGGTTTATTGCAGAGCAACTTACATAACTATATTTAAAGCGCTTTCATCTACAAATAATTTCAAAGAATGAGTATTTAATGTACATATTTACTTACTTCGACATACTACACAGCCAGCCATGCTATGTCCTCGTTGTGCTGGTTATGCAAACTTGGAACCGCGTGCGTTTACTTTTAAAACTATGTGGCGCAAGACCGTCTTCCATGCAGATCAAGCCTTCATGATACCATTCTAATTGCGTGTCTCGTATTGTGCGTGCCTGCGTTTATACTGCTGACTTTCGTGATCGATGAGACCAGTTCTTCTATATAACACAAATAAATGGTCACTACCCCATCACACGTTAGCCCCCCCCCCCCCCCCAAGCACCTTCATCTGCACGCATCTTCTACAAAGCATTGTGAGAAAGAAAAAAATGTTTTTACTGAACAAAAGAAAATTCTGCCGGTGTATATAGAGGTGTCTACAAACTGCTTTGTATAGATTTTCGGTGATACACCTCGGCGCGGCCATCTTGGGTTGTTGAGTCCATATGTTTTCTTGTTTCTTTATATGTCTCAGAGACAGACTTTAGTGTCTCATACTCTTTGATGTTGCCTTTCCTCAGTCGCAATTTTTTTTGTGATTTCTCCCTCTCTTCGCAACATTTCTTTTTAACATCTTTCATTCCCCTCACCCATTTCCCCAGCACAGGGTAGCCAGCTGGTCTAAGAACTGGCTAACCTCCCTGTCTTTCCGCTTAAACTTTCTTCCTCTCCTCCTCTCCTTCTCTTATATCAACACAAGGATTATTAAGGCCATGAAACCCACCCGTATACACGGTAGGGGAATTGAGGGCATGGAGGTAATGATCGTAGTATGTGCGTGTCACAGCGTAATGATTGTGATGTCAGTTGCTTCACAGCTTATCAAATTTGTCAATACCACAGAGGAAAGTGAACAGCAACTCGGAGATCTGTCGTTGCTGGGAAGACGGCATTGGTCTGGACACTGTGAAGTCGCAATTTCCAATGCGCGTAGATATACCTATATAGACACGAGCGCGTCATTTCGCTTTCTGACATCGATTGTGTTTTTTCCCGTATAACTGCTCTCGCTGTGTTAGGTATACGCCAACACTGTATGCTAAGCTTTCTTTGAGATTCACACGACAACACTTGCCTTACCGTATTGCGTGCATGACGAAAGTTCTAGAGCGTACACATGCAGCAGTGGTCACTCGGGTATTGCAGTGATACGTTCATAAGAACGCCAGTTGAATTCGCGAACTGACAGCGAAGTTTGCGTAACCCTCTCTAAGTGCCCTCGCCCCACCCGTCCGAAAGAAAAGTTAGGAAGGTGTTTTGAGAAGGGCTTTCCTTTGTGACTGGGGAGAACGCAGTGCAAAGGGATAAGGACACAGAAATAACTCAGCCCACTGGACAAGCAGCGACTCTTAAAGCTGGATTTTATTGCAATAACTGCGCTTTTACGTGTGTGCAAACAGCCATGTCACACTTTCTCTCTCCTAGAAGCAGGTGACATGTGGCAGTTGGGGGGGGGGGGGGCGGTCGAGGAAGTTTCATGGGAGGAAGCTTCATGAATCCACTATCTGATTCTTTAACAACACTATAGCGCAACAATAACACATATAGTTCAAGCAAGTTTTAATGCATAACATCATGTTTGAGTCAGCGGACCGAAAAGTATTAAACCGACGCCCGCCCGGTAACCGCGTCATAGAACGTATGCATCTGGCCTTCATGAGACGCCTTGGACGCGATTCAATGTACGCGGCAAACGTGCGATGTCGGCAAATCTCAATGTCGGCATCCATTCAATAGCGACCCTGTCACCGTTCTGGAATCTGCTGACAACGTGAAACAGTGCATTCTAAAAAAAAAAAAAACGTTACGTAGCTACACTTAACGGGAAAGCTCTGGGAAGTGCGAAGCAGTGCATGACTCGCCTGTCCTTTAGAGGCGTGAACTCAAGGAGCCTTTGTCCAGGGCGAGAGAGAGAGAGAGAGAGAGAGGGGGGGTCTTCTGTCTAGCTGACTGGTAAGGCATCGTTATGTGAGCTTAAACTTCGCTTGGGACGAGATACGAGACACCAGAGCACTCAATATGAGTGCAGTCTGTGAGCGCTTTAAGACCTGGGCCTTTGCAACACTTTAGACCCTCCTTTAATCATTTAAATCATTCTCCCCTTACCATCACTTTCCCTCGCCCTCACTTCCCATTCCCACACTTTGCTATTCACGGCTGCGTACTGTCTTCGTGACGCCACAGATCGCTTTGCTATGTTCCACCCTCACCCTTCTTTTTTCCATCCTCCTCCCCCTAGATATCACTCTCTTGCTCACCCTCAAGGCCATGATTTATAGGGTTCTGCTTTGCCTACTGCTTCACCCTCTCCCTTCCTTCTTTTTCATCATTCTCGCCATCAAATCCCTCCTTCTTCCCCTCCCATTACTTTCCTGCCCCTTTGCTTTACATAGATACCCCGCACGTTGTTTTGTGTGAAATGTAAACATTTCGACAAAAATCAGTATCACTGGGTAGAAACCCGGGGCCCTAAAGTGCTCTCAACAAACTTGGCTGGAGCCATTCTCATCTCCTAAAGCGTTTCGCATGCGTAACGCCAAGCGGCGACACAGGATGACAGCATATTCCCTTCCTCTTACAAGGCGAGCTATAAAGCGTAGCGAAGGCAACAAGAAAAAAGTAAAAACCCAAAGCCGGCGTTCCGTTGGTTGCTCACTGAAAGCTTATCTTTAGAAAAGCCAGCTTGAAGGCAGTATTATGTAACCACGGAAACTCGATGTATTAATAACACATCAGGGGTGCAGGCTGGAGCGAATGCGCGTTGGAGTTTATCCGCTAAGGAAAGATATGTTACGCGTTTCGAATATACACTAGAACGGCGTGACGTTTATTGTACCCGAGATAAAAGAAGCATCGACAGAAAGATCGCCAGCAAGAGTAGAAGGCGTGCCAGGCGTGTATGCGACCAGAAAACACGCCGGAAATGGTGTCGTTTTCCAGATGCGTACATAGCTAGAACTCCTTGTCTCACGTGCGAAGCGATATGGCATCGTTATAGCGCGATGTCGATCGTCGCGGGCTCGAACGCACAGGTGAGGTCCTATCGCCTAAATTTACAGAGATGGCTTCGGCCGCAAACGTTGCAGCAGAGGAGCTGAAACGTGCACCGCTACGCTTTTAGAAAAGAAAGTGGAGGAATACAAGAGTGAACAGAGGGAGGAGGATGCTCGCGCGTGTGTGTGTGCGTGCGTTACGTGGCAGGATTCCGCTCTCTTCCGACGGCCCCTCGTAATATACGACCAAAGGAGATACACGCAGAAACCACAATTCTCAGCAACGTACTTTCTTCTTTGCTCATCCGCCGTTGCACTTTCTCCCTTGCAAGAACGTGAAAAGCGTGTGCGTTCGATCTCGTCTTCTTCTTCTTCTTAGTGAACTTTGACACCGCGTACTCTCTTTTTTCTTTAGCGTTGCATTCTTCTCACTCTTTTAACCGTCGGCTTTCCTCCGGGTACCCGCAGAACCGTAGGAGGCACCGCCACCGACGTTCGTTTCTTCCACCGCAACGCGCGCTTGTCGTATTGAGGTCGCTCTCACCGCAAGACTCCCGCGATGGACGGAAGCTGGCGCCAGTAGGCGTGCGCCTGGAGTCAACGTGCGGCCGCTATACGCTTTTCCTCTTTCTTCACTTTGTTTTCTCTCCTTCCGTTGCAGAGAAAGGAATTTACCCTTACCCTGCCGGAAACCAAGAACAACTAGCGTGCGAACTATAATATGTGATCCGCGTTCTCCCGCAGGGCAGACGTACTGTTCGCAGTGTTATCAGTTAACACTGACACGCCCCCCCCCCCTATAATACTGATAATAATAATAATGATAACATTTGGGGTCTAACGTCTAAAAACCACAATTCGATTATGAGAGCTAGTTGCCGTACGTAGTGGAGGGCTCCAGAAATTTCAACCACCTGGGATTCTTTAATGTGCACCTACGCGACACGGACTTGAACAAGCGGCTGAAACAGCAATGTCACACACCGCGAAAGACAAGACTGGACTATGACTGAGTGTGCGCGGGTGTGCTGCCAAATGGGCTGTGTTTATCTCTCTTCCCTCTCTGCTCTCTATCTTTCGTCTCCCGCATCCCCCTCCTAAGCGCAGGGTAGCAAACCGGCTGCCTATAGGCTGGTTAACCTCCCTGCCGTTCTCCCCCCCCCCCCTATTTTTTTTCCTTCTTTCCCTACAACTAGGAGCACGGCCTCGAGGATTTTCGCCTCCATTGAAAGTGTGGCTGTTGTGGCCGGGTTTGGATCCAGCGGCCCTTGGGTTAGCAGCCGAATGCCTTAGCCCCTATAGACCACCGTGGCTGGTATCTATTACTGATAAGTCACTCTACACCGAGTGTGACTGATGAAGGCGGCTACGTGTTTTCACGCATGATATTTGCATTTCTTTCCCGCGTTTTGCATCTCCTTAGCCGCAGTTATGTCACGTAGCTAGTGACAAGTTCTTCATAATCATGCTTCACTTGCTCTTTCATTCTTCCCTTTCTTTAATGTATACGTAGTAACCCAGTGCAGTTGCCGAACCTGGTTCGCTCGGAGGATTTCAAGCTGGACGGTTGTGCCCTCGCGATCTCCGACTTCAGCGTAGCTCCCGCCGACTGGTTCGCCCTCCGCGGTCTCCTGATGCCGTGCAGCTCTCGCATTGTGGCACCCCGCCCTTGGACTGCTTCGACCGGATCCCCACTTTCCTATCTCCTTCTTTTTTCCTCTCGTTGGCTGGCGGCTTTTTCTCCGTCTATTTTCCTTCTATTCTTTTTATCCCTCCTTCCTTCTCCCTATATCTTTTATTCCCCATATCCCATTCCTCTGCTTACCTGTTGAGGTGTCCTCGTAAGGAGAGACAGTTACGGGTCGGCACCTTCCTTTTCTTTTCTTCTGATATAACCACTTATATTTCTAGGCGCCCCCCCCCCCTTCCTTTGCTCGCTCTCTCCTTTCTCTTTCCTCTCTTCGCTCAAGTCTATTATCCCCCATTCCCCTTCCCATGTGAACCACTGCTGAGGTGTCGCACTTAGCTGCAGACAGTTGCGCGGTTCACTTTTCTTTTCTTTTCCAATCTTAAGAACCACTTCCCCCCCCCCCCCCCCCTGGTTCGCTGCCTCGAAACGACTGCACGTCTTCGGCGAGCTTCTATGCTTTCCCGCGTGCCTTGCCAGTTCGAATAGCCAACAGCTACTTATTCCAAACAAACGTACTGCCCTCTACCCTAAACAGCCACACAATAATTGTAGGGTCGAGGGGTCCAGGAAGGGTCGGGACTTGTGCCGTCAATACGCGCAGTCATCACGTCAAGTTCGTCTCGCACAATTTTGTGCACTGAAGTCGATCTGATCGATTTCCCTTCCTTAAGTGTTCGAAGCAAGATTCAGGGACAGCAGCTTAATTGCTCTAATAAAACTAGGCTGACTCGCGCTTTTTTTTTTTGCCTTATGTACGTGACCTCTGGATTGGCGGGTGCCATACCAAGGATTAGGACCTGCAAGCCTTCATTTTAGCAAGACCGAAATAATGTAAGGACTCAACTCTACTTCGACACTGAGTGTTGGCTTTCTACAGTTGCGGGTTCATTTTATCTCCACAAGATAGGTTTGATTTATGATAAGATATATTATTTCCGTAGCTCTGTGCTCTGGTAATTTCAGTCATGGTATCGGAAACGACATGCTCGTTATCAATGGAATATCGAACCACTAGTGTGGAAGAATTTTCAACAAAGATGTGCAAGCAATACTGAGGCTGAATATTGCTTGTTGTCGATATATCACTAAGAAAGATGTCTCTTTTCCTGGAGCGGGTGTTTCTTGTATTTCTTTAATGAACCAAGAGAAACTACGCGCACATTATCGTCTTAATCTTGAGCGGCAATTGATAAAAACGTGATTACACCTTGCGGAAGCAGTGTCGACACTGAGAACTTGATCTGAGGATCCGATCTGCATCTAAAGTATAACTTTTAATGCCAGCAAGAATGGCTATCAGATTTCTGACGCCGTTTAGTTCTGCATGTGATTCTGGTGTAATCTTGTTGCGCTTGAACTGAGTAATTTTTATTTGTTTCTTATTGCGTAAAAAAAAACACGTAAAAGAAAGGGGAAGATGGTAAGCGGAAAAACGAAATTCGCTCTGTACTTCCTGCTTCGTCCCTTATCGAAAGCGTAAGCACACCCGTAGACGCGTGCAATTTCGATTAGCGAGAGCCGCCACTCATGTCTTCCGGGATGTCGCACTGACAGCGCCCTGGAAGAAAGCAGCGCCGTCCGCTGAGATGCCAACACCTCCCTACCGATGGTGTCCATGGAGGGCGCCACATACCTGCTGCAAATCGGCGCTGCGCGTCTCACCTCCGTTCCATGATCTAAGGACGATATAGCGCACCAGAGCTGACGTACGGCGTTTTACACAAAACTGAATTGTGAAGTTTTGCTTTAGTACCACTCAAAAATCGACTGTGCCTGTCATAACCTGCAGGTTGTGATAGGCACCTTCGATGGCATAGATCATTACAACACTGTTTATCATTTTTCAAGGCTGCTGACCCGCAGGTCGCGGGTTCAATTCCCGGCTGCGGCGGCTGCATTTCCGATGGAGGCGGAAATGTTGTAGGCCCGTGTACTCAGATTTGGGTGCACGTTAAAGAACCCAAGGTGGTCAAAATTTTCGGAGCCCTCCACTACGGCGTCTCTCATAATCAAATGGTGGTTTTGGGACGTTAAACCCCACAAATCAATCAATCAATCATTTTCCAAAGAAAAACAACAGCACTGAGATTTGTAAAGCCTGCAATAGCGCAAATAAACAGCAAGGGTGACGTCGCCTTTTCGAGATTTCGGCATCAGCCCGTATTATCGAGATATGCTGTCCATTTCTTACGTGGCAAGATAAACTAGATCGTCAAAGCAAAAAGAAAGAAATAAATTTAATTTAACAATTGTCATTCAACAGTGCAAATTACAAAAAGCTCGCGTGCTCAAGAATGTAGGGAAATAGTCCCGTCACAAGGTATATCAGCTACGCGCCAGCTTGGATATTTGTATATTTTAGTGATTGGCATAATCCGCCCTTCATAATTCTCAGTTAAGATTACCCCCCCCCCCCCCCCCCCCGAATGATTTTCGATTCAATGGTGTTTCACACCCCATCATCCCCCCTCCTCCCTTTTATAACAACAAGCTCCTGGGAACCAGAACACAGATAATTTACCCAGTGAAACTAGACTATCTCTACCTTGAACATTGCTAGTTGAAATATACGATCACTCATCCATGAATTCCATGTTATATTACGCGCATAACGCATCCGTGAATTCTCATATAACGTGAGCTATGTGTCTATCAGTAGAACCTTTCTTATGTGAAGTACGAATTAATCACTGTTTGAAGTAATTTGTCTCAAAGGCCGGTTCAGCGTTCGCATGACCTGGATTTCGTTTCTCGTATTCTTAATGTGCATGACTGCGCCAAAACACTGTTCAGAAGCATCACCGATATAAATCAGAAAAATAAATCAAAGAAGGCAATTCTCATGTTTTGAATTGTACGCTTCGTTATGCTCAGTGTCGTCGCTTATTGAATAGCTAACATCCATGCAATGTTATTTTCATCGCTACGTTCGGGACAGCACTACTAATAAGAGATATTCACTTCCGCCCAACAGCGTGCTCGTTCGTTGAAGGCTCCATGGCAAAACCTCCGCCGTGGTGGTCTAAGGTACTCGGCTGCTGACCGGCAGGTCGCTGGGTTGATTGCCGGCTGTGTCGGCTGCATTTTCGATGAATTTATTGATTGATATTTGTGGTTTAACGTCCCGAAACCACCATATGATTATGAGATACACCGTAGTGTAAGGCTCCGGAAATTCAGACCACCTGGAGTTCTTTACCATGCGCCCAAATCTGAGCACACGGGCCTACAGCATTCTCACCTCCATCGAAAATGCAGCCACCGCAGCCGGGATTCGATCCTGCGACCTGCGGGGCAGCAGCCGAGTACCATAGCCACTAGACCACCGTGGCGGGGCCATTTCTGATAGAGGTGAAAATGCTGAAGCCCGTGTGCTTAGATTTGGGTGCCCGTTAAAGAATCCTAGGTGGTCTAAATTTCCGGAGCCCTCCACTACGGCGTCTCTCATAATCATATGGTGGTTGTGTGACGTTAAAACCCACGTATCAATCAATCTTCATGGCAACAACCATGCAAAAGAAAGAAAACAAAAAAATATTTAAGAAGAAGGAGAAACGCTGCCACTAAGAAAATCAGAGCGACGGCGAGGATGGTATTACCAGCCAAGAACAGCGCCGATTTAGGCGTCAAAATATAGAGCGCGGTAAAAATATCGCCCACACATTCTTTACAACAAACCCAAGTGATGATCTCGATTGAAGCCGTCCGGACGGGCCATCCGAGGATCGTTCACGGAAGCGCGCCACACACAAACGGAAGAGAAAGGGGTATTCAAAAGAGGAGAGGAGAGGGGGCGGGGTTTAAAGAAGAACGCGTACGCTAAACGCCCATGCGACGCGCCAGACCACGCACGTTGTCTAGGAATTCGGGCGGCACGCGTCCGCTACGTGCTGGACAGCAGTTAAGGGAAACGGACGCCGTACGCCAGCAGCGGACGGCCAGCCACTTTCACCCTGACCCGGTCTCGGGAATCGTGAAACACACTGCTGCCGCTGCGTCGTAGGCGCTTCCCTCTCCCTCGCCCTTTCCTGGCCGGGCAACCTCCGTATATGCGTGCGCTCATCCACTGACCCCTGACCTGCATTCCCGCTTGCGATGCGCAGCTCTGACCGACCGACCGACATACACGGATGCGAGACCGTAATCTCTTTGCAAGGGCAACCGGATGACCGGTTCGGCGTTCGACCCGCGATAGACGACGGACCGAACTACGACCGCCCCCCCTTACGGCTTGTTGGTTAAGCAATGCACCGCTCTCATATGTTTGAACGTTTAAGCGTGGGCTCTACCCTTTCATAAACAGACCGTTTAGTAAATAGAGGTCGAGCCGCTAAGCACACGAACATGGATGGGTTCGATACCCGGATATAGCTGCGCATTTTAATAAGAATCAAAAATGTGCGCGGAGGTTTGGGTAAGCAATTGAAAAAAAAAGCCAGTGGTCAAAATTTATTTGGTACGATTCATAATATAAATGTTTGTCTGCTTCCGGGGTATACAGAAGATACGGTGCTCGTAAGCCGAGCCTAAGGTCGTGGTTTGGAACCCGCGCGTAGAGGTAGCAGAAAGATCACTAATTAAGTTTTCTTTGGACACACAAGGCGCCCCACATTCATAGTCAGCGCTCGTGTGTGTTGTGTTTTACATATGGGGGCGTCTTATGTGTTGGCACTGTTAATTTTATCTCAGGTAAAGAGCACGAGATGATCAACATCACCGCGATCCTCCACTATATAGGTCACAACTAGTAATAATATCGTGGTTTTGGCACGTAAAACCCTAAATGTTGCTTTCATTAGGCCCGAAACATTGGGTTAGGTGAAATAATGCAGCGGTGGGCAGTGTGGTGACAAAACAAACACGAACAAATAATGCATTGCATGTGTGTAGAAAGCATTATATCGTTGGGAAACTGACCATTACTCGAAAGACTGCTTACCTCTTAACCATTGGAGAGGAGAACAACCGGGGACTTCCATGAATATTTCTCGTGACTCCGATATCCGATAACCATAACCGCCGGTTCCTCGCTAGTTACATGCCTGCTTGCAGCCACCTAGACGTTGCCCACTTTTCCTTATTTCGAAGTCGACAATATGAAGCCATCAACTTTCTGTGGAAACCCCGGCGACTGACGCCCGCAGGAGCGTGAACGTGTTTCAAGTTCTCTGCGTTGTCAGTAGCTGAGCACCTATCGAATTACCTTCCTATAACATCGCTGCTGCGCAAACGCACAAAGATAGATTTAGGCAGCTCCTGAAGCGGCATTTCATCGGTACGTATGTCATGTCATCTAACAATTATTACACGGCGTACAAATATTTCTCTAATTCATTCGGTTACCTGCACCAACGATGCACATTTTCTTTAGACTTTGTTTTCTTTTGTGCGCAAGCACTGCGCAGCTTCGTATGCTACCACGAACTGTATTATTTGCATGTGATTTGTTTTATATTACCGCGATATATCGTTTAAGAGCCGGCAGTGTCACCAACTTAACACCTGCCAGATGCGTAACGAGACGGTCGTTTGAAACTTCCAACCCGTTGTCGAGTGCTCAGCTATAATTATTATGATCCGCTGCATCGTCAACGAAGTGCCCAACTACGTATACGTCCGCACCGCCTTATAGATGCTAATGGGTACTTCGATACCTCGTAAAATGATGAACTGCGGCGTAGAAGGCACTTCACAACTGCAATTGCATGTACAGGCACTCTAGGATAGAATTCAGCAGCCAATGTCACGTGCACAGGCTTCGCTTTCCTTTTGGCACATTTGAGGTGTCCACTGAAAAGCAATGTATGGCCACGCGAGGCGAACAGTGTCTGATAACGCTATATCTGCTACTTTACCTAAAGTCAACAAACCTGAGCGACCGCCTGTAGACTGTGTGTGCTCCCCGAGTGTGCTCGTGATTGTGTGTACTTTCTCATCTTTCTGCAACCTCTTTTCTCCCCTTTATCCCTTCCCCAGTGCAGGGTAGCAAACCGGATGTGCGTCTGGTTAACCTCCCTGCCTTTCCTTGCATCCCTATCTCTCTCTCTCTCTCTCTCTCTCTCTTGAATAGCTGGCCATAAAATTGATCTGGGCAGATGTCATTTTTGCTGAGACAGAAACCCTTCTCTCTTTGTTTTTGCATAGCCATATAGAGTTTTGTTGTAACAATAAGGGCAGTATATTTGTAAACGACACATTTTGCTTGGCAGTGGCAATTAGGGCGCCAATAAAGATAAGGAATAAGGCCATGCCATTGTTTTATTGTGAAGTTTTCCTTATTTTCTACTTGCAACGCTTCCCGCAGGCAGGCTTCACGTAACGCTCGCTTGTTTTTGCTCGTGAAGTCAGAAAAAAATGCGCGCCTATTTTCGAGCAACGGCGTTTTTCGTGCACATGCGTGATCTGATAGCATTTCAACGTTATTTTTCCTGCCAATGAATTAAGTCGTCGCGCTGCACCTTGAGTACTAAGTACTATAAACCAGTGTTTATCTTGCACTGATAAAGTCGTATGTTAATGGTTAGGCGGGTCAGAAAAATAATGCCATTAAATAAATTATCCGCTATAATAATTGAGTGCGGGTAACGGATTCGGCGTTTCTGAATCCGTATAACCTTACACGTGTGATGATCTGACGAGGTCAGAAGCTGAGCGTGCGACTCTAAATTGGTCCTCCCGCGCGGAGAATACGTTTAAGATACTCTTAACGTTGAGCGAATGGTACGTGCAACAGTTAGAACCTTGAAATGTGAATTGAAGCGTGGTAATTTTGACACACACACACGCACAAACAAATATATATATATATATATATATATATATATATATATATATTATATATATATATATATATATATAGTGGGAAATGGCGCTTCCTTTACGAAAGATTTTCAGGTGTGCACACCGCAAAGAACAATATAATTGTAGAGGTTTTACTTCCAAAAATAGTGATAGAACTATAAAACATGCCGTATTGGAATTCTCCGAAAATATTGACCGATTGAGATACCTAAACGCGCTTCTAAATATAATTACAGGGGCTTACACCATTTTGCTTTTATCGAAACGTGGCCACCGCTGCCGGGATTCGATCCTGTGACCTTCAGTAAGCAGACCACACCAGAGGGTTGCGCAAAGTAAATCAACCAAATTTAATAAATACCCACGAAACTGCAGCTATAAGTTCGCCAAGATTCCGCTAATATTAATTTGTGTATCTTCCAAAAGAAGGAATAAAAGCGCATAAACCGTCCTGATTTTTCTTCGTATGGCAATATCTTTGATGATTACATGACCATGAACAATTTAGAACACGGCCTATGTTTACAGTTCCTAATAGGGGCATATCCAGAATATTGTTTTAGGGGGGGGGGGGTTTCAACTATACGACATGTATGTTCGTTCAAGCGTTTGTATGTGTACGTGTATACATATACGCAAGCTAAATTTCTTAAAATCGGAGGGGAGTCTAAAGCCCCTAACACCCCCCACCCCAGCTACGCCACTGGTCCTTAAAGTGGGCATAAGTACGTTAGCAGTGCGTCCGCTTTCAGGGGCGATACTCCTCTTACTAACATAGTCCTGCGTGTGGCGTAACCGAGAGAAGAGGCGAAAAAAAAGAGGAAGGCAGTAGCTCTCGAACAGTATAATAAGCGGCACTGTCTCATAGAAGTACATACAAACTGCAGTGTAGGTGGCACTGTAGCGCTACTCTCCGATTGGCTGCTGCGCGGGTTGTGCCTGGGATAGTCGCCGTACGTGGCGGATCGTTGGTGGGTCATGGAAGAAGCAGAGCGGCGGGCGCGTTGAAGACGCTTGCGCTCAGCTTTCTTGGCTCGTGTCTCGTCGGTATTACCCGCGCGCCGTCTGCATTCTCGAACACGATCGGACGTATGCACGGACGGATGGATGCACGGGCGTGCGCACGGACGGACGGATGGACAGGCAGACGGACGACCGGACGCATGAACGGACGCATGGATATACGCACGAACGAACGCACGGACCAACACACGGACGACGCACGCATGGACAGAAGCACGCACAGAAGCACGCATGGATGTACGGACGCTTCGCCTCACTCATCACCATTCCCTCCGTGGATGTGCTGTGATTTTTCTCCTTAGAGCTAGGCGTCTTTCTCTCCACATGAAGACAACGGTTAAGGGAAACGATACAGTGTTTAATCTTCTAGGCCACACTTTATTGCACAAGGAGAGGTGGGCAAAAAACGCAAGTCACACACAAACAAATCTTCTAACAAAAACAGGAACAAAAGAATAAACAAAACCCGAAGGCGCGCGAGATTGACAAGCGAATCATTAAATATGCGACTACGAAGGGCAAATAAATACTACCATAATTAACACACAAAAATACAAACGAGGAAGCACACAAAAGAAGCCACGTAAACGAAAAAACCAAATATAACTATAAAGAAGAGGGGAAAGAGTAATAACACACGAGTTCCACATATGATTACACAGCTGCGAATGCAACAAGAATCTCTAGAGAAAAAGTTCAGTAACGTGGATAGGGAGCGTACTCCTATACAGAGCACACAGAGTGATAAACGATACTGGTTAAGAAACACACTAAACACCGGGTGCTCTATCACCACACAACACAAATAAAGGAGGCGCTTGCGAAGTATAAAAAGAAAGTAGTAGTGCAGGAACATCGTAAAACGACAGAAAAAAAAAACGGCCTAAGGTCAGACGAGAAAATAAAGAAACGCAGGCCCTCGTGTACAGAATGAGGGTGCTCGAGGTTACGGCAGTGCGTGCAACTGTAGGTAGGCGATTGCATTGTCCCAGTATAGTGAAGGTGGCAGTCGACGGAAAGTAAAGAAGTCGTGAGAGTTCACAGGAACAGTGTGGCTTCAAGAAGATTCCCTCATTTACGATGATGCCCTGAAGGGAGCGCCGACGAGCGCAGCGTCGGCGGCTTGGGCGGCGTCGGGTCCGGGAAGAGCGCTCGACGTGAAGGTGGTGTCAGCCGATGGCCTGGACTCGGTACCGGGCTCGTTGGTGACGACGTCGGCCCTGTAGCCGAACTCGTCGGCGACGTAGGTGACGGTCCTGGTGCGGCCGTCAGCCAAGCTCAGGGAGTAACGGCCGGACACACGACCGCTGCCGTCACCGGTTTCCTCGTGTCCATGGCTGCCCTCGATGTCGTTGGAGACGTAACCAAATGAGTACGGCTGCGGCAGCTCCACGGGGGCGGCAACCAACTGGCAGCTGACGGTCAGGGCACAGGCTGCCAGCACGGCGATGGTGAGCTGGAAGAAGGGCAGTGAAGAGTGAAAAGCATACTTTTGACATACAGAACATGTCGACGATTCGATAGATGAAGGCATGAACGGTTGTGGTCAAGCGTTATGACGAAACGATCCCGTGATAGGCATGGCAAGTGTCTGTCACGCTGGATGAGAAATCTCGCTATCGCGACATTGGTCATGACATGTTTATGCTCCACGATGGCACCATAGTATGCTTATACTCACAGATACGCGAAACCGAGCATTTTCCCTTGGCAGTACGACGACATTAACTGACGTGGACTAACGACACTCGCGGCTGAAGTGGCGAGCCGGGATGTCGGGTGCCGATCGCTTAACTTGCCTGCAAATATTGTAGAGCTGAAAATGGACGCGAATGATGCAAAGGAAGGCCCGCCGTGGTGGTGTAGTGGTTGTTAGACTGCGAACCCGAAGGTCGCGGTATCGAATTCCGGCTGCGGTGGCCGAACTTTCGATTGATGCGAAAATGCTTGAGGCCCGTGTGCTTAATTGCACGTTAGTTAAGTGGGCTGACGAGATTACAAAGTTCGCGGGTATAACGCGGCAACAAATTGCACAAGACCGGGTTGATTAATAGATCACGGGAGAGGCCTTTGCTCTGCAGTGAGTGTAGTGAGACTAATGGTGATGAAAAACCACAGCTGATCTAAATTTCTGGAGCCCTTCACTACGACGTCTCTCATAACCATATCGTGGTTTCAGAACCTTACACCCCAACAATTATTGCTATGATCAAAATGAAATGGATCCGATTTCTCTAGTACACACAACACGTCCCTAATAGGTGCCATGGGTCTGTCGAATAAGCTTTGCCTATTGCTGGTTATACCACTGATACCATAACGATAGGTGTGCAATGGCAATTGGTTCGAAGTTGGTGTCTTATTACGGCGGTTGTACCCCTCCTGATGAAAAACAAAAGAATAGGTTCGCATTAGGCACTTGACACTCCTATTGTTACCCCTACTTCACAACCGCAGTGTTGGACAGCAAACAGGATGCTAATATCTGGTTAACCTCCCAGCCTTCTTCTTCATCTCTCGCCCTCTAGACGTCAATTGACGAAATCCAGCGCTCCCCGTAAGCCACCAGTCACGCAGCTGTCGCTTTAGTCCCGTCGCAGGAAATGTCAAGAGGCTCGAATGAGTTTTCCGTTGTGTGTAGATATATCCAATGTGCGCTGAATGGTTCTTGAGGTTCCGCCAAGAAGCGTCGCACGTGTTTTCGCAGGAGCGTCTCTTCTCGCTTACCGTGTTCATGGCTGCTGCTGCTGCTGCCGCTGTGGTAGAGATGGCAGAAAACCGAGAGTGGAAGTCTCACTGAGCCCACCAGGCTTTTATATTCCGTCAGCGGGGGCACCACATCGGCACGCGCTTATCGATGACAAAGGCTATAAAGTGTGCCCTCTCCTTGTAAGTAATCGTCCTCCGGTCTTTACGGCATTATCCGCGTCCTTTATTTTTGCAAAACCTCTCGCCTACCCGTTTGTCGCGCTGAGGCGGAGTCATCAGGAGCGTTGGAGAAGAAAAAAGAGCATCGAGATCAGATTTCCTTTTCGCTCGCATCGCCCAACAAAAACCACCGAGGGAGAGGGTACAGAAGGCGGATTTTGCGGGCCGCGTGGAATCTTTTACGCGCCCGACTGCACGCTATCCGCAACCGGGAGGGCGAAAGTGTATCGCCGTCCCATCGACAGAATCCGAGAAGAACGGAGCGCGAGGCGCCGCAACGTCCCTGTCTTTCCTTTTTGTAGTCGAAAAAGAGAGAGACATATAAGAAGCGTAACGTACTGCTTTCTCTGGAAAAATAAGCGTGGCTGTGTGACGCGCTGCGGGTGGGATCAGTTGTTTTTCAAGGATGTCTGCAGCCGTGCTATGCCGCTGCCGCCAAGGTAAACACAACGGCACTGGCCCCTATACGGCCGAGGGCGTGTACCTGAAGAACACTGTGCTTCGGCGTCGGAGCTGCATCAGTGTCCCCCCAACTCACCCCCCTCAGCACCCCCAGGCGATCAAGAAGCCCCACAGAAGGCATGCCTCTCTCTCCCGCTGACAACGGAACCCCGTCAGGATAACGTCCCGGCTTTGTTCGCAAGACTATAGATGGCTAGCTTCGATACGAACCGTATACGAAAGCGCTTCTTTATCGCCCGTGGGCGCATTGCGCAACCCAGGGTATGCCGCTGCTGCTTCTGCGGTTTACGAGTCGGAAATGCGCTTTGTCGGTGCCTGCGTTTGACTCCCTTCGAAGGCGACCATCGAGGATGCGTGTCACGAAAAGAGTTCGAGGCCGCGCGGATGCACGGGGCACAATACGGATGGAGGGTTCGAATGCCTGTTTGTATTTCGGGCTTGCGCTGACGTACCGCGGCATTGTAGGGCGTCAGCCTACAGACGGCTGTCGCCGCTGTTCAATTTGCCAAAAGAACAAAGCCTGCATTGGAAACTCTCGCGCATGATGAGATAAAAGTTTTGGCGGTGCAACGAAGGTTCACCTATAACAAAAGGACGCACGAGGTCTCGCGCTTTTAGCGAGCATGGTGGATCAGCCTGATCGTCGCGATGTTGCGATTAGCGTCGACGGCCGTCGCTCGATGAGCGATGGGAGATACGGAAGCATGGTATTGTCTGATCACAGTCGAACGACACTGTTAAGCGCGAGACATCGAATTAATTCTTTGACATCTTTCACGTTGCGATGCTATTTCAGAAAGCTGCTGAATGCGAGCAATAAGAGGCCGTAAGGTTTATCTTTCATCATTTCAAACGTGGACTTGCACGACAGACAGTGGTGCAGCCGTGCTTTGTATGGTAGTAGCCCCATCTCAAACATAAAATAAAAATGGTGACTAGCCCGCTCCTACGTGCAGCAATAGCAGGCGTAAGGCCAATTACACATAAAGGAAAGGGGGTATAAAAAGTACCCAAAGTGCCAATTTAGGTTTTTTTAACACCAGTTGAAAAAATAAAATCGGGCCACGGTAACGCATACAGGTCCTAAAACGTTGGCTAAACGAGCACAGAAAAGACTCGTACAGGCCATTTATTTTGTATTCTTGAAAGTTCAATGAAAGTAGAATCATAGATGATTGTCCTCACGTGCTCAAGAGAACCGTGTGCCTGCCTTCAATCATGTCCAGGAGTAGACGATCACTGGTAAGAATTGAAGGAAGACGATCCATATCCTCTGAAAAAAGTCTTCAAATCTTTTCAGGCACACAAAGCATAAGGTGTGCAACATGTAAACCATATTCCAGACCTCATGTTTGAGAAGCACAGGGCGGCCCGCAATCTCCGTCCCGCTCAACCATGTTCGCTCAGCAGCTGTGTTCGTTTCTTTTCTCTTCTTTTTAGGGGCGAAGCTCCTTAGGGCGTGGGCTGTGCGTCCCCTGTATGTAGCCACCTCTTGTTTAGTTCTTGCAGTGTTCACTAGATGGCGGTAGCATTCCTTGTATGTAGCCACCTCTCGTTTAGTTCTTGCAGTGTTCACGAGATGTCGGTAGCGTCCCTTGTATGTAGCCACCTCTCGTTTAGTTCTTGCAGTGTTCACTAGATGGCGGTACTTGTATTTGATGATGAAAAGATGCAAGATGTTATAAACTAGACGGCGGCACTTGTAGTTGATGATGAAAGATGCGAGATGTTATAAAATCGGAATGATGTCACATATGGCAGGTGTCATTGGTGGAAGGCAATCGTTCGATTTAGTGCAGCGACGTACGCTAGGGGGGAGCATTGTAATAAAATCGAGTGGGCAAAATGTACGGAAGATTCATGGTTTACCAGGTTTTCCTCCAGAGCTTCGCCCACTCATCATCATTCACTTCGTGGATATGGCGGCATTTTTTTTCATTTTCATAATTTCCACCATGCTGATGAGGATGACTTATGAGTAGCCCCAGTGCAGGGACACGCGACTCCAGCCTGCAGAGCGGTTTGCACTGCTTACATTTTTTATAAGGAAGGACGTGGATTTTACTAACATGACAACTTTCAGCCTTTACCAGACAACTTAGTGACATCGCGTACGCGCACACCCCACTTATTATTTCCTTTCTCTGGATAAGTTGTCTGGTTTTTCTAGTTATTTCCAGGGGCGAGGTGTCAAAGCACAAGGATACTATCTACCATTACTTGTCTGTTGCGACGCTAGGTGACGTCACGTCACAGGAACTTCGTTCAGATTGTTATAGACACATTTAATCGCTTGGGCTCGAAGCTCTACGTCGTTCTACGATGACAACGTTGAGTGGCTATGTACATAGCCGACTCGAATATTACCACACCCACAAACGCTGGAACGTTAGAGGTATGTCACCGACGGATATGCGTTATACCTGGCCTGACTTCCTTTCGGCGTGGCTGGAAGACAGATCTTCCAACTGGACCACGCACAGCCACGGCCACCCCTGTGTATGGCACGCGAGCGGCCTGCTTTGCTCTGCGGCGCGACACCTTGCGGCCGTTGCGTACACTGTGACGTCGCGTGCACAGGAGCATGCGCGGCCTTACAAACATGCAGGCATGCTCTACACGGGTGAGAACGGTGGATGGTGCGCTTGTTTAGTCGAAGATCCATGCTCCTTCACAGCGCTTTTGACACATATAACTCACAAGACGGAGCGCATTTTGACTGATAAAACGCGCCTGCATCAATTATGCACGCTTTGTGGTCAGTTTGAGGCATGCGATTATATAAAGATACGATAATGCCAACAGCTGCATAAAAAAAAATCTAGGCGGCTACAGAGAGTGCGTCGTTTATGCAGGCACGTGTTATCAGTCGAAACGCGCTTCGTCTTATGAAATAGATATGATGAAAGTGGCCTGAGCGAGCGTCGATCTTCGGTTGAACACATTCCCACGTCGTCACCTGTGCTGAGCACGCCTGAATCTTTGTAAGGTATACAGCGCATGCTCCTGTGTGCGTGACGTCACAACCCGCAACGGTCGCTAGGTGTCACGCCGCAGAGCAAGGCTGGCTGCTCGCGTGCTGACGTGGCCACGGCTGTACATATTTGGGGGATTATGAATGCCCTTGAGAGAAGGAAGAAATTGATTGCTTTCATTCCGTGAAGCAAGACAAATGGGCGAACTTGGAGCCACCATTAATCATTCGCGATGCAGCCGCTTTTCATAGATTGTACTATATGTGTCTAATAAGAAGCTGTGCGTCTGAGGAAGGAAATTCAGAAAGAAAAAAGTGAACTTATTTTGCTCGTGGAAGACAAACAAAATGCAAGAATGTTAACAACTATCTCTTTTTTTTAGCTCTTCCCTTAAAAAGAAAAACAAAACTCACAAGAGTCCCTTAGGCATTCGCTTAACACGACTCGCAGGCGAAAGACATGGTAATCTTTTCTTTGGAGTCGATGGCTTTTATGCCCACTCATCATCATTCACTTAGTAGATAAGCTGTGATATTTTTCTCTGTCGTTTGATTTTGCACCATTCATTACTCTGCCCGAAAGAAGACTTCACACGCCCTAAACTCGATTAGCATGCGCTTCAACGGTTCAATCGGTGCCGCAACGCCCTGTATTTCACCCAACGCGGAGATCGCGACGGTTGATGGCGGAATAGTTTCACGCACTCGCGTCATTTTTGTCTATACGCCCTCCATCTGGATTAGCTATAGATCTTTTCTATCTATTTTCAATAAAATGAACCAATACATAGATAATAAAGCGCAACGTCGCTGAATTGAGGGAAGCAGTTTATCTCGAATGATTCAATCGAATTCTTTATGAATACAGCGTCACAGTAATAGTTGTAGTGGTTCAACGTGCGAAAAACCACGATGTAATATCGTGGTAGGATGCTTTTGCAGAAGGCCCAGGAAATTTCGATTACACAGGGTCCTTTAACCTGGGCAGAAATATAAGTACACGAAGTAAACAGCATGGAGGCAGAATTTCGCTTCCTTATAAGTTTCTATGCCACGACAGGGATTCAATCCCGTGACCTTGAAGTTAGCACACAAGCGCCATAGTCATGGCGGGTCTCATCAACATAATGACCGAGCACCGTGCACTTTCCGCTATGCGCGGGGCATACAAATGACATGTTTGTATTTTGTATCTATGACGTTGTAAAACTGTATTCAATTGTATAACCCCGCGGCTTCTAGCGACCAGTTCTGATCCGTCAAGCTTCGTCCTTGTTTACATTTCAGCACATCCACTTCTCTCGAGCAAACAAAAAGGCATTCTGAAACAAGAACTCGTCGCTAAAGCCAGCTCATTGATCAGATTTTTGATCTCCCATGGCGATAATATTGATGGCAACTATCCCACAGACGTAATTTTCTAGGTCATATTGTCTTTGTCTATGTGAATCACATGTGCACAATGAGCGAAGAAAGCGAGCATGTAAATGTTTCGGCACCTTGATAATGAGACAGCAATGGTGGCTATATGCGCCTTACATATCCGATCAAGCAGCATTAACAGCATTTATTGTTAATCCTTCTAAGCTAAGTGTACTGATAACACCTGCCGTCATTCGCGAAAGAAATCTGATAAAGTTGATGAAGATAAATCAAAAATAGCTTAAAGCTTTTTACTTTTATTTGGAGGTAGGGAAGCGGGAGGGGGTGGGGCTGGGGGTTGAACTTTTCAACTCACCCTGGCTACGTATGCCACCTAGAGAGAAATAGATAAAAAAGAAGACAGGCGGACAGAAATATATATATATATATATATATATATATATATATATATATATATATATATATATATATATATATCATTCGTTTTAGACCAACCATTACCTCTGTCTCAAATCGCATCTGATAGCCTGCATCGATCCCTGCTCAGATATACTCCTTTTTCAATTTTTGGCTTTTCTTTCAATATATCATTTTTTTCGGTCCAAAATTACTTTGCGTTTGTAAAACCATAAGCCATTTACTTAAAGATCCTGCCGCCCGGTTCTTGGCCGATCCCCCTTTGTGGGTGTGCGTCAGGGTAACAAGGATCATCATCCACATCATCGTCATAACTACAGAAAGAAAGAAAGAAAGAAAGAAAGAAAGAAAGAAAGAAAGAAAGAAAGAAAGAAAGAAAGAAAGAAAGAAAGAAAGAAAGCGCATGATATACTTGTAATGCCGTCCTACTTATATGAATGGATGAGTAAATGATCAAATGTTTCGCCTGCATTGCTTTCAAAGCTTCATTAACGAATAAAAGAAGCAAAGGTTAGCGAGGACCTTGCTTACGCAAGCGAGCACCTCAGATCTTCTCGCGTAATACTTGGGAAGACGAAAAAGAAATAATAAGGCGGAGAAAAGCAGAAGTACAGAAATAAAAGAGCAAATTATGTAAATAAAAGCACGTGCCATTACTTTTCCCCGTCCTTTCCGAACAGTCGGCATATGGGCTTGCATGGCTCATATCTACGCACTCGCACCCGGTTTCGCATGGATAGCGGAGTACCTCTTGCATCTGCTTGTCGCCAAATCGTTCAAATACTGCGAAACTGCGCGCGTGACTGTCGACACATACCGGTACGCGCCCTATATTGCTTCGAGGAACGGGCGCGCTTTAGGCATTAGTTGCGTGCCGGGCGCAGGATCGTTCTGACGTATATGGGGATTATAGACCTCAGACCTTATCGACTGCTCTCGAGCGTTGCGTGTCACATTTATTCCCTTGGACCATATCCGGTCGAATGCGATTTGAATATCCCTCTGCCAGACATAGCGTTATCTTCAAATTTTGCTCAAGAGTCAAGAGGGAGGTGTTTGAAAGTGATAGTCGAGGCGTTTCGGTTCCTGTTGAGGTGGTAGATGGATTACGAGGTCTACAGCAACGCACGGCTGTGGCTTGAGAAAGCTATATATCAAATGGAAAAAAACCGCGAGGTCAACCGGTTACTTGCACTCTGTTTTTATACCCTCTACAGTGGCGGGGAAACATGAGTTAGTTAAGGTGAACGCATGATGTTTAATGACAGGGGGCCGTTAGTGTAAAAAGAACAACTCAACGCGAGCTAAAGCAGGAAGAGATGCATGAGGTTTTTGAGCCATTGAATGGGCCAAAAGCTTCTAGCGGTAGGTTGCGTTCATTCATGCTGACTATACGCAATTTCACTCGGTAGTCATCCTCCCCCTTTCCTCAACGCCTGTGTATGTAGTGTCGTTCGCCGTCGGATATTTTGAAAATCTGCATGCTCACTACATCGTGGTAGTTTGTAAAACCAGAGGGAATAGTTTTTCGATGTCAGGCGTTGACGTTGACATAATACACCGTACTTTGACGCTAAAGACAGAGAACGAAAGAAAGCAGGTCCAGTCAATCGAACTACTCATCATATTACCGACGTAATGGGAAACGGAAACATAAGAAGCAAGAGCGGGAGCAGGCTAGCCCCTATGACCCCAACGACCGTTACCGGCTATCTATGCCGGTGTTCAGAACTGTAGCAATGCTCACTCAGTTTGATTTCCCGCTGATGGGTGGGGCCAGTGTCCTAGGATATGCGCTACAGAAAATGGTTTGCTGTTACAGAAAATTTTTCAAGAACTAAACGCACTGGATGCTCCGTAGCGGACAGTCGGTTTCGTCCGGACTGCTATGTCGTCCTGACCGTATAGTCTTGACTTCTATACAGTCTAGACCGAACTAGTTCGGACCGCTATATTTATAAAGTCCAGTTAGCTTGCTGCGGCCTGCATGGTAATAGGCTGTCCCAGCGAAGCTAAGACTAATGAGTGCCACCCTTTTAGATGGGAAGAGCTTATGATCAAGATCAATCCGCTGTGTGGCGTGACCACCCTTACTGTGCATGCGCGCATCCACTTTCCCCTTTCTTCTTTTCTACACCCCCCCTCTTACGCCTCCTCACGCCGGCGCAGGCATCCTCTCCAGGGCGTTTACAACACCACTGCGAATGCACGTCCCCTACTCTCCAACGTTCCCCTCTCTCTAGGTTTCTCTCCTGCCTAAAGCCACGACGAGCGCCAGCGTCAATCACGCCTCCAGTGCAAACTTCAGCGCCCGCTGCTTCGCATCTACGTATGGTTTCTTTTAGCGGAAGATGGTATATTTTTTTTTTCGTGTTGGCCTTAGCAAGACCGATTAAATACGCATTCGTACTTGCTATAGTAAGTTATAGGCGGCAGAGTAGTGTTGTATGTCCGCGTGTAAGGCTAATTAGCAGTTGCAGATGCAAAAGAGAATCAAGGATACGGCAACCAGACACGCCTAAAAAGCTTCTGAAAAGTGCATTGTTGTGCAAGTGGCTTTAATATCCGCTGCGAGAACGCCGTCATCTGCCTGTGAATGTTTGAGCACCGGTTGGAGCGGCTAAGTTTGAGTAGGACACCGTAAGAAAAGAATTGGTTAAGTGTGCGTAGCAACGCACGGTTGTCCATAGCGCATGAACCATAAGTGTGAAGGCCCAAAAGAACTTAATGCTGTACTCAAAGAAAAGGGCTCCAAAATGAGCTCCGTAGCCTTGGGGCGCACTGCGCCGTGCCTATGATAATGCCAGAAAGAAGTGGTCATGTCTATTTGCGTGCTGCTTCATACAGAGCTTGCTTAGCGTTTTATTTTGATGTTTCGTGAAACCAGTACACAGAACTGACAAGGACACACAAGACTATATATAGTTAGAGGAACATTGGACAGTGACGTAGACAAAACACGCTTAACAAGCAAGGCGTACGTACTAGTTAGGTGCTGCTGTGTCTAGTGCCGACTACCCCCGTCGAACCATTGCACACATCGACGGGCTTACCACAACCGTCAAGTAGTGAAATGCTTCTGTGTTGTAAGAAAATGTGTTAGAAAAAGAAAAGTAATTAGGTACAAGGAACACGTATTTGTACACTCTACGTAGAAAACGCGACCCGTAATTGTTACTTAAAGCTACAGCTTGCTAGCTGGCGTTACGTGAGAAGAGGCTATGCGAAGGTGTTAGGAAGCCTCTCCTATCACAGCGTGAAAGCGATACGGCAACATAAGTATGCGGCGGCGCCTGTAGTAACGTGCGCTAACCTTTTCCACGGCGAGGAAGTAAAGAAGGAGAAAATGTTAGGAACGAAGTGGTCTGAATAAAAAAAAAGATTGCACGAGGCCACGGGGACAAGACACAGAAAACACAGGACGTACAAACGACAATCAAGATTCCATGTTCTGGCTTCAGGACATTTACAAACAAGAATAGCAGTTTTTCTTCTTTCGCGGATGGCGGGTAACCAGGGACCTTTCCTCCTCAGCAGCGCCACCCCACTGGAGGGTGCGACGTGGAACTTTTCATCTTCAAAAGCCTAGCTGGTCGCGGTGCATCTGGCGCGACGCCCGGTTCGAATGGAAATGAATGAGTCCTTCACTGATGCACGAGGCACGTAAGCACGATGGCGCTGGTTGAGGCGCCAAGCGGGTAAACATAAATAGGGTGGGAGATAGCCTTTTCGCTTCTTTCATCGCTTCGTGGTCGTCTACGCTGCCTATGGGAGGGTGTTGGCGGCAGTGCTCTGACAGACCTGCGCCGCAGGCCCAGTCACGCACGCCACCAGTTCTCCGGTTAGGGCAAGCGTCCTAGTAGTTCCAGTTTAGGCCTTGGACTTGAAGCCTCCGGAGGCGAGGAGACGAAGACGCTCGGGCTCGGCGGCGTGGGCGGCGTCAGGGCCGGACAGGGCGCTGGAGGTGATGGAGGCGTCGGCTGGGCTGTTGGACTCGGTTCCCTGCTCGTTGGTGACGATCTCGGGGTGGAAGCCGGTCTCGTCGGCGGTGTAACGGACGGTCCTCTGGCGGCCGTCGGCGAGGGTCATGGTGTAGCTGCCAGAAACGCGGCCATTGCCGTCACCGGTCTCCTCGTGGGTGTGGGTGCCCTCCTCGGTGGCAGATTCGAGCTTGAAGGAGTACGGGATTGGCTGGCTGAAAGAGTCGTCAGAGGCAGCGACGGCACGGGCGAAGGTCTGGGCGGCCTGAAGAGGATATGTCAGGAGCATGAGTGTAAATAAAATAAAACACGACGGATGATCACCATGCCGATTCACCAAATCATATTACTGCCTAGGAGCCGAGTTTTATGCGAAGAATCACTAACACTTTGAACCAGAACAGCAACACGCTCTGGTTAACCGAGCCCGGATGGCGGTAAGCGATAATTACAACAGGTCCTATCATAGAGACATTTAGTTTTCAGAAATAAGTGTTTTGTTCTTTCTCCCTGCACTCTTTGCAGGCTCTTTCCCATTTTTTAAAAATCTTATTAGCTGGACACCCGGATAACTATAAGTAATCGAGTAGATGTAATATTGGAAGAGCAGGAGTCTAAAGTCTTATAGTAGTCATAACGTCACCGTAGAAAGGCTGCATTTCTTCAACTCTCATGACGCGGGCTTCACTGCCCATATTGCATTATACTTCAGTGCAGAAAATTTAGTAGAGTTCAGGTGGCTTCAATATCTTCACTCTCTAAGGCAAGTTGCAGTTTCTCAATGATTTCATTCGATTGATGCATCCATACAGCTCCTTATCCTGCGATTTGCGGCATCTGAATAATTTATCGAATGCGTTACACTAACCTATTTAGCAATCTGCCTTGGGTTACATTCGGTTTATTTCTTTGACACATTTTGATCGTAACATTTTTACGCGATGCGCTGTGTGGATAAGGCAAGACTCGCGTGAAGAGATGCAATACTTACGGTGTCGAGGTCGCCAGCGGCGTTGAACCTCACTGGGACAGCCTGGACGGCAACAGCCAGAGCAAGGATGGCGACGATCTACATAGAAACATGGCATGCGGTTAATAACTGGGAGAGGAAACTTTGCACACGCGTCAAGGTACAACTGCTGAGCCAAGTTAGCGTTGTCAAATTAGAATAGACAAAAATATAGTCTCATCTTCCTCCCAAACATCGCTCAAGTAGCGCCTCCTATTCCGAACATCTTCGTCCAAATGAATCACCCCCTTTCCTTTTTTTTTCGCCCAATAAATGGTTCATTTGTGAGTGATCTAAAATGTTCAAAATTTGCTGAATATCGTCAACCTCCTCGTAATCAAATAAATCACCCCAAGTTACGAAAACAAGTCTATGGCGGTAGAGGAGACAGGTAACACTTTATAATACCTACATTGAAGCTCCCTGCTGAGCTACAGCCAAATGCATTTAGATGCTTCATGGCGCTAGAGTCACGTTACGAAGCGACCGTCGACCACTTTTCACTGAGCTCCACGTTTCCGTCTTAGAGAGTGCGTTTGTAAAGCGTAACACAAGTAGGCGTAGTACGAGTCCCCTTTGATTGTCCACCGGCTTTGCTAAAGCATTCGTGATAGTCCGTCGTGATACACACGGTGCACGTGAATGACGAAAGGACAAAAGAGGTAAAGATGCTGGGCGCTAAACTCCACAAGGCGGCGTTCACCTCCAGCTTTTTTTTTTTCGGGGCCCCGGAAGATGGCGGTCACGAGAAGTCGTTTCGGGTCGTCTCCTTACCTTGATCATCTTGACGGAGGAGAGGGGCAGCTGTTCCCAACCACAAGCCGAAGAGAGCAAAGTGAAGCGGTGATGTTCTCTGCGTGGCGGACAGTCGCTTTTATACCCGTCCCTCGAAGGATCCTCGCGTCGTCCGGCACATGGTCCAATCCTGGAAGCTCACGTGACGTAGAGACAGCGGGCACCCATTCGTGATGCAGGACCTTACCAGTCTTTTTTTCCTTTCCTTTTTCTCACTGGTGTTTGTAATCATTATTTTTACTTTGCTCTCGAACGGTTTTCAGCTTCTTTCTCCCTCAAGTTTTCTTAATTTCTGAGGAGAAGGTGCAGAGAAGCCAGCTGGACTTGTCTTTTTTTGTTGTTATTTAAACTGTACAGTTCATCCTCCTTGCCCATGCAAGAGGTCCCCGTCGTCTGCGCACAGAGCAGGACAACCAGTTCATTTCATTCAAGGTTTTTTGGTCGCTTTATTCCAGTTTTGCAGGATGGTCCCTCGGACAGGCGCATCGCACACATCTTCACCAACCACGCGAGACCCTTTCCTGTTGCCCCCGGTACTGCCCTCTGCCTTCTTTGCCAATGCGCCTCGGACGACGTGCGGCTACTAGCTCAAATCGTATTCCGTTGGCGCGCATCTGCAAAAAGGTCTTGGATAGCCTTTATCAGGCCGTTTAATCTTGCCGTCCGGCGCGCGCCGCCGACGGATCATTCTCGTTGGCCTCGAATTTACCGACGACCACCACTGCACAGACACCGCACGACGCAGAGAGTCGAATTTCGACGTGGACACGGAGGACTGATGGTAAAGCGCTATGCGGCTTGTTTGCGTCTGTATGTGCGTAAGCTGCGGGGGGTGAGGGAAAGTTTAAGGGGGCGAGTAGCGTCACGTCGAATGCCTGAGCGAAAACGGACCCTGAAAACGACGGCGGATCTTCCGAGTCCAGTTACATCTTTCTCTGACCTTTTGCTTTTTTTTTATCACACTCTCTCTCTTCTTGCACTCCGCGTTCTTCTGACGGAGGTAGATGCTACATGAGAAAAAAGAGCGGTTAGTACACTTTGGAACGCTGGTTCTCACCGCGCGGTCGCTCTTCATCGATGCAGTGTGTTCTTTCGCTTCATATTCTCTGTCGCGCGCTTTACTTGGCATGTACGCGGACAATACGGGATGCATTTTAGGTTTGGTTTTTACCTTTAGGGGGGCCTTGTGGAGGTGAGTTGCGTTCGAGATGTGCCTTCTTTTCGTCCCATGCATCCTTAACGCTCAGAGGTAGTAGCCTCATAAAACGTAAGGACAAGGGGTTCGGTACGGATTACGTCTAAAGTATTTCGCTAGACTCAACCGAGAGGCCCGTTGGCAGCTTGTCCATTAACTGTCCCGCGCATAGTATACATGAAAGCTTGCGTGCGTAGACAGGCCGTTTGTCATTCCTATCTTGCTTTGTGTGAGCGCGCGTGCGAGTACTTTATTATTCTTGCAGTTGCATTGAAATTGATGAAATTGTGCCAACACCACTAGTCTCCGGGTAAGAGCTACCGCGGAGGCAGCTACGCTTGAATATCTTGTTTCGTAAAAGAGAAGTGGGAAGACGGTTCGGCAGCCTTGGTCCGTCGTTGGGAATGCAGAGGAGCAGTAGTCGACTCGTGCGTAATTAATTTTTTTATAGCCACTCTAGAAGTGCTCTCTCGCGCGCAGTGAAATTGTGTCTTCGAGACAAACGACGTGCTGTATGGATAAAGTCAGCAGCGGATGATACTGCAGCACTTTCTGGGTGCAGAAAGCGCCGTGCCGCCATCTAATTTTGTTTATCGGCCGTCACGCTCGCATTGTGAAAGAAAGGTATGAGGAAAAAATATCGTTGCTTTCATCGCGATTTTCGCATCACGGAAAGGTGATTAGGTCTGATTCCTGACGAATGCATTTTTTCGCAAGTGCGGCAAAAAGGGGGGGGGGGGTATCAAATAGCACTACGATACTCAAGCATTCGGTGACGCATTTAGGACAAAGATTTGATCGCTACCAGGGTAAGTGAATACATATTCAAAACAGAACGTTTGCTTCATAACTGATATAGCCCCTTGTGAAATTCAATATTGTGCTCTGTTACTACCCGTCATAATGGTCTAGTTGTCATGGGACTCGGCATGTGACACAAAAGCAGCGGCGGCCGCTTTTTGATAAAGAAGAAATGCTAAAGGCCCCGATACTTCGAATTAGATGCAAGTTAAAGAAACCGAAGTTGTCAATTTTTTTGTACTCCTCTTCGATTGCGTCCCTCATAATAATATCGCGGGTTTGGTACTTAAAACCCCACGAATTATTAAAAGTGACGTTGAAAGGTCAGCGGCGCTTTCGAATTTCGTCTTTAGGTAGTCTGGCTCGTATTGTGGAATGTGTTTAGGGAAAGCCTATTGTTGCTGCTATTACGATCATCGGCTTACCGGAAATAACAGTAGCTATAATTCCAAGCGCTTTTTTTTTTCACGTGTGACAAAGTGGTCTCAAAGGCCCCAAGAATTACCAAGCGTTCGTTCAATCGTTTGGGACAAATAAATGATCACTGTCGTTGTACGTGAATACATGTTCAGTGCACATCCTTGCTTTCACAGCCAAACGGCCACGTGTGACATGCAGTATCGCGACTTACAACTCGGGTTGGTCTGAACGTTCTGCCTTTATTACATTATATTTGCTATTTCCTTAGTTTCAACCAACCGATGCCCCTCAAATTCCATGGAAAGTATTGACTGAGATGATCACACGTACTTCGCTTCTACTTAAAATCTAATTTCGGAACAGTCACCGTTGTCCTGTGGTGTCAAAATTGTACATTTACGTTCTCGAAAACGAAGTTGCAAGGGCGCAAGAATTTCTCTTGACAGAACTTTCTGTTTTGTCGTCCGTATATTTAACGATCCGTTTTCAAACGTGCTTGTCGTCATTAGCAACTGCATCTAAACCAATTTCATTAACAGGCCCCGCCGCGGTGGTCTAGTGGCTAAGGTACTCGGCTGCTGACCCGCAGGTCGCGGGTTCGATTCCCGGCTGCGGCGGCTGCATTTCCGATGGGGGCGGAAATGTTGTAGGCCCGTGTACTCAGATTTGGGTGCACGTTAAAGAACCCCAGGTGGTAAAAATTTCCGGAGCCCTCCACTACGGCGTCTCTCATAATCAAATGGTGGTTTTGGGACGTTAAACCCCACAAATCAATCAATCAACGCAACACCCACTTTGACGCTGCCCACAGTGTGTTAGCCAACTCCATTCACGATATCTTGTCGGACCAATGTTACAAAGCCCATTAAACATCTACTGCTCACCGGACAGAAAAAGTGAAACGCCCAGAGCCCACTTATTATCATCACCATCAATATGACTACGCCCACTGCAGGGCGAAGGCCTCTTCCATGATCAGCTAACAGAACCGGTCTTGTAGTTTCTGCCACCACGTTACACCTGCGAACTTTTTAATCTCGTCGGCCCACCTAACTTTCTGTCTCCCTTTCGTTGCATTTGGCTTCTCTAGAAATTTAGTCAGTTACGCTTAATGACCAGCGGTTATCCTGCCTACGTGCTGCTTGCCCGGCCCATGTCCATTTCTTCTTCTCGGTTTCAACTATTATATCCGTAACACCGGTTTGTTCCATGACCCACTATGTTCTCTTTCTTTTTTTTTTCTCTTAAGGTTACACGTATCATTTTCCTTTCCGTCACTCGCTGTGTCGTCCTCAATTTAAGCTGAATCCTTTTCTTAAGCCTTCAGGTTGCTGCTCCAGCAACCTGAGCAGGTAAGGTACTTACCTCCAGCAGGTAAGTACCAGCAAGATACAGCTGCTATGTACCTTCCTCATGAGGGTTAGTGGCAGATTACCATGCATTCATGATTTAAGAATCCTTGACGAAGGTGATACAGCTCATCTTTATTCTTCTAGGTATTTTACTCGCATGGTTCGGCTCCGTGGTTACTACCTGTTGTATGTTGACATACTACTTTACAACTTCCAGCGTCTCTCCACCTATCGCGAAGTGCTGTTTTCTGCTGAGACTGTTAAACAATACTTCAGTTTTGTAGACAGTAATTTACAGACCTGCTGTTCTGCTTTCCGTGTCCAGTTCAACAATCATGAGCTGTACTTTGTCCCCAGAGTTATTCAGTAAGGCAATGTCGTCAGCGAATCACAGGTTGCTGCGATACTCTCCATTAACTGTTATCCCTAACTCTTCCAAATCTAGGGCCTTGAAAGTGTAAACACTCGGTGAACAGCATTGAAGAGATCGCGTCTCCCTGCCTCACACCCTTGTTTATTGGGATTCTGTCTCTCTCTATATAGAGAACTATCGTGGCTGTGGTGGAACCACTGTAGATTTCTTTCAGTATGTTTATGTAGGGTTCGTCGATGCCCTGATTCCGTCGTGCCTGCATTACTGCTGATGTCTCGACTGAGTCAAACGCCTTCTTGTAATCTATAAAAAAGCTATCTATAAGGGTTAGTTGTATCCTGCGCATCTCTCTGTTACGTGTTTAATAGAATGAATAAATATGGTATATTGTGGTGTAGCCTGTACGAAATCCTGCTTTGTCCTTTGGATGATTGAGCTGTAATGTTGCCTTACCCTAACAAGTATTATTTTTGTAAATAGTTTGTTGAAAACGAACAGTAAGCTGATTGGCCTCTAATGTTTCAAGACCTTGACGTCTCCATTCTTATGAATAATGTGATGCTGGCGTTCTTCCAAGATTCTGGTCCCCTTTCCGTCAAGAGACACTTCGTATATAAGGTGTTCAGTTTTTCTAACACAATTCATCCGCCATCTTTCAGCGGGTTCGTTGTTAAGTTATCCACACCAGCGCCTTTGGCTCTTTGCATTCCTTACAAATTCGTTTCTTGCTTCACTCACATAGCTTCAGTATATGATGATTTGAAGCAACATTCGAGTTATCATCGATGTCGTTTTGTTTCTTTTGAGCAATATTTTCTTAACTTCAGTGCTTCAGCGAGGATATGGTACTTGCTATTCTCAGCACGCACGGCCAGTTTTACGTACTTACCGAAGAATTCGTGTTTCCACGTTTCTTATCAACACGCTGATTTGAAGATCTGTTCAATTTTTTCCTGCACTGCAACCAAACATTGCACACGACCACTTCTGGTATATTCGCAAAGTTCATCGCCTAGCCCCGTCACGGTGGTCTAGTGGCTAAAGTACTCGGCTGCTGATACGCAGATCGCCGGACCAAATCCTGGCTGCGGCAGCTGCGAAAATTTTGATGGAGGCGGAAATGTTATATGCCCGTGTGCTCAGATTCAGCTGCACGTTAAAGAACCCCAGGTGGCTCAAATTTCCGAAGTCCTTCGCTTTGGCGTCTCTCATAACCATATGGCGGTTTCGACACGTTAAGCCCCACACATCAATCGGTCAATCAATCGAAATTCATCGCCTAAAAGTTCCATGCGAATGATTTATTCGCAGTTATTCAGGTATTAAGCACTTTTCTCTCTCTCTCTCTCTCTCTTTCAAAAGAGGGGAACTTTCACAAGTTATTGTTTTTTGTGTGTTAAAACAGGTGCACAAGCCACCGACGGTGATAGTAAAAAAAAAAGTGAAACGTGGAACTAGGGGCGTATGTAGGCATATATATTTTTGGGTCGAGTGGACACCTTTTTAAGTTTGGGGGGGGGGGGGGGGGGCTGGCATATATGGCGAAAAACATTTTTTTGGGGGGGGGGGGGGGAACACGGGACGAGGCTACAGAGCTACGCCACAGCGTGGAACTTCTGGTAAGCTATACTAAACGACGCGCAAAGACATTCAGGCATAATTTATTACTTTTTACGTAACGCCATAGCTAACATGAATAACACAGCTCAAATGTATCACGTTACTAGCGGTCGAGAATAACAGTCTTGCCACCGCTACATTAAGCGCTATCAAAGATTTCGATGAAATTCCGAACACCAGACACTGACCACGAATACGGGCACAAGTATTTAATGACAAAAATTTAAGATACTTGCTTAGTATTCATGTTATAAAAGGCCTTGCATACACGGACACGAGATAAAAGTAACCATGCCGCAAAAGTCTGCGTTCGTGGTGTCTTGAGTTCGATATGCATTTGGGCGAAAGTTTTAGGGGCGAAGCTCCTTATAGCGGCACCCGTTCGTCCACCGTAGAATGTAACAAGTATAACATTTTGACCTCCAAGGTGGTGCCGGTGAGAGACTTCTTCTGTGCGTTGTTGAACAATAAAAAATAGTGCTCAATGTACATGTCAATGGCTGCTAATGGCGAATGAGAGACAGGAGCATTCGGCTTTTAGTTAACACGCAGGCTGCGATCACCATTAGCAGCCATTGGCATGTACACTGAACACTATCTGACAAGAAAGAGTTGCTACGTTATACTCGCTGGGTTAACCTCCTTAGCTTTAGAAAGGTTTAGCGAGCGTTGAGCCGCAGTGCCATGAATACAATGAACTTGTATATACCATGAATGAACTTGAGGTGGTTAAAAATGGAAAGTAGATACGAAGCGCAAGCCGTAAAAAAGTAAAAGCCGAATTCTCCGCCTCTCATTTCCCATTAGCAGCCATTGGCATGTACATTGAGCACTATCTGACTGAAAAAGTTTGCTACGTCATACTCGCTGGGCGTAACCTTGGTTTTCGAAAGGTTTAGCGAGCGTTCGGCCGCAGTGCCATGAATACAGTGAACTAGTATATACCATGAACTCGAGGTGGTTAAAGGTGGGAAGTGGACCCGGAGCGCAAGCCGTAAGAAAGTGTGCGTGTGCCACCTCTTGTTTAGTCCTTGGAATGTCCGCTGGATGGCGGTGCTTCTATATGGGGAATATATGATGAAAAGATGCGAAATGGTGGTACTTGGAGTGTTGAATATATGGACGAACGGATACATAGACAGATGCATGGATGGACGCATGAACAGACGCAGGGGCGGCTGCATGGGCGAACGCAGGGACGGATGCACGAACAGACGCACGCACGGACGGGCTGATGGACGCATGGACGGTCACACGACGGACGCATGGACGGACGGAAGCAAAAACGAATGAACGGACGAATTCTTTGCCCCACTCTCCATCATTCACTCCGTGGATATTCTGCCATTTTTTTTTTCTTTCCAGCGAAGGTTAAGCCCTGTATCCCCTGTCCGAATGCCTTGTTCCAAGTCTTGCCAAACAGATTTCAGCCACGCCTCAAACCTTCTTAGTCTTAATTTACACCCAACGGTTATTCGCGGCGTTGCTGATCATGGAACGTGCATGCGGGTTTACCGACGTGCACAAGCAAGCACTCTAGTGCTGATGCCGCTCCCACCAGACCAAACAGTAAAGAAAGAAAGCAATAAAGAAAGAAAAGAAGAAAGAAAGAGAAATAAAGAGAGGAACAAACGAAAGTAAGGAAAAAAAAGAAAGAAAGCAAGAAAGAAAAAGAAAAAAAGAAAAAGGAAGAAAACAAATAGAATAAATAAATAAATAACGCGTGTTTTAAAGTGAAATGTTTAAATATGAACGCACGCTGGTTTTTACTGAAACACATTCATGGCTAGCAAGCATCCCGTATTCATATTTGTTCGTCCGTGTCTTGTTCTCGCCAAGGAAATGTACTTAAAAAACACTGCTACTTTTTCAACCCTACAGTCCGTGCATTAGCCTCTTACTTGTCAATAGGTGAGCAGAGATATTAAAGGTTCTGTTCATTGACACCACCACTCTGTAAGCACTGTAAATAGTTTTATAAAAAACAGGCAGTTAACATAGGCCTTTTATATTATTACTACTTAATGCACGGGCGCCTGTTTTTACACTAAGAAAAATTTTTCAGACGACATTTTATGCACTGACACAGGAAAAAAAAGTTCTCATAAACGAATTAAACGAAACTAAGCAGGCAAAGCGCCCCACTCCAAAGAAGAGTCTAGGAAAACTCGAGCAAATACGTCTCGCCACGATCCGTGAACAGTGCTACAGACTTAGTCACGGTTGCGTTGAAAAAAACTGTTAGAAAAGAAGATTTCATAAGTCAGCTGTTGCATATGTCACATCGCGGTGGACTATATTGATCCGCTACAGTGCACGCCACAGTTATTCTTGCAAGAGAACTCGCTCTTATAGGATGAGGATCGCGCAATAAAGAAATACGATACAGAAACACGATACTCCAGAAATGTAAAAAAAACAGAAACAAGAAATGTCAAGTTTTCGCAACGACGCAGTCTTTCCAGAAAGTGCTGCCACCCGGAGTGGGCAACATTATACGAAGAACATGATTAGCTTCGAAAAAGAAAAAAAATAACGATTACAATGTGCCAGACATTGAATACCAATAAGTTTGGTGCCTCGGAGGCATATACTTTACTTTAAGATGATGCCTTTTTGTAACGAAATCAAACATAAACCCATGAAGCATACCAGAATAGAAACGAGCAACATGAAGTGGTTCGTTGAGCAATCACAGTGCCCTCTGACCCTTACGGCGGAATCGGTATGGACAGCGGAAGCCAATGGATTGCGCGGATCGAGCCAAGAATAGCCAGACGCCAAGCATATGCCTCGACGAGTATACGTGCCTGGTTAAGAAATATGAGCGCAGGTCTACGGCCCATCAGTCATTCTGAGATAGTAAACAAAGTCCGCTGACTGCGTGCACGAAGACCAGGAGGTAAACCCATTGGTTCACTTATAGGGCGCAAAAATGCCTCGAGTATGTAACTGGGCAAGTGACCTTTCCCGAGTCAGGCGCCTTTACAGACAGGTGTGGACGTCTGCCACGCATTGCTGTTTCGTCCTTCACACAACTATTAATTTAGTTTTTTTTAATTTAGGGATAGCCGGCATCAAGAGATTACTGCTACACCTCAGGTTACTTCCGCTAAGCTTAATTATTTATGGTTGGTAGGAGTGCAGAGCGAGATTGTATTCCCATCGTTAAAATAAAAAAAATAGCACGGTCCCTTACGCACTCGTCAATCACAACAAGAAGGCGAGAGCCTTCTTCTACAAAGTAGTCCAATTAATGCAGCTTGTAACCACTCTGACCATTCAGACTGCTGCACACCAACAATGTATTGCTCTAATCAGAGGCATGGGCATGTTTACGTAGGGGGGAGTGAGGGGGTTGACAGGCAAATGGTAATTTTGCAATATATATGTGATAGCGGAAAACTCCGGCTACACCACCGGTTTTATAGATGCATGACACCTGCTCTTTTTTAGCTTTATCGAATTACGCAGCAGTCTCTAAACCACAGTAGCACCTAGAGATATAAATCACCTAACGTTTTTTTCGCACTAGAATGAAATCAGATCTATGGCTTCTTCGCCCGATCAGCTGTGCTAGCTCACCAGGTAAGCTGCCACGCTGTTAAGCACAACGGCGTGGGTTTGGTCTCTGGCCCCGGAGGCGACGTTTTGATAGAGGGGCAGTACATCAAAACCTGCATGCAGTGCTCAAGTATTTAAACGCAAACGTGAAAATTTTAGTAGAAGGGCTCGTACGCGCTGCTATAGCCAATCACGTCATGATGCAACAAACCTGGCCAGTAGGTACACGTGTGATGTCGGCTCTGATGACAGTACGAAATACGCCCATGTGAGACAAAGAAAGCAAGGCGGAAGCTACACGCGCGATATTTAAACCACTAGATGACGAATGCCTAGCTTATCAGGTGCACTTTACATATACAAATCGAAGCTAGAGCATTGTTCTGTTATTACTCACAGTTAAGAAATGCTGACTGGACGACTAATGCTCCAGAAGGCGTATTTCAGCGAATGTGTCGAGTTGTGTGTTGTTAAATTCAATCCGAATTTCTGGAACTAATATTCAAATATGCATAAACTGAAGGGTCACGGCGACCGAATTTTAATAGAGTCGAAATGCTAGGGGTCCTGTGCATAGATTTAGACGCGAATTGCGAAACACCAGGTGGTCCATTCCAAAGAGACTACTTAGTCGAGTAATGGTTCCCTCTAAATAGACCATTACACGTCATGGTCACGCCAAGTGGTCGCGATTTCCTGAGCCCTCGACTTCAGTGTCTTTCATGACTATATAGTGGCCTAGGGTCGTAAGAACCCAACAACTATCATTATTGTTACTTAATTCTTTTTGTTTCATTCCCGCAAGTAACCGACACGTCACGTTAGCGCGTCTGACAGGTAGCGACAAACGTTGTAGCCCATAGTTGCTTTGAAAGAAAGTATTTTCCTATAGACATCCTCGAGTTCAACAACTTCCTGCGAGTGCAAGACGTTCACGCGCACACACGTGTTCGAAAGAGAATCACATGCCGGAGCTCATCGAAAGAAAAGCAAAACCTACATCTATGTTCGACGTTCCAGTGGTCTCGAAACGACATGGACAGACCGAGAGCTCCTCACCACGGGGAAAGCAAAGCGCACTGTAAGGACGGCATTTCACGGCCCCTATACATCTTTGCGACAAGTGTACGACACTTCTTTTCCTCATAGCTTAGTTCACAGACTTAATGAAGCACCGAGTACAACGTGCTACGCGTACATACACCCCAATTCTGTCGTCTAAGAGAAAAAGAACATCTGTTCAAGAAGGAAATTTCAAAATAAAAAAAAAATCGAAACGCAATTTCTGGCAGCTACACTTGTCGCCTGCCGATACGCACGGCACGGCGTTCCCTACCTCTCTTTGAAAGAAGGCACGACTCAATTATTCCACGATACAAGCTTTGAAACAAGATACAAGTTCGAATGCTAGTTTATTCACGGATGATCGAATAAGAGCAGCACGCAGGCCAAAAGTAGCATCCTGTTCAGCAATTGTGATGCAAGCGCGCCTCCGGTCAAGATACACTGTGGCACGTCCTCTCAAACTGCGCAACCGACGTGTCTTTCCTGTCTAGTCCGAGCAATTAAAACCCAGTCTTTCTCGGCGAAATCCGCAGCGTGTGGAATGCTGACCGTGCGTGAAAACACTGCTCGTCTACTGCATTGTCGAGCACGGCGCATAGCGTGGGTTTCTGAATAAGAAAGTTAGTTGGGAAAGCTTGTAAATTGTTACGCTAGAAGAAGGTTATTAAAACACAGAAAAGGAATAAGGCATACAAGGATACAGAGGTTTCTACGGCCGTCCCTCTCTTCTGGTTGGCAAAAGCTTTTATTTTGAATGTCCTGCAGTACTGGAAGACATAAAAGTCAACCACCTGTTTGCAGCACGAGACTACCAGGATATTCACATTGATTTCTAAGAAAGGAAAATTTCTTAGTTCAAGAAAAATGTGTACTGGTTCGCGAGTCGAACCCGGGATCTGCATTTTGTATGACCCGGTCTCCGCTCTCTCCCATCGAGACGTTCTGGCTTTTAAAAGAAGTATGGTGTCCTTCTCGGAACCATATACTTCTCT
This sequence comes from Rhipicephalus microplus, assembly GCF_013339725.1. Lineage (NCBI taxonomy): Eukaryota > Metazoa > Arthropoda > Arachnida > Ixodida > Ixodidae > Rhipicephalus > Rhipicephalus microplus. The sequence continues at coordinate 132,510,908 of NC_051171.1, forward strand.
GCCCCGTTGAGTAAGCCAAATTAGGAAAGAAAGAAAGAAACAAAGAAAGAAAGAAGAAAGAAAGAAAGAAAGAAAGAAAGAAAGAAAGAAAGAAAGAAAGAAAGAAAGAAAGAAAGAAAGAAAGAAAAGAAGCTAGGAAGCAAGACGTATCTCGCCCGTCGTCAAGATACCAGGGCTCTAATGCGCTACTCTGCCGTGATTCACACAGGAACCACAGCATCGAGAGTAGGGCAGAGTAGTGGGCCGCAAGTGAAAATATTGAGACAACCAGTGTGCCACTCAAGAAGTAATTTCCACACGACGCCTTGTCTCCCAAGTCTCTTCATTACAGCGCTACTGAAACGTTTCCAAAATGCCTCACGAAGAGAAGCTTTTGTCTGCAAATACTTCATGTCCTTCCGTTCACCCCTCATCCTCTTTTTCGAACCTTGCTTTTAAAGCGGCCCGCAGGGCTTGTAAAAAAAAGGGGGGGGGGGGGGGACAGAAACAGGTTGATCTCGACGCCACATTGGCGATAAAAACGGTAAACTCGCTTTTTGGCTTCGCTACTGGGACCGAGGTATTAAATAAAATAAAGCTGTCCTCCGAATGGGAAATAAGCCGCATGCGGCTGTGGCAAGGCAATCGTCGCGCAGCTCGGTACGGTATAATATCTCGCTCCCTTGCTAATGCACAGTCAAGGTTAGCCACAGAGTCGCGCGTCGCGACGAGCCGCACTTGCGCTTCGTGAGGAAGAAACGAGAGCATTACCGCGAATGTATCGGTGCTCTCCTCGAACGAGACTTTTCCCGCCGGATAAGTTTGCCCATGAGTGGAGGGGGAAGTCAGAAGAGAAAGAAATCGCGGTGACAGAAGATACGAAATGGGCACGCTTCACTCTTTCTTTCTTTCTTTTTTATTTTTATGGAGACGAAGAAGCTATTGCAGATTTCGTCAGTTTTCACTAAATAACAGATTATTTTTTTTTAAGTGGATCGTAACTGGAGCGTGAGTTGGGAGATTACGGACGCGGCCGTTCGCCGAATGAGTGTGCTAATGTCTCTGGAATTTGCGAAGACCCATGTTTATGTCTTGTATGTATGTAGACATAGCGTGGCGCTGTGATAATGGGAAGCTGGTTTCTGTGCCATTCGTTCCAGAGATTTGTATTCGTAATAGTAAGAAACATTTTTTGATGTTCATAAAGTTTTATGGGAGGTAATATTTCGGCATTACTGACATAAGGCGCATAGCAGTGTCACGAGTATACGGACCAGTACTGCTGCTGAATAGAGAGAGAGAGAGAGAGAGAGAGAGAGAGAGAGTAAGGATGAAAGAAAGGCAGGGGGGTTAACCATGGCTGAAAACGGTAGGCTACCTTGAACTGGGGAGAGGGTAAGGGGAATAAAAGTTATAAAGAGACAGAGGACAGAAATGTCACTCATGCCATCGACAAAACGGCAGTTATAAGCTTAACATCACAGATGGTGAGTCACATCCGTGCCATAATCAATTGAGCACATTCGTTGCATTAACTTGTATGCGCGGTTCCATGCACCGAAAATCTTGCCAATGGTGAAGCCATGATGGTGCCGCTTGCGTTCTCAAGCAGCAGACATCTGAAGGCTTGCGAGAACTGGAGTTAGGGTGTCAAGCAGTTGCAACACGCTTTGAACTCTTGGTGTCTGCATCTTGATCAGCAGCAGGCGCATAGCACTGACCAGGGTGCTAACCATGCCGATACCTAAGTTGTCCTTCGTCCGTCAAGTTATGAGGTACCGATGAAGTGTCCCTAACTGTCGAAATCTAATGCCTCTCATCAGGAGCATGTATCTTGGGGAGTTCGGGCCAAGCGTCACCTGCATTGCTGGTAGAGGCATCACTTTCCTCTAAAACGGCTGCGTCCTGACTGGGTAATAAGAGTGAAGCGTCAGCTCCACTACTAGCAGAAGCACCTTTCTTCTTGGAACTGACCGCCCTTGGCCAGAGTGGGGGAGGTGGAGGTGGTTTTGGACGTGCTTCGCGAGGTGACAAGGTTTTTGTGGCTTCGGTGCAGCGCCGGCGACGGGACCGTCGTCGCGTAATGGATGCAGCTGCCTCCCGGTATGAGATGTCATTTCTGGCCCTTTTCTTCAGTATTGTTAGTTCCTTTCGAATAAAAGGACAGTCCTTCGAAGAGGCATCATGTGGACCATTGCAGTTTGAGCACTTCAAAGTCGTGGCTTGGCACGTGTCCTTGTTGTGGTGCCCAGTGCATCGGGAACAGATAGTATAGTTCATGCACACAACACTTATGTGACCTATAGCTTCACGCACTTCCAGCACTGAAGTGGTTTCGGTAGAAAAGGGCGAACTGCGTGTCGGAAGTGGCCCACTTTTACATGTGATGGAAGTGATTCGCCCTTAAATGTAATTCTTACGCATCGTGATGTCCCGATACGACATATATTTGTAATAGTGGCATCTTCTGAAGCTGGCTTAATCAAGACTGGTAGGTCCGAGTTGGTAATGGCTTCGGCAACATCATATATCACCCCAGTGCTCACTTCTGTACCCGGCGGTATAAGTTTCTTCCCCATTAAGTTTTCAAGTTTTAATAAAACTTGAAAAACTTGATAAACCATTAGGTTTATCAAGTTTTGGCTTGGTTGATTACGCTACCCTACACTTGCGGTGGGGGAAAGGGGGATACTAGAAAGGAAAGAATAGATAAGAGAGAAGTAGAGTAAGAAATAAGGAAGGAAGGAATGAGGTAGAGGAAGGAAAGGCAAGAAGGTCAATCAGGCGAGCATCCGGTTTGCTATCGTATACCGGGAGAAGGGGATTGAGGGGTGAAAAGTGAGAAATAGAAAGAAGAGAACATAAAATAAACACGTGAGCATAAACTAAACAGCAGCATTCGATAGTAGTGTATGCAGGACTTCAGGTGTATCACGTTCCACTGTAGATTGTCGGTTCATAGTGCCTACTGAAGACTTGCAAGCACTGGATGTAGAATGTCCGGTACCTGTTGTTAGCCTCAGTGCGTGTGATGCTTTCAGCCTGCTTACAAAGACTCGAAGTATGTCTAATAATGATTGAAGAACTATTAGGATAGGTTTGTCTTCTTCTGGCAATGCCGAGGTGCGCTGTGAATCCTCATGTCGCTGCGACTTCGGCAACGGGCGGGGCCCAAACTGCGTCAGTGGGTCTTGTTGGTACCGACCGTCACTGATCCGTGTTGCTGGGGCTCTAGCACTGTAGGATAAGTGCAATACGCAGAAGCCACGTTTTTCATTGCATTCCGCTTCATGCCAGCCGAGTAAAATCTGGGTCGAGAAAGAGATGGTGAAGCAGGGTGTCGAATGGGTGCTGCGGATGCAGCGGCACCAGATTTTTCAGACGAACTTCGGCGCCAACGGCGTCATTTTCTGACAGTTGCGGCTGCCTCCCGATGCGATGTATGGTCTCGCGCATTTGCTTCAATACAGTTATCTTTTTTTTTATTTTTTCGGCAAGCTTTTGAAAAAGCTTCGTGGACCTATTGTAATTAGAAACACTTGAGAGCTCTGACTTTACAACTGTCCGCGAAATGGATTTGAGCGCAGCGAAAACATACTCGCTTGACCGAGCTTTATGCAGTTGAGACATTGAAGCGGTTTTTGCCAAAACAATCTTACAGAGTGTCGGAAGTAGCCCCGCATTTACGTGCGAAGGCAGAGAGTTGCCTCTAATATCTATTTTTACGCAGCGTGAGGTAACCCAAACGAACAACCTTGACGATGACACTAGCTTCATTAGCTGGCTTTACTAGGCCACTCAAGTCGGAGCTGCAGGGAATGGCAGCGTCGACGTCGTAGATGACACCAGTGACGACATGGGAGTCCATCGGTATGCAGGATCGGACGTTGATGCCACCCACCTTTGTGACGTTGCCTAACGCGTTTAGTGCGGCAGCATGCGAAACATCAATCGTCATGACGTTTTTAAACGGGTTCACTCTTATGTCGTCGGTTTCATCTGGCGCCAGCTCCTCGAGCTGTACCAAAACAGATTGCCTGGTGAGGCGCTTCTTGGCTCAGTAGGAACAAAAATGATGCTTGGCTCAGTAGGAACAAAAATGATGTATGGCTCAGTAAGAACAAAAATTATGTTTGGCTCAGTAGGAACAAAAATGATGGTGTTGGCCTCTGGCCCTTGCGGCGATCGTTAATTCCGTGTGTGCGGGAATAAGAAGGTCCTGTTGTTTCATCGCTTCGTCTCTCGGCTCATTACAAGTTCGAAGTCATCGTCAGATGACCCCTCACTTGTCAGTGAGTAGACATCAGTGCCCTCGCTGTCGCAGTGAGGGCCCATCCGCTTCCTGGACAAGGCTGCCGCGGACACCGCAGGACCTGGCAGGTATTCGAAGTGGTCCTTGTAGATCGCTGATGAACGCAGCAGCAGATTTCATGAAGTGCACATGTTATGGCGCAAAAAAAGCAAGAGATGCTCCAACAGCGTATACCGCTAGGCACTCCTTGAGTAAGAAAGTGATTGATAAACAGTCAACTTTAAACTACGAAACATGGTCTCGCGTTGCTCGTTCACAAACGGTCCGGTGGTCCTCAAGAAGCACATTTATTTGTGAATAATTGACGAAGCCGGAGAATATCGCGAATTATAGCAGAAAAAAGGTTTCCTTAATAAATGTGCAACTACATCAATTCACAAGTCTGTGGCAAGCATGAGAGTTGCTTAAATGCAGGTCAGCAGTGTCGGATTTTTTCTTGTTGCCTTATGCACATCAACTCTAAATAAACCTAGAAATCTATTAGAGATTCAGAACGGTTGGTGGCCCGGCGCTTTTTGACAATCAAATGGCTCTTGCGCCATAGAAAACTGCACATAAACGGCATCATTCAGAGCGTTTCTTCGATTTCCTGTTTTAATGCGAACCATTCTCGGGATGACATGCAGACTGCGTTAAATCAAGAATAAAGGGAAAAAGGACGACATCACTAAGAGTAGGAATAAAGAAAATGTTTTTTTATATTGCAATTAAACATTTTATTACATTGTAAAAATCACAAAATTGCACATACAAACTGTAAAAAGAGGGGGGGAATCTGAACCTCCGTCTCCTTCGCTATGCCATTGGGTCATCATTTGTATATCGTACTTCAGCCAACAAGCCGTTTTTTGGCTTCCTTTCAGCTGCGAAATTTCACCGGTGGTTTCTGTTCTTAAACAAACTTACGTCGAACGGTTAACGTTCACTAAGAACGACGAAGTACTTCTCTAGAACTTTCAGTACTACATTCAACTCTTCAACTAGGAAAGAACAGTCGTCACAGGCCCTAGCGTTTCACACGTTCTACGGCTTCCTTGAAATTCATGGCATCAAGCACTCGAAGGGGTCTCGTCGGTCATACTAAATGCGTGTAATGAATCCTTATTAGGTAGTTTCTGCCTTCACTTTTGTCCGTTTCTCCAGTGGCGTCCTTCAGGGCTACAAGGTGGCCTTGCGCGGTTCGTGTTACGTAACCTTGTAAGCATTTTCCCCATTCTTGCTCCGGAACTCGCGTGAGAGCTCTTCGCTATTTTAGAAGGTGTTTCGCTCTAACGCTTTAGTTTGAAGCAGCATGCCAAGAGAGAAGCGCTTGGACATCACGAAAAAGTCATGCGTATTCAAGATTACCAATTTGCTATTCTAAGCGCGACAACGGTCAATGTCGAAAGGGCAGGGAAGAACCATCAAGTAGTTCCAAAGTTACCTTCTACATGGCCCGTTTCTTGCACACGCGACATCGAAGTAAGACTTCGAAGTAAGCGTAAAAGCAAAGGTCAGGCGTCAGCTGGAAGGCACCTGAGTATCTTACTAAGTTATGGAACTTATTATACCTTTTATTTCTAGGTCAGGTGACGTGTCCAGAGCTCTAAGCAAGCAAACTGAAATTGCCGATGCAGTACTGCTCGCAGCGACTATTACACAGTCAAAGTATATAAAGCGTCATAGATTCACCTCGCCAAGCAAGGCATCGGCATTTCTGAATGTTATCTCCAAGGCTGTTGGCACAGTCTTCTTACTGCTTAGTAACCGCAATCTTTGCAGTAGTATGTTCAATGCACACAGAACAATAAAATGATGCATTTTGGTAATGTGAACTACTAACACTTTCTAGCTGATTGTCAGTTACGGGACGATCGATACTGCAATGCGAAGATGCACCACGTATTACACTGAACTATTCAAACCAACAATGTCAAATTTGCGCCGAGTCAGAAGACAACGATCAAGTGAAGTCCGTTCGTCTTTCTTAACATCCCGAATACCCCCCTGAAAAGCAATCAAAAGTTCAAGCAACAAAGACATTGCTCAATTTCCTAAGGACAACGGACTTGCACGAGCGGCTGTAGACTCTCAATGATGCCATATACCGCGCAAGACTGCCGCTCAGCGCGATCACGCGTGTGTGTGCGCGCTTACCCTCTCTTTTTATACCCTACTTTCAGTCTCTCCTTTCCCCTTCTACTGTGCAGGGTAGCATACCGGTTATGCCAAACTGGTCGCCCTTGCCTTTCCTTTCTTCCTCTATACCCTGGTCGCGGCGGCTACATTTCGATGGAAGTTGAAAGGTAGAGGCCCGAGTAGTGCGCGATGTTGATGAACGTTAGAGAACACCAAATGGTCGAAATTTCCGGAGCCCCTTATTACAGTGTCCCTTATAATCATATAGTGGTGCTGAGACGTTAAACCTCAGATACTATTACTACGTCTCTGGAAACACTGCGGTATCAAAGCCTGCCAAGCCAAAAGCCAAGGCAGGTGACCTTTCTTCCGTCTTGCAAAAGCAAGAAAAATAGTAAGGGTGATGTTCAGAAACGGACAACGGTCGCAAGTTAGCTGGGTATTTGTCAACTGCTCCGCTTCAATCAGCGATAAACAGCAGCGCACTAGCCTTACAACAAAATACGATACCACTAGCCCTTTGATCAGGCTTGAGATGACTGGTGCGCCAATGAGTTGCACATCAGCAATCTATGACGTTACCAGAGCTGCCGCTCTCGTTACCCGGCGTAGTACTGCAGGTGTTTTCGCAATGAATACGGTCAGTTTCAACGCTTTCAGGTATACCAGAGTTCAGCGTACGAAAGTGCTTGCATATATCTCACCGCAATGTTGCTGGCCAAACACATTGCTTAAACACCGTCACATCTTTTTATTGCTCTGAAATAGGCCCCTTTTCGGGTAGATACGCAGACAAAAGGTGGGAGAGAGTAAGGTAGTTTATTTTCGATTTTCGAAATTCCGCCGTTGTTACAGGCAAAAGTATGTCACGTGAGTAAAACTGGGAAGCGCCAATTCATTATTGTTGCCTTTCGTTCGCACACTGAAGTCACTTATAGTCTGTTGGCTTGGCACCGACACTAATACTACTACTAAATTCGAGATCCTACCCCGTCCCCGCAGGTGGCTACAACGCACAACAGGCAGCGTTCTATGATGAACACAATATCCGAATGCGTTTTATTGAAATAATCGACAACCAACATCTAAAACCACGGTCAGAGAGCTCGTCGTTACTGCCACCTGGCTCACTCACAGTACATGCTCTCTGGAGTAACCATTGCGTAATGCAGTCGATATTTTGCTTCACTAGAAGTACTTGACAGAGACTCGTTTCGACTAGCCGTAGAACATAACATTGTTCCGAAACAACAAACAATGGAACTCGTTTTAAAAAATCCAAAAAAAACTCGCAACTAAAACGCTGAAATGGGCAAGGCAGCGTGTGGAGGGCAGATCGCGTGGCGAGAAATCAGTCCAGGTCGGCGAAATGTCCTCCACGTAATCCGTCAGAGAAGTTTTCAAGATGCGAAGCACGACAGAGGAAACCATTTCACGTAGATTGCAACACGAGCCCGGCTGACGCGAACACTTGGCCACGAATAAGAGATTGACTTGGGAGGAGCTTCTCCGAGTAAACAATCGGCTCACCGCGATGACACCGATATGGAAGCTAAGCGATGCTAAGTGTAAAGAACAGTGTTATATTCGTTTATATTCGTCTGAAATTGCGTGTTACCACAACTTGTGACCTGTTATGTAACCTGAATAGAAAATACCGGGTGTATTTGTTGTTTGTTGGTCGTTGGGTTATTAGAACAAGGCATGGCTGTTAACAACAAAAAAAGAAAAAGCAACATTTTCCTTCCTGAGCAGCTTGTGTGTCGTTGTGTAAGTGAACTGAGTAAGCTAGATTTAAGGCTAGACGTAGCGATGCGCACCTCGAAAACATCGAAAAGTTATTCTGTGCCGGCCCTGGTATGATTACTTGAAATGTACTGTTTGTGTAGATGTACTGTTTGTTTCTCTGACGTCATTGTATCGCAAGCCAATTGAGACACAGGACGCGTCGCTTCCATTTCAGGACAAAGGACAAAGCAGGTTAAATGGAAACAGAGAGCTAATAGCTTCGAAAAAAAGAAAGGGACGCGGGAGAAGGTCCTCAAGAATGAGGCACATGGCTGGACAAGTGGCGAATATTATGGGACAAAGGCAAGTCTTTGTCGCAATAAATAAAAACGAAGCGAAACAGCAAAGCAAGGACACTTTTTCTACGTACTTGCATTACGAGCACAAAACAGTAGGCTAACGTTGGCGTTTACGCGGCTTAATGAAGGCAAGTGGATAACGTGGAACACGAGACGCGGACAGTTGTAGCATTGAAGTAAGACAGCAAGCAATGCGGGTTAGACTAACGACAAGGACAAGAAAAGATGAACACGAAAAGTGGAAAGAAGACTGAACGACTGCGAGGCGAGCGAGGTGTGAGTATTTACCTTACATGCGAACACGATTCAGTCCTCACAGGCATCGAAGCGGTTGTGACCCGGAAACGGAAACAGTGTACAGAGACGTGTCGAGAGGCAAGGAAGCTTCGCGGTGAAGCCAAGTTCGCGGGCATTGCGCTTGAAATACTCCTCCGTAAGGTTACCGCATTCTAACAGATCCACTCTGATGGGTCTGTTAAGACTGACCACAGTGACTTAGCATAGACTAAATCATTGTTACTCACTGGACTGCCTTCCTGTAGAAGCGGTTAGTCACAGTTCGTCACAACCGAAATAGCCTCAAGTTAAACGAATCACCCCGAACTTGGCTACCTGTCTCATCAGAACGGGCTCTTGTTTGTAAGGTGTTGTGTGCTTTTGTTTTTGACTTCGAGAGCACGTCTCCTTCAGCTGTCATTGCTTAAGCACGGCTGCCGAGGACGACACCGCCTAGCCTCGTGGACTCGTAGGCGGCGGCGGCGTCGGGTCCGGGAAGAGCGCTCGACGTGAACGTGGTGTCGGCGGCTGGCCTGGACTCGGTGCCGGGCTCGTTGGTCACGACGTCGGCCCTGTAGCCGAACTCGTCGGCGACGTAGGTGACCACACGGGTACGGCCGTCGGCGAGGCTCAGGGAGTAACGGCCGGACACGCGGCCAGTACCGTCGCCGGTCTCCTCGTGACCGTGGCTACCCTCGATGTCGTTGGAGACGTAGCCGAAGGAGTACGGCTGGGGCGGATCCACGGGCGCAGCCAGGAACGCCTGGCCACTCTGGAAAAGCACGCCGCAGTAGGTAGGTAACGAACCGGTACCATCAACTAATATGACGTGATACCAATACGCTAATGGCAGCGTGAATATGTAATGGTGATGCAGCAACATTAGTTAAAGTCAAATGAAGTTTATTCGGGGCTGGCCTTAATCTAGGCCTTGGTTGGCATCGGCCGCGAGCCCTTCACAGGCGGCCGATCACGGAAGGAGCTTGTAGCACTAAGTGAAAGTTAACATAACTTACAAGTTCATACTTTCGTTTTCGGGTAATTATTTAATGAACAAAGTTCGCACGTTGTTATCAGCTGATAAACAATAAAAATGGCGCGTTATTAGAAGGAAGAAGAGTGAACACCAAACAATAGCGAATGGTTTGCTGCCGGGAGGAGTTAAAACTTGCCAGTGACCATTTCTGAAATGAATAGTTGCCAGAAAAACAAAGCTAAAAGAACACACAGCCATGATAACTACATTGATTGGCTATCGCTTTCCTCAATATGAAGAACAAAATGAAAGCGCTATAACAATACGTACTTAGCAATTGGTTTAGCTAATTGTAACGTATAACTTAAAACACATAAAGTAAAAAAAACAGAGTTCATCAGCAGAATCTTATTAAACTTTAGATTAGCATCCTCCGGTAAACATATAAAGAAATAACGAACTGTCGAGAGCCATCGGCTATGACTGGAATTTCAGAAGACACCGGCACGGGTGAAATTTCGGCCACAGGAAAGGGACAAATGCCTAATAGACCGTAAAACGCCTTGTAGTCTATCTACACGTCGTTGGGATACAATTTATCGAGCTTAGCCCGAAGAGAGAGAGAGCAGCAGGTCAGCGTACGTCACGTGTTGCCAACTTATCCCAAACGCGATCGGAATATGTCCCAGAAATCAGCAATTCTGCGAAAGTAAACACGCAGGAAATGAAGTCGAACAGGTCACATACACGGAGCTAGCTTCCGCTAGACGCGACTAAGCTGGGCCGAACACGACAGCTCTGTTGGAAGCCGTTAACGGTCGCGCGACAAGAGGAAGCACCCTGTCGGCTCGGGGTCAATCTTAATTACTTACGGTTTCAAGGACCAGGTAGGCGCTGCATACGAGAAGGGCGAGTATGGCGTGCTGAAGGACGCAGCAGGTCCGCAGGCACGAGTCGTCGTCGTCGTGCGACCGAAATGGCGATGAGTCGACGAAGGTGGCCGTTCGTCCGTAAGGGAGGAACACGGTGCAAAAAAATAACCAGAAAGAAAGGAAAATGTGGAAGAAAGGGTACAGTTAGTTTCTCTTTCAACCATTTCCAGTTCAACCAGTTTCTCTTTAGTTTTTGAGTAACTCTATACGTTATTCTCGTTTTGAATTTGTCCCTCTGTCCAATCTAGTAGCATTGACAGGAGGCTACATATGAAACAGGCACCCATGCGCGCTGTTTCGAGAATATGTAGAATTTGCAGGTATGATACATGCAGTGTAACTCATGTTTTTTCGTCCTTGAGATGAACTGCCCAGCGATTCACGTATAGGGAACAAGCGCTCATTTTGGCACCAATGTGGCAATCCAAGTGACAGGTATTCAGAGAGGCAGCACGCATGCTAGGCGCGGCTGAGTTTATGACGATCGATGGCAGACACATGCATGCAAAACAAGAAAAAAAAAAGGGCTTGACTGTATGTGTATTAGGACCACCTCTTCGGCGCAGGTTAATGTTGCCTTTATATCCACGAATGTAGTAGAGACGATATATCTATTCGTTAGCAAGCTAAGTACGCGACTGGAGTAGCTATCGTAACCTACGATGTCAAGAGTAACTTCTGAAGTGCCACTTCGCTGGAGCTACTAGTCTTTAACTTTGACCTAGTCTGACAGCGATCCCCAGCGTGTTAATTCCAACTTTATTAAGCTATTATACACGCGTTAAATAAATAACAGAGACTGCTGTCTTACAACTTACGGTATTAATTGATTGATATGTGGGGTTTAACGTCCCAAAACCACTATTTGATTATGAGAGACGCCGTAGTGGAGGGCTCCGGAAATTTCGACCACCTGGGGTTCTTTAACGTGCACTCATATCTGAGCACACGGGCCTACAACATTTCCGCCTCCATCGGAAATGCAGCCGCCGCAGCCGGTATTTGAACCCGCGACCTGCGGGTCAGCATCCGAGTACCTTAGCCACTAGAAACTTACGGTATTAAGCGAAATGGTTGTGACGCATAAACACACATTTAAATTGTTGCTCACTAGTAAGCAGACCTAAATGTGCCGGCCTTAGTCTATGCGGGCAGATGAACTACGGACCCTTCTAAACGTTGTACACAGTTCCTACGTTAGAAAGTCGGGGAAAAGCAGGTAAAGTTGTTGGAATAATTAAAGTTGCCCCGCACGCCTCAGTAAGGTTTACCCTCACACGCACCCTCTCGATGAGGCAGCCCATAACCATCTTAATTATGCAACTACGCTGCGTGCTGGTAAGTCCATGTTGCCTCGGAGAAAAAAAAAAGGAAGGTTGCCGCCACGTGTACAACTAGGTAGCTCTTCGTTCGTTAGTTGCCGCCATGCTCTCACCTTGTACATGATTTGTTTTTCCTTGGCTCGCCGCGCCTCAGAAGGCAATTCCCGCGCAGAAGAACAGAGAAGCTAAAGGGACAGAAGAAGGAGACACCTCTGCACGATCTTGTCGTAGCGCCGGTGTTTCGCTTATATAGGCCAATCTCCCCATCTCGAAGAGGCCCCTCCCACTATTCGGCTCCGGGCTCCAATGGCAGCCGTCTCGACCCAGTAAGATTATTGTCTTTGGATTCCCAAATTTGCATATATATCCCCCCATCCACCCCCCTTTTGTCGAATTCGGTTAATTTCTCAAGCGGAGAAGCGCTATCGAGCGAAAGAAGAACAACAATCTCTTTGTCGCATCTTACTGCGATTGCTTTTCTCCCCCCCACCCCACCCCGGGGGGGACGCTGTTACCCACCCGGCTTTTTCGCCTTTGTGGTGAGGGCGTACGTATTCTTTCGAGATAAAGAAGAAAGGACGGCATGAAGTACAGCGCCATGACGGTAAGCGAAGATTCCGGGCGAACTGACAAACGCCCGGTGACCCTCAAGCAACAACGACTGGGTATCGGTATCTCTAACCACCCTCACCTGTATACCTGAAGTCCACCGCCCGTATGAACATCCCCACCGCTGTCTGTATAAGCGATTATCATCTCGGCGGCACTACGAAAAAAAAAAAACGCAACCTCGCAGTTCCCGATCCATCGCTTTGTGTGTTCTCTTTGTCTTCTCTCATCCGTTTCTTCTTCTTTTTCTGCTCATTTTACTTTGACGCTTTGTTTCGGGCGCGGCGTGTACGGGAATGGCTCGAAAGAAAGAAAACGTCCTCTAGAACACGATACCTTTCCAGAGTGCGTTATGCCTCTCCGTCGCTTTCTCGTATTTTTTTTTGTGCTTGCGGTAGGCGCTTTGGCAGTCATGTTGAACGCTTGCGCGATCTCTCTCCCTCTCTGCATGCCTGTCCGAATACAATTCACCCCTCCGAAGAGGTTTGGTGTTGAAATGAGTAAAATGCGTCGTGAGAAGGAGCTCGCCCTCTGGGGAATCTAAGCCCTGCCTGCGGGGAAGGATATTCAGTTAAAAAAAAAACGCAAACCAGAACGAAAAAAAAACAGGAAAGAAAAAAGAGCTACTCCGAAAGATCGCGACGTAATACAATGTATTTTTTCGATTCGGGAAGCTGGGGTGTTAGGTAAATAAATAAGATTTACGCGCCGATAAAGATAATGCGCATGTTTAATGTAATGCACGTGAATGTTTACCCATTCCGGGAAAGCATTTTCGAACGCCATATCTACGAAACGGATCAACGCCCCTATTGCCCGTGTGCCAGCGCGAAGGTTAGTGCACGCTTTGTGACATCATTTGTTTTCGAGTGAGGGTTCGCGAGCCCAGTGCCGGAACCGGCCAAGGCTTGGAAAACGTGGTACGCGACAACGACAGCTGAGCCCTTGCTCTTATCACTGAAGCAGCATCATTTCTAACGCATTTGCTTAAGACGACTCAGGGGTGAAAGACATCTCTCTTTTGTCGCCTGTGTTTTCTCTCCCCTCCGCCACCCACCGCTTTCCAAAATCTTTCTGCACCCAACGTACTTTTTCTCTGCCTCCGAGACCGGGGGCGTTAGAAGCTCGTGGCACCTCGCATAGAGTTTCATACAATAATGCCTAGAGAGGAATCTGGTGCTGCATTCGTGTAGCCTCATGGTAATTAAGGAAAGTACAGGATTCGAATAAGGTCGCGTTAGCCAGTGAACTGTCTACGAATATTTACCTACAGTTTCAGTTTCGTTCTTCGCGTAGAGTAGGTAGTGGGGCGGCTGCAAAGGACTGAAGCTGCGCCTTCCTTGTTCAAAGAAGCTGAAAACTGCCATGCCTCTCAATTTACTGCAACGCTTGAGCTGTGTAAGTCGTGTTTGACAGTTTAAGCGAAGCGTCGCCGACTCACCGCTGCGCATAGATGTAGCGTCCCATGCAAATGCAAGAAATTACATCGAGTTCCCGTTTCTTGTTAGTGGGTCCTGCCAAAACTCGTTGAAGTCAACTGCAAAGCGACGGTGACGCGAAGTAGACGCACCGCCACGCTCTTCTAACTCGACTTCACAACAAAACGAGAGGTGCATTGGGGGCAGACCACTTGAACAGACGCACCTGGTATCGCAGCAGACGAAACGTTCAGTGTTTGTCACTTAATACTAAGCTGTTATTTCCATAAATAGATATTGCGTGTTTTTGAGGGCAAAACAAGAATGTTTGTTTTGAAACATTTTGAAAGAAATTCATTACATGTTAATGATAAATCTTGAACACAATGGCCAAGCAATGCATACCCTGGTGGTTAAATTTGTCCACGTTTCGCTTCTACCGCCTAGTCACAAAAACCTTTTGCAATAAAGTTTGCGTACGAAAAATTCAAGCAAGTTTCAATTAAACATAACTTCATATCACTTTGTTTTACACTCAGCAAACAAGCGTTGCGATTCTCAAGAACATGATGCATCGGAAGGAGATCCGAAGCCTGTACTTCCCATAATTCCAATGGGGGTACAAGCACCGCTGAAGGAGCCCGCGTAGACAGCAAGCGCCAGATTCCCCTCTAGGTCTTATTGTATGAAACTCTATGGCACCTCGCATGTTTGTGCAGTGCCTTTGAGATCAGCCTATCTTTGACGAAGCAACGGTGTCACGTGATGACGCCCAGGGACGTAGTCACGGGGGGTTTCATCAGGTTTCGAACCCATTTTTCAATTTTACTTGCGTATGTATATACATATATATATATATATATATATATATATATATATATATATATATATATATATATATATATATATATATATATATATATATATATATATATATATATATATATATATATATATATATATTTATATATTCCGCACCTATGCAATTGTGCGTACCAACTTACATAAATTATTATTGACCCCCCCCCCCCAAAACTATCACAATGGCATCCTAGACGTTGGGGATTTGTGACGTCATGACAAGGTCATAAGGTGATGTTATCACATGACGTTTTTTTTTTTCGCAAGCCTAGTGTTGACGCCTACTGTCACTTTTCGAGTTTGATGATGCATCTGTGGTTTTCGCCTTAACAGACAACGACACGAATGGATACAATGGCGTTTTAGTAGCTTTGCGGCTGCCGAATCGCACCATCGACGACCTGGCAAGCTTTCAATAACGACAACTGGCTGTGAACACGAAGGCCAGGGAGACATGGCAAGTCGAAGCGAGTGTAGGACGCGCCCTTGCGGCATGACTGACCTTTCAGGGCTGCCACCCTTTCCATCACTGCGACACACTGAGTTGTGCCAACTGAAATAATCGGCGAGTAAATGCATCTACAACTAATTTAAAAAAAGAAATGGCTGATCCCTCCTTTTGAGGAATCGGTATAACACAAAGTTGAAACGTGTCTTCACCGATGTAGTTGAGCGTTTATTTTGCCTCGTTTCGCCCCAAGGGTGAAGAAATGTATGCCACAGCGACAAATTGCAATTTCATGCGAAGAACAGCAAGCAGCTTGCAGTGCGCTTACACAGTAAACTTACAGTGCGCACCTCATGCAGAAAAGCACGCACTAAGGGAGCAAACACATCACGAGCGTGGAAAAACAATGTCTCAGCTCGGCACCTAAACCACGCTGCTCAAACGGAATGAAAGACGCACGAAACGCACGCACAAGTATATTCTAGACGAGCACGAACAACTGCCACGATTCTTACTTCATCATAAGCGAGCAGCGAGCTCTTTGCGTAAACGCACCCGCGTCACCAAGCGAAGTGATCGTCGTGCTCTTTTGAATCACGAGTCAGACTGACAAGCCAAGCGCGCAGTCCGAGAGACCACGTCCCTGGAAGACGTGCGTTCAAAGAAACGCAGGGCCGTTGCGCCATCTCGCCACTGAAGGCGAAAAGACGGTGTAGTCGAGAAGCTCTGAGGACAGCCAACGGCATACGGTGTGTATAGACGGCTTGCTGTTATCAAGCTTGACAATGTACGCTCTGTGGCATGGTGGTTTGTGTCGCGCTGTAAAGTGAGAGGCCACCGGTTCGACGTCCCACAACATAACTTGTCTTCTTCGTTTCTTTTTGTTTTCTTTTTTGTAGTATCTTGGTACATTTTTACTGCGTCATATCCGTGACGGAAATACGTCAGCGGAGCCGTCGTGGACGCCGGCATAAAACACTTTTGTGTTACAAAATCATGGTAACTACAGAAATCCTATGTTAACGAGTTCTACTGGACTACGCCACAGCGACACATTACTGGTGTGGCTGCGCATCAGACATCCCTTTCAGGACAGATTAGCATTTGGTATCGCATACGAGTAGGCCCGGCTTGGCTATGTGCGCACAAGAGTAGTTTGTCTCACAAAAAAAGCTTTATTTGTATTTTAAACAGCGCCTGTCAGCGCATTTTCACGTTGCCCAACCTGTTAGATATGTGATTTTTTT
Organism: Rhipicephalus microplus; assembly: GCF_013339725.1. Lineage (NCBI taxonomy): Eukaryota > Metazoa > Arthropoda > Arachnida > Ixodida > Ixodidae > Rhipicephalus > Rhipicephalus microplus. Next base: position 132,527,493 of record NC_051171.1, read on the forward strand.
TAACCTACTTCATATCTGCAGCAATATTAATGCGATGAAATACAAAGCTTACGACTGGGGAAAAATATCGCTCGATTACCTTGGATATCAAATTAGCAATGATGACATAACAAAGAAAGTCAACATCAAGATGAACTCAGAAGAGTGCTCAAACCATTATTCCCCTCAGTCCTGTTTTGTGCAGCTCTGTGTGAAGGGTTGCATCAGTATTCATTTTGACAAACTTGAACCAACAAGCCGGAAATATTTTTTTTAAATTCCAACAAACTTATTCAACGTAAACGGTTTGTTTATTTTGAACGAGGCTCTTTGCCCAGTGGTGCCACGAAAACAGTACCGTCTGGAATAACTAATCTAAAACATGTATGTTATGTGTTTGTGTATATCACGCAAACATTCAGCCCCCACAGACAAATCATTCAGAACAATCGTTTATTGTAACACTTGCTGACCAATCAACGCCAACATCAGTTCCAAGCAAGTATTTCTGACAACGTGAAGGCCACATCCTTATAACAACCCTGTTTGTAATCGCCAAGCATGTACACTGCCTTCTTTTTTTTTTTCGCGTTAGCAAAGTATCTTGCATGGCTCAAGTGTTAATTACACAGTGTTGTCTATAGCAGCAGAAAAATTTTATGCAACCTGCAACAAGCCTGCGTTAGATAAAACATAAGCACATTTACAGCTCAGTGGTGCATAGGCCTGTCAATGTCCTAATATGGCGACAAGCTATCTCATGTTCCCAAGCAAAGGAAGCTATTTTTATGCAGTTAAAAATGTTCTTGCGAGCTTTTGTATGCTACAGAAAACATCTCGTATTCTGCAAGCTATGTCGTCATGAAACACGCAAGCTGAATAATGCCATGAAAATTGGCACGCCCTGTACTCTAGTCTCATAAAAATTCATGGGCGTGCTTACATAACATCTGTTTTTGAACAGGGTCGCACATGATGATATATCATTATGTATATAAGTTATATAAGACTTATGCTTGCTGAATTTCCGTCATAAAAGGTCTATATTTAAAACATCTAAATTTCACAATCACAGGAAAATTTTGTTTGTGAAAAGAAAGCTTTGTTTTTGCACCATCTCATACTCTCCCAATTCTCTAGTCATCAAATTCAAACTAGTTTGAATAGAAGGATGCACTAACTTTGTATCATATAATAGTTTTTACACTGCCCTAGTCAGTAGTAAGTTCAGGTAAGCAATATGGCGAACAGTGTGTGATCATAAGAACTCACTGGGAAAATAATCCAAAGTTTCATATTGTGGGCTTGGGTCACACACTTTTTAACGCTAATAAGTTAGTGAACTGTAATCGACGAAATGTCATCACGGTTATCAGAAATTCCCTGCGTCGGAAATTAGGCTGCAAACTGCTTCGGGATTTCTCACGTCAATGATCATGTGCACGCTATTCTCGGAACAGTAGGCACAGGTCAGATTGGTGCGACCTGCTAAACAATTTATGTTTAGCAGGTCGATTCATGTTTTATGTTTAGCGCCAGTTGATTGACTGTTTTGCCAACACATACGCAGAATATTACAAAATCGGGGAAATCTCAGTGATCATAAGTTACAGAATGAGTATAGTGTCTGCTACCTGTCTGCGACATTCCAACGTCACATAGGAATTGATACACGCTTCAGGTAAGATACCATCTTAAATGTCCACAACTAATTCAAAGCTACCAAAATGACAGCTATAATGTTGTTCTATTTTGTTTTTTGTACTGCCTTGCTGCGGAGAAGTTCATCTTCATATTACCTAAGCTACTCCGTTTCTGTATATTCTGCAGCTTAAAAGAAAAAGGGTTACCCAAAGTAAACAATGAGCAGCTAAAAAAAAACGCCTGTAGCACACTGAAGCAAGCTAAAATAACACGGTAATGGAGAGCTCACTTGCTCAAGTTCACAACTTTCTGGGCTCGTTAAAACGCTGGCACGATCAGATGCTTATACAATGGATGCCGCCCTGCAGAATATAAAAGGCCAGACATTGAGACAAAATGAAGGCGCACTAGTATGGGCACAGCACTCAAGCCTCATCAAATAGCCGTTATCACTACCAGCCTTGCTGACCCCAAAATAATAAACCGGCAAAGACAAGAACACGGTAATGAACGATGCTGTACTCAAATGATGCAACCAAATGCTTACGACACAAACTACCCATTAACAAACAGATACGTGAGCGTCAATTCTGCAGCACTCCCTTCAGAGAGGCACATTGACTCTCTTTTAGAAGTCTTTGGACTCTCTTTGGAAAGTCAATGGCAGCATGCAGAGCTGCGTGCATCTCTACGCATCCATGCATAACGTTGCATCCTGGCACGTAAATTACGAAATGCCTGTGGTTGAGGCAGAAGGAGGGAAGGCCCACTAGCGAAGACACAGCTCTCAAGTCTAAGATAATCCCTACAATTCTTTGCTGAAGCGAAAAAAAACCCTGAAAGGTAAGAATAAAGCGATGAAAAGTGTATTTGATTGATGCAACCAAATGTTTACGGCGCAAACAACTCTCTGGCAAATCACGTGTCCTTTGACTACTTTTACACACTGCAGGTGAGTCACATGTGGAGCACTCCCTTCAAAGAGGAACGTTATCATGCAATGCCACGCCCCCCTTTTCGGAGAGTCGCGCGTCCCAGGACTCTCTTAAAGAAAGTCAACTTGCCCCTTTAAGAGATGTGCTAGATGTGTGACTTGTACACGTATGAAATGAGAGTCCATTCAAGTTTCTTAGAGTGTAACCTGAAAGACAATAAGAAGTGAAAGAGCCTGTTTTGACACTATTTTATATCTCTACGCTTTTATTTTACATTTGTTTGCACCGTAAATATTTTGGTCAAGCATGAACCAAGTAGCCCAACAAGATATTTTGATAAACAATTGTATCGGGCCAGTTGGTATGAATCCAACTTGGTAGGAAGCGCAGCTACTATTACACAGAACACACAACACAAGCGCTTGTGTTGTGTGTTCTGTGTAATAGTGGCTACGCTTACTAACAAGAAAGATATTTCGATTATGCGGCTTCGCTGGGATTGAAATTACTAACTTTTTGCGCGCCCTAAATTCACGATATTAGAGAGTTTTAGTACTGCCTACGCTGCGTACGTGGCGGCGTTGCGTACGTAAGGACGCCACGCTCTGCGTAGTGCGCATGCGCAGACCACGACGCGCACGTATCGCGTTACGTACGCAGCCGCTACGTACGCACGCATGAGATGCGTGCGTGCGTACGTATGAGCTGATCGCGCCGCTCTCGAACAAGTTCGCGACAGCGCGAGACTTCGTTTTGCAAAATGGCGGCATCGAAGGCAAGCACCGACCGGCTCTGTGGCTTAAAATATGGCCATAATCTGGCTATAACACTTGGATTGGCTCACATTGGCTGTCAACAACACGTGCTTGTATTTTGATTTACCAGATGACGCAACACGCTTCACGCTCGTTACGTACGCGGGTACGACGGCGTACTAAAAGCCGATTAGTGGGAAACGACGCCACGTAACGCAAGGCGCTTGCGTGATGCGCACGTAGCACCATTCCGCAGAACTAAGACTCTCTATTATCACGAGGCCCGTTGTTCTGGGGGTTTCTGGATAAATTTCGACCCCACAGGGTTCTTACACATGCACCTATCTAAGCACGCGGTAATATTGCGTTTCGCCTCCACTGAAAATGCGTACGTTGTGATCGCCCGCGCCTTGGAACTCAGCAAGCGCAAAGCCTTACGCGCAAAGCCTTCACGACGTGCGTTCCAGAAAGAACGACTATTTCACCTGAATCATTCCGCTTTCGCGCGTTGTACAAATGCCACGGAATGGACTAGAAATAAAAGAAGCTTAATAAAGAATCCAGCAGAAATAAGCGACTTCGATCTTTACGCCGAGACCTTTCATATACCATGTCGTCAAAAATTGGCTGCGCAGTGGTTACATTGAACATTTGACACAAATAGCGCCTTGGGCAGAGTTGAGAAGGCTTTGGCACCGGGGAACTGTGGCTGTAGAATCCCCGCGTCCTTGCGTTCTTCCGGGCGCCTCTCGCGCAGAAATAATACAATGGAACGCGAGAGATTCCGTAGGCTACAAGACGGGGCGGCCTCTGCCGTGAAACTCTCTACATTAACTGTGTGCCCTGATCACATATACTTCCCACGTTATGACTCGTAATAGACGACCTCGCCCCTTTCTGCGGGCAGGTAGGAGGGCGCCCTCAAGCGCGACGGCGCCGGCACCCACTGCTCCACGTTCGAAGACGCCGCAGCCGCGGCTGCGCGCGTCGGAGCGGAGTGCCTCGAACCTCCTGCCCGAGTCATGGACCTGTGCGCCGCCCTGGCAGCATCCGCACCGGGCAGGGCCTGCGAGTTGATGACCACGCCCGACGAACTGGCCGACTCGGTGCCCTGCTCGTTCGTCGAGATGCCAGCTCGGAAGCCGTCCTTGTCGGCGACGTACTTGACGACGCGCATGCGGCCGTCAGCGAGGGCGATGCGGTACGAGCCGCGCACGGTGCCGTGCTCGTCCCGGCTTTCCTCGCGGCCGTGCGAGCCGTGCTTGTCCGAGCTGCCGTACGTGAAGCTGTACGGAGCCGGGGGCCGGAGATCGTCGTTGGCCTGGCAAGTCGACGAGTAGGAGAGAAGAGAGACAAGTTAAGACTAGTAGATTCTAATTGCCAAAGCAATGGTAATGCTAAGTCTTGCGCAGAGCTGGTTTTGTTGGGTCACTCTGCTAAGCATGAAAGAACAATGTGAGAATAGGGTGGTTGTGTATATAGGCGCAAAAACAAAATAAATACCTACATACATGCGCTGGCTTGTGTACAAGAAAAGAATGATACCAGATTCAAGCTCAAATATACGGTTCAAAGCCTAGTTTTCACAGTCATGGAAATTTCCTGTATACAAAGACCACAGAGCAGCCATGAAGATCCGCATATGATAAGACATAGAATTTTGACACTGAAGTCAATTTCCCGATGGCACGCCTTATGACATCGACACCAGCGCGACGTCGGACACAATGTCGATTCTGGTGACTGATGTCACGCAACAATACGGCTAATTGTGACGACGTAAAGTACGACAACATACAAAATGGTTGTTTTTTACGTCACGAGCAGATCCATAGAGCGGAGCGATCGTGGAAACGTCACGATACCTTCTCCAAGCACGTGGCGAGATAATCATGCCGTGTCATGACGTTAAGGGTGCAGGAGAAACCAAAAATAGCTTCGAAAATCGTTTAAGGAATCTTTCAGGGTGCACTCATGATTACCAGTACAATTTTCGGGCTCTTCAGGACGAACACCTGAATATTTCGTTCCAGTAACCCTTTATAAAAGAATACAAATAACAACAATAACCGTTATAATAATAACGCAGAAACTTTATTCGAGGGCTATGTAACGGTTGCTCCAAGAACAAAAAAGTATCTGTTGCGATGTTAATTGCAACAAAACTCAAGAGGCGCCACTACCCCTCCCGAATTGATAATGACGAAGGAATTACCATAGGAGAACACAATTATATTATGATCGAGTGCCGAAAAGCGAGACAGCCGCAAAATCCGCGAAATGAAGATTTTCATGAAATAAATTTTTACTGTATTCCGAGGTTTTATTTGCCGAACCAAGATATTATCACAAGAACAGCAGTGGGTGATCCATGCTACCTTAGACCAGCTAGTGTTCTCTAACGTACGTTTGAGTACTAGGGCGTTCTTTGGCATAAGGAGCCATGATTTGGGTTGTTTTTGTTTTATTTTGTTTTTTCAGCAATGTCGATAAATGCGACATTTCATCGCTAATCCGAAGAGAGAGCGAGAAAGCTAAAATAAGAAAGATAAAGATAAGAAAGTATCTGGTTTGCGTTAATCTAGAACTACATATATGTTTAAGGTTGTTGTTTCACGATACGCTAAATCCTATAGTTCAATACAAGTCAGCAAAAGTCACGTTAGAAGGTGTATAGGCTCTTTGCAGACTTGCTGTCTGATAAAAGCGGTGCTTTCACAGAGAACGCAAAGAGTAGTAAAATAGGTGCTCACCCTGACCCGAGACGGTCTATCTTGCGTCTCATCCACATAGATGTCTCCCGCGCTGCTTGCCCTTGCGACGATAGCGCAAAGCACGAAGAGAGACGCCTGCGACCAGAGATAGTCCCGCACCAACGGGGTGAGAATAAGGAAGGTTAGAATCTTCACACTCCTTTGAACAGAATGTTTAGTCCCATGTGGGGCTACGAATTGACTTCACAAACTGTAAACTGTGAAAATTCTTGTATTATATGGTGTTTAGGAGATTAGCATTTTGGTATAGTTCCACATCTATTCATCTTCACAGATGATATTGTTACAGGGAGACGACAGAAGACGCATACATTTACATTATTTACACTATCAGTGATTGGGGCAACAACAGCCAAGATGGGGCGAACAAGAGACCCATCCGCCCACCTCATCTTCGTTCTCTGGTATAAGGAGCACATAACATTACTTTCCGACTCAGTGCGACCGAACTAAGACGGTAGTGAGAAGGGCGACTACACATTTGCGTCGGTAAGGTTCGGTGTACGACAGGGCTTGCGAAGGACAACGCGCACGATGTCGGTGCGGGGACGAGTCGACAAGGACGAAGATGATGGTTCGATTAAATACGTCAAGTCGGTCACTTGACGGCATACACGATATGGACCGATGTATGGAAACAGGAGCTTCTCAAAAAGCCCAGCACGGCGTGCTTGAGACCAAAGAAGTACAAGAGATCCAGGAAGAGAGCCAGTCATTGTCATTCATCGTCATCCCGCTACGGTAGAGTTACTGTATATGCTACCTTTAGGTGGCAGAGTTGCGACACTGTTTTCCGGGCGCCGCTCGCTCCGCCTACAGGAGTTCAGCACCCCTATTCGCCGAGAACCATCACGTGGTCATAAGTGGTTCAAATGCACTGCGGAGAAGCCAACGCTACGATGACTCCGGGCAGATAAAGCGTGGTTGACATCGGCTATTTTTTCACATCGGCTGTCGTGAGCCGTGATTGTAATACGAGCGCAATAGAGAGCCGCACGTAATATGGGCATCGCATGCGCACTCTATATCGCTGTTCAGATCGATTCAGTTGAAGGCGATACAACTACACCTGGCTCCCTCACACAGTTAACGAATAAGTCCAACATGATGAAAAAATTTTATCCCTAACTGGTTGGATTGCGTTCAAAAGTACAAAAATAATTTCATATTTGTAAATGGGAAAAACAGCGGAAAAGGCAAAGCTAGTGTAACCAACCATAAATATGTATCTTACTGGTTCAACGAGCTACGCACTTTGTTTTATTATTATATACCAAGAACGTAGGCATCAAATCAATGCTTCTAGGTGTAACCGGAGCTACCGAGTTTCACTCATAATTAAAAAAAATTACAGCAAGCGAAAAAATAAATAAAGCAGCTAGTACCATAATCCCTCAATATTGAGAGACTATGTAGCCCTCTGAAGCGCGAGCGTTGCTCCTACGCGGGTGGTGAGTGGCTTTTCCGCAAGGCATTTGAACCTAAAATGGCGTACCTTGGCGCCACTCTGCTACCTAAAAGTAGCATATATAGTAACACTAAGCTACGGCACACACCAACGCCGCCAACGAACAAGCCCCTAAAACACCAGAGGGTCGAAACTTCGGAGCCCTCCACTAGCCTCTCTCGTTATCATATCAGTTTGGGAAGTAACACCTCAACAATTCTTATTATCAAGGTAACTACACCTACAGTTTTGCAGGCAACCGTAGAGTTAGCTTTAAGTGCACCGCCACTGACTTTGCGTGATTTGCAGGGATTTACCAAGTGAGAAACTTCACTGCATGTCATAGCTCACATAGTTGTATTGTCAAAGGCCATTTCTTAGCGAATCACAGATCAAGTGGTTATGTTATCAAAGCCAACTGCTTTTTGAAACTTCTTTCGTCATTGCTAAGCCCGAAATTCTTACCGTGTATCTATTCTTCGGGTGGCACTAGCCAAGACGAATATGAAAGTGCTTTTACGTACATTAAGATCTTCACAGAGGTGATATCTGCCCCCTATGGCCGCTGACGCGTAACAATAAAAATATGTTTTATGTGGAGCACCGGTCTCTCAGTAGAGCTTACCGTTTTACTATATAGCTGTGCATCCTCCGTTGCTTTCTCGAGAGGAACTGATTGATACACGACGTTCCAAAACGACTTCAAACTAATAATACAATGCCAGCATACTGCCAAGATGCACTAAAGTTAACGCTTGGATTATAATTTATCGCCTATATCTGTGGCTGAGTTGACAAACTAGGTCCCCACTCCTACCTTTCATTACTACATGATGCACTATCTGTCTGTCCTCGCATGCGAGAGAATCCTCGCGACCATCAAAAGTGAATATTGGAAGAGACTGATCTGACTGCTCAAAACATAATATCAATAAAAAACGACAGTACTGTTTAAATGGCGTGGACTCAGCAAACATTATCGTCTCATTATAACACCCATGCAGCCACTGGTTCAGCGATTCTCAATTAGTGATTCACCGCACCAATGGATCGAAGCTATCTACAAAATTCGTTGTCATACGGCAGCAAAGATGCTGGCTTGACCATGCGTACTCAATATGAATGTAACAGGACTGTTTCTGCGTTCCTATGCAAACTTCATGCTTCGATGTTAAGCTTCAGTCTCTCGAAACCGGTCTGACAGTCAAGACGGACTGACAGATGTTCTGCCTCGGTAATCAATGTTTTGGAAGGAACACCAGCTGTCTTTCTTCTTAAAAAAAAGAAAGCTCATACGGTTTGTCAAAGCTAGAAGTTACTCTACTGAAAGGTTACGTTTTATGCATGCAGAGTGTCACTCTTCATGTGCGTTAATTACCTGCTCTTATTGGATCCCACTCCCGCGCTTTGCTTTTCCGTGTCTTCATTAGCAGTAGGCATGCAGCGACCCCAGCATTCCAATAGTCCACATTCTTTATATTCCTTCGTCATTCATCACGGCACACTACGAAAGATCTCTAACGTATGTTTGCCTCGATACTGATGTAACAGCTGCAGACGAGGTCTGCAGAGACGCATTATGAACATTGTTTGTTTGAAACATCAATGCAAGTATCAAACTTTTCTGATTATAATGTCGTTTGTAGTGCATTCATAGCAGATTTCACAACTTCACTGCGAAAGCGACCACTCCCACGCTTTAATAATAAGTTTTGGAGTATTACGTCCCAAAACCTCGATAAAATTATGAGAGACTCTGTAGTAGAAGGCTCTGGAAGTTTCATACACCCACATCTATATAAGCCCGCAGCCCTCTAGCATCTTCCCTCCATCAAAATGCGGCTGCCACGGCCAGGATTCAATCCAGCGGCCTCCGGGTCACTAGTAGAGCCACATATCTACTAGAACGCTGCAAGTGGTCGTCATTAACCTTTAACAAAACAGCACACGCGCCTGTTCGCTCAATGCCTTCCCGGCAAGGATGAGCTGTCACGCCCAAACCAACTGCAACATTCTCGATTTTCGTATCCTATAGCCTGTCCGCGGTGTCTGAGGCAATCGTAGCGTCAGCAGCGCTCCTTGTGTGCACACCCGGAGGCCACACGACACCTGTACGTATAGCGAAGATGATACAACGACGACGGTCGTGTCAAGCGGCTATAGGCCGTGCAGCGCTGGACGACAGGACGATGGGGCGGTTGCAAAACGCACTCCCACGTTCACATACACAGCTGGGCGACAAGTGTACGATGCCGATGCGTGCGACACGAGTGCTGAACCCGCGGCGCGCACGACTTGAAGCCTTACCTTGAACATCGCGCTCGTTTCCGATGACGATTCGGACAAACACCGCTGACAAGCTCCGCAACTAGTGATGTCTCCTCACCGGGCGCTCGCCGTTTTATACACATTCCAGCGCTGAATGCACGAGTTTGCAAAACAGCGATTGCGTATGCCACGGACGAATCATGGGAGGTGAAGGATAAGGGCATGGGTGAAAGTATAGGCGCAAGTTGGGCATGATGAGTGAGACCCGTCTACTTTAGTGGTCACGCTCCGTGTACGACTCATCACTTCCGGGACATCTGCAAAAAAAAAAAAAAAAAAAACACGCGACACGAAGATCTGCGGGTAAATATGTGGCATGAGGTGGAGGGCGTCGCTTTAGTTGCTGGTGACCCTCGTTTCGAAAGTGCCAGAATCGGAGCCAAACACTTGATCTCTCACGCAAGTCGACCTTCTTCGGCATGGGAGTGTTGTAGCGGGTACCGAGGCGTGACAGGAGAATCACAGAGAAAGAAGCCTGGCGTAATCTTTTAAACGCCGCTGCTTCCGCGATGCATAAATTGTGCGCGTACCACTATGCCCGGACGGATGAGCGGAGAGATGAAGGGAAGTTTTCGGTCGGAAGACATGTCGTGCAGGTTTGTTGATGCGGCGCGTGACTCGGCATCGCTTGCCCAGGGCCTGAAACATTGTGTTACGTTTACAGAGAAGCAATGAAGAGACATATCAAGACGGGCCCTAACGATAGAAACGCGCAAAACTTACAACTCGAAGTTACAAGTCGCTCTTAGAAATTCGAATAAGACCACAGACCACCGCCTACTTGCCAAGCCAGCGATTACTCTGTCAAGAGAAGGAAATGCCGTCGCGAAAATTTTTCTTCTCTATTGCTCGAGCAACCCATCCGAACTATTATTCAAGCAAATCTTTAAGGTCTCTCAATTATGAACAATCTCCCACGACATATTTTAAACCATAAAAAAACAAGTGAATCCAAAACCGTATTCGCAGGAGAAGGTCCTCGGACCATGGCGCTATACGCATCACAGACCAACAAATTGACGCTGGCGTTGCTATCTAAAAGCCTTAGTGATTAGTTGTGTGCTGTGTTAGACAGGCACGCTTGTTTAACTCTTCTTTCTTTGTTTCATTCCTTTATTCCTTCCCTAAGAGCTGGGTAGCAAACAAAACACACGTACGCTTTCTCACTTTTTCTTCCTTTCTTCTTTTCATTCTCGTCAACGATTGTTGTATAGCGATTGTGGTAATACTGTGTAGTAGTGCCCCTGTATATTATTCAATTCTTTAAAACGTCAAAAGTCCCATAATCGTGGTTCTTCTCTCCTCCCGGCGTTCAATGCCAAAGCCCTCTTAGCTGTACCAGGAACCACTGACAAATAAAATCGCTCACCAAGTGGCCTAAAAACTTTCAATAACGGGTACGTTTCCGGGAACCAACGTGTATAAAGCAAACATTTGTGGTTATGTAGTTGTTCAAATACCCTTTGGCTCATATTATAACGAGTACAACGGTAACTAAAGTTCTAATACTTCTATGACACCTATCATTGATTGATATGTGGGGCTTAACGTCCCAAAACCACCATATGATAATGAGAGACGCCGTAGTGGAGGGCTCCAGAAATTTCGATCACCTGGAGATCTTTAACGTGCACCCAAATTTGAGCACACGGGCCCACAACGTTTCCGCCTCCGTCGGAAATGCAGCCGCCGCAGCCGGGATTCGATCCCGCGGCCTGCGGGTCAGAAGCCGAGTACCTTAGCCACTAGACCACCGCGGCGGGGCTATGACACCTATGAACAAAAGGTTGAGCGTATAGACTATTTTCCGGGTGGCTTCTGGTGCCGCAATGTTGTGATTTGAACTTTGCCGTTTCGTACCCTTAAGACCTAAACGTGCAGTGCAGCGGTTGACGTATACGCGAGAAAACGGTTTGGCTGGTGAGTTAGAGGTGTCATTACCCTATCGATTCCCTTCGCCATATGTAAAAATAAGAAATCATTTAATTAACGGCCCAAGGTGGCGGCGCTGATATGCCTAACGTAAACTCGTCTATAGTTGATGCTCATACACGAATGCGTGTTGCGCGGCGCCACATTCCACAAAAAAGTTCGATAAAGCGGCGACCTGCACGAAGAATGCGCGATGACTGCACAACGGCAGAGTTTGCAATAATCAAGAAATACAGAAGAGAAAATAACGGGAAAAAGGGGGGTCAACAAGAGACAAGTCTTAGAAGTGTACTGACCCATCAAACAGCTTATCATGCCTGTTTCTCACAGAATTATCGGACCAGTCTTTTTTGAGGACGAGCTCCGAGAATTCGGAGAACAACACGTCGGCCGATGTAGCAGGAAGTGGTCCGGTGACGCATAACCTGAGAGGCGTTCATCAAATTCAGGCGTCACTTCACAATGAGAAGCGTGAACAAGTGCTCGGGCAACGCACCGAAGCAACAAATTTTCAATAGCGATCGACTAATAATAGCGCTCGTGGCAGGGGTGATTTTCTCACATCTCGTAAAGAAGGCCACGAAACAATCATTCCTGAAATAGCAACGAAGAACAAGAGGTCAAATTTAAAAAAAAAAGAAATAAAAAAGAAGAAAGTAAGAACGCGTGAAAGAGTGCAGTAAGCTTGGCAGCGAGGGTCGATCTCCGGCAGGGTGACATTCCGCACTGGCCGGCTGGCAGGATTCGATCCGGCTTAGACCATCGCGAACGCGAATGGTGTAAAAACGGTGCGCGGGACTCGGGAACGTGGCACGTTTCCAGGCTGCCCGAAACGACGGTGCGAAAATCCCTGCATGTCTGCCATCGCCGAGAAAGAAAATGAAGTACACATAACAAACTGAAAGGACACTGCTGCAAATCGCCATGGGCAGCACGTCTTCGGCGAGAGAACTGACCAGGGCGCAGGTTGGCGCGTCACAGGAGCAATTCCGTTCAAGGTCGCGCCGATGTGGAACGCGAGGTTGCCGGGGAAATGTGAACCAGCCGACGATCCGTTAGCACGAAGACGAAGCGCGGTTTATTCATTCTTTTTTTCGTTGAAGAAGGATGCCCCGGAGCCAAACCGTGCTCGCATTGTGCCCCTCACTCCGCAAGAAGGTGAAAGGAAGTCGTTGCAGAAAATAACCCTACTGCACGGAGCGTACCTTACTTCATCAATTTGTCACATGTAAATGTGTATGATCAGGTTAGTGGTGACGCACATGCGAGCTCGGCTGCTGACCCATAACACGCGCGAACAACGGGACTGACAAAGCAGAAGTCTTGCGAAGTGGACGCGGAGATCGCTGTTGTAGTAAAACATCGATGTCTCTCTGTCTGAATGCGGGTCTTGAGATGGCGTGAGTCATAGACGGAGGATGACTGCAGAGAGACCAGAATTTATGAGGAAAAACGCAGAGTAAAACAAATGAGGTAATACTGTTCTCAGTGAATTGCTAGTCTGCAGTGCTCGAAATGGCAGTTTTAGGTACGAACGTGCAGTCCTGGTCAAAAGTTCACAGGCCACACTTCCATAGGAATGCATGGGATTGTGACCTGAAAACTTTTGAGCCCCCTACCCCAACCCCTCTGCCTAGAAAGGTGTTTATCTTCTCTCTAACCCTTAAATTCTTGAATTTATCATGTGTATATGTCTATAAGTCTTCGACGTCTACTCCATGCGCCTTCTTTCTAGAATAGTCATCGAGCCCCCCTTCCCCTTTCTTTATATACACAAACGCATACAAACGCACGCCCCAACATACATAAAGTCCGGTTGTACCCCTTCGAAAAGCATTTCTGGCTATGCCAAAGGCTTCAGTCAATCTTGCAAATGGCCAAGCACCGATTCCGATTTGAAAACTCGACGTGTGCATTTCAAATACCCGACGAAAGGTTCAAAAAGGGCAAAAATATTGAAAACGCCAGGTAAAGTGTTCCTGTTACAGCCTTGAATATAAGCCCCTGTAATTAAAGGAGGTATTCTTGCATGAACATTTACAGCAGAACGCACATGTTCTTTTAAGAAATGCCTTCCTCAAAATAGCAGCAACGATTAATGTCACGCGCAGTGGATGCACAGTCAGACAGGAGACTACATTTAAGGTTAACAGCACGAGAATAACACACGGCGGACAGGACAAAGACGGGACAAGCACTGACTTCCAACTGAAATTTTATTGACAAGAAGGCTAGTATATATACCCAAGTGAGCAGAAAGAAACAGTTGACAAACTATGACAGATCCAAAGATACGAAATAACATCAACAATCACTGAGCTCGCTACGCCGACCCTGGCACCCCAGAAAACGAAGCTCTCTTCCTGACAGAGCAACTGATGGCTTGCTTACGCACGCGCTCCTTTCAAGCGCCATCTGAGCAGCCTCGTAATTTATACGCTCGTCCTATCGAGAACTGTGGTCCTTTCGAACTGCGGAGTGCATCCACACGTGCTCACGTGTGGCGCCAGGAAGCCATGTTTGTCATTACGAACGTTATTGGCGCGTTCCCCATCTGCCCATCTGGCCCAAATAACATGCCTCGCAAGACAAGGTAATCCTGTACACCACGCCTTGTGCACAGTTGCCCGCCGCAGTGTTCTAGTGGCTAAGGTACTCGGCTGCTGACCCACAGGTTTCCGATGGGGGCGGAAATGTTGTAGGCCCGTGTGCTCAGATTTGGGTGCACGATAAAGAACCCCAGGTGGTCGAAATTTCTGGAGCCCTCCGCTACGGCGTCTCTCATAATGATATGGTGGTTTTGGGACGTTAAACTCTACATATCAATCAATCAATCTTGCGCACAGTCAACAAATTGCGTCCCGTGCTTGACCACACACCACTTTCCTTGCCTCTTTACGGGGCAGATCCTCTACGTCAACCGGAAGAACTTGTCAGGAGCTCTGAAAACCACTTTCACGTTGAGGCGTTGTTCTATTTTCTTTGGGCGTTGTGACACAGAGTGCAAACACGGAATGACCGCCAACTTTTCCCGCCTTTCCGCTGTGGTGCACTCTCTGTTGCCGTCACTGCTCTTACGTTTTCTTTTCCTGTGCAGCCTTCATGTCCATAATATATCATTTGGAAGTCAGCGCTTGTCCCGTGTTTTTCCTGTCCGCCGTTTGTTATTTTCGCGCTGTTAACCTTAAGTATGCACAACCAATCAGCCAAGTCAGCCACTTTGTTAGGAGGCGACCACGTGAAAGAAACTAGGATGTACAGTCGCACTCAAATTGAGTTGAAACACGCCTACTCTACTGAAAATTAGCGTCAAACACTGCAAATCGGCACCTACACAGAAAAAAAAAACACCATTGGTGAGTGAAATTCTTCTAATCAGTGGTGCTTTCTGAACTAATTTAACGTTTGTCAGTATAATTATTCAAGCCTGGGGTTACTTTAACCGCAGCCAGCGTGTCGCAAGTCACATCGGGCGTTCCTGTATATTTATGAGTTTGTTTGTTTTTTATGAGAGGGGGGAAGAGGCACCTCTTTCATTTGAAGTGGGGGCCGGACCCGCAGATGTGGTCCAGTATCATTTCGAGCTATGAATGTCGCGACAGAAAAAGATTCCGGGATGACGGCATTGACCCCTTGTATCACCGCCTGGCTAAACCGCTGCAAATGACCTACGCTTTCTATTCCTGTTTGTTCTCTCCCATTTGCTAGTCTTGTATACGATGTTAATACTGCCAAATGGATCCATACTAACTTGCCGAAGCTTCAACTGCTTCATATGAAGTGAAAACTGTCACATAGTGCGCGGTTTTAATCAAACATCTACGAGTATTTAGTTCCACATCATTAATCACCATCAGGCTCCACATCTGCGCGCTTTTTAACAAAGCAGGCGGTCATTCACTTTCGTTTTGTACGAGCACTGCGTTTTCCAAGCGGTAAACAATGGAAGCTTTCGATGAAAAGACTCAAAGACATCTGCAAAGACATCTGCAAAAAGACACAGAAAAGAGAACTGCAAAGACATCCACAAAAGAACGCCGGGCATCTAACTTCTTATTTGTTAAATTTTTTTGCATTATCAGGTCTTCCACTGGCTTCAGAATGAAGGCACAAGCAGGAGTGGGTAATACACAAAAGTAGCTTGCAAAAAACTTGCACAATAAATTACGCGCCTTTGAAAATACTGCGAATACACTATTTAGAACAAGATAAAAAAGTGCATCACATGACATGTAGTTGCACAAAGCGTAAGAAATATATGAATACGTACGACTGCCATATGAAAACAAAAGAAAATAATTGGGAGACACTTAAGCTTCGCCTTTAATAGTTGAACGCGAGGGCGATTATGCCCCTAGTGCGTACGCAGTTCATAATAACTAGTGCCGATGAGGCTTTCGCCTACAACTGCACACCGTGAAATGGTGCGGCGCGCGCGCCAAGCAGCGAGTGGACCTGTGTGTGTGGAAGAAGAGGACGAGGACGCTGACGCACGCGCGAGAGAGACGTGAACAAGTGGATTTATCCAAATGAGATGGCAGACTCGTTAGCCAAAGCATCTTTAAGCGGACCACTCTTACCTACTTTACCTGATTTCGCCTACGTAACAGCACTCAGATATAGAAATACTCGTTTGCACAAAAATATAGAAAAGTTATCATTGGATAAAGTCAGAAACTTCGTACATCGCCCCGCCGCGGTGGTCTAGTGGCTAAGGTACTCGGCTGCTGACCCGCTGGTCGCGGGTTCAAATCCCGGCTGCGGCGGCTGCATTTCCGATGGAGGCGGAAATGTTGTAGGCCCGTGTGCTCAGATTTGGGTGCACGTTAAAGAACCCCAGGTGGTCTAGATTTCCGGAGCCCTCCACTACGGCGTCTCTCATAATCATGTAGTGGTTTTGGGACGTTAAACCCCACATATCAATCAATCAATCAAGAAACTTCGTACATCTAAGATTTTGCTGGAACAAACAGTGGTGTGTATCTCGGCAGTGTTAGAAATTACAATCATCAGATTACGATGCAGAATTCCGCATCTGAATTACTACCTACATAAAGATGGACTAACAGCATCTCCGTTGTGTCTTTTTTTGCAAGGAATCAGAATCAGTAGATCATTTCTTTTTATCCTGTCAACGATATTCTTATCAAAGGAAAAGATACCTGGTCGAACCAATTGAGAAGCTAGGTTTAAAAATAAACGTGGAACGAATTTTATACTTCGGAGGGATTACATTAGGTTATAGCCACAGGGAGGTTTTCTCTGCTGTATGCGAGTACATAATGACAACAAAAAGATTACCCTGTTAGTCTATTATTATTATTTACGGCTACGGGACTACCTACTTAGCACACTTGATGATCCTGCCACCCGGTTCTTGGCCGATCCCCCTTTGTGGGCGAGTGCCAGCAAAGCTGAAGGTTCATCACCATCAAGTGGAGTAGAGTCAGGAACAAGAAAATGAAGAGGGAGACGGTTCGAGTCGTTCGAGGCAGTCGCGCGGCCAGACCCGATCGTCGTACATAAACATTGCTCTCATCGAGTCGAGGCGACGGGTGTCACGTGGTTGCCAACTACCTCCGTTTCCTGCGCTTCGTAAATGCAAGTACCTATAAGCTTCCTTGTAAGTGACCAGAGACCTGTGACCACCTCCTGGAAGCAGTTCTTTCACCGCTCAGAGCCACGATGCCTCAGTGTTGCGCGCCCCTCTCAGCGTGATGCACAGTCAAATGGGCGAGCCTGCGTTACGTTAGAGCGTATGACTTCTGTGTGGGGTTAGAGACGCTAATTGGTTAGCGCGGGCTTACTCTGTGTTGCATAGTATTGGTGTGTGTTTCTTGTGTCAATAAAGTGTATTATTTAGAGCTGCAAACAGCCTCGTAGATTGGTGGTATCGTCCGCGCCCCCAACCTCAATATTCGGAAAACCACAGTTCATCACTACAATGGAGTCCCCGACAGGACGAGGCTGACTGGAGTGTTTAAGTGATTCGAGAAACATGGACTTGAAAAATCCTAGTGAGTGTCACTGAGAGGTTAGGCTTAAACGGAGAGGCACTTCAAAGACAGGTGGAGGAGGAGAAGGCGCTTGCACGAGAGGAGCGTGTTGCTGAACGCGATGCTATAGGAACAAGCCGAGCGCGAGGAGCTCGCAAGAAAAGAAGAATTAGATTTGGCTCGAGAGAAGGCAGCACTCCAAGAAAAACTTTTGTTACTTCGCCTGCGTCTGGCAGAAGCCGAAGTGTGTTCGGGTGGCCGCTTGCAACAAGCCGCCATTCCTGATCGTCTCATGCCACTATACAAATATGTCCCCGGAATTCCATACCGGCGTTCGACGAAAAACGAGATGATCCCGATGCGCACTTCACGCGTTTTGAAGCGGTGGCATTGGGGCAACACTGGCCTAGAGATAAGTGGGCCACTGCGTTAAGCATGCGTCTGATGGGCGAAGCCTTCGAGGTGTTCGCACGGCTATCTCCCGCAGACTCGTTGGATTACTACAATGCAAGACAAGGCTCTGTTGCAACGATTTCGTTTTACGACAGATGGCTATCGGGAGAAGCTAAGGCTCCAGCAAACCCGACGACCTTGGGACAGGCAGCCAATGCGCTGTTCGGCTTCAGGGATACTTCGATCGATGGATCCAAATATCAGGTATATAGATAAAGCGTTTGAGTGCATAAAGTGTCTTCTAGTAGCAAAAACGTTCCTGAAGAACTGTCGCGACAAGCTGGTTGTACTTATCAGAGAAAGGAACTGCAAGACCTTGGCACAAATTTTAGAAGCATGCGATCATTTCATCGAAGCTCAGCGACAGACAAATTTACGCCAGTTCCGAGAGACACACCCTTCTGCACAAAGCGAATGTAGATACCAGAAGGACTCCCCAAAATCTCCGCAAACAAAATGCTTTCTTTGCGACCACGTCGGTCACGACGCCAAGTGACAGGCATGTTGGCTGACGAGTCGTGGGATGTACCAACACCAAGCGAAAGCATGACACAGGAGCGAAACTATAGTCCAGCGTCTCGGAAAACAGAAGCGTTATTACGTCTCGGTGTGGTGCCGAGCGATAAGAATCATAGACGTAGAGGCTATGATTCTTATCGCTCGGCACCACACCGAGACTTTAAGAAAGGTTTCATATACCGACGTCCCCAGGCTATGTGTTCGGACGAAAGGTGACGGTGTTACGCGATTACTGGCAGTAACACAGGAGTCGTCAAGCGAAGTCTCGTGCCGGACGCAGCACTAACGGGAGGTACCAGTACACTTGCGAACGGAACCTCACTTAAGCTCCCAGATTCGTGGCTGTATCTGTCGTCATCATACGACACAGGGAAGCTGCTTGCCAAGTGCATGGAGCTTCATGTGTAAGATGTAATTATCGGTAATGTTCCTGGTGCCCGATGTGCTAATTCCCCGAATTCGAAATGGCAGTACCGGTCGGAAAGAGATTCGCCAAGTACAGTTAAGAAAGGGGTAAGAAAAAAACGAACTGGACACGTGACTGCAGAGCAGCATGTTCACCTACCAACTTTGCTGTCATTAAAAAAGACTTGCAGACTCAATGTGAAGAGCATGAGTCGCACGGTTTTGATGCCTCTAGAGGATGCAAGGGTATGCACGAAGAAAAATAAAAGCGACCCGAAGAACGCAATACCAACAATCGAAGAAGAACCTTACAAGCATCAAGGAGCCTGCGTGAGCTCAGAAGAGTCTACAATCCAAGCAGGAAAGCCGGCTAACGCATTACACCAAACTCAGCAACAAAAGAACACGATATATTCTTGCTCAAGTTTGTCTAACCATTAAGGCACACATCAACGCGACGTGAGCTTCCACAGAATCGGCTCCCTTGGTTGTCACTTCATCAGAAGACCGCTTCCGCTGTTGCAGACAAGAACATGAAAACTGTTTTCGCTGAAGCAACCGAACATAAAGTGAAGATGTTATCGCTGACCCTGAACAGCGACTCAAACGACTTTATTCTGACGTATGCAGAAGTAGCCTAGCAGCGAGTCCGAGCCAGCCTGAAGGAAGCAAGAATCAAGCCGTATCAGATGCACTATTGAGCGGTGGCGTCCATAGTGCCCCGCCGTGTGTCAGCAAGGAGAAAATCACTAAATTTCTTCAAAGCCTTTCAACTGCAGTTCGGTGCTTTGGGCCTAAAAAAAGGGGGCAGTACTGCTGAAAATTCATAGCGGGACATTGCATTCCATATAACGTGTCATTTGTTTTTAGAGTAGAATTGTTTGATGTATTGTGTTGCAAATTTTGGACAAACTAAATGACCTGTATTCATACAACGGGGTTGAAGTCAGACGCCAAGCAAATTGTGTTGGGTCTGGAGTGTATTGTACCCTAAAATGACGCGCGCGTGTTTCGCCTTTTCTACGTATTGTTGGATAAACTTGAGAATTCAGTGTGGGATCGTCCACGCTCCCAACATCAATATTCAAAGAACCACAGTTTCGCATTACAAATGGGGAAATTACAAATGGGAAATTACTACGGGAAGTTGTGCGCCTAAAATGTTTCTCAGCTTGCTATGCACCCACAACGTGGCCTTAAGGAAAA
This sequence comes from Rhipicephalus microplus, assembly GCF_013339725.1. Lineage (NCBI taxonomy): Eukaryota > Metazoa > Arthropoda > Arachnida > Ixodida > Ixodidae > Rhipicephalus > Rhipicephalus microplus. The sequence goes on from NC_051171.1 coordinate 132,547,866, forward strand.
AGGCGCCTTGAGGTGTTTTTCTTTGTAGTAAGTTGCCAACTTTAAACCATAAAGTCATGATGATCACATGTTCTAACGCCCATCGTGTTTGTATGTATTACCTGTTCAATCGTGAAGCATGCATACATCACGCGTGTGTTTGTGAAGTTTCCAAGTTACTTTCACTGCGTTTACGAACAGGAGAAGTCATTTCCACTGTACTTCCAAGCAGGTGCATGGCTCTGTGGTAAAACATCCGCTTGCCACGTACACTACCCGGTGTCGATCCCCACTCTGAAACAAGATTTCTTTGTTTATTTTGTTTGCAGCGTTCTCGATTTTTTCAAGAGTCACGCACAAAATGATGAGTTTTCGCTCACAACCAACGAAGCAGCCGCCGACACCAGAACTTCCACGAAACGAGCTCTTTAACACTATCGCATTAAAAACAACGACCACTGGTTGTTTTCTTTGTAATCATCTTCCTTGCGATCCTGCAGGAAAGGCACCTAACTAGTAAAAAAAAAAAAAAGATGTAGAAGCCCGCTTTGCCGAGACAATCCAAAATGTAACAACGTGTAGCGAATAGTGTAGCTTTTGGTGTACAGGAAGTCAGCATAATTCTCCTCAACTGGATAGTTTGAGTTAGTTAAGTAGTTAACATATAGAGTCCAGAAGACGCAAACACCTGGCAGGATACGTTAACCACACTCAACGGAATCCCCCAAGCAGCGGGTAGCATAATCGCACAAGATAAAATCACATATATGAACGCGCGTAGCATTCGAGCCCGCCTGGGTATTGAAATCTGAGTGGAAGCAAGAAGAAAAAAAAGATACATTCCGGCGTTCATCTACAACGAGATCTCACCGAGTTTTCGTTATTATTGTTGTTGCTTTTTTTTTTTCACTTCATAGCACGTGCCCACAGCACGAGCGACAGTGACTTGGCAGCGTATTATTTGCATGGTCAGCAGGGAGGGGTCACGAAGAGAAGCCAGCGAGACAACAACGTACGCTGCTTTTCACAACCAGTCACGCAAGGAACGGGCTGCTCTCACCACACCACCACAAGCTGGCCTGCAAACGGAACAGCACGTTCTTTCGCAGGGGGCCAAAAAGCGACCACTTCCGCTGTTTCGTACGCGCCTTCGTGACCCGACGAGTAAGCGCCTAAAAACGAGCAGGTCTCGTTGATCTAAAAAGAGGGGTAGCAGAAAGTCCAGATCTAAAAAAAGAAAAAAAAAAGAAGAAAAAAGAAAAGAATAGCTACAGTGCAAAAACACACACCGAAAAAGGACTACTAAATAAACGAGGACCTCCTGGGCCCGTTCGCGTATTCTGTTTTATTTTATTTCTTTCGATGAAGGGCGGTACGTCCGTCTTTCACTTTCCTCACCTTCCGGGAAAGGATGCGTTGAAACGGAATCGGACTTGTGCGGTCGGCTGTGTCAGTGGTTCCCGAACTTACGTCACCAGGGTGATGATGAAAAAGCTGACCCGTCGACTTCTTCATTGAGGACACGTGACGAATGTATACCAGAAGAAAACTTTAGATTCGTGAATACGTTTTTGTATGGGCAAACAACACCGCCAAGGCGAGTTATTCTGGGAGGTTTCGGAGAGAAAGTGGCGTTTCCGATTCGTGATTGCACGAGAGAGATAGAAGAGAGACTGAAATGTTTTTTTTTTTTTTTTACATAGAGCGCAGAGAAACTCGTGTTTTGTTTTTCGCACGATATTTTTCACGGGAAGGGCAGTGATACAAGCCTAAAATATCACGGCTTCATGCTCATCCGAACAAAAGAAAGAAAAATGCCACATGCTGCGGACAGTAAGCAGCACTAGCTGGCAGACGCCTTTATTCAACTGTGTGCACATTCACCTTGTGTCAGGAACTGCCACTAAACATTTGAAGTAAGACACTTCTGAAGGATTGCGTACGCGAGAGATCGCATACTTTTGTTCACTATCTACTGCGGACGCGTCCTGAAACAAAGTTAGTTCGCAAAAGTATAATAATGCGCGAGAATATGAGAACAAAGGCCTGAAATTCGCTTTCGCATTTATCTGCGTTAAACAGGACTGTATGCTTTTTTTTTTTCAATATTTCGCTGCGTGGCAAACCTAGAGCAACTTTTTTACATGACTTCGTTGGTTGCTACTAAACTCCATGCTTGGTTTATCATTCTCGCGAGATTGCTCACTTGTTTTGAAACAGCAATTGCTATCGTGGTTACCAATAAAAAAAGTTTATCGAAAGCTTTTAGGAGCTAGACGTTCATTTGAGAAACACTTCCGCATTAATGAAAAATGTCATCTTCTTTTATAGATAGATAGATAGATAGATAGATAGATAGATAGATAGATAGATAGATAGATAGATAGACAGACAGATAGACAGATAGATAGATAGATAGATAGATAGATAGATAGATAGATAGATAGATAGATAGATAGATAGATACATAGATAGATAGATAGATAGATAGATAGATAGATAGATAGATAGATAGATAGATAGATAGATAGATAGATAGATAGATAAATAGATAGATAAATAGATAGATAAATAGACAGACAGACAGACAGACAGACAGACAGACAGACAGACAGACAGACAGACAGACAGATAGATAGATAGATAGATAGATAGATAGATAGATAGATAGATAGATAGATAGATAGATAGATAGATAGATAGATAGATAGATAGATAGATAGATAGATAGATAGATAGATAGATAGATAGATAGATAGATAGATAGATAGATAGATAGATAGATAGATAGATAGATAGATAGATAGATAGATAGATAGATAGATAGATATGCGGGGTCCCAAAACCACCATATCATTATGAGAGACGCCGTAGTGGAGGGCCCCGGAAATTTCGACCACCTGGGGTTCTTTAATGTGCACCCAGATCTGAGCACACGGGCCTACAGCATTTCCGCCTCCATCGAAAATGCAGCCGCCGCAGCCGGGATTCGACCCCGCTACCTGCGGGTCAGCCGCCGAGTAAGTACCTTAGCCACTAGACCACCACGGCGGGGCGAAATGTCATCTTTTCGCGGTGAACGGATTTGTATGATGCATACGAAGTAGTGCATTCTCGTTTTGTTTCTAGGCATTAATCTCTCTTTCTGCATTTTTTTTTTTGCAGAACCTAAGTACAGTCGTTATATGATGCGCAGTGGTTGTTTTCAGATACCACAGGACTTTGTTGAGAGCATCATTGTTGCCCCATTGCTAAGAAATATGCACCAAACCTTCAACGTCGCCAGAATGGTAGCCCGGGCTAGGTTCATTGAAGAAGTAGGATAAAGGAGGCAGGGGGCTTGCTTTGTCGACTTAGCCTTATATAAAAAGCGAAATAAGTTCGCCGCGGTAGTATAGTTGACCACCAGGGCAGGTGTACCTACTGTGCCACGGTTTACACTTCCAAACCGCGAATCTCTGAACAGATTGTCATTGCATTTGAGGGTGCTTATTACTCCGTGTTCTTTTTTTAGCGATGAATAAGCTTGCTTCACGGGGAGAAAGCACCTCTGACTCCGCTATTTGTGCCGCAGATGCGCAACATTAGAATAAGTGTAAACCATCGACGTTACTCAGTAGTTAACAGTGTTTCCATTACGCGGCGGTTGTGCATCACTGCTTCTGTGCTAAAAACGCTGCGCACCTGTGAAGAACTAATATTCTGCGTTCAGGCAGGCGATGCACGGCCAACTGAGCCATGACGCAGGTCCATCCCTGTTCCCTTTGTCGGTTGTTTTCAGGAACCACTTCTAGAATCATTGTTTACAACAGCGTAAAAGGAGAAGCGCGAGACCGAGAAGATCACAGGCTGAGGATACTACAGTACATCAGCCCCTTGTCCTGTGGTTTTCTCTGCCCTATGCGTCCATTTTTTGCCCCGTTTTAAACCTTAACCAACTCGCCCAGTCGTACATTCTTTTGCGATCCGTGGGAGTGTTAGCCAGCGCCACTCGTAGCCAAGGGGGCGAGTGCAGAACTCGCATTATCTCAGACAAATAAAAAACACAAATACAGGAATAGAAGCCACGTCGCTTAAAATCCTGTTATGAAGATGCGGCGAGAAAAAGAAAACGGTAAAACGCCAACCTGAAGGAAACAGGTCGCCCTTGTGACGCTAATCTCGCAGCGTGTGAACGACTGCCTCTGTCGCAACCAAGTATGAAACTCTACCAGAGGGAAGAAAATAAAAGGTAGCGCTGTGCTCTCGGGTGAACGCAGCAAAGCCTGATAAAGCAAGGGCGGGCGCATATAAGGCAACCGACAAAGAAATCGAAATTGCCGAGGCGCCCCTACACATGGGAGACAATCATCTCGCGCTTCGATTAACATTGCAAAGCAGCGTCGAGGAGAGATCGAAGGCACAAAAGACAAGGAAAACCAATGCCACGAACCCCGAGAACGTGGCATACGTGAACACATTTATTAATAAGGGCAGATTTGAAGCATCCGCTTCGTTAAGGGGTTGCGTGTGCGTCCGTGTGCTTGAGTGCCTGCGCGTGTGTGTGTGTGTGTGTGTGTGTGTGTGTGTGTGTGTGTGTGTGTGTGTGTGTGTGTGTGTGGTGTGTGTGTGTGTGTGTGTGTGTGTGTGTGTGTGTGTGTGTGTGTGTGTGTGTGTGTGTGTGTGTGTGTGTGTGTGGTGTGTGTGTGTGTGTGTGTGTGCGTGCGTGCGTGCGCGCGTGCGTGAGAAGGGTGTTATATTATGCGAGGTCGCTCTGTCTGCTTGAACATTTCATTGTTGTGCCTCCGCGGGTTAATCCGCAAGATCGTCGACAGACACTGCGATTCCTGTATACAATCTTCAACTTGTGACTAGAAGCCAGCTGTGCTTTATACGACTTTAGGAGTTTAGAGCACGAGTAAAAGTGCAAAACCAATGCAGAAAAGAAAAAGAAACCATAAAAAAAGCCTCCTCCCCGTTACTTGGCGCACCGGCTTCGATGCGTCGTGAATTCTAAGTCATACTCGGCTCTTTTGTTTTCTCGGAGTACCGTCGAAGGCTGAAGCGACCTAGGTCGTCGTTCTCGCTCCACACGCGCTCAGATCAGCAACAAAAAAAAAATAAAGAAAAAGAACGTCCTCCGACTTCAACCGAGACTATTAGTACGAGTCGGGCCGTAAACGGAACGAACACGGCACGCCGACCTCGGTAAATGGCTTCCTGCGCTGTCGTAATATGGCCACCACCACCAACGACGCTTTCGACATCCTCCCCTTCACTCTGCAGTTTCGTACGAACGAGCCCCCATCTCCGCCCTCCGGCTACTTTCAATCCGGAGGACGGAACGTCAACACGCTTCCTTTTTGTGAACACGCGTAGTAGGAAAAGGGCTTTCGGAAGCCACCTATGTTTTTTTTTTTTACTATGTTCCGTTCAGCAAGGAGCCATTTATAGGAACGTCGTCTCCATCGACTACGCTAGCACAAGGCTGAAATCGATGCACCTCGTACGCTGGACGTTGTACCAGCCGAAGACCTTCTCGCGTGGCATTGACCACGCAAGCTTTTACGACGAGGCAGACGACGCGGATGATGCGGCCTTTATCGCGGCGAAATATATAGCCGCGTCACTGCGGAACACGTCACAAGGTCCTCCTTTTGTTTTTGCGGCCGCGGTCATTGGGCGTCGGAAACGCCATTTTCGCTAAAGGACGAACGGCTGGCCAATAGCCTTGCGCGCACTTCCCGCCGAGTGCAATAAGGTAAAATATAACCGCTAGGTCGGGCAACACCCCGAGAAATTGAAGGAAGAGAACCTAACAGAGAAACTTCGAATCCCGGCTGCGGCGGCTGCATTTCCGATGGAGGCGCAAAAGGTGTAGGCCCGTGTGCTCAGATTTGGGCGCACGTTAAAGAACCCCAGGTGGTCAAAATTTCCGTAGCCCTCCACTACGGCGTCTCTCATAATCATATCGTGGTTTTGGGACGTTAAACCCCACGTATTATCATCAACCTATTAGAGAGACGAGCCACGATGAAGTTGCTGTTCACTTTTTCCTGCAGCTATACTACATCAGGGTGATTCCACGAGAGATCTACGCGCGTCGAAAAGTTGATATTTTAGATTTTATAGCAGATTTTATATTTCGTGCACATACCACCCAGTTGCCTGAAAGTTGACTTCGTTTTTTTTATTAAGTGCATAGTTTAGGAGGAAAAAAATATCGAACTTATTTTGTACAAAGCAACCTATTTCGTTCCTTGTATTTGCGAAAGCTAACGACGATATAAAAACACAAATATTAGCTTGATGAAGACGATTTTTTTTCTAGTAAATGTACGCGTAACGAAGAGTGAAACAGCATTGTTAGAAGATTGTATGCTGAAGCAAAGTGTTTCTGAAAAATGTCAGAACAGGTGACATTTCCTGAAGGTTACTTGATTTGAGATATTTTTTCCTCGTAAGCTAAACAGGCTAGCGTTTCATAACTTATTGGGCTATCACAAGATAATGTTTAGAATATTTTCTGTCAATACAATGGCGTTATCTCAATGACATCATTTTATAAATGGCGTTAAGCTTTCGAATTCCTCGACAGTGAAGCCCATTGAAAAATCAATATTAAAAAAAACATCTTCAATTTTTCTTGAAATCTCGTAAAACGTTCCTCACAGATGATAGAAAAAGAATATTCAAAAACATATTGCATTATTTTATTTTCAGCGACAATATTACGGGTAGAAGTTCCAGCTTTTCCGGCATGCACTTAGGCGATAGACGCATGAGAAGTCGGGCTGAGTAGTGTAGCTAAGGATAGCCGCCTTAAGTCCAGGACACCTTGAGTTTGAGCTGTGTCCTTGGTCCTTGCAAGAAGCCTTCGCATCAGCTGCGTGGTTGTAGCTGGCCAAGGCTCTCTCCCAAATGTCGACGGTAGTGTGGTAAGTGTTGAAGGGTTTCAACTGGAGTTGTCTGCATTTTCAGGCACATACTGAACGGGTCCGGGTTCTCCAAAGCAGAACTGCAGAGAGAGAATCATGTATGGGATACGAGGTCACTTCTTCGGTGGATGAATACGCGAACCTGCAGAGCCCGGCGTGATATTTCGCCGCACTTATGCCAGAGCACGCACCGTATTGGAGCTAGCGCTATACCGGTCACAGAGCCATCTAGCGGGCGCTCTGAGTACTAGCGTGGCTGCGACGACGGACGAGGGACAAGCCCCTATAGGTACACCTGGCGGAGAATAACTGCGAATAGGAGACCGGCGTCGACGACATATGAAAGGCTGTGAATATCAGAGAGGTTACACGACGTTGCCGTCAGAAGCAGTTTCGAATTGCAGGTACACCGCAGACTGCATCTTGCGTCAGAGAAAGACGAGAACGGCGCTTCAGGGAAACACAACGACGGGAACAAAAGTCACCCCTGATTTGGATTCGTATCGCCGAGCCACTATTGTGTTTTAGGCGTAGAAGAGTACTTTAGGGGGCCGGGAGGTCGTACGCTGTCGTATGCTCTGGTCGTCACTTGCCGTAACGCAGGCAACACCACACATTGCATAGTCATCCACAGAATGTTAAGCACGCGCTCCGCGGCAAAGAGAAGTCTTCTTAATCTTGTTCCTCGAGCGCCTAGATCATGACGCCAGGTGGGGACATTACTACTATGGCTAGGGAAAGAAGTCAACGCAAACCACGTATAAAATTTGACGGAGAAAACAAGCGAGAAATAGAAAGAGAGAAAAAAAGAAAGGGAAGAGATGGATGGATAGAAAAAAAAAGTTTTTATTGGGGTCCTGAAGGATTCCACCCCCGTTTTATAGGGGAAGGATCGCGGGCCGCTCCCACGTAGGAGGAAGAGAAATAGAAATAAGTAGAAATAAAAAAAAACAGAAAAACTGAGAGATAACACGCGAAAAACCCATCAGGAAATAAAAAAAAAAACAGAAGGGAAACAAAACAAAAAAAAGGCCGTCCACCCCTGCCTTTCCTTCAGACTTGGTACCACAAGAGCGAAGCTGCCTTAATGTAATCCTAAAATGATAGAAGTGGGTATAAAGAACATGAGGCAAGCTTGCAGTCCTTTTGCTGCAGAGATGTTATCTCATGTTTGGCCGAAATAATCTGTATATGTACAAACAAAACAAACAGTGTCACCAGAACCTGCACGCAGGCTTTCGCTCTTTAACATATCTCAAAACTCGGTTCCACAGACAATATGGCAACCGTTATATTCTCGTGACATCTGTGTACGTCAGCCACTACAATGTCACTGCTCACGGGACGGCGTTGTACTCTCCCATAGTACCAAGTACTCAAAATCGTAAACCACTTTTTCTAAACACACAGTACTTTAGTACTCTAAATCGTCAACCACTTTTTCTAAACACACAGGCGAGCAGTTGGGTTGCGAATCGAGCATTAAACACCACGGGACGGCTTTAAGCTCTCCCATAGTAGAGTACCTCTTGTACACTAGACCGTTACCCACATTTTCTGAACACACAGCTTAAACGCTCTCACTTTATCTTGTAAGCTGGTTCGCGTGAGGGTACGCTGCTCTTACAGCGAAAACGGGACGGCTTACTGCTCTTCTATAGCTGAGTACCAAGAACTCAAAATCGTTCAACATTTTTTTCTAAACACAGCTTAAACACTCTAACTTTATCGTATAAGGTTGTTGCCGCGGGGTGAAGGAATTGAGCTGTAAGTATACATGTCGGCATTTACCATACGTTTTTAGCGGAAAAGCTTCTCTTAGTGTAGTCTTGTCCAGCGTCTGACGTAACCAGCAGTCTCCTAAGTAGTATAATAAATGGCGCTCTTTCATCACCATTTCTAGAGTTACCGTCTATGCTACCTTTAGGTAGCTACCTAAAGGTAGCATATACAGTAGTTCTAACCATTTCTCGTCTCGTTTCCTATGGATAGCGTTGGTCCAAGAGGAGAGTGTGCAATAGGACGAATCGACGAATGCACGCACGCACGGACAGACGCTTCGGCCCACTCATCATAGTTAACTCCGGGAATATGCTGTGATTTTTTTTCTTATCTCCTTTTGTCTACAGCTAAGGGCATTTGATAATTAATGCGCAAAGAAAATGATCAAGAGTAGCACGCGCACTTCCGCATGACGCAGCGGCTTCGTCCCGTTGAGCGAGCCGGCTCTCGACTCCTGATACGAGTTCCGAGTCGCCTCCAACGGCGACCTGCGAAAGACCGCCCCGACACATCGTAAACATCAATCCAACAAGGAGTCAGCGTTCGAGCGAAGCAGAAATAGTGCCGACCCACCGTATAGTCTACGTGCAGGGAAAACCCGCAGTTCTCACAGAGATGCGAATGAAGCCGTGCTCTCACAACATGCTCGTTCGGCCACTCGGATCTACGCACCGCTTTTACAAAGAGCGCTCTGGTATGCACGGGACCGTCCCGAAGAACAACCTTTCACTCCTGCTCATGTTTTTTTTTTTTTTTTTTAGCTGGGACGATCCTATGCTAATCGCAAATGGCGCATTAAAGGAGGCGCCAGCCAAAGGTCGGGGCATTCGGACGGCGCCTGCTGGCACCGCACGCACTAACGCGCCCGCGTTCGAACACGAACCTGCTCGAGTATAGAGCCCACACTGCACGTCTATACGGAGACCACAGCGGAGCTTTGCGCCTCCGCGCCACTCGTGACGGCGGCAGGACGTCCGCGGGAAGACGCTGGTTATGCAATCGTGCGGGGGTCATCGCGGTGTAAAGGTTTCGCCACGATTGCAGCGTCGGTCACGCCGGAACAAAGGCGGCGTTCGACGGGCGTTACTTCCTGTTCTTCCGTCGAGGCGGATTCCGGTAAGAATTCAGTGACTGCCGTGCACACCTGCCGCCTATACGAGCTCAGCGGCGAGCAACTCGTGTGCACGTTCACTTCGACCACTCTGTTAAAGAGTTGCAAGATCCCGAATAACGAACTGCAGCTGCCGGAGAGGAGCGTCGCGGCCATCAATCCAATTCCTATAGCGTGACTCGTCGCGCCCGCGGCTGCTTGCAAACCAGATGCGCGAGCAAATATGGTATGCTCGACCGGTGGTAACGGGGAAATACCGCGGCTGTTTCCGGTTTTGTGGATGCGTCATTAAAGAGAAATGCTGTCGACAGAAAGAGGCCTTTGGGCCTTTAGGCTAAGGGAAGTTGTATACGTCTTTTTGCGCCAGTTTCCAGGGCCTACGGTAAGTATATAAACCCTTTGACGGAGGGACGTACAGAAGTATAGGGCGCTTCTGTATGCGCCTCCCATTACGCATCTAGTCTTCAATTTTGCAGTTTCCTAGAATGTCATGTATGTCATCCATATAATCGCGGAGGCGTAGTTTTGCGACTGGGAAGCATTCACTTACTTGTCAGCTGCGGGTTATAGATGAAGCTCTCTAGTTAAAATTTCTCCATTCATCTTTTAACGCGCTAGCGCTAAAGAGCTAGTTTTGGCGAAATTACGGCATCGGTGTCGTTGGCTGGGAGCGAAAACTTATCGTTTTATGCATGACCGAAAAGTCGAGACCGCAGCAAATAAAATAAATGATAAATATTCAGAGTGAACATCGAACCGGAGTCGTTTGCGTGGCAAGTGGAAGTTCTAACACACGGCCACACGTATCTTTTTTTTTTTCATTATTTACGGTTAAACTTCAAACACACGGGATGACGAGATAAATATATAATTATGTACAGCAAACATGACAGAACAATTACTGCGGCCGTCAAGCACTGCTAAAGCACATGACACCTTCGATTGCCTTCATAGTAAGCAGGCATTCTACCCTTTATGTTCGCTGTATTCACAAGCAGACGCGTGACCACATGTGTTATTAGAGAGTTTGAGAATTGGGGGCCCAAGCAACACCGACTAAATTCCAAGGCCGAAAGGCTGCCGCAGTGACGTCGGAGGGTGGAGGCCCAGTTACCCAACTGAGCATGCTCAGTAAGACTTTTTTTTCCACATCTTTTATTCGGCCCAATCAAGCCGCAGCAGCTGCGAGAGCGGGAGCGTTGGTTCTCCTAAAACGCGAACGAAACACCGGCTTTCCGCAGCGTTCGCGGCGTAACTGGGCCTCCACCCTCTGACGTCACTGCGGCAGCCTTTCGGCCTTGGAATTTAGTCGGTGTTGGCCCAAGACACTAAGTCCCCAAACTTCGTTGCGTAGGTTGCTTTTGCGTTCGCAAGATCAGAGAGAGAGAGAGAGAGAGAGAGAAAAACATTTGTTGAATGAAGTTCGTGAGTTAAGGTGGGAGGGTCCCTTTTTCCAGGAACCCTCTGGCTTGGACAGCCCGCCGGGCTCGAGCGACGAGTTGACGCTGCTCGACCAGATCCGGCTGGGAGGTCGCAGCCTCCCACGCTTCACTGAGGAGGTCTTGGTCCGCATCTGGTGCTGCTGCTTGTAGTCTTGGGACGCTTACTTTGCAATGCAGTAGGAGGTGCGCCAGAGTGTCTGCCACTTTGCAGTGAGGACAGATGTAGCTGTGCAACGTTGGCCTCATATTGTGCAATAGTACGCCGTGGGTGAACGTGTTGCTTTGAAGACGCCTGTAGTCAGTGCACACCTTCGTCTCTTGTGAGTTTTGGATGTGGCGGGAGGTAGGACCTGCGTTCGAGCCGATAATGTTGAAGCATAGCATGATTGCCTCTGATTCTGATGCTGAGTGGGAGGTGCCTCGGATCTCGTACGGAAATGCCCGGTTGACGCATCCACGGGCTGCGGTGTGTGCCGCTTCATTTCCCTCGAGACCTTCATGACCCGGAATCCACACGATGCATGTGCAGGGAGGAGGATTGTACGTGCGCTTTAGTAGCCTAATCGCCCCAGTAGAAACCCTGCCTTTCAGGTAGTTCCGTGCCGCTGTTTGTGAGTCGGTAAAGACCACGATGAGATCCTCACTTGTATAGTCGCCGATGCCGGTACTGCGACCTTGTAATCTGTGACGGTAATCGCGAAGGCGTTACGTCTCGGATAGTTGGCTGCGTCCACGTATCGCGCCTGCGGGTCATTGCCATGGTTTTTCCGGATCATGTCAACCCTGGCGAGCCGCCTTGCTTGGTGATGGTGAGGATGCATGTTCCGAGGGATTGGCTGAATTTTAAGGCATTCTCGGAGCTGTGGGGTATTTTGCTTTTGCGTTCTCCTTTGGCACCTAGGATGGTTTCGTATCCTGTGCGTCGAAGGACGGCTTGCCCTGTGAGTGACTGCTTGAGTCTTTCGACCTGGTTGATGAGGTGTGCTTCGGTAAGTTCTTCCCACGTATTGTGAACTTCCATGCGAAGCAGTCGGTCAGTGGAGGCGGCTGGAGGCAGTCCTAGGGCACGCTTTGTAGCCGTTCGTATGAGCAGATTAAGTTTTTGTTTCTCCGCTGTCTTCAGGTTGAGGTAGGGAGTTACGTACGTTATGCGGCTGTAAAGGAGAGCTTGTACCATTTTTAGGGTGCCGTGCTCTTTGAAGCCACTGCGGCGGTTAGCCACCCTTCGGATTTGGTGAGTGAGCATTGTCACAGTGTTCTGCAGCCGAGGTAGGGCAGCGGAACCAGACCCATCTTTATGTATATGTAGTCTAAGGACTCGAAGCGTGTCAAGTTGTGGTATTTGGACTCCCTGTATAGAAAAACTTGTGGGTCAAGAGCGTCGTAGCTTGGTGGTCTACCCCGGTTGCGTGCCGCAAATACTAACAGTTCCGATTTTTCCGGAGCACATTTGAGGCCACGGATCTTGATATTTTCTTCAGTGATGTTAAACGCCTCTTGAAGTCGGTTCTCCTGTTCACCCGTGCTTGCACATCTTGTCCACATAGTGATATCATCGGCGTGTAACGCGTTATGTGTCCCAGGGACAGCGTCCAAGAGACGTGGGAGCTTAAGGAGGGCCAAGTTGAAAAGCAGTGGTGATATCACTGAGCCTTACGGCGTGCCTTTGTTAGGGAGTTGAAAAAGTTAGATTCGGATATTGGCAATCCCTACAGTGGCTATGCGGTTGGTGAGGAAGCCAGCATGTAGGCGTATATGTTTTGGCTCCGCAGCCGACATCTTCTAAGCTACGCAGAATGGCTTCGTGGCTCACATTGTCAAATGCGCCCTTTACGTCCAGAGCTAGAACAGATGACTTACTGTGCTTGCTCAAGCGGAGAAGAATATCTTCCTTTATCAACAAGGGGACGTCTTGTGTGCTGAGCATTTGGCGGAAGCCAAACATGGTGTTCGGGTAGTGACCATTGTCTTCGAGGTGTATGGTGAGCCGCTCGTTTACCATGTGCTCAAAGAATTTCCCAGCGCAAGATGTAAGGGAAATGGGACGCAGATTCGTAATCGAGATTGGCTCGTTTGGCTTGGGTACCATGGTCACCTCCGAGTGCTTCCAGGCTTGTGGCAGCTCGCCCTTCCTCCAGCAGTCATTGTAGTGCCGAAGGAGCGCCGTCAACGCCCGGGGCAGTAGCTGTCGTAGGTACTTATTGGTCACTGTGTCTTTTCCTGGGCTCGTGTTGTGCGTAAGCTTAGCAAGGGCCGCGTGTAGCTCTGCCTGCGTGAAAGGCTGGTCTAGTGCTTCTTTAGGTGCTCCTCGGTACTCCCTGGGTGTCGAAGTGTTGATGGAGGTAGCTTCCTGATTAACAAAGCCACGCAGCTTTGCTTGAAGTTCTTGGAGTAACTGGTACTCTGTGCCCTCACAGTTGTGCATGAGCCGCTGAATAGTATTTCTTTGATTAGTTTTGGTGTGGGTGTCGTCGATCAGGGCTCGAAGAATGCGCCAAGTCTTCTTTGTGCTCGTCTCGCCAAGTCTTCTTTGTGCTCGTCTGAAGGGTGAGGCGCCTTGGCGCCTCACCCTTCAGTACTGTGGAGGCTATGGGGCTTTAAGTCAATAGAAAGGGCGATTGGCCTCTCCACATGTATTCATTCGCGCCATATTGTTTGTTCAACGTCTTCACGGCATCTGCTCGCCGAACCGTCTGTACACACTAATTTCAGATAAGTCTGGTTTATTAACTTAATAAAGATACAGTAAAACTGTGAAACAAACAGTCACGCCAGGAACTTGAAGCGTGGATTTGCTGCTCTGCATGCTAAAGATCGGTAGGCGCTTATGCCTGCGGATAACTTCACCTTGTGCCCGTTTCTTTCCGACGCTTATCGTGGCTCTCGTATAACTGCTTCTCCGTCGACGCGTTCCTTCTCCCGCTGCAATGCTTCTTTTCTCTCTTTTTTTTTGTTTCAATTGAAGGAGGACCCGACGCGCACGAAACGCTGTGCCATGTTGCATGTCCTATGCTTGAAGATGCAGTGTTCTTGCTCTGGCAACGCAGCCCAAGCCCTGGTTCGGTGTCTTAGTCTTAGCACGTGCGGCTAAGCAAGCAGCATATCTCGCTAATAACGACAGCACGTAACTGATGTTTTATCCTCAGAGTATGATTAAACAAATCGATGGCAGATTTCACTATTCATTTGTTGCTTTCAGCGCAGTGGGCGTGTATAGCAAGATCAAGTTCGGATCGAAGCGGGCGGTCGCTTGTGCGTGGATGCTGCCATGTTTATTTGCTGGGAGTGAGAGAAAAGTTATTGCATGCGTACGAACTAAATGCGAACAATAAACGTATCACATAACGAGGTCGCGTAACATACACCAAACAAACGCCAATTTTAGTCAACCCGGTCAATTTTGAGGCACTTAATATATCGGTGACTATGTTTTTCTGCGCAACTATGCGTCTTCCCTACACCCCACAGCATTGGTAGTGCTGAACCAAAAGGTTTTGGGTCTTGGGTCAACATGAACGCAAGAGCACAATATTGGCTTGAGTTCTGCGCATGCGCCTTGGCGCGTGGCAAGCTTCTTGGGTGCCTAAGCTCCTTGAGGCCCCAATTCTTAAACTCTCTATTGACTCACACGGCCACACTTGTGAATACAGTAAGAAGAACCTCCTCTGCTTGGAATTGCAGTGAAAGCAGCTTTCATGCTTTACAAACACACGCGTCCTGTATACATGCTGCACAATCGCAACATGAAGTATTGCAGTAATAAAGCGCGGTACAAGAGCCCATTGCCAGCGGGCGTCAGAACATGTAATTATCCTATAGTGGCTTCATGGGTTGAAGCCGGTCGCCCACTACCAAAAGGGACGCACGTTACTGCACCACGTAGTGGGTGCATTACAAGTTCGAAAAAGTTTCATACGGTAAGTGTTTGAAATATGCACTAGGAACAGGACAACGCTATCGCAATTAACTCTTAAAAGCGAATATTTAGGGTCGCCTAATTTTTTGTACGCCCGATCCATTCAACAGCTATGGAGTAGGCGCTGCTTTATATGCGCGTCAGCGTTCCCTTTGCAGCATATTAATAAAAAAAATAATAAAGGGCGCAGGAAGATACAACAGGACTTTCTTCATCCTTGTGATGATGCCATATATCTTTGACACGATGTGGTTTTGTGAGCTGTGATGCTGTAGCATGTTATTTGTACGACATTACATTACAGAGACAGTTCAGTGAAATCTCACTTGTCCGCCAAGCAGCCAAGGTCAACAGATAGCACAGAAAAAACAAAACAAAAACAAACAAACAGAAAATCTCATCCTAAACGTGCGCGTTCGCCGAACGTATGCACCTTCATTGCCAGCGGATCCGTCCGGTGTTTGAAGTAACTTAAAGAAGGTTTCCTAAAGCGTGTGCACCCGAAGTCACTCCAGAATACTCACAAAACCTTCGCAACAGCGCGTGCTGCGGTTGACAGAGCGAGTCCTGGTGGAACGGTGGCCATGAGGAAGCACTTCGCATGTTATCAGCGAAACGCCGGCATTTCATACGAAAAAGAAGCGAGCAACGCTTAACGCTATAGCGTCTCGCGTAAATCGTTCTGTCAGGCGTATCTGTTTACGCTATACACGTACACGGCTGTACAACGAGCAGGCATATGGGGGCAGACATTCGGCCACAGCGTGCATGAAATCCGCATGACATTAAAGAGCGAATCATGTCGAGCGAACACAGAACGTAGACAAACTCGTATGGCGTGACCAAATGTAACCAAACCATCAGAGCGCCGCCGCCTACGGCCACTTGCTTATTCAACAAATACACTACCAAACAGCGCACGTTTTGTACAGGTACTTTGATGTTATCTTTTTTTCGTGTGCATCTCACCGCTTGGAGACGGCGACGTTGGTTTGAACGTGAAGGATTGCCATCGATTTGTCGCGCGATTTTCGGCCTCTATGCAAGCTCCAGTGCGCAGCAGTCCCTCAAGCATGGCTGCAGTAATAACGGTAATGATTATGCGTTCGCATTTGAAAGCTAGAAAGTGAGACGGAGAGAGTAAAATAAAGATGAGGCCCGAAGCGTGTGACCTCGCTGCTCCAACTGTTGATTTATAGCTCCCTGAGCGTGTAATGTAAATCAGGCGCGTCCGGCTCTTCCTCCCAGCTGCGCAGAAGCGCGGCTAACGGTCGACTCGTCTTGGCTCTCTCGCCAGCACGCCGACGAAACTGCACTCCGAGATATGGCTACTTCGCAGTTGTACTTTGTAGAACCGAATACGAAAATAAACAACTTAGGTATCCAATACCTATTCTTCAAAATATACGTCGGCAAGTTCTCATTAAATTAAAAAGAAAAACAGACCTGCGAGAAACCCGCAGCAAAGTCAGCCCGAAAGCCGGAAGAGCAGCATTTCCGGAGCCTTTTTAACACTCTTTCGAGGGAACTAATATACAAGCACACCTGCATGGTACCTAATACGCCATACATAATCATACTTTTATGTGGTGGGGATGTGTCCATTACGCCATTATTGATCGTTCATCGGAAAAGCGTGGTACCCGCTACATACTTCTAAGACGCCGGTTTTACTAATACTGCGGCTGACGACAACGAATAATTATTCATAACGCTATTGTAATGAAATGGAGCATTCAACGACCAACTCGTCACGCACTTTGCATTGTGGGACGTCTGGTTGTTGCTTTACTGCTCTAAAACGCGTTGTTGCCCACGTTAAGGCTTCATGTTGGGAAAAGAATCGTGTTAACGTTCGTAATAAAGCGTTTTAGAACAGCAATGGAACAACTAGGCGTCAAAGAACGCGAATTGCGCAACCAGTGGGTCATCGAATGCTCGAGCCCATTACAATAGCGTTAGGCATAATTCTTGATCGTCGTCAACCACAGCGTGTAAAAATATTTCACAAGACGCCTTGCAAGTGCGTAGCGGTCAACACGCTTCTCCGAATGATGACGAAGAATAGCATAGCGGAATGCCTCATCTATTACGCAAAAATATTATTTATGGTGTTGTGGGTACCCCTCAAGTGCGTGGGTAGCAGTTACCCCAACAGTGTATCTTAAAAGGCTTTAGACACGTCGCTCTTTCATCTTAGGTGTGAGAGTGCGGCGAGTTACGCGTAGGTCTGGCGGTTTTTTAAACCCATTCTTAACTCATGTTTGTAATCCTGCATATATGCTTGTATAGTGTCAGCGCGACCTCACAAAACACCAGGTTTACGAAGTTTCTAATGAGACAAATATTCAGTAGGTTTCTCTTCATGTTAAAAACTGGCGATAAGTGTGTTACGCCATCTCTTCGTACATTGGATCTGTTTTTTCTTCCTCGCATAATTTCTTGACGAACGTTCACGCTACTCCTCGACAGTGGTGGTAAGGCCATAAGCAGGGAGTCTAATGCAAATTTACTGCGTCTTCCCTTGACACGTAATGCGTTGAAAACAAAAAAAAATTAAATAAAGCCGGAGTCTTCTCCGAGGTCGCCACAACGCCGCGGACAGTCGAGCGGCTTCGGAAATGCATAACGGCGCGACAACGCATCTTGACGGTAGCCCAAGCACGCAGCGCGGGTGGCCTCTTCATCGGCTATGCCCGAGGTCACCACGGTCCCGACAGGAAGTCGGCGCGCTCCGCTGTATCAAAAAAAAAAAAAAAATACGAGCAGCGGGAGCAACCTCGATAACGTAGGGGAATTCGGAGACTCGGCTAAGTTGCCCACCAAGTCGGGCGATCGTCGGCGGCACCACTTGTGACCATTAATTAAGACTTCGGCGATCCCATACATCTCCACCGCTGAACGGTATATACCGATTCGGAAGGGCGAAAAGTTGAGCGTGGGAGGAAGTAGATCTCGTGGGGCACGGGCCAAGTCGGGTCCGCGTCTGTACATATACGCGGCGCCAGCTTTATACACACAGGCTGACTAGTGGCTGCCAGATATTTTGCCCTGTCGAAGGGAGAGCGTATAGAGCTGGTTACTCGAACGCACGATTCATTTCGGCCTTCTGACCCTACGCAATCGTCGATGAAGACCGCTGTCCTTCACGAGCTTCTCGCCCTCATCGCAATCCCCCCGTCTACTTTCATCCTTTTGTCCGATGGCAACAAAAGGAAGTCATTGCACTAGAGAATCACGAGCCGAGCGAAATGGGTTTCATTGTTAGCCTCAGGCTAACGAGGGGTACGCTTACATTTTTCATTTTCACTCCTGGTTGCTGAGAGGCTCCTAAATCATAAACGCTATTATAGATCTCGTTTTTGTTTGAAGAAGCTGCAAACTATGGAAATTGCAGCGACAGAATTGCCAACCGCTTGAAAAGCTACGTTAAGGGAAAAAAACAATGACTCGAATATGAATACATGTGATGTTATTGCGCAACAACTGAAGCATACACAAGCGCCTAGTTTGTTGACGTTGTTGCCTCAGTATCACTTCACGTGCCTCGCGCCTTACTTTGACTATTCGTAAATATGCTTTCTAATTTCTCATAGACTATCAATGACAGTGTTTTGTTTTGTTGTAGTTATGCTTCCTCGTTTCTTAATATCCAAATGGAATGAAAAAGCTTTATTTCAGTCCTGCAAGACGCGCTTAGCGTGTAGCGGGCGTCTCCCACGTAGGGACCGACAGGCAGTACCAGGCGGCCGCTTCGTGGGCCTGCCGGACGGCCCATTGCTGGTCGGCGAGAAGTGAGCTCAGCCTGATGGACCTCTCCCACGTATTTGAGGTAGAGCCGGGAGGAGTGTTTCTACACTCCTATGTGATTCTTATGCCATTCTTAAGGGGAAAAAAAGAGAAAAGTGAGCCCCGTAACTGTCTGCATCAGAGTGCGACATCTCAACAGTAGCTCACAAGGGATGGGTGTAAGGAGGGATTAAAAAGATAGGATTGAAGGGTATATATAGAGAGAGGGCGGAGAGAGCGAGGCACAGGGACAGCGAGCGACGGAAGTAAAGGGAAGATGGGAAAGATGGACACGGTCGCAGGAGTCCGATGACGGGGCACCGCTCGACCAGAGCTCTTGTCGGCGTCAGGAGATGGCGTACGGCGAGTCCAGACGGCCATAGCTGCGCTGTCGTCGGAGATTGCGGGGGCACAACCGGTCGGCACGAAATCCAGTGAGCGAGTTCGTTTCTACACTCACAAAGCAGTGTGCGCGAGTGTCGCGGTGTGTCCACACGAGGGGCATGTGTCGCTGGGTATGCGTAAAGATAACAAACGGGAAGCTTTGAAAAGTTTGGGTACGTGTGTGTTTGTAATAGGCGTAGGGTTAACGCCTGCGGGGTCTATTAAGTTAGAAAGAATATTTACGAATAGTCAAAGTAAGGCGCGAGGCACGCGAAGTGATCTTGAGGCAACAACGTCAACAAACTAGGCGCTTGCGTATGCTTTAGTTGTCCTCGCCTAAGCGAAATAACATCACAAGTTTTCATATGTGCCTCAATTCGTACATGATTTTTAAAATTACCAACTTGCCCCGCCTATTAGAGGCAGAAGTTACTGTCATAACGCCGGAGCTAACGCCTAACGGGCCGTATGCCACCGCACACAATAATGGCTGCCTTGATTTTTTTTCATTATCTCTCAGTTTAAGGTACGCGTGCATCGGTGCTATATGCATGAGCGTCTTACGCCATTCCACGCTCCCATAAAAAAAAAACTACGAAAGAACACGGTGCACGCATCCTGCTATGAACCGTAGAATGAAATGGTGTACTTGGTGACTATGCTACGAGCCAAACTTATCTCAATGATAGTCGTCGCGAGAGAAGTAACCAACTAATTTCGACGTAGAGTTGTCAGCAGCCACCGACCAAAGTGATCGCAGACGGGCGTTCTTCCATTCCGTTTCTGGATGTTCTATCGAAATGCCTGCGGGTACAAAAAAAAAAAAAAAAAAAAGCAGAGCTACCCGTTCTGGACCGGTGCGGTCGCGTTCCGACATTGGCAGAATACGAAAACACCTGTGCACTTCGGTCGGCACACGACGAACAATGATTAGTTGTCGCTATAGACTCGCATGTACTACGCAGCAGGCTCCTGCTATCACAGGCGTAAAAGCAGAAGGCAAAGAATCATTTCTGCGTTGTCAATCTTCCGCTAGGTGCCCCTCAAGAAGTTATCTTATTTCACATTTCAGTGTCTCTCTCTCTCTCACACACACACACTTTCTCCTTTGTTCAACACAGATATTAGTGTCTCGACGCGTAACGAGTGATTGATTGATTGATTGATTGATTGATTTATATGTGGAGTTTAACGTCCCAAAACTACCATATGATTATGAGAGACGCCGTAGTGGAGGGCTCCAGAAATTTTGACCACCAGGGGTTCTTTAACGTCCACCCAAATCTGAGCACACGGGCCTACGTTTCCGCCTCCATCGGAAATGCAGCCACTGAGTGCGTAACGAGGGAAAAATTCCATTTCCATCAAAGGTTTCCTTGTACATGCCAAATCATTTCTTCATTGTCGCACAAACAAAGCGGTTCTTTCTTTTACTCCCCCTCCCCCAAGTCCGAGTTTGCTTGTCCCAAGAACGTCATCGGGCAGCGTCATGCGCCGTAGTAGTTCAGCATCTAGCGGCGAACTAGTTTCCATACAATGTTTGCTAGTGAGAACACGGGAATCGTGGGTGGTACATGAATTTGCCTAGCCTTCTTGCGTGCGGCTTTGAATGCACCTGTGACTTTATTTAGTGTGGTGTTCTGGCTTTTGTTTCGGATAACATATTGACTAGTTGTGACCTTCGTGATCAGGGGCGTAGGCAAAAATCTTTTTTCCGGGGAGGGGGGGGGGCACCAACGCTGCTGCTCGTGTCCTGAATCTGGAGCGGCGAAATCAGTGATGAAGGTGAAAACTGCTGAAGCGGGACTGCTGAACTTTTGTCGGACTTCTTCTTGCCCCAAAGCAGCTACAGTGTACATTGGAGCCAAAAGAATGAAGTTTTGGCCAATCCCTGTACTGCCCATCACTCCCACGCCGGCTGAAGCTTCACGCGCTGCAGCTCCCAATGACACTAGCACCAGCTTTCCCTTTATCGTAATACTATGAAATTCCATGACCGGTGACGTGTTTGTCGTAACCTGAAAATCGCATTAGCGGAACTTCCGGACGCGGTAACGTGCGGGAGACACACATGAACTCAGTAGAGACGTCACACATAGCGCCGTAGGCCCACCGAAAATTTCAATGGAAGAACATTTTTGTGCTCTAGTTGCATAAATCGCTATTTTGCCGAAGCCAGTGGTTAGTGCGTGTTACTGAGAGCGCCTGTAACCTACTCTGTGCCACCGTATCAACTATAGCCCGAAGAGGCACGTGCATAGCTTACATGAAACTATGACCATTCTTCTCTTCTTACAGTGAATGCAAGATCGCAAACTAGCCGACGATACAGTTCTCAAGTAATAATTTATTAGTAAAAGCTCATTTAGACTTCCTCATTAGTGTCCTTGCGAGACACGATGATAGTAGATTGATTGATTGATTGCTTGATTGATATGTGGGGTTTAACGTCCCAAAACCACCATATGATTATGAGAGACGCCGTAGTGGAGGACTCCGGAAATTTTGACCACCTGGAGTTCTTTAACATGCACCCAAAATCTGAGCACACGGGCCTACAACATTTCCGCCTCCATCGGAAATGCAGCCGCCGCAGCCGGGATTTGAACGCGCGACCTGCGGGTCAGCAGCCGAGTACCTTAGCCACTAGGCCACCACGGCGGGGCACGATGACAGTAGCAAAACAGCAGTCTGCGGCAACCGCAACAGCGGCAAACAAGCCAGAATCAGTAGCTACCGGCTCGTCGGGGCACCGCGTAAAGAGAGCCCTAGCAGATGCAAGGAAGGCGAGGGTGCGCGGAAAAGGCGCCCGCCCGGTCGTCCGTGAGTCGGAGGTCGTCCGACCCAGATAGATAGGTGCACGACGCTCGCGGCGCCGCCGAACTCATCGATGCGCCAGTTGCGCACTCAACGATCACGTGGAACCCGCAGGGAAACGCTGCCGCCGTGGGCCAAGAAAACAAACAAAAAGAAAACTTGCACAGCCGAGAGAGGCGATCGCAGGGGCACCTCTAGCCATCGCATCGCCAGGGCGAGAGAGCCTCACGTCCGGAATTCCGGTCGCGCGCGCGACCGCGCAGCTAGGCAGGTCGTCGGCGACGGGAAATGCCTTTCAGAGAGGGTCCTTGCGGCGTGCGCCATAGCCGAGATCGCGTCGGCGCAAGAGAGGGCCGAACGACGTTCCCTTTGGAACCACTGTTGTGCGCTGACCGGCCGAGGATCGATAGCCCAAATTAGTGGCAGCTGTGCAGGTGAACGACAGCGTATGTCGTTGTGCTGCTAAGCGTGAAGGCACGGGTTAGAATCCTGCGGCCAGGAACCAGACTTCGATGAAGGTGAAACACGCGTGTGCTTAGCTTTGTGCGCACGTTTTATGAATCCAAGAAACAGTAGCAACAAGCTGAACTTCAAACGCTGTTAAACATACTAGGGTTGATTGATTGATATGTGGGGTTTAACGTCCCAAAACCACCATATGATTATGAGAGACGCCGTAGTGGAGGGCTCCGGAAATTTTAACCACCTGGGGTTCTTTAACGTGCACCCAAATCTGAGCACACGGGCCTACAACGTTTCCGCCTCCATCGGAAATGCAGCCGCCGCAGCCGGGATTCGAATCCACGACCTGCGGGTCAACAGCCGAGTACCTTAGCCACTAGACCACCCGCGGCGGGGCGAAACATACTAGGGTTTCGTCACATACATTACGAAGTCCCTACGATACCACGTGTCTCTTTATCATATCTTGGCACGCGAAACACGAGATTTTATTTCTTCAATTTGCCTTAAATTGCCGGCTCCACACATTGTCACATTTGTCTTATGCTTTCCCTGTGCTGAAGATGTAGGCGCTTTTTTACCGGAGCTAAAATCATAGTCACTCTTTGGACAGCTCTCGCTCTATAAGAAAGACAATGTGAACTGTCAGTACAGAGGGCGAAACAAAGGGACGCCCGCGATGGCTCTCCAGAATTGAGCGTCTGGTTTACTGATTCACAACGGGGAAGGAGAAGGAAGATGCTGCACTGTATTCCGCCTTTTCTGCGTGTAACAATCAAGTCTCTCGCATCGGTTTCTGATTATATATAGGGTCTTTGTCTCTTTGTCATACAAAGCAAGAAATTCTACGAGCCAATAAGTAGGGGACATTGAAGATGAAGCATATGAGTGTTCGAGGACAACGCAATAGGTACGCGAAAGAACTGCAGAACACATTTGCTTACACTGTGGCGAAATCGACCTGGCATAGCGTTGGCGTTCGACAGACGGCCCGGCGAGAAAAAGTGTCGTACACTTTTGGAACTTTCAAAAGACAACGCAAAAACTCCCATTTTATATGCAAGGGGAACAGGAACTAAGCCACGCAACATAGTCTTTTGTGATTTTTCATTGTGCTCTTTGTGTGATCGGCTTATACAGTCTGCCGGATGGCTTCCGATTTTCTCGGCGAATCGAAAGACGTAATCTACAGCAGAAGTTCTGCAGGTCAGTCCATCCAGCCATAGAGTTTCCTAATATACACTGGAGGGAACTCTGGCGCTAGTGTCTATGGGAGCTGCAACGCACGGTGCTTCAGCGGGCATGGGAATGATGTGTAGTACATACTTTTGTCTAATATTCGTACTTCTGGCTTGCTTTTGGCTCCGTGCGTGTTCGTGTGGCTTGGAGCTGTTTTCTCACGAAACAAATATTAGGAAATGTTCAGCGGTTGCGCTTCACCGTCTTATTCTTTTAGACTTACCTTTCCAAATCGAGTCACTAAGTTCAAAAGGGTAGAATCTTTCTTTCAAAATACAACCGAAACACAGCAATGAACGAAGCTGCAAGTACGATTCGCCGGCCGCAAGTACGAAGACTAGGCAAATGTGTGTACTACCCAGCATTCCCATGGTCGCTGAACGATCGCAGCGCCAGAGTCCCCTTTAGTTAATTTTAGGAAACTCTATGCATCCAGCGACGCAGGCGGCGCCACGCGGCCCTCCTCCGTAGCGGGCACACGGTTGATATCTGCTACACAGTTCGTTGTTCGGTCTCACGGTTGTCGGGGGTCCCGTCTTGACACACTGCGTCCTTCGACAGTCACCTTGGGTCCGTGGAGGACTTGATGCCGCAGCAAGTGATTCGACCGGCTTTGCTTCGTCTTCATTCAAACATCTCTGCGTCTCTTCAGCGAGAGAAAGCGCAGTTAAAGAGCCTGACGAACTTCGCTGTTAGAGAAGCTTGCAAGATCGCCTCACCACCGTCTTGTCCGCCATTTCGACTCACCGTAGCGCCGCATATGCCTCTAGAATTATCGGATTTGCATACACCTTACACAACTAATCTATTAGTACAGCTATGGCTGGGCGGTAAAAGTGGAAACTACACACCTTTTCACAGGAAGGAGGAAAATACCGCCATGATGGGCTGTGCGCGAAAGTACAAAGGCTAAGGGCGCAGCGTTGTCAGTGCATTTGCAAGAAGACGCGCCAATTCGCACAGCCCAAGGAGAGCTATGGCGGCGCCCTGGGAGGCGTTTATGAAAAGGTGAATAGGTTTCGCTTCTTCAGGGTTGTGAGCGATTCTCAGATCGTCCGCAGTTCACAATTATCAAAACAATTTACAACACTGCACTGACGAAGATAAGAAGCAGCTAAAGCGGCAACCGTTTAATTTGCTCGGAACGGCGTGAAACGCATCCTGCTACGACAGCTGCTATAGGAAACGCATGCTTCCAACTGACGTCGCATTCTAGAAAGATAATAGCTTATTTGATTACAGATAGATAACTGCACTTTCCCGAATGTCTACGTCAATCGCTGAGATAATAAGAAACTATCTAGGATAATACGGGGCTCTGGATTCATTTCAACCACCCGGTGTTCTTGAACGGGGCACCTAAACCTATGAAGACGGGTGTTCTTGCGTTTCGCCTCTATATGGAAATGCAGCCGCCACGTCCGGCAACTAAATCCAAGTCCTCGAGCAGTAATTATTGTCACCAATCCGCGAAATTCGCTGCTTGTGAAGTTAGCAGAATCATGCACAGTCGCGACATGGACAACGCATAAACATATAGAAAGCTTAACGCTATAAATTCTGCGGGATGACGATGTTGAAAGCACAGCCAAGCACAGCAGGTAAGAAACTGCTTCACTAAAGGCTCGCTTCATATCGTACTGCAAGATTTCCGTTCTAAATATTCTTCGTTTGTCTTCAGTTTCAGTAGAGATAAACAGAGAGAGGAAGAGAGAGCTTAGGGGTCCACGTGGTCCTACTTTATACCCTGAGCACGGGTGCACGAATAAGGACAAGTTGTAACAACGAGATCGCCTAAGCGCTGCGGCTTCTTATCAATTGGTGACGCGACTACACAGAGTTACCACTAGTTGCTCGCAGTTTGCCCATTAAGTATAACCTAACTAATTATTATAACAAAAGCGGCCATTTTCGCGAACTTCTCACGTTCAGAATTCAGCTGCTTAAGTAGCCCCGGGTCGTGTTTCAGGAGGTACAGCACAGCTCCGTAGAATCGGACAAGGAGCATAAAAATATCGCATATAGATAAGTATTAGAGCGATCGGTTACAAATTTGTGCCACATACAGCGGCCCCTACTGGAGGTCCCATTCCTCTGTCGGTTTCTTTCGTCGCAATCTCGTACCGGCGTCTCTGGCTACGTGATATGTATGAGAAACGAATATGATGCGAGGCGCCGTTGGGATCAAGCAATTCTCGCTCTTGACAAGGAATTCTCGAAAAGGAGGGCATCGGTGGGAGCATGAAGGAGGAAGCGGTCAGCATAAAAATTAATCAAGCCGGGTGGTCTCACAGGCAGCGCCACACACAGATTTAGAGGGAGTACTGCAAGTGCAGAGGAACTGTATTACTCTCCCTAGAGTTCTTTAATTCCAAGGAAGAGTAGGGCAGAGTTGGCCGCGGAACTTACTCTTTCCCTGAAGGAGAGTAAGAGAGACTGCGAACGCTCCGCTACTCAGCTGAAGTTCCCAATCCATGAAAATCCCTTGCCGATGAGGTGTGAATGGGGCCTGGCACTGCAACCTTGCTAACGGAGTACAATCTATAGCACCTGCATATCACCAACGACGCCACAAAGCAGTATAAATGTCTCGTAGCCATACGCCTCGGAGCGTCGACCTTCCAGATGAAAGTTTAATGCGTCAAATTAATAGGTTAACTCCCGCATTCAGAAACGCTCCTCGACTCGACTTTCACCCTTCACTTGACAGAGTTGAGCACTGCGCCGCTGCTCGGCTGAAAATGATGCTGCGCTACTCAAGAATCGCAGCAGATTATCGCTGACATGCAGTGACTTGCCGTGCCTAGAGAAGGCGCTCCCGTCGGCTTTCTCAAGTGAAGGTGAAGCGTTGAGTGAAGGGACGTTCTAGAATACGGGGGTAACTTTCAGTGATAACAGAAATATGGTTTAGTGATTCTGAACGTTTTGTACCCGAAGCGCCAACACCAACACCTTCGAAGCAAGGAACAGCGGCAACTTTCAACACGTCACCGAAAATGAGTTCACGGCACAAACAAATTACCTCTATAGAGTATGATAGAGGTTCGAGACAGTGAAAAAACATGCTTACGAAAAAAAAGGACTTAACCCAGCGGTATTCGAACTCGCCACCTACGGGCGACCAGGGAAGTATTCTACGACTATACGCCACGTCACGCCATGCTCGTTACGCAGTGGAAAGCTGGTAAAAAAGAAAACACGGCATTGCGTTTCACGAATCACAGTTTGAACACAGACGCCGTTTTCTTTTCCAACTGAACCTTGCATCTTCGTAACATGGAAACTGTTGCCGTCCACGCATTACATGCCGCTAACGCCAAGACGACAAGTTTCTTTCAGTATTCACAACATAGAAAAGAAAATACACAAAAATTACAGAGAAACTGTGGCGGATTATCAGCTGTCATTGCCGAGTCCAAGAGCCGTTTCTCGGTTTTTCCGCTGGTTGACGTGCACAGTAGTTTTATAGCGACTGTAATGTTCGATAAATAATCGCGTGCTTGGTTGAACAAGGTGTATTCTCTTGCAGCGACGATGTGCTATACAGTGCAGCGGCCATGTCTGTAGACGTGTACTGATTCGAATGTGTAAACTAGAGTGTACTAGAATGGGGGAGTGGGTCCACTGTGGCCGGCGGCAAGCGGTGCGGGTGAAGCAAAAACGGCGGAAAATTTGGTGGCGCTGCAGTAGCCTTCTCCTGAAGTGACGTCAGTTTCGGCGGGAGCGTGCGAGTCGTGCGGCGGTTCGGGCCGCACGACGCGCTGGCGGGGACGCTGAGCGCTCGATGTTGTCGTCTGCTCGACGCGCCGTCGTCTGTTCGATGCACCGTCGTTCGTGCGCTGTTTTCACAATTTGTCTCCTGGTTCTTTTTTACACATTATTAGAGACAAAAACAAGTGACATGAATAAAATGTATGCTTTTTTTCGTGAACGCGTAGGTTTGTATTTCCCTTTGAGCAAAGCCGTCTGGACAAAGAATACGCGGCAGACGGCACGTTTGCGTGCGCAGATATGTGTCTGCTGGTTGCATAACGGAGCGTTCCAAGCTGCTTCAAAAGATTAGAGGATGAGCACGTCTAGGCGTAGAAATTACTGTTGTGTCGTAGGCTGCCAAACCGGATACAGCAGAGTTAAAAACCAGCCCAAGCTCTCACTCTTTGGAGTACCTCAAGACGAAGAAAGACGCCGGCTATGGGACCAGAATCTCAACCGCGCTGATCGGCCCTTGCAAGTCACCGATGCCATTTGCGAGCTGCACTTCGAGCAAAAATACATACTAAGGCAATATGTACATATTATCGAAGGCCGAGAAGTATATATAGAGCGGGGAAAGCCGGAACTTCGCAGTGATGCTGTACCCATAATTATACCTCATCTCCTGAAGTGTCCTGACGAGCAGCCCACACCGGAGCAGTCAACGAAGAAGAGAGCGGCTTCACCACCAACCTGTGAAGACCAGCCGTCAAAAAGAACTGCGCTGCAATCAGTTGAGCCGCAACTGAGATTTGAAGATTGCGAAAGTGCGAGGCAAAGCGACAACGCATTTGAACTTGAAGACGTTGTCCGGCCAAACGACCACTGGGCAATGCACAAGTTTCGTCATTATGACGGAATTGCTTATGTTTCGGCCTCCCTAAGTCGTGAACTCGTAAGCATCGAAAAGACTGTGCTCATGAATTACGGTACCGACCGGAGTGAAGTGATTTGTCGGACATATGTTCGGAAGACGCTGATCTCCGAAAAGGTCGCCTATAACCTTGAAGATGCCAAACAAGTCCTGGACTGCGCAGAATCTCTTCACCCTTGCAGAGGAGCAGGTAGGGCGAAGGACTTCACCTATGACGTTCTTACGAAGAAACTGGAGCAGCAAATCTCTCATTCCGACGGCCTTGTCTTCAGTGTCACGTGCAAAGGAGCGGTTAAACAACAAGGTGAGTGCGGCAAACGTTTATTGAGACGTCACTTGTAATTGTACAATTAATCAATCAGTAACCTGTTTAATGCTAGAACATTTGTGTGGCCCCTAATTTTTGTAGTACTCATTAACATTTACGAAAGAATAGTTTGCCTACAGAAAGTGAAAGTGCATAAATTGCGTTTCAAACATGCATGGTAAAAAACTGGAAGCTCTTCATAATTTTTTTCTCGTATACTTCCAGGTTCTTCATGCATTTCATGCAAGTACGTGAGGAAAGTAATACTCACCAGAAAAAGCTACCTAAAACGAAAAGAGCGAAGAAACTCAGTCTCCACCAAACTGCGGGTCCTGAGTCAGAGAAACAAGCGGATGGCGACAAGGCTGTTGGACATTGCTGGTCGTCTCGAAGAGATGAGGGCAAACAATGCGAATGTCGCGGATAAAATACTAGAGGATAAAATATCGTCACTACCGCGAAAGCAGCAGGCAAGTGTTCGCGCTTGCTTTCAAGCTGCCAAACAAACCAGCAAGCAGGGCATGCGCTACAATCAGGAGTGGATCCTCGAGTGTTTACTCATGAAACTAAAGAGTCCCCGGCTTTATCAGCACATCAGAAAGAACGAAATTCTCATGATGCCCAGCAACACTACTTTGAAAAGATACTTGAGGTCATACGAGTCGGCCTTCGGTTTTAATCAAGCAGTAATGAACACTCTAAAGAAAAAAACCGCGAGCATGTCAGACCTCGAAAGACACGGCGGACTATTGGTGGACGAAATGAAATTGTCAGAACATTTCAATGTGACGGCGTCTGGCCAGATTCAAGGCTTCGTGGACCTTGGAGAATTTACGAAGCCCGAAGACAAGTACCAGCAATGTGATCACGGCATGGTCATCATGTTTGTGCCTTTCGCTGGAAAATGGAGCCAAATTGTGGGCGTTTTTGCGACAAAGGAAATGTGAGAGGAGACATTTTATTGAAAATTCTCATGGAAGCTACCATCCTCGTGGAACAGGCGGGCTTGTTCGTCGACCACATCACTTGTGACGGAGCCCCCTGGAATCGAAAAATGTGGAAGCTAGCGGGGGTGTCGGCGTCATCGAAGAAAATAAATGGCGCCATACAGCATCCTGTCGACGAGATGAGGAAATTGCACTTTATCTCCGATTTCCCGCATCTGCTAAAATGCCTCAGGAATGGTCTTCTCCAGAAAGGCTTTGCAACACCAGACGGATTGGTACGTATAGATTCATGGTTGACATTTTACAAAGATTGTGTTTTTTGCATACATTGCATTACCTCAACCTATATTTCTAGGTGTCTGTGCATCCGGTTCGGGAGGCGTACCTTCTAGACAGAAGTGTTAGGACACTGAAAGTTATGCCCAATTTGACCGAGACGCATCTGGAACCAAACTCATTTGAGAAGATGAGAACCCCTTTCGCCTTCCAACTATTCGGTCCATATGTCCTACGGGGCCTGGCCTTCTACAAGGAGGACATCGAGAGAAGGTGTGGCAGCATCGAGGCAACTCAGCTGTTCTTCTCGTGAGTTGCGCCTACGTTCCAAATGAATTAAGTGTAATCGTAAACATCTCAAACGCATGATGAGCGCTCTTCTGACATACATTCTTTTGTTTATTTTGCAGGAAGATCCAACGACTGATCACCGTGATGACTTCCAGGTTTCGGGCCGAAGCGCTGAGACCAGCTTCTACAGACGTGGCATTCCTGTCCAATTTTCTGGACTTCCTGAATGACTGGGAATCATTCAGTGACAACAAGCGGCACTTTCTCAGCGAGTCCACTGCCATAGGTTTTAGGGTCACTATAGCAAATACCCTTTCATTGCTGAAGTACCTGACAGAGAGCGTTGGATTCAAATATCTCATGACATCTCGACTTAGCACCGATCCCGTGGAACATTTCTTCGGCATCGTTCGCCAGTCAAGTGGCTGCAACGCGCACCCCTCTCCGGATGAGTTTCTAATAACCGTCAACTGCTTGTCCTTTTATAACTTGGCGCACAGTGTGGACAGCGCAAACGCAAACCCTGACATGATAAACGCTCTTGTCACTGTGCATGACAGACAGGGTCTAAAGGTCACGCACAAAAAAATTGATGATCTTATATCACAGGGAAAACTTGGCGAGGTCGAAAGCACGATTGCCACGATGCCAGAAAAGTTTGCTGACCACATCGATGTGACTTTGGAGAAGAGTGACTCGAGACTCATTTACTACACAGCAGGGTACGTGGCCAGAAAGTGTGTATTGAAGTTGGCATGCGTACAATGCAAAGAAGTGCTTCTGTTTGAGAAAGCTGTCGCGGTTGCTGAACAGCTCCCTTCGCAATTCACGGAGCAATGCGACTGGGGTGGACTTCTGTACCCCTCACGACAGCTGTATGATTTCATTGCCTCACTTGAAAACTTGTTTACTGAATGTTTCAGTGTTTCCATGTTGCACACAGATAGCATCTCTGACATCCTTTCATTGGTGAAAACTAATTTTCTGAACTCGAAAGCGGTCGGCTGTCCAGACCACAAAGATGCAGTGAGCACAAAGCTCGTTTCGTTCTACGTGCTCACTCGCCTTCACTTCTTAGTGAAGGGAATGAACAGGGAAAACGCTTCGAAACGAGCGAGAGCAAAACACTTAAAGCTTAGCAGGACAACATAGAGCCTGACGTTCCTTGAGCGACGGTGTCGAAGTCTTTCGATGATATTATTTTGTTTTTTATATTTATGCGAAAAGCTTGCGCAGTCAATTTAAAATAAAATATTTTGCGCATATCACTTCTTTATTGGTGTCTTTCAGACTTCCTATCTATAGGTGAAAACACGTTCATGTTTCGAGCAAATGTTTGCATGGACACGTACCGCAGGCACGAAGAGAAAGGTAAAATATAACATATTTCATTAATACCTACAACGTATACCAGCACTAGATGCCGAACAAAAACTCATCATAAAACCACCGCGACGGACGTGCGTCCGCCCTATAAGTCATTTCCTACGAATAGCACAGTTGCCGTCCGATGTGACTAAACTTCCTTTGCCAACACCCTCACGTAATCGCAACAGGACTGGTTCAGTTTTTCAATAATATCACGCGTCCCTAACGAATAGCTGCAAATTTGCAGAAGGGTTCGCATACTTTAGCTTTAATTCTCGTGATAACAGCTGGTAACTTTAGTCTTGCATCATATTCAATTTGCTGCCGTGAGTCTAAATTTGCACCAAACGCAAACTTACTTATATATCCCAGTTATATTGACATTTTTAAAAGCATCGCAGTTAATGCTCATATTACACTTTCGATGCGTACGTTTTCGCAAAAGCCAAATTCAACTTACGCTCTTGATTGTAAACAATTACCGTGGAAATCACGGTACTTGCGTGCGTGACTACCTATACGAGCAGGGCGTTTCGCAATATAAACATTTAGATTTTGTTGAACTGGCGCGGAAGCACGGTGCGACGCCGTTCACGGCCACGCACGCACGAACGAAGCAACAACGCTGCGAGACTGCGCCAGACGCGCGAGCAGCACGCGAACCGCGCGAACTATCAGACTACCCACCCGTCGCGAACCGCGTGGCAAAGGGGACTTGTAACCATGGCAACCACGGCTAAGTCTTCAGGTGAAGGCGATGGTAGCGCCACCTGGATTTTCCGAAAAAAACGCCTCAGCGTGGAGCCTTCAGTGGACCCACTCCCCCATTCTAGTACACTCTAGTGTAAACCGATAGCTGTAATTGCATAGCCGATTGCTAAAAACCAAATTGCATGGGCACGAAAGCGTATCATTGTGTTCTTTTATGAACGCGTACCGAATGACAAGTTTTCACGTATGAGTCAGCGAAGTGCCGGCGAGTGCGCCCGGTAACTTTCGGCGGCGGCCCGTGAGCGTTGATTGAAAGCGCGTCGCATCAACGCGCGCCGCAGCGCCGCAAGTCGTATCGGACGCCGAATCGTAACGTTCGCGAATAATTTCTCGGCTAGCATTGGCGAAAGGTCCTCCTAGCTGTGTTTTTAAGGGCCTAGCTACAGCTCCTCACCTGCGCCGCATAGATCTCATATGACAACCAGAATGTCATAATGGAGGTAGCATTTATCCTGGTTATGTCGGACGCAAGCTTCAAGACTCTCAATTAGCATTTTCACCGTTAGCTTGTCGAAAATACCCGACTAATATCGTTTTTAAACATTAGTCCTAGCAACATGGGTGATTTTACTCGTGCGGAGAGTTGATACACTCAAGCCCGACCAGTTTGAGAGAGTAGCGACGGGGGATAAAACAACAAGAGGGAAGGCAGGGAGGTTAATTAGGCACATGCCCGGTTTGCTAGCCTACGCTGGGGGAATGGGAAGCGAAACTCCCGCAGAGAGTGTATGCGCTCTTTTTTTCAGAAGCACGGCTGTACTTTGGCGAGGGAGCTTGTTGACTGTTCAGCTAAAATACTGGCACTCCGTCGAAAGAGTGCGCCCACTCAGTGCAGCAGAGAGTTCCCAGCATTCCAGAAAACAGTGATATATGGGACTAGCACTTACTCGCGCGAAAGGAGTTGCCAGCACTCTCTTGGGGCTGTGAGTTCACTATTGTTGCGCTATCCATCTTTCCCAAGCGGTATGTACTGACCTCAAGAACCTGTCAAGCATCAAAATTTGTTTGACCCCAGAGCGGTGTTCTGCTCTAGCGTTTGTCTCGAACGTGTTCGTGTAAAACAATCACACACCATGTTTCTTCTGGTGATAGTTCGCAAAGGCATTCATTTTATATTACACATATGTACCTGCATGTAGCACTTATATTACCGTAATGAAGAACTCACAGGGTCACCTATATATTCACCTAAAACTACTCGAAGGCAAAACCAACTTCTTTTTTCTTCTCATTTGATGTATTAACCACCCCCCCCCCCCCCGCCCGCCCTTTCGAAAGCTTTCTGCATATAACGTGGACTGCCTGCACCCAGTAACGAATGCATTGCAAGCTTTTTACAACTCACAGTGGTTTTTCACTGCCTAAGTTACTGCCCAACTTCTGACCGAACGACGACGCCGTGAGATGATATAATCGTGTGGCATCACCTTCCCGTGATGCCACAGAGACGCCGCGATGACAGCATAAATGTTGGCTATCTATCGCGTCATGATAGCTTCATCATCACTTATCACAATGATATCGTCGTGACATACATACAGACAGACAGACAGACAGACAGACAGACAGACAGACAGACAGACAGACAGACAGACAGACAGACAGACAGACAGACAGACAGACAGACAGACAGACAGACAGACAGACAGACAGACAGATAGACAGACAGACAGACAGACAGACAGACAGACAGACAGATAGATAGATAGATAGATAGATAGATAGATAGATAGATAGATAGATAGATAGATAGATAGATAGATAGATAGATAGATAGATAGATAGATAGATAGATAGATAGATAGATAGATAGATAGATAGATAGATAGATAGATAGATAGATAGATAGATAGATAGATAGATAGATAGATAATAGATAGATAGATAGATAGAATAGATAGATAGATAGATAGATAGATAGATAGATAGATAGATAGATAGATAGATAGGATAGATAGATAGATAGATAGATAGATAGATGTTACTCGCGTAGAAATGTGTCAACAAGCGAGTGTTTCAGTCGAAATCACTGGTTATGTACGGCTGGGGCTTGCCTATTCCGCCTTTATTCACATAGTCTCCAGCATTGTGAGAACGTATTGTGTGGGAATATTGACCCTTGGCTGTTTGCCGGTTATTTGAAGTTATCACCTCTGATGCTCCATTCAGTAGCATCATGATTGCGTGATGTACCACATACAAGAAAGCCTGACTTGGTTGATCACTACAGCACATTATCGTCTATCTTTTTTTTTTCCTCTCCTCTTCTTTTTCAGGATAAGTGCAGTCATGAACGCCGCATCAATCTGTCGTGTTCTCTTTTTTGGACCAGAAAACTGTTGATCGAAAATCCAAAGTGAGGTAATCCCGTGTATGCCATGAATTATCACGCATTCCCGTGGTAACATGTGCACCTATAGAAGTACGTGTCGACATCGCCTCAAGTTGCAGAGGCATCGGGTCCTCAACGGAACAACCTTTACTTACGATTACCAAGAAGAGATAGCCGCCAGTCTTGGCCTCACCAGAAAGCGCGGTATCCCCGTATTGACAAGAGTTATACGAGTCATTCAGAGATTTCGGAAAGAGCGAGAGCTTCCCAGGAGAGGCGAGGAAAAGCCACGAGCGCAATCCTTCGTGAACGCTTGCGGAACGGCGCTAGAAATATATACCCCTGTAATGACTGGCGGTTGTGCGTGACGCAACATGCTGAATATATTATGAATACTTCATGATCAAAACCTCAACGAGGCTTGTAACTGTGCCCAATTGACTACAGCACGTAAAACTCGTAACGACAGCAGTATACATCAGGAGAAGGAAATAACTACTATGCGGACACCTTCGTTAGAAAAGGCGAGGAAGTGAGAAAAGTAACCTTACACTAGCCTGGTCATCAGGTTCTTGTGACAAGCTAACGTACTTAGGTAAGAGAATGATCTGATTCGTAGGAATGTAGATGTACGCTGAACTCCCCCAATCATTCCTAGCGCTGGCCCTACCATACTGTCAGGGTCCGGGATAAGAGAATTAATAACACGAGCAGTAACGAAGGGCCACGTAGCCAACGGCGAGAGAACACCGGTTTCAGGTATCTTTGTAATATCTTTGTTTATTGCTACGTTACAGGAATATCGTTGCGGCTAAAACAAAGCACAGCGCGAATGCGTGAGGTATGTCATGGCTTGTTGTCTACTGTGCGATATTGAATATTCTTATTAAATATGCAAAAAAAATTGCACCAACCTATAGATGGCAGGTTTTGGTGTGTACGATCGAATGTAACAAGCCTCACACAAAATCACTCACGCTGATGTCGACATAAATTTTCAGTTGCCACGTATTTAAAGAGCAGATGCTGAAGCAACGTTATTTAAAACCATGCCGGCTTTATTGTTGATACACATTGGAATTTCTATTGGTAATTTATTAGAGCTGCTGTTAATTCACCTGTTTGATTTATTCAGCCTACGAACCAGGGCTATGCAAATGCATATTTTACTCACAGACTTATTAAAGACGATAATCTTTCTTGGAGACTTTCGAGGGGAAAATTTTGGTCTGTCTGTCTGTCTGTCTGTCTGTCTGTCGTAGTCGTAGTAGTAGTAGTAGTAGTAGTAGTACTTTATTTACAGTAAGCCGGATACAGTAAGCCGGAGCCGGTTTGTGTTCTGTCTGTCTGTCTGTCTGTCTGTCTGTCGTCGTAGTAGTAGTAGTAGTAGTAGTAGTAGTAGTAGTAGTAGTAGTAGTAGTAGTAGTAGTACTTTATTTACAGTAAGCCGGATACAGTAAGCCGGAGCCGGTCTGTCTGTCTGTCTGTCTGTCTGTCTGTCTGTCTGTCTGTCTGTCTGTCTGTCTGTCTGTCTGTCTGTCTGTCTGTCTGTCTGTACATTTGTCTGTTTTTCCGGCCTTCACGATACCTCAAAAGGCATCAAACGACCGACCCCATCCGCAGCGCCCACCAATATTGCTCAAGCTTTAGCGTTCATAGCTGTGCGATTGTCAATTAAAAAGCAATTATTGCGCATACCTGAGGCGCCATAACCACACTGAGATGTTTTGTATGTCTCCCTTTATACTAGGAGAGGCACCCACAAGTAACTCTAAGGACTGTAGCGTTTATCGCACTGCGCTGACAGTGCAACGCGATGCTAAAGAGGTTAGTGTTTCCAACGCTTTGCTACGACGACACAGTGGTGGCACCTGCCCGTCGCTTTGCGTTCTACACCTTATCACCTCCGAGAGAGGTGCGCATCTTTCTCCGCAGGCGCACACGCCTTCGTTTTCGAAGATAACTGCCAGATGGCGCTCGTGTCTAACGTGCCTCGATGCGCTAGTTCGCCTCCGCTACACGCTCGAGGCACTCTAACACAGTGCCTCCAGAATACCATTCACCGATTTTCTTGCGCAGAACATCAAATAAACGTTTTGTTCGCTCTCTCCAGACGCAAGATTATCGTCTTTCGAAGACATTTGCAGTGTAACGTGCAGATTCGGGGCCATTTGTTTTTACCCGAGATCCAGAATATACGCTTCGCAACACCGACCTCTCACCGGTACCAATTGTTTGAGTTAGTGGTTCCTTCAAGCCAGTGCCACTCCAGCTTCGGAAGTGCATTCAACCCAACTTCGTCTTCTATATATATTTTGCTTTCGCCCTTGCACATGTGATCAGGAAACTACCAGCAACAAGCTCAATGAACCGAAAAGTGCTTACCCCTTTAGGCTTTGCAGCCACGGAAGATGCCGTAGCTTGCAGCGTGATTGTTATTAACACTATTACGATGCTTACGATCCCCATCATTTCACTTGAGAAAAAATATTATGCGCGCGGCTCAGCATACACGTGATTGGTATGTAAGTACATATGTATAAGCATGAGTGCGATTGGTACACCCCCTCCCTCGCAACACGTAAACACAATCTTTCTTCCTGTGTCTCAAATGCTAAATATGAAGTATAGAGCTACAAGCATACACAAGCGCTGCGCGAAGTGCAGAGAGTATGGGATCGACCATCTGACCTTTTCGACCTCGCTATCGCATGAACAGTGCACGTGATGTATATCATACGGTTTTCGCTGCGCATCCGTGTGCATACACAACTTCTGATCGATTGTGCCAATAAGCTCACGCTTCTCGGAAGTCTTCCTCATTGTTACTCAGGTATACAATGACGCTATGGCAAAAGGTTATCATCGAAGACGTCACATGTCCAAAGATAAGCCCTCTGGACTCGTTACCCCGAAGGTCATGATTCGATCTTCTCTACCGCCAACAAACAACTTGCGCGAAAGGTTTTATTTTCAAGTGGAGGATACTCTATTCATCGTATACGGTAAATATTCGGTTTCCATGTAGCTCACGCGTACATGTTACGGTGGTTGGCGAACGCTGATCTCAATAACGCAAATATAAAAGAACGAGTTCAGCTTCCACCTCCAGTTCACTACGTTGACTAAAATAACTGCATCTGCGTTTGTATTGCGGGCACCGCATACGTGCACAAGATGGCCAAATGCGATTTATATTCCGTATCTATTCGTCTACAACACGTTGCCCCGCACTTCCACGGATGTAGTTACATAACGGCGTCGTTTTAAACGCGACTGGTTTCGTACACAGCGTGACCTTTTTCCAGCGTGCCACTGCACCCACTGCCGTTGACAAATAGCAGTAGGTTATTCACACCGGATGTCGTGGTTGCAACCAAGACATCCGGTGCGAAAAACGTGAGGGCAGAGTTTCCGACATACTGATCCGCTGCACAAGTCCACATACACTAAAGGAGCCATGTACAACGTACAGAGAAACACGACCAAGACGCGTACAGCCTAGATCTTGTGCGCTCGTTTGCAGAGTATTCAATTTTCTCTTTATCTCGTTTCGCGACAAATAAAATGAAAGATTCAGCCTCTCGCGAATGTTATTGTTTGTTCTTCTTTCCCAGTTGTATCTCAATTCGTTCACGTTGTTCAATTTATTTATTGTAAGCAGCCCATCATTGTACATTTCAATGAACACCAAAGGCAGTGGTTTTTGATGGAAAAGAAGGAAGTTGTTGAAGTATCTCGTCCCGTTTGTTGCTGTTAAAAAAATGGCAATAGTTCACCATCACTTCAGCCCAGTAAATGCTATAGTTCACACCCCGACAGACCTAAATGAAGTTTTTCCATATCATACCGTCCGTGCGCAATGTTACTACAGCTTGATTAACGCGTAGATACATGTCATAGAGCAACAAGCGCTTTTCTGCGTTGGCGCAACATGATTCTTCAAATTATGAGAAAGGGTGAGAGGAAAACGCAACTAGTGGCGTGACCTGCTTTGCCATAACTGTATATTTAAGCAGGAGGTCCCCAAAAAATGCATGCGTAAGTTATACTCAAGTATACCTTTGAATAATCGAAAAGTCAGGCACCAAGAGTGAGCCATTATTGTAAACCCCATTTCCTTCATAAGCAAGATTACTCGGCGTACATGCATATACGACACAGTTCTATACGTACATACAGGTTAGTCGTGTTAATCCAATCGTAAACGCGCAGGTAAGCGACAGACGGGCCGGCGATAAGTGAAACGGCATCCGCGGTACGCGAAGCTTTTCTTTCCCAGCATGCATCGCGACCGAAGAAAATCGACAGCAGCGCCGCTACTCAGCACTGGGGAAACAACGGGAGGGAACCCTTCAGGAGCTACAGCTTGTGCTGCGAGACCTGCACGGGGTGGGGGAATCTCGGTGGTGGCGCAGTGCCGTGCATGCGTTACATGATGCGAGTCGATGGGAGCGAGTGCGGCAAGCCCAGTAAGCGCAGAACGGGTTATCGGCGGCATTAAGTCACGCGCGTCGCGTCAGCGCCGATCTAGGTCATGACCGATGACGAGACGAGATAACCGGCGAGTCCGAGTCGCCGCGAAACGAAGAAAAGTTCCCGAGTGAGACGGCCGTGCGTGCTCGTAATTCAACAGGCAGATCTGAAGTATGTAGCGGAGGCTGTGTCGACAGGGTTCATGCAAAAGCCTCGGAGGCGCGGCAGATGTCAAAACCAATCAGCCCCACACCGAATGCACAGGACTGACGCCGTAAGTTGACGGTGCGCGAACAACTACGCTGCCTCACTAACGAGACAGGTTAACGTGTTCGGAACTGCGCAGGAGATCACCTCAACTCGTTCGTCGTAGTTGTATAACTCTACAGTGCGCGTTAGGCTTCTCGCGTTACATCGTCACCAAGAAAAGAATAACATTCGAAAACTGAGTAATCTCTGAAAACCAACGCGTCAGGTTAGCGCACGAGTCTCTAGGATGGTGAACTGCGGTGTAGACTAGCTCAATCCGTTCGTCACAGTTATATCACAACCGCAGCGTGAATTGAGCTCCACACGCAACCGTTCCATTAAAAACACTATACCGTTCTCCAACTTAATGCTTGGCTTACAGGCGATGAGTAAATAAGTACAGCAATAGCGCATTTACGCCACAGTAAACGCATCCAGTGTTTCGCTAACACAGGATAGAATCAGCTGTGTTGTTCAATTCATACTGCCACCTGGGCCACAACATTGGGAGACATTCATGGATGAAGTGCCTTCCCGTGTGATATCAATGATAAATAAAATGTGCGAATTATTCGGGCCTGTAACTGTCTACAAAAAGCATCAGATGCTGCTACATTACTTAGTGTCCAATTCGAGCAATTTTCTGAACCAATGGATTCAATTGAATTTCACTAGGCACGTTCCCATAAAAGCTTCTGTGACTTACGTTACTGAGAAGACTTGAAAAACACTCTCGTGACCGCTGAGGGCTGCGGTATAGGCCTATTCCCTACCAGGTACCGTGGAGATGCGCACGTGGGCCAAGCAACTATAGGTCACTTTTCTCAGCGCAGCTCCAATCTTAGTACAGAGTAAAGTGCGGCACAAGTCACCAGCTCAGACCCAGGAGTGCGACTTCAGGGTTTGGGCTGGCGTGCAGCAGGTGGCTGAGACCACTAGAGCCCTGGACGTAAAACCTTAGCAATAGGAGTTCCAAAACCCCCCTCCCCCTTTACACATTGCCTGGAAATAGTTCCACTTGCTCTTTCTCGTAACAGAGAAAGAGAGAGTGAAACTGTCCTTGTTTTTTCCTTCCGTAGTTACGCTGTAACTACTTGTAAGTTATGCTGTTCGTATATTCAGCATCCGCGATTACGTGAGGGATCGTAGGCGCGCGCGCAGGGGGCGGGTATAAGAAAAGAAGGCGCCCCTTTCTCTAACCATCTAAATGGGAGCTCCATTTCTTCTCTGTACGTTTACCCAGTCGGAACAGATGAGAAAAAAAAAAAGAACCGGGAATACGAAACGCAGAGGGAAAACACGACGGGACTGGCTGACACTTCCAGGTGATCAAAGCATGCTTTAACCACAAAGTTTGTTAATAGGTTTATTGGCGGAAACTCCGCGATGATTCACGACAGCGACAGTCAATGTGGGAACCGACTCTCAGCACGAGCTGCTCTTCTTCTTATGAAAAGGGCGACCCACTAGAAGGCGCTGGAGAGGACGACCCACTGTTCAAAGGCTTTACCACAACTACCCCGGGTACGAAAAGGGAGCCGCCTGGCGACCAAACAGCTGGTTACAATGAGCGGGTCATGGTAGGCCTTGAGGCGCTCCACCTTAACAATGTCGCGTCCTCGACGGCGCATGTCCGAAGATGGTTCGATGGGTTCAATCAAGTAGTTGACTGGGGAAGTGCATTTGACGACACGGTAGGGGCCTTCGTATTTGGGCAATAGTTTTGAAGATAGGCCAGTACCACAAGTTATACATTTTCGAAATGTACCAACTAGCTAAGTGTATCGCCTTGGCTTTACTCAGTCGTATCTTCTACGTCATTTTTTATTGCGCAGGTTATGGCTACGTAAGCTTCTTGGCGGTATTTGTGGCCAAGGACCCATGTAAGAACTGCTTACATGCGCCTTTACAATCTGAGGGCCAATGGAAACCGAAGAACCAATGGCGGGCATTCGTGAAAAGCACGTCATCATTCATTGCAGAGCTCCTTTTCCTTCAGACACGTCCAAAAGGAGGGGAAGAGGGAGAGTCAATAGAAGTCCCCCCACCCACCCCACCCCCCGCACATACAACCCTGCACACGCCTATGGAAATGGCTTCATAGGTGTTCCCATAAACGCCTTCCTAGGGGAAGCGAAGCATAGGCTTAGTACCCCCTCGGCCTACGATCAACGAAAGATGGAAGATACAAGCACGTGCTCTGTTTTCTACGACAAAGATATCCTCGGCCGAGCGCGAGTGCACACACGTGCAGTAGGGAATCCACTACACGTCCAAGGCCTCCACTTCCAATAGCTCGCTCAGGACGCAAGTACGCGTACCACACAGGCTGGGAAAGAGCTGTCTCACGCTGTCGTGTAGGTGTGACTCAACAGAGGTCGCCGCTTGTGTATGATTATTAGATCTAACAATCAGTCACGATGGTTGTCCATATACGAAGGCGTTTCTCCGAACACACAAGCTGAGCCTTCACTAACGCCAACTACACGAGGAAATAGAAATCAATCGTTGACGCGAGTATTTTCTTTTCGTTGTGCTGGACGTGTTGGGCGTCCAACGATGAAGCACGTCACGTGTTGCTCAATGTGCAATATTGACAGGCAGGCATTCAAAAGATGAGTTTTTATTGTTAATAGTTGTGTAATTTTTTACACATTTTTTTTTCAGAAAGAAGACCATGTGGCGATAATTCCGTTTCGGTAAAAACCCGTAACTCATTGGCGGCCCTTATTAACAAGTAAAAAGAAATTTCACCGCTATGTTATATCCCTTACTGGTACGATTTACATATGCGGCTGCAGAGGTCGCGAGCTAATTTACGAACGAGAAGAAGCAGAAGAAGAGCTCACTCAGCTGGCGCCTGGATCGCCCATCCAAAGGTGGAGGTTTAGCGTTCTTTGTCAATAATAAAATTAGTTCAAAGATCAAAACTTCGTACAAAAGTATATCCCCCGAATGTGAAATTTTCGCTTTAGACATCACCTTGCCTGGATGCTCTCCCTTCTCTCTGGTAAATCTTTACTTTCCTCTGGGTGTACAAGACACGCGATGTTTAGACATGGCTGTTAGTTCGTGGTGCACAGAAAAAATTATGGTTGGAGATTTTAATTCTCACCACACTAGTTGGGGTTTTAGGACTGATCAATGTGGACAACGCTTGTGGGACTGGTCTATAGACCATAATTTATCATGCCTCAACGCTAGAACTCCCACATTTATCCGAGACCGATCCCGCTCTGCCTTAGATTTGAGTTTTATAAGCTCGGGTATTTCTAGCGTATCTTGGACTACTCTAGACTGCGCCACCAACAGTGACCACTTACCAGTACTGTTTGAAATTTCTTGCCCCATTATTCCATCTTACTCCCAAGCTCGAACCTTTATCAATTATTCCAAATTTAAAAATGACCTAGAAGTTGCTTTGACTACCCCCACTGAAGACAACGATGAAAATAAAGCCATGAAATTAAGTGCGGTAATTAAAAGAACGTTCAAAAAAGCAGAATTTTATATTGAGTCTGATACGAGAAAGCCTTGTAGTCAGTGGTGGAATTCTGAGTGCTCTCGTGATCATAGACGACGACAAGCGGCTTGGAAGCAGCTAATTCATAATCAGTCCCCCAAAAATTGGGCAGATTACAAGTTTATTGCTGCTACATTTAAGCGCACCGTGGCTAAAGCTAAAGAAGACTAAGACAAAAAACATTTCGACTTTCTTTCCAAACCTAGAAATAAGAAAGCGTTATTCCGATATATGAGATCGCGCAAAATTCTGCCGTCTCTAGCTAACTCTGATTATGACAGGTTATCGACGGAAGAAATGACTAATTCGTTAGAGGCAATCGGAAGAGGTTTAGCTAACAGATTTTCGTCGACTTTGACAATCAACTGGCAAAAGTCCTCTGTAAAGACTGACTACGAAAAAGTGACATTGTCCGAAATGTCAAGCGTAATTAGAAACTTACCCTCTTCGGCTCCTGGTCCTGACGGTATAGACATTTCCTATGATTAAAATTTTATTCCAGATATCACCCGGCGACGTCCTCAACCTTATAAACTATTCCTTAAGCAATGCCTGGATACCACATGACTGGAAAATAGCTAGAGTGATTCCCATATTAAAAAAAACAAGGGTCAGGTTTTAACATTGACACATCAGACCAATCTCTCTAACATCTCACCTGATCAAAATTATAGAGAGAGTTCTTAATAATAGAATAAAAGTTTGGATGGCTGACAAGCTAATATTGAAACCATTTCAATAGGTTTTCGTAGCGAATGCGCAATTTGGTGTGCTCATGCCGACTTAGAGAGCCGAATACAGCTTGCCCGAAAAAGACGACAATACGCGGTACTAGTAACACTAGACATAGCTAAAGCTTATGATAGCGTTGAGCACTCAATTTTATTGAATTCTTTACACGAATGTGACTTTCCGCGATATATTGTTGATTGGGTAGCAGAGTTTCTAAAATCGAGAGAATTTTATTGTGCAAAGGATGGATGTCACTCATCTAAATTCAAACAGCAACGTGGAGTACCTCAAGGGGCGGTCCTATCTCCGCTGTTATTCAATGTGTTGATGAGCTCAATTCCCATTGAACGAGATATCACTGTCTACATTTATGCAGACGACATTGCATTTTCGTTGCAGACAGTGACATTTATTCTTTGCATCAAAAATTGCAAAAGTACATGTATTCTCTTGAAATTTGGCTGCATTCAATTTCATTGTCTCTAAACATCAGTAAAGTGCGCTCCTGGTGTTCCCTATAGCAGATTCTATTCAAATTTCAGTACTTTATAATCAGGAACCGATTCCACAAGTAGAGTCTATCAAATATTTGGGCATTATTTATAACGAGAAACTTAACTGGAGCCCTCACATAGACTATAACGTGGCAAAGGCACAACGAGCTTCAGGCTTATTGCGAAGGTTGAGCAACAGAAAATATGGGTTACGTAGACACACCTTATTAATGATATATAAAATGTACATGCGCCCAATACTC
Source organism: Rhipicephalus microplus (assembly GCF_013339725.1). NCBI lineage: Eukaryota > Metazoa > Arthropoda > Arachnida > Ixodida > Ixodidae > Rhipicephalus > Rhipicephalus microplus. Next base: position 132,592,360 of record NC_051171.1, read on the forward strand.
GAATTTGGGTGTATATTATTTTCGGGTGGCCCTACGTACAAAATTAAACCGTTAGTTCTATTAGAGCGAGAAGCGTTACGGTTGTGTTTGCGACTCCCCAGGTATGTCGCTATTAATGTACTATATCAGGAAGCTCGCATACCAACTATTCTTTGCCGATTCCGTATCTTAACAGTACAAACATACTTGAAATTTTACGGCTTATCAGCGAGACGGTCTGCATATGCCTTTATTAGTGACCCCGACGCCTTCTTCCTCGCTCACTGGCCACGCTTTCGTACTCCCCAGATTATTTTTGTACAAAAGAAACTTGAAAGCATAAAGGTGGATATCAGATCGGTAATTGGAACCAAAGCATTAAATCACAATATTACGATAGAATGTGATGAAATTTTTCCCCCACTATCTAAGTTTCAATCTTCGAGTTACTTAAATGACAGGTTAGAAGACTACATAGCTCATGCGGAAATAAAGAACATAATAGCCACAGACGCTTCTGTGAATAAAGAAAAGGCAGCAGTAGGAATCGTCTCAGATTACCTCGGTTGGTCATTCTCGGTAAGACTACCAGACTTCACTCCAGTTTTCGAAGCTGAGCTCCTGGCTATTATTTTAGCGCTACGAAACTTCCTTCAAACGAAGAGAGTGCAATGATAATTACTGATTCTCTTTCGCTGTGTACTACTCTCACAGCTTCAGAACAATCAAGAGCTCTAGCGACATTACAAACATTAGTTCCACCTCATGTGAAGTTCCTGAAGTTAGTCTGGGTCCCGGGACACTGTGGCATACGGTTGAATGAAATAGCCGATTCACTATCTCGAGCCACACTTGATGGCCCTGTGATCTCGGTACTACCAGAATCGGAACACATAGTGTCGATCAGATATAGAAAATGGGCTATTTATACGGATATTATGGAAAATATTACTAAATATACGGACTATCAGCACCTAACATACCCCTGGAAACCTCAGTGGAGTCAATCTAAAAAGTTAGAAGTTATTTTAACCAAATTTCGATGTCGTGTCCCTCCATTAAACTTTTACTTGCACAGAGCTGGTCTGGCGATATCCCCCCCTGTGTCCATTCTGTGAAGAAACGGAAACAATAGAGCATTACTTTATAACATGTAAAAACTATTCATTAATTAGGAAAAGACTTTTAATTGTTCCGTTTCAAGCAGTAGGTTTAAATTTAACTGCAGATAATGTTCTAAGTTTCGGTGCCTTTAGCTTGGGACATTGCCACAGGAGCGTATTCGATGCTGTATGCAATTTCATTCGAGAATCAAAGCGCATGTCATAATAATGCCTGCTTAAATATATTTCTGAAGACACTTGTCTAATTTTGAATGAAATTTGCATATTCATTTGATTGTGACCGGGTGAGATAAGCTCGATTGTCTGGTCTACTCAAAATTTCTGTCTTCCACTGTAGTATTACCTCACCTTTTCTCTTCTTGATTCAATCTTCAATTATTTGTTTAGTTTAATATTCCTTTTTAGTTAATTATTATTTTCTATTACATCATTAGTTTTTTCATTAAGGATAAACCTTTTAATATATCTCATATAGGATACTTCTAGATTTCATGGCCAATCCCCCATAGTGGGTATGTGCCAGTGCGAAGGGGCAACAACAACAACATCAGCTGGCGTCGTCGCCTCGAATCCGACGCAAACGTCATCGCCTCCCCCATCAAAAGTTTTGAAGCGAGCGTTCGCAATCTATTGCCGTGGTAAGTACTCTGGGTGTTCTCGAATTTCATCCCAACGGCAATCGTTGCGATTTGCTGACCATCCTGCATAACATGAATGGTTCGCATTCGGTCAGTCTCCTAAAACCTATCGCAGGTAGTGAGACGCTGTAAGAAGAAGACTAAAAAAAGCTACGTGGGCAGCCCTAAAGAGTCTCAAGACACGTTTACAGTAGTCGCGCTCATTTGCATGCATTCGGTCAGCTACCTACTGATGTTTAATCACTACTATGATCGTGCTTACCTTTAGGTAACCAGGAAATTGCCATTCGTTACCAATTTACTATGCGGTATTCTGCGAGTGCGCGTTTTCTCATTCTGCCTATAGTATTCTTTGGTAAAGCAAGCGACATACATGATTGCAATGAATGGAACATTTAAAATACAGTGCACTCGCTTGTACGTTATACAATGTACTACATTGTTCTAGTTTTCAGCCCCCCCCCCCCGTTTCTGTAAAGTTTCTGTAAAGTCAAACACACACACACGGTGGACTATACTCTTTCGTATATGAAACAAGACTACTCCACGGTGTTGCCAACGGTACCCGCGTGGTACAACCGCCATGAACAATGCTACATTTGCAGTGACACTGCAGTGGGTAGCGATATTTTCTACAATAACATTGGCGAAAAAAAAACTAGGCGGGCTGGACAACATGAAACTTTATCCGTGGCTGAACAGATGCACGGTTTCATTTCTGCGCGGAGGCCGAGATTTCGAACGAGCATTTCGCTTTCGATTCCCCTCTTGGCCTCCTGCGGCGGCCGTAGCGATGCGGTAGCACACATTAGTCAACACATGCCTTGCTTAACGCTATAGGAACGGCGCCTATTAGTCATTCCCTTGGCGATCCTATTGCTTTTTTTTTAATATGCCTCATCATTCGTTCCATATTCCAGCTTCACTGAATGGTAAGTAGGCAAACGCTTGCCGTCTCTAGCAGGATGCAGGTGGCACGTTCTATGATCGATACATTCTAGTTTCTTTGGCAGTCACCGACCTTGAGCAGCGAACGAAAGGTATGCGCAGAGAAACGGCGATATGCCGCGCAGCCGTCAGCCTCACTTACTAACCTTCTGCTCATTCTCGAAAACTTCAATGTTCAGTCATGTCTTCGGTATGCAAGCCGTGTTAAAGACCAACTGTCACTGAGCAACCACTCACATCTTTCAGGGGTGTATATCAGTAGGTGTCAACGCTGATGAATCAATATAACAAATAATTTATTGCGGACATATGACATATGTGGTGTTCAAATAAAAACGTACATGGGGTGTTCGAATTTAAACGTACGAAAGGACGCAGCGGCTGTAAACGAACACTTTATTCAGAGTATTCACTAGGTGCCTAATCGCAACTATCCGATTTATGAGCGATCCAAAGGATTCCATGTTCCCGAAATTCCTGTGGCCGTGAGGAGACCCAGTCCTCCACAGAGTCATACACTTCGTCGAACAAGCTGAAGCGCTTCCCTTTTAGATGTTTTTCTGTTTCGGGGGACCGAACACTTGAAGATCGCAGGTGATGAATGGTGGCCCGTTTAACACTTTTCGTTGACAAAAATCGTATTACGCCTGGCTCCTTCCCAATCGCCGAATTTTGAGATGTTTACGTCATCCTGTCCTTACACGTATTTATATCTCAATAGAGGTTGCTCTCTAGAAGGGCATCTGCTCTCTACTGCGCATGCGCGGGTCCCCGCATGCTCCGATTCACGGTGGAGAGATTAATCCCATCCCTAGACGTCTAGCTAAGTTCACCCTTAGTGGCGTACACATTGATGTTAACAGCATTTCGCTAGGGCGTTTAGTACCTTTGCATTTGAAGACTCTTTGTAGAAGTATACGTAAACACTGCGTAGCGGCGTACAGTTCCGCGACCCATCAATGAAAACGCTACTTTTTCTTCCTTTTCAGAAATTCTTCGCCGCCATGGTAAAACCCAAGGTAAGGAACTGAAATCGTGCATACCGCGTCGCAAGCACTAGTGACGTGTACAAGGCGAGCACTAATTACGCTAATAAAAGTGGCCTACTCTCACTACTGAGATTAATATTTGTGTGGAAAATGACGCCACGCAGAACGCCGAGAATCTTGAAGTTTTCAAGTCTAATAAGGTTTTCGTAAAATTTAGAAAACATAATTGCAAAGTTCGAACCCTGTAGGCTCGTAAAAGTAAATGGAATACAAATAACAGAACGGTTACACAAGTTTTGAAGAATGCTGAGTTATCTGTATTTCATGTTCGTTCTGACGGCAAAACTGTTTCCAAAAGCGGCTCGTATGATATACCGCTAAGTTATGCGACTATGTCAACTTTTATACCTGCGTTCTATAAAGATTTCTTTTACACTATACCTCTGTAACTGAGCAAAGAACGGAAGTTGCCATAAGCACAGAAATATGGACAATATCATTGTAAAAAATTGGCCCCGTATCTGCATTTAATCTGCAAATGTCATCGAAAGACGATAGTCTTGCATGCGGAGAGAGTGAACAAAACATTTACTTGATGTTCTGCTCAAGAAAATCGGTGAATGGTATTCCGGAGGCGCTGCGTTAGAGTGCCTCGAGCGTGCAGCGAAGGCGAACGAGTGCATCAAGTCACGTCACACGTGAAACATGACCACCATCTGGCAGTTTAAAAAAAAACAAAGCGCGTGGCTCTGAGACGGCCGTGCGAGCCCGCCTCAGAGGTGATAAGGTGTAGAATGCAAGGCGACAGGTAGGTGCCACCACCGTCTCGTTTTAGCAAAGCGTTGTAAACACTCGCCCTTCCGTGCAAGCGTTGAATGGTCAGCGCAGCGTGATAAGCGCTACGGTCCGTAAAATTACTAATGTATGCATTTTCTTGTAAAAGGCGCATATGCAGAATATATACGTGTTGTTATGGTGCCCCAGACACGCACAATAATAGCTTTTTGATAGACAATTGCACAACCATGAACGCTGAACCTTGGGCAACATTGGTGGGCGCTGCGGATGAATTCGGCAGTTCCAAATGCCCGATGTTGTTAAGAGTGGACAAACAGACAGACGCTAGACAGACAGACAGACAGATCGAAATTTTTGCTTCGAAGCTCCCCAAGAAAGACTATTGTCTTTAAAAACTGAACGCTCGTAACTGATACACGATCACTTGATTCACTGTGCGTGGCGTATATAGTAAATTTAGGCAGCATTTTTTAAATGCGAAGCATTTCTTAGCGAACTTCGGCGACTTTGAGCGTATCTATCTATCTATCTATCTATCTATCTATCTATCTATCTATCTATCTATCTATCTATCTATCTATCTATCTATCTATCTATCTATCTATCTATCTATCCACCCACCTATCTATCTATCTATCTATCTATCCACCCACCTATCTATCTATCTATCTATCTATCTATCCACCCACCTATCTATCTATCTATCTATCTATCCACCCACCTATCTATCTATCTATCTATCTATCTATCTATCTATCTATCTATCTATCTATCTATCTATCTATCTATCTATCTATCTATCTATCTATCTATCTATCTATCTATCTATCTATCTATACACGAAGCGCAAGCCGTAAGAAAGTGTGCGTGTGTAACCTCTCGTTTAGTCCTTGGAATGTCCGCTGGATGGCGGTGTTTCTATATGGGGAATATATGATGCAAAGATGCGAGATGGTGGTACTTGGAGTGTTGAATATATGGACGAACCCACACACATACAGATGCATGGACGGACGCACGAATGGCTGCACGGACGGATGGACGCACGGACGAACGCAGGGACGGACGCACAGATGGACGTGCGGATGCACGAACAGACGCACGCACAGACAGGTGGATGGACGCGCGGACGGTCACACAGACGGACGCATGGACGGACGGAAGCAAGAACGAATGGACGGACGGATTCTTCGCCCCACTCTCCATCTTTCACTCTGTCGATATGCTGCCATTTTTTTGCAGTGGTGGATATTGAACAAGGGGCCATGATTTCACTTTATCCTAAATAGCCCCTCCAGCCCTCCACTTGTGGAGATTTCCGGCAGACAAAAGGCTGCATTTTAGGAATTTTTAATCACCTGGCCGTCATTTGACTAAAAGATGGAAAGCATACTTAATTGATCTTTTGCATAACTTTTTACAGTGTTTGTAACTATTGAAGCTATCAAGATAGGCCGCAGAACACAGCCGCATAACAAGATCGGGCATGGTGGCTTTTCAAGATGACTTTAGGCCGGTCTGCGTGGAATTGTTTGGCTTTGTTCAAACACTTATAACAGCGTTCCTTCATGTCCGGCTGTGTAATCACCACCCACGGGACGGCTTTCTTTCTCCCATAGTAGAGTTCGTATAGTACTCTAATTCGTTAACCACTTTTTATAAACATACCTATGGGAACTCGTCTCACATACGGCATACCGAGGCCGTGAACCCACAAAGTACCAGTTGGGAACTTCCCATCGTTTCTTTGGATTAGCAAACGAGACCGGACCGGCGGCTGAGCGGCCGCCGCCTTACTATACGTACGTGGTGAAATCTCTGCACTTTTTGCAAAATAACTTACCAGACTGTGAAGTAATGGATATGTCACCCACTGAAATATGTGACTGTATTGCTGTAAAAAAAAAATTAAACGGACGCTGGTTGATGAAAACCACGACCCTGCCCGCTGAAGTCCGAGACTTCGCTTGGTCAAGAGAATGGCAGGCGTGCTCAGCGGCCGACAACCTTGCGGCGTAGGGTGTGGCGCTCTCCGATTCATGTCCGCAATGCGGCCGGACGGAAACTCTAAATCATGTACTTCACGAAAGTCCTGTGGCACGTACTTTCTGGCATTTGGTGGCCATCGTGTTTGAAGTCAGGATGCAATGGCAGTCACGGCACAGAGACGTTCTTGTCAAGTTGATAATGTGTATTGGTGCTTTTGTATTGTGGAAGCGGAGGGGACTGGCATGCCTGCGGGGACGTCCTCAGAGGGCCATGTTTCCTGTGATGCATCGCTTCAGAACCATGATGTTAACACATTTGAACGAACAGTTATTCATTCTGGGGGAGGAAACTTGCCTCCTGCGGTGGTCAACACGATTTATTCTTCTCAGAAAGAACAAAGTGTCCATGCCTTGCCTTCATTACTGAGAAGGTAGGCTAGCGATTGTGATTTCACTGAACCCGAATTTAGTATTGTAAAGTATTTATTTATTCTTATACGCATTTTTTAAAATGTTGTTTTTTGTTCCTTTTCATGAATTGTACGTACCCCTGCGCATAGTTTTTTTATACACGTTAGAATTTCTGTTTACTGGTACAAACAGTTCCTGACGTGCATTTTAATGTATATTAAGGTATATTAGCAATGTCTTGAGAAAGAAAAATGGCCCCGCTGCGGTGGTCTAGTGCCCTAAGGTACTAGGCTGCTGACCCACAGGTTGCGGGATCGAATACCGGCTACGGCGCCTGCATTTACGATGGAGGCAGAAATGTCGGAGGCCCGTGCGCTCAGATTTGGGTGCACGTTAAAGAACCCCAGGTGGTCGAAATTTCCGGAGCCCTCCACTACGGCGTCTCTCATAATCATATGGTGGTTTTGGGACGTTAAACCCCACATATAAATCGAGAACGAAAAAATGTGACACATAAATGTCTTCTCTTGAACATCCACGCTCTGCTCTGCACAGCACTGCGGGTAATTATTATCAACAGGGCCTCACTAAGTGCGAGGCCCACGGGACGGCTTTAAGCTCTCCCATAGTAGAGTGCACCGTACTCTCAATCGTTACCTGCTTCTTCTGAATACACACACTTACTATGAGCCGGTGAAGCGATTGTGATGCATTAGCGATCCAATTCGCTCTCGGTACAGGCAGAAGAGCCATGCAGCGCTGACTGAAGACCGCTTGTTTTGCACGCAACGATTTATAATGCGCTCAAAGGGAAACACCGAGGACGAGGAGGCTGATGATTAAGATCACCGGAGTAAATGGGCTATGCATTTTGCCTTCCAAAATGTGTCACCGCTTCGCTAAGCCTCAAGGTACCCGCTGCCAGCGTTGTCGTTCGGTGGGAAATACTGTACGGGTGCTGAAATAACCACGCAGTTCACACAAAGCACGCTGCGTGAGCAATTCGTGGTGATTCGTCTTAGTCTGTGCTTTGTCCACATAGAAGTTTTCGAGCAGCAGTGCTCTTGCTTTTCGTTGAGTTCATCGGTTGTTTCAGAGCTGTTTTTTTATAGTTTTTTTTCGAGCATGAGGAACTTACTCACCCAAATTACCGCATTTGAGAAGCTCAGCGACTGAGAAACTGCGCAACGATCAACGAATCAGCATGTCACCTCAAAGGTGATTAATGAATGTAGCCGGTTTAAACCCCCTACATGAGTGGAGTAAGAGTTTCATCCTCCAAGAAGTGCCACCAATTCACTATGCTTCGCAATGCCCGCATCCACTGTAATCGGTCCTTGGTTAGACGATACAGCCTGTCTAGACTGCAATCATTGCAATCAATGCGCGATTCACAAAGAGCACGGTGCCTGATCAATTAGTGGTGGCTCGTCTTCGTCTGCTCTTCGTCCACGTCTGGTTCTTGCACTGTTACCACCCGAGAAACAGCCTATCAGTCAACGGATCGACGTGCTGTCTCAAGGGGTGATTAATGAATGTAGCTGATCAATACATGGGTATAGCTTTCGACAACCAGCGCATGTAACCATTTGACGAAGCCTCGCGATGTAGCACCACTGTTCTGAGTCCTTCGTTGGTTCATCTGCGCTGTTCAGGCCGCAGTGACCACACAGATCGCCAAGACCCAGGCAGATGCATTCGAAATTTGCGGTTGCGAGTGCACAAACCGCACGGCGATCAACGGATTGACAAGTGTTCTACAGATATGATAAATGATCGTAGCAGTCATCTTGCGAAAAGCATCGAACCGCTTTTGTTCCTATCGAACAGGCTGATGCGGAAGCCGAGAGCGTGACCGGAGAGCGGACGGGCTTCTCCTTCATCGTGGGCAACATGCTCTTCTTCCTCACCAGCAGCGCCATCATGGCCGGCCTCGGACTCGGATTCCTCACCAGGAACACCGAAGGCACGAATAAGTTCAATATTTTCCTTCGCGCCATTGTCTATGCCGTACTCGGTTGCCTGTTCATAAATAGCACGTGCAGCACACCTAAGAGATGTTCCTTAAAAGAGCAACACTGGGTGTAGTGGAGAAGGCACATCTTTCCCTATAAACCACAGTGATTTATTTATTTATTTATTTAATTATTCATACTGTCTGCCCAATGGCCAAGACAGGAGTTGGGGTTACATATCTGGCACGTACAAAGAACATATGTGGAAACAAGTTTCACACTGTACGCTCAAGTCGCATATTATATGGAAATAACAATACCAAAAACGCAAAACTATATCAGAATACATCCCGCATAGGTCACGGATAAAAGAAACATGTTCGAATACATCTCGTACACGTCACCAAAAAGAGAAAAAAGATTTGAAGTGATATAGTATATATTGAACATATTGATATAGTACATTGAACGTATTCAACCGACAAAGAACAAGCAATTTGGTTACAAATATTCTGACAAAGCCTTTTCGAACCTTTGTAAATCGCAATGTTCGACTATGTATTGAGGTAATTGACTCCAGTGATCAATGCTCCGAACCAAAAACAAATACTCGAATAAATCTGTTCTGTAGCTAAGTGGTGTGATATGTTTCGAGTGTTTTGTTCTGGATGTAATAAATGGCTGTAGTGCGATGTGTTCCTTTAGGTGAACTTTGCAGTCTCCATTGAGTATCTGAAAAAAGAATATCAGTCGATTATGTTGCATTTTTTGTTTCACCGTCATTAAACCGGCTCTGTCTCTAAGCTCACTAATAGACTGAGTTCTGGAATAGGAGTTGAAGATGAACCGTAAGGCTTTGTTTTGTATACGCTCACATTTTAGTGCATTTGTTTCGGTGTACGGTTCCCATAGATGACTTGCGTAGGTCAGTACTGGAAGAATAGTCATTTTATACGCCATTGTTTTAGCTTCCGGGGTCGCATCGTGAAGTTTTCGTCGTAACGACCAAAGTTTACGCATGGCTTTATTGCAAACACTGTCAACATGCATGGACCAGTTCAAGTCATGTGTAAGATGAACACCTAGATACTTAACATTCTTTACTTCAGTCAGCACTGTGCCTTTAATGCTGTAAGAAAAGGATAACGGGTCTTTTTTACGTGTCATGCGCATAAAGAGAGTTTTTGATGCATTCAGTTCCATTTGCCATACGTCGCACCAAAGACTAATTTTTTGTAAATGGTTATCAAGCTCCAGCTGATTGTCAATGGAGCTTATCTTCGCATACACAATGGTGTCATCTGCATAATGTTTTATTGCTATTTGCTGAGAAAAATCGGCACCCATGTCACTGATATAGATAGAGAAAAGTAAAGGGCCTATTACGGACCCTTGCGGCACGCCTGATCTGACTGGTTTATTGGTACTGGAGACATTAGTTAATTCAACAAATTGTTGTCTATTTGACAAATATGCCTCTATCCATTTTAATAGCTGACTGTCACCAGTCAAACAAGACCACTTTTTAAGCAACTTTCTGTGAGATATTTTATCAAATGCTTTTCGGAAATCAATAAATATGATGTCTACTTGACCTTTTCCATCTAAACACTGACCAATTTCATGCGTAACCTCAGTAAGAATTGAAATTGTGGAATACCCTTTGCGAAAGCCATGCTGATTATTACCTAAAATAACATTTTTTTCAACAAACTTCATTAGGTGAGTAGTCAAAATGTGCTCCAGTGTTTTACAACAAGTACTTGTCAAGGAAATTGGTCGAAAATTCGTGACGTCATACTTGGAACCCTGTTTATGGATCGGTATTACCTTGGCACGCCTCCAATCTATCGGAACGTCACCGGATTGAAGTGATTTTATGAAAATGTCCAACAGATAAAATGAACACCACTCGGCATAACGCCTTAAAAAGGCGTTGGGAATTTGATCAGGTCGAGGGCATTTTTTCACATCTACTTTAAGTAAGAGACCCAGAATGCCTTCTTGTGTTATAGTTAGCTCAGGTAGACATTGCTCATTAAAAATTCGCACTTGAGCAGTTGAACCATCGTCCCTAATGAAAACCGATTCAAAATATTCATTAGATTGGCAAGCCATCTTATAATTATCCGTAATAGTTACATTATCGTTCTTCAAAAATTGGATGCCAAGTTTTGGTCCTGAAAGGTACGTCCAAAATTTTCCCGGTGATGTTTTAATGAAATCGGTAAGAGTTTCATTCATGTACCTGTGTTTCACTTAAAACACAGGTACATGGATGAAATGTACACAGGTACATGGATACATGTACACAGGTACATGGATGGTTTTGACTATGGTAATGCGCTGCTGAACCGGAAAGCACGAATTGCTTAACGGCTTTGGCGGTCATGTTTTGAGGAATGGGACGTGTTTTTTTTTGTTTTTTTTTTGCGGTCTTACCGGGACTGCACATTACGCATACTGAGTACGGGTCCCACATTATTGAATCACGGTGTGATCTGGTTGGTGCTCGGCACACCTAAGAGATGGGCGGAGCGAACGGACGGACCGTTCGACTAGAGGCAGGACAGGCCGAGTCGCAGAACACATCACCCGGAAAGACAGTTCGACACCCGGTGCGCCAAGAGAAATCACAAAATTTCACATACTAGGTAAACAAACTAGCCCCACCCCCTCCCTCCCCCCTTCCTAATCACCCGAACCTAAGAAGAAAATGAGCACAGTACAGTCGACGCCTGCAAACGAACACTCTCACACATTTGATCAGGCTACACAGCCTGGAGTGAGATAAGACACGATTGTAATCAGCACTGCATTGTTCATTGAGAATAATTTGGCTGGTTGGAGGAAGACCTCGCTTCGATTTCTGCGTCCCATTAAGAGCAGCGTGTTGCTACATATGATCGTATACATATGAAAAGGCGGGGGAGGTCAAAAGACTTTCCTCTCTTTTGCCTTTACAGTGAAGGGCTTCCGCCTCTGAATCTCCAGGCTTAGATATCCCTCTTTTTCAACGACGGTTGACATTCCGGCGTTTGTGGTGTCTTGACTTCTCAATCGCGTCCACGTTTTGACGTCATGCCTTTTAGCACGAAATGTTCATGAAGTCAACGGACACACTAACTTCTCAATCGCGTCCGCGTTTTCACGTCATGTCTTTTAGCACGAAATGTATGTAAAGTCAACGGACACACTAAACATCGAGTTTCTCCTGCACGCAAATGCACACCGCACACTGGCTTATCGTGGCAACTATCTTCTTCAGGCGCATGGACACGCCGGCACGTCTCGTACATGGCGTTTCCGGGCGAGCTGTTCCTAAGGCTTGCCGGCGTGGTGGTGATTCCGTTGCTAACGAGCATGCTGGTGGCCAGCGTGGCCACTGCTGGACTGGCCGCGGCGCGCCGCATGGGACTCCTGGCGTTCGCCTTCTACGTGGTCAGCAAGGCGATGGCCATGGCCGTCGCCTACGGTCTCGCCGTCGCTTTGAACCCGGGAAACCCCGCGCACCGTATCGACGTGACCAACGCGCGGCCCGCGCAGAGCAAGACGGTCTACGTCGACGTACTGCATGACGTCTTCAAGTTCGTAAGGCTATTACGTGCTGCTGCTATAGGAAGAATATAAAAGGCATCGTGGCGCCAGCAGACACGCTCGTCCTGTTGAGCATTTCTCGTCTATGTCGACTGGCACTATGATACTTTTAGATGTATTTAATCAACTAGCTCCAAAAAAGCTAGTTCGTAAAGCTATAGCTAGGAAACACGCAAGAGCTTTCGCTCACATTTGTTCAGAACATTCTGATCCATTTTATTTGCGTAAACGACCAAGCCCCTTCAATCCCGCTAGTCCCGTGCTCATGCAGTATGGTACCTAAGGGCAGTAGACGGATGCTAGAGCTAAAAGGCGGATCCCGAAGGGGTGTGAAAAGACATACCTCCTCTCCCTCCCCCCCCTTCTTAAGCTTTTATTTGGTTTTTACCGCCCAGCAACTGCAAACGAACCTCCCCGTCGCGGTCATTATCAGGGTGATGCAATACAGTTCACCGAGTTAGTGAATTCCGCGCTCTGGATGTGGCTTAATTCGCTGTTGTAGCCGCTGGACGGCAATCCACCTTTAACCTACAACACGTACAAACTGACAGCACAATTACAATGCTCACAGTACGTCAAGTATTGGTGTCCCCACTTGACTTAGACATACGTCACACAGTGCTTACTCGTCATTGTGACACCTCCCCTTCGACACTGACCTGACACCGACAGTGTTATTTCAAGGAAGCTGTATCAAGAGTACATTCGGTGCCATCCGAAATACCGGGATACAGTTTTAGTGTTCTCAAAGTCAGCACTATTTGTCGCTTAGACCAACAGTGTGCAAAATTTTTAAATTCGAACCAATACTTCTTCAAAGCAAGAGAGACAATAAGGAAACGACATGACGTGCCAAAAACGTGCCTAATGCCCACCACGAAAGCTGCAAACCTAGCGCCTGCCTGCAAGGCAGTTACTTTTCGCCGGTCCGAAGTGTCTCGCGCCGTTGCGTTCGAATATTGACCTGGCAGAAAACCGGCAACTCAGTAGCGCCATCGATCGTTGAATACTGAAACGTGAACGGCGCGCGCGCAGCCTCCGAGCTTTCAAAACCGAATCTGTTGGCGATCACGGGGGCGGGCCGAGGCGCGCGATTTCAAATGACGTGGGGATGTCGCGGCGAAGAGCTACTCTCAGGGCGAAGTCATGTCATAAAACATAGAAACGCTTCATTTCGGACAGCTTAGAAGCACTGCGCACCTAAACACGTCTCAGTTTGCGCATTATTTGTTCTTACAGAAACACCTTGCCGAGAAATTTAATGGAAGCGCTTATATTCACGGTAAGTACGAGCCCTCGTTTGCCGCGAGGCGAGCTGAAGAAGATTGGGGGGGGGGGGGGGGGGGGGGGGGGGGGGGGGGGGGGGGGGGCATAATTAAAAATGCCAAACATGTGCTTTTCGCTGTCTTATTTTCTTCTCTTTTCCTGCAGCCGTACACTGTTGTCGACGTGAACAGCACTGCAAAAGAAACCAGTAAGATTCGTTGTTCCTAATCTGTATAAAATGGCAATAATTTTTGCGCTCTGAATGTGCTGGAACTGAAACAAACAATCGCGCTAGCCATAATACAAGCCATTGCTTCAATATTTTTTAGTACGACTTATTCGTAGGATTAATTTCTTACCTTTGCGTTCAACGACACATTCATTAAAACTTGGTTGCACATTACAGCGACATACTACTACTACTACTACTACTACTACTAAGTATAATAATAATATAATAATAATAATAATAATAATAATAATAATAATAATAATAATAATAATAATAATAATTTCGAGTTTTACGCACTGAAACTACGATACGATATGAGCACGCTGGAGTGGAGAGAAACAACATTTATTAAGAGTCCGGCGATGATAAATCGGGGTGGGCTTAAACCCCGGCCTAGGCATCGGGCACGAGCCCTTGGGCTCAGGCGGCTTCCTCGGCTCGCTGGACGGCCTATAGTTGAGAGCTTCAAAAAATTTCTGCAATCTGGTGTTTAACCTGCACTGACATCGCACAGTGCAAAGACCCATTAACGATATGACGATAGCTATAGCGCGAGAACGAAACGACGACACAGAGACAAGAAGGAGACAAAAGACACTGTCTCTGTGTCGTCGTTTTGTTCTCGCGCTATAACTATCGTCATGCCATACCATATAGCCCAAGCTGCCACACAGGCCTATTAACATTTCACCTCCATCAAAAGGCGACTACCACTGTCGTGATCAAACACGCCCCCTTTGTGCCAGCAGCCGAACGCCGTAACCACTGCGCCACAGAGGCGGACAAGTAGTCCACTGAGAGGATTTTGTGTTCTGTTCAGATACATAACGTGTTTAGTATTAGGACAAGTCAATAATATAACCTTGATGGTATTGGCACTTAACGCAAAATGCTCTTTCGATTAAAAAAATTATCAGCACCCCCCCCCCCCCCCCCCCCCCGAAACTAATACCTCGCTAGCTATAAACTGGAGTTGTGTGTCGACGAAGCTGGAAGGCGTTAATTTATATAACGCCTAAATAACACAAACGCGTACTTCTGCACTGCTGCTCCTGAAGCATTCCCGCGTCCGCTCTTACAAAACATCTTTAAAAAACTAAAATGATAAACAAGTAAGCGAAAATACGTGTATCGCCAGTAGTCTAGAGTCAGTCGCGTGACTGTTATTCCTCTCACAAGAAAAGACGAAGTCACAGACGCAGTTGATAAGCGAAAACGCGTTTGCAATACTAAATGTCCAGGCGGAAAGGTATACCGTATAGTTGAACTCGTCAACTTATGTCGGTACATCACATGTAAACGTTCATTAGGCGCGAATTCAGTTTTCCCTCTTACATTACCCACAACTGTACGTTTCTGGCCACTATAGTTTCCAAGCAGGTATGTGCACCATCACAAGTGTGAGCTATATTCCACTTTAGAGGGGGTGGAGGGAGGGCGAAAGCACATCACACTACACCTGCCCCCCTCTTATGTCAATGTATTAGGCTGATTTTGCGCCCCCCCCCCCCCCCCGAATTTCAGCGCCCAACTTCCTATGAAGTCAATTTGCAGAGCCGACTTTGCCCCTTCCTTTCTTCCTTTCAGTGACCATGGGGACACTCCCCTGACCTAACCCCTTGCGCACGCCTATGAATATCACATTCCATCACATAACAGTGGCGCTGGCTATTATCGGCTAACATTGCAACACTGCCTTGTGGCAGGACGCCATGTGTAGGACAACGTTGGCCATCAACATTGACTATGTCTTGTTATAAACAGCTAATTTGCATTCAATTCATTCCAATTATTGACTAGGTTGTCTACACTTACTTTGTTGAAAAACAGACGCTAGCCTGGAGGGCCAGACGCCCATCGTACGACGCGTCAACGTCCCGAACTACATGGGCATGACCGTTGTCAGCGTGCTGCTGGGCGCAGTCCTGGCAACCATGTGGGAGAGCTGCCGCGGATTCATCGAGCTGTTCGTGGCCATCAGCGACGTCATGCTTAATCTCGGACGGATGATCATGTGGTACGCAGTGCAGTAGAGCACACGCTTATTCCTAACAGGCACACGAGACATGCTTGTCGTTTGAACGAAATGAACACTGAAATGAACGCTTTCAATGCAACAAAGTATAGTGCGCTGCTGGAAAACAGACGTTTCCACAGCAGCTTAAAACGATCAATGACTTGAACACTTACATTTTGATGATTTACAGGCAGGCAGTGGTGTAGGCAGAATTTTTTATGTCGCAGGAAAGTATACTACGCCATCGTCCAGACTAGTCGCCGCAGAAGAAGGCCGTGTAAAGCACTACTGGGCTTCTTGCGAACTACTGACCTGTCTGAACGACTGAGTGGAGAGTTTCCGTGTGCAAGTCTACGTGTTTTGTTTTTATTTCCTTTTTATCTCTCTCTTCTTTTTTCAACCCCTTATTCTCTAACCCAGAGTAGCATACCGGATCCTATAATCTGATTGAGTTCCCTGCATTCCTTTTTTTCTCTCTCTCTCGGAAAATAGGGTGTATTTGATCCCATGTGGGGTTGCAGGCAGCAAAGTGTGGTCACGTGTCTGTTTGTTCTCCGTATTTCATGGCAGTAATAAATTGCTAGGAGGAGGGCAGGGGGAGGTGCACGTACCTGGCGTGACATACCCGCCTCCACAAAGCAACTAGACATAGTAGCACACTGCTAAATCCACGCTGTGCTAATGAAGGTTCAGCACGTGTCATGCCTTAGAGGCATTCGAACTGGCTACCCGTGTATTCACGTGGTAAGATTGTGTAAACGGAATCCATTATTCCTACTGATTCCTAACTTATCGGTAAAACCCGGCTGATGGAGAACAACAACAAAAAATGATACTCGCGACTAAGTGGCACGTAATGTGAGTTTTTTTCAATTTTCTATAATCCATGTGCGTACTGTTTCTTGCTTACTATTTTCCTTGGCCTGAAGTAATTGCACATAACTAGATATATATTTTTCGAGCCTTCACAACGAGCCTTCACGAGCCTACTACGTCCTGAAAACCACCGCACAAAGAAGCTGGAAGTGCGAGATTACATTGACTAGAGGGATCACGCGGTGTCATAAATTTGCCACCAAATTTCAAATACGCGCTCCTAGATCTCGAGCATCATAACCGTCACAGTTATTTAGTTTCAGCCTCATGACGTCGAACATTATCACCATTTCGCCGCCTTCGTCACCTCTGCCACTTCCACTACTGCTGCTACTACTAGTACTAATACTACTGCTACTAAAACCACACTACTTAGTACTATACTGCTGCTACTACTATTACTACTACTACTACTATTATTTACAACTGCTGCTTATAATATTACTACTAATTCCAATACTTGGTCTAGTGTTAGTTACTACTACAGCCACTACTACTACTACTACTACTACTACACTACTTAGTACTACTACTACTACTGTTAGTTACTACAACTACAGGTTATACTACTACTACTATTACTTCCATTACTTACTACTACTACTACTACTACTACTACTACTACTACTACTACTACTACTACTACTACTACGACGACGACGACGACGACGACGATGACGACGACGGCACAGGACAGAATAATACAGCTCCTCTGCAAAAGAATCCCTAAAGACAGATGAGACCAAGCTCCGAATAAGTGACATCGTGCTGTCGTGGTAGTTCCAACCGAAACGTCTAAGGAGGCTATTCTTGGAGAAGCACCGATTAAACTGTTTCCCGCATTGTTTGTGCGCAGGTACTTCCCCGTCGGAATCTGCTTCCTGCTGACGTCTCAGACGCTGCGCTCTCACGAGTTCGTGTCCGAGACGCGCCAGCTGGAGTCCTACTTCCTCAGCCTCGTCTTGGCGCTGGCCATTCACGGCATGCTCACGCTTCCGGCGCTGCTGATACTCTTCAGCCGCACACACTACCGGAGCCTTTTCTCAAACATCGGACTCACTCTGGTCACCGCGTTCGGCACAAGCTCCAGGTCCATATACGAGCGTCTCCCACGCACATTCAATAATATATCTTAATTTCCGGCTGAACTCCCGCGTCGATGTTGAAACCTTGTTACAAACACTTCGTGACTCATCAATAATGACCAATGCAGTACAACCAACACCGAGTAGCTGCGAGATCACAGCCATTAACACCAAACAATGGCACGCCGAACAAGAAACAACTAAAAATTCAATATCAGCTTTAATAGACTGGGAAATTGATAGCGGCGCCTCACCAGTGCTTCGCTAAAACAACGACACACCACAATGTACGCGTTATGACTCCACTTTTATCCTAAAACACAAAATACCGCACCACCCATCAAGCGAAACAATAATTGCGCTTGACGAACACTCCTACAGGCGACTAATGCTATTAATAGTTGCTATACGGGCAGCATCACGTATCATTAGGTTAACTTAGATGCTAGAGTTTGCAACTACGAAACGATACATACGCCACATGAATCATTGCAGAGCAACGCACAACACAAGAAACTAAGTTAAAGACGTTGCACTGTTCTTATAAGCACAGGCCAGAACAGTAATGTTAATATGAGGCACGTTCCTAAGCATACAGTTGATGCGTTGCAGCAACATGACGCTGACAAGTACGGTGTCCTCTCTGGAAGACAAGGTGGGCCTAAACCCGATGGTTGTGCGCCTCGTAGCTCCACTGGGTGCCACGTTCAACAAAGACGGCACGGCAATCTACTTGGTCATCAACATCGTGTTCTTTGCGCAGCGGAGCGGATACCACGTCACTTTCCTCGACTTTATCGCCACAAGGTGAGCTGAAGGATGCGAAATCGTGGGAATATCGCATTCTTGCATGCTGATCATGCCTAATAGAGTGGTTAACACGGAAGAAGAAAAAGAAGGGCGTATATAATAACCATGGTGTAGCGCGATAACACAAGACAGGCACACAAGAACACACACCATAGGCGCCACCAACAACTTTAATAGAACACTGAAAACACACAATATATACGCTGCTACAAAAACGTATGCGCGAGAGGGACAATGGGCAGGCTACAGGGCACACTCGGCAAAGATAATACATCACCATTAGGAATGAGAGAACACCTGCTCTGCGATAAACAAGACAACAGACGTCTAACGAACACAATCACTACCCTTTTATTTGATATTTATTAAATGTTTTCTTTGCAGATTAGTATCTTATTACCGTAGTATAGTAGTATCTTGTAGCATTAGAACTTTTTCATGATTTTAATATCTTTTCTGAAGCACCAACTGGCCGAGGAACAAGTCCATCTGAACGGTGCAGAGTTCTTTGAATATTTACAAGAGGGAACTCTGGCGCTTTGATCCTTCGGCCACAACGGGAATGATGATCAGTAGTACAGAAATTTGCCTAGACTTCGTGCTTGCGGCTTCGAACGCACCGCAGGTGAAAAACATTTATCCAAGGACACAACTTCAAATTCTCAACATTCTCTTGTTCCTCGCACAGTATTTTTTGATCCCTATAGAGTGTTCCTTCAGCCACGTCATTTATGACCTTTCTATTAATTCTGCTAACGGAAGGCAGGCGTATGTGTGAAATATATAGCGCCGAATTGCGGAAGTCCTCACGGTATGAGCTCCGCTATTCAAGCATTATTTTTAGCGTTAGGTTTTATGCGATGATATATTAGCCACCAACATGTCTGAAAACGTTTTGAGAAACAAATCTATCAAATCTGCTTGATGCGAAATTTCCATACTTCTAAGCATCACCACAATGCCATTGACTGTTTAATCGTAACGATGTCACTGCTTTTTTTTTTCAAATACCTGTACCTATACCTGAACGACATGTCTACACTGCAATGAAGAAGTCCAGTATTTCCTCTTACCATCGTTTTTCATTCTTACTGTTCGCAGCACCGTGACCCTGATAATGAGCAGTGCCACGGCAGCCATTCCAGGACAGAACGAGATGTGCATCATTTTTAGTACGCGGATCCTGGGCATTCCTTCGCAAAGCGTCAGCGTCCTCATACTCAGCGACTGGGTCGTGTAAATACTTGCTTGTAATGTAAACAAGTGAGTTAGTGTCTGTCAGAGTCGGGCTAAACAGCGTAAAGCCTTCGAGTGAGAAACTCTTATTACCAAGCAAAATAACCGACTACTTGTGTGGCGTCAAATGCACAAAAGATACGAGTCTAACTTTTTTTGTTATTCAAAGCATAGCCCTTAAAAAACAACACATTTACGTGATATCAGCACAGACGCGTCGCCAGTAAATAAACAGAATAAATCCGTGCATAAAGTGTCATGAAGATCAGCGAGGCGGTTCTCCTAACAGGTTGCTCTGTGGAGGTGATGGCATGCTTGCTGAACTACCAGGCACGACCACGCCAAGTCCACTGCAGTTATAATACAGAACTGTTACGAGAAGGACATGTATTGATTATTACTTGTCGGTCACATATATTAGAAGAACACAGAGTTATAACAGTGATTGACAAAATGTCATACAGCTCATGCCAGCCGAGCGTCTCCCTCAGGCTGACAGATCCAGATCACTTTCCCCAGCGTCGACCACACATGTGGCACATAAGCTGTTATAGCAGTAAAGCGCAATGGCTAAAGTCAATGCCAATTGCATCAATTATCAATGACATTAAGCTAACTAGAGCAGCAAAAGGCTGGAACCAAGGGAATGACTATTTTATAACGACCATTCATAGCTTCAATCTCACCACTGAGAGCCATAAAAAACAAAAAATGCTCTACTGCCCGAAGGGAATCGTGAGGCGATGCGAATGTATTTCTTGAGCTGAGAGAGGGTACCGTTGCCGTCATACATTCGCCTTCACCGACTTCTGCAATCGCCTTGAGGGACACCCAGCCAGCGAACGGTCCAGAGTGAAGGGCGAGCGGACGGGAGAGTGGGGCACAAGTAAGAGAGAAAGCGAACGGCGAGAGAAGGAGCAGCGAAGCACAGCATGTACTTTCTCCCACTCTCGAACCACGTGATCTAGTTCCTAGGGGCGAGGATAAGCGCACGCGCTCACAGCTGTTGCTATAGGAGGGGGAGTGAGAGCGGAGAGAACACCTGCCGGCGCACGTTCACCGATGCGGACAACGCCGGATGCCTGACATAGCCCGGCTAAGAAATGCATTTGCATTTAAACTAATGATAATAGACTGACAAAACAGGAAACACCCGTGGGACAATGGAATAATCGTGCACTTTGAAACTATTCAGCTCGCGAAAGCCTTCAAACTTCTTCCCGTGTGCAGGGACCGGCTAGCAACTGTGGTGAACGTATTGGGGGACGCAGTATGCTGCTGCATCATAGACGAACGATGCCAGAATCTTCTCCCTGGGACCAGCGAAAAGGCCACAGTACCAATCGAAGACTCTCGGCAGGAGATGGCCGGTGAACTTCATTTGGACAATATACCGAGCCCACAGATGGTCCCCGCCTCGGATTGTGCCACGGCAAACGGGAATGTAAAATAAAAAAATGCTTACCGAATATTCCATCTTATTTTTACATTAAAAGTTGCATTCAAGAAACAGCTTTTTTCTTCATCACCCTTAGGTCCAAATGCAGACTCTCAATGAAGCTGAATCTTTGATTTCTACAGGTTAAATGCCTTAATTTTAGGCGTTCTCCTGCAGCAGGAAACAAAACAAGATTGAGGTACGCCGTAGTCTGGTACTGCTACCACTGCGGTTGCATTGATAGTCGAGTGGTTAGTCAGCCTCGAAGTTCAGCGAGGAGATGCGAAGTTACAAGCAATTGATTGACTGACTGAATAATTGATTAATTTATTGACATGTTGGGTTTAACGTCCCGAAATTACCACATGATGAGATACGCCATAGTGGAGGGCTCTGGAAATTCCGACCACCTGGGATTTTTTTTTAGGCGCACCCAAATCGGAGCCCACGGGCCTACAGCATTTTCACCTCCATCGAAAATGCAGCCGCCGCAGACGGGATTCCATTTCACGACCACCGGATCAGTAACCGAGTACCTTAGCCACTAGACAACCGCGGCGGGGCAATATTACACTTGTAGTTTTGTATTGTGGTATTTAGGTATAACAACGAGAACTGAAAGCGCTATCGACAATTTACTGATTAATACATATATCGATTTTCCTTTACGTTGGTTCTCCATGCATACTATTGGTACTACTCAGGTTCCTACAATATGTTGAACGTATATTTACTAATCCTCCTCTGCCCAATTCGGCATTGATAACATAAGTATGCCGATACCAACCAACTATTAGACAACCACAGACAAATCGCAGACAATGCAGCTTCATCCTTTTTCAGATTAAACGAACCAAGAAATTCAGTTAGCTCAAGCAGAAAAAGGACGCATAACGGAAAGCAAACCACAACAGAGATTTTATACGTTAATTACCGATATACACGGGCACTCTTGCTTTAGGTTACGCCTATGTGTGTAACAATGATGAAGAGCGTAAGCTTGTCATACGTACTTTTGTCGTAAGTAAATATAAGATGAAATTTCTGCATGTACAACACATCGTATAGAGATATCGACTAGCTAGTCAGTCTACGATTCCGGTTTCCACGATTCTCGATGTGGAAACCAGATGGCGCCGCATGGTCAGACTTCAGAAGGCGTAGTCATATATACTACCCGTAAACGTGAACGCATTCCAGCCCTGAAGTGCGGCTGGCAGGATAACAGTGCTGCTGTGCCAAATGTATATCGTAGCCCGAAGAAGTCAAATACGCCTGGTACTAACGGTCCTGGTGCTGCTTGGGTTTACGCACAGTAAAAGTGAGTGTTGGTTTGAAGGCTCCAGTTCACGTTTTCAGTCGACGCGTCCTCTAGGGCCTAAACGTGCTGAAATCGGCTAATAGATTATGACGCGAAATAGAAGTCTCGAAGCCTGTAGGAAAAACTAGCATAAAAAGATCTGAAAAAATCTACACGTTATACATCGCTGATGACAGAACGAGCATCACGCACAGCAAGTGCAATAGTCTAAAAACTCCACTGCATGAGGGGCCGTGTAATCAACGTACAGATGGAACGCTGAGTAGATATGCTTGGTAACAAGCTGGCATCGAAACTTTTTTCCCCGTTTTCCTACAGCCGTGCTATCCCTACGACTACACCCGTTCACTTTTCCGGAGAAGACAATCGTGGGAACCCAAGTTTCCGCCGCCTGCACAACAGTGGAAGCAGCGCAAAACGTGCGTTTTCGCTGGTTCAAGAACGGCAGACTTCTCACAGGATCGGAACGGGACGATCGGATACATTTGAGGACATTTCCCGAAGTCTCTACCTTAGTCATAGGCCCACTCCAAGAGAGCGACAGCGGGAACTACACTTGCACTGGCACGGCGGGACTCAAGTCCGACTCCTATACGCAGAGCCTGCGTGTTTTAGGTGAGTCACATGCGTAGCGCGCTCACATCGTGAATGAAGCTTCTCTGGGCATTGTTCACGTCGTTTAACAAACGTATCATTATCGTGATATTGTTATATTACGCGCGAGAATCTCTGTACAAAGCGGCGGTGTTGTTATTACGTTGCTCTCAAATCAACGAACTCACCGACGCAGAGGACGGCGCGGTGCCTCGAAAACCATTTTGATGATTTGCAGCGTCCATGAGCCACCTTTTTACCTCGCCACTCGAATGAGCAAATTGGGTACCTAAAATATTCATAAGACATTGCACTGGAGTGCTTGTTATTGCTGAACATATTCCGTTCGTATTAAACACTGTAACCACCGGCGCATGGCTGTAAATTGTGAAAAGTAAGCAGCGGCCGAGGAAATTTCGTTGAGAAGTTGAGTTATTCACCATTCAGTCGTATAAAGTTGCAGTACAGTGCGTATCAATGAGCATTTAGGCAATGTCTAACAGTGTAGTCAAACAGCGAGACCTCGGATTTTCTTAATGATGTTATTGTTGTGGTTTCACACTGTTAAAAGAGGAAACAAACACGAAGGTTGAATAGATAGCTTTTAAAAGTAGGAGGCACTGTTGTGATGCATGGTGGTAAAATCGCTGTAAATTCACTGTCTTTCTTTAGCTTCCATTATGGCCAGCTCATGACTTGAGGCCAGTCTATGCTGTCAAGTAGCAGCATGCTTAGTGGCCCTGTTGTACGACAACTATGGATTATAGTCGTAATGAGTACTTTCTATAGATGTGTGCTACTGTACATGCTTAACGCAACGACGAGGTCGATGAAATGAAGGCTCACAGAATGCACTGACAAGCATGGATGGCTAGTGCACTAGTCCATCTAATTATGTTCAGTTCTCTCACCCAGCTTATTTTACAGCACAACTGTTCGACGTGTGTGTCGAGACAAAAAATTATCATCAAAGGCGACACTGTGTGCTTTCTCTTAAGCTTCGGTGAAGAGCCGTGCTCCCGCAAGGGTTGCAGAAGCGCGTCTTCGTTACAGAAGAAACCACTTCTCTCTTTTCCTAAACTTCAACAATCAATTTCACGCACTTGCCTGAGCCTAACACGATCCACGTAGTATTTAGCACGCACAACAGCAAGATAATGGTGACCTTGCTATACAAACAAAAACGCAAACGTGATTGGGAAAGCAATGCGAGAATACGATATGGTACAATGAACTTTTTAAGGCTTTGCAGCAGGCCGCTCCCAGGTTGGGAGAACCGAGCCTAGCCTGATCGCCACATCGTAATGACAAAAATATCGAACAATGACACTCTGAATGTACAAGACGTCTTTCGGAATTTAGGATACACAAAAATAGCACTCAACGCGATGCAACTACCTCAGTACATACCATGACTATTCAACTTGATCAAGCGAAAAAACACGGGCCCGACGTGAAAATAAAGTACTCAGTATTAAGATGTGCAGACCAATCATTAGAGCTGGCCTTCGGCGCTAACTACACACGTAACTCTAGAACACAAAAAATACGAGCACAAGTACTTAAGCGTCAAACCTGCACCCAAGCCTGCGGTTGTTGAGCAAGACGTAAGCTTTATTTTAAATAAAATTCACTCACAGTTTAACTCGGCTATGTGAAGACTGTTTCTTGGTGTCTACGTAACACACCATTCTCGCGCTTTTTGAAGGTTGAATAAAAAAGCAGTAAAGTAACGTAAGCCAGACGAGTGGGAAGGTCTCGCTTATTAGACACTCGCAAATTTTCCACACTGCATGAGGTAATGGCTTTCGTGAAGCGAAGCAGCACCGCCGACTTTTTCGGTCACATTTATTCATTTATCTCTTTCGTTTACAGTTCCACCCAGGTGGATTGATGAGCCCAGCGATGTCAACGTACGAGAGGGCGACAATGCAACGATCACGTGTAGTGCGTCGGGTCGTCCATCGCCTGCCATAACGTGGAAACGAAAGGGTAAGCGTGCTGAATACGGCGTAGGTGTACAGTAGTAAACAACACACGACTATATGCGTGTGGCTCGATGGGCATTAGGATTCACTATGCAATGGTGATAAATTCAATGCCTTGAAGACACCGAGACAGTAGTGTCGAATGGTCCTTACCATTGCTATAAAATGCTTCACAGCCTGAACACTGATCTGTATATTTAATTTTCTATTGTGATCTTTGGCGGGAAAATGTCAATACTTCTCAACGCCACCCAAATGTACCAACCTCTTATTCAATTATGAACGTGCGCTCTAAATAGCGCTAACCCTTGCAGAGGTCTTAGCAAAATCCAATCTTGTCACAAGTAGGCCAACAAAGGCGTCGAATACAGTTGTGTTCCAAAACTAAAGATAAACTACTAAATAGACAGTTAAGTAGAAACTGATTGATTGATATGTGTGGTTGAACGTCCCAAAACCTCCATATGATTATGAGAGACGCCGTAGTGGAGGGCTCCGGAAATTTCGACCACCTGGGGTTCTTTAACCTGCACGCACCCAAATCTGAGCACACGGGCCTACAACATTTCCGCCTCCTTCGGAAAGTTAAGTAAAAAGCGGTCATTTAAAGCCTCATTCAAATTTTCACATAGCCCTCAGAATAAACTTCTTGGCGAATACTGCATCAGGGAGAAATACGACGCAGATTAATTTGATATGAAAACAAGATGGCGACTGACGTGTACTGTCAGCGTCTACTGTCGACGTCGTTGTCCTATGTTGCAGCACAACGTAACGTGTGCGCCTTAGGCCACTTGGGAATCTGCATGTATTGTGACTTCTCTGGGATTGCTATCACACTCGCTAGCATCTTTTCGCTGGCAGACTTTCTGCCCTTTTTAACTAGCATTCTTCAAGACCAGCTCATTGGCAACTTTGCACCAGGAACTTGACGTCAGCAGGTTATTTGAACGGTAGTGAGCGGCAGCAGTTGCAGTACTCCTACAGGAATGCCCGTCACTCAAGAATCCTCAATTTATATGAAATCAAAATAATTCTGAGACTATATTTTTCATAGTGGAATAATAGTAATGCTAATTAAAGAAATAATAAGAGAAAAGGAGGCAACTGTACGGTTGGACCACGACACCACATTGTTTAGCTTACAAAACCGAGGTTATAGATAATGTCGCGCTTAAGCTGTCACTGAGATGATTACATATTTTCGTATTTGGTTATCACTCATTGTTACACCAACGAGCAAATGAAGTACTGCAGAACAACGAGTACAACTGCTCGATATCTACATCTTAAAACTTAGCCTTCTCTTTAACGCTATATGTTTGTTTTTTCAGAGGAAAAAGGAGAAGAGCCTGTTAACAGTTCACGCGGTGGAGCTCTCAAGATTTACAAGACAACAAAGCTGACCAGCGGAATCTATGTCTGCACCGCTGACAACGGCCTACCCGGGCCACTGGAACGGGAAATACGTATAAACGTGTTCGGTAAGAAACCATCTTCAAATATGAGCAGTGAAAAACGTGGTCACTACGAATTGAAGAAGGCCCAAGTAAAATTGACATCAGATATGGCGACTTGGTCACAAAGACAACGCACCTTTCGGTGCGTGAAGGGTGGACAACTTGTAAAAAAACACATTGAGCCGTCATTGTGAATTTTGTGATACACAAAAGAATAACAATAACAATGGAAGAAGTTGAGCTACTCTGCATACATGTTACGGCCATGTTTTACACGAGACCAAGAGATAAAACCCAAATGGTTTCCTTCTCAGAGAGACAGATGATCGCGACAGCCCGGACATATTCGTACTGCATTCGTTGTACAGGAAAATTTACAGTCTTAAAGTTCAATCCAGATTTCCCCCACTTGTACAAATAAACAGCGAATCACCCGCACCCCCTTTTCGTGGTAGAACCACAGATGGCGTTAGTAGTCCGCCATAAACTACACAGCGCTTGCGAGTTCACGGCGTGACGCGACGCACAGTACTTTCGTTACCCCTGTTTCAGCAAGCTGTACGAGCCATGCTGTGTTTCGCAATCACTTTAACGCTCAATTTACTACACGGCGCCAACCACGCGAGCGGTCAGCAAATACCAGGTAAGGTATTCCGGCTGTAGAAATCTCTAGCGAGTCCTAAGCTCTCTTCGATACGCGCAGGACGTTCGAAAGCAACTTTCCGCCTTCAGCCATTCTTTTTTCCGAGTGATCCGACGGAAGGCAACAAGGTTTCCGTGATGTGCGCTTTGGTGACCGGCGGAATAACGTCGGGAGTCGAGTTCTCCTGGTTCAAGGATGGCAAAGTCCTCACACTCGACGACCGCGTCAAGATCCGATCGTTCCCCGACATGTCTACATTGGTCGTGGATTCCCTGAGGCAAGAGGATTCGGGAAATTACACTTGCATGGGAAGACTCGAAAACCGGAAAGATTCCCACACTGCAGAGTTGCGTGTTCTCGGTAAGTAAGGAACGATATTTACTGCACGTATAGCCTCAGCACGCCGATGTTTGTCTTCTTCTTTTTCAATAAAACACACAGCGCCTGGCCGTGTTGACCAAACATGCTACGTATCATGTGTTCAGGAATCATCGCTATCTCTAAACAGTGACCGTGCGAGACGCGAGGTGAAAGGAGACAATGTGACTTATACGCAATCATCTCAAAACAACACAATATGTGATAAAACGAGACGAGCCAGCATGGTCACAGACATCGGAAAACGCAGTGAAGTATGAGAGTCATGTGTCGTTATTATCGCCAGGTACCGTAGGGCACGTGTTTAAATATAAGTTTGACATGGTCCTTACGCTTCACCGAAGCTTTTATTTTACTGCACGAAGTTTCTGAACTCGATAGCAAAATAGGATACTAAAAGCACAATCGTGTAGCGGCTAATCTAGTGCCATAAATATGATTGAACACACGAGGAAGTTTTTTTCTTGTAATTAAACGTGCACTTTTACGCGAACACGTGTGAAGTCAGTACGGCATTGGGACCGAAATAAAAGATTGAAAGGTCCTAACGGTGAGACTGCATACTTTACCGAGAAATTCGCAGCGAGGTAGATCAGGCTCTGCTGAATTATTGTTCATCCGCAATAGCTCCATGGTGCTTAGAATGGCAGATGAACCTCAACCTAAAAAAAAAGACAGTTTCGATGGCCATAAGACGCAAAAAGAACCCATTATCCTTTGTACACAGCATCAGCAGTCATAACTTATCGTTTGTAACTGAACATAAACACCTTGGCCTAGTGATGACGTCCGACATTAAGTGGAATGCTCCCTTAGCTTGCATTAAAAATAAAGCCATGAAAAAGCTTAGATGTCTGAGGAGAACCTTGTCTAAATGTACGATTAATATAAAATTGTTGGCATACAAGACATACATTAGGCTATTGTCAGAATATGCTGCTCCTGTTAGGGGTCCCTACACATAGTCAACCACAAGTGAAACCGAGAACATACAACGAAATTCAGTCAGGTTCATTTTCAATTCCTACCCTCGTCACACATCCGTTAGTATTTTACTACAGGACGCGAATCTTGAAACTCTAGAGATACCACGCCATCGAGAGATATTTAAAATCTTATACCTAATTCACCACGAACACGTCAAAATAGACACGGATTTGTGCATTAAACCGCGTGGCCTGCTCCCTACTCGTTCGTCTCATTCGCTCAAGCTAACTGACTATTCCTGCCAAACCAACTTCTTTAAACAGTTTTTTTTTTCCTCGTGCCATCCGCGAATGGAATGCATTGCCTGAATATGTACTGCAGAGCCCAACAATATCGTCGTTTGTCCGTGCTCTTGCTAATCTGGCACAGGGTGTTTCAACATAAACATACTCTTTTCGTTTCTGAGCTGAGCACTCTGTAAGCAAGTGCTCTTTGCACATTCTTGTCATGTTTTTCCTTTTTGTCATTCCTCTGTCAATACTTCTTTTTCGAAAGCAATATTTGTTCTTCTGTTGTTGTTTTTTTCATGTATTTGCTTGCCGACACTTTCACCTGCAATATTTGTGTTTTTATATTATATTGTTTCCAATGTTTCACATGCTGTAAATACTGTTAAAGTTAGATCTGCCATCTTTTTTTTCTTCCTTTTTTTCTGAAAGGGTATTCACCGTTCGTTACTTTTGTCTCTTTTATCTTTAAAACAATCCACATCTGCTTATAACTTTCAAAGCAACCTGGCAGTGACAAATGAAAAAAAAATAAAAAAATAAGGCGGCAGAAAAAGGATGGCTAGAGAAAGGTGGACTTAGCTTGTACGCGCTTAATTGACGCTACATAGAAAAAGAACAACCAGATAAATAAAGAAAAGAAGAAGAAAGCGGTGTGAAATAATCAAGTCGTGTAAAAGGATGCCCCTAAAGTTTGCCAAAAAAAGGCGACGCCCAGGAGACAAGCAAACAAATTTAAATACTGACGCTGCCTAAAATACAGCAAGCATGACTTAAGGAGCTTGTTGGCGTGTATGGTGCCCACTTAATTTTGTCTCCACGACGACCTTTCACGTTTTAAATTGAATACTCTAGTGAGATGTACTCGGAAACCGTTTACACGGCACGGCGGCCGTCAGGAGAGGGACTACTAGAGACTTCAAGTCGGAACAAACAAGTCTCTTTTTGATACTTTCGGGGGAACACAATATTATACAGTTTCTAAGTGACATGTGAAATGACGCTGATGTTTCAAAATACCGCGTCTTTTAAAGCTATGGGCGTTACATGATGGGCTGGTTCCCCACGCGAGAGCATTTACGCTGCTGTTTGATTACAGCACACAGCGAACGCCAAAACAGCAGCGTGAGCTCTGCTTCAGAGTGGATGACACGCCGAATGTAATACCGCAGCATCTGCATGCGTTATTGATTTTTCAATTGGAGACGTTAGACCAGCGAACCCTACTTCGAATGTTAGGTGATGCAGTTTTGTGACAAGGAAGTGTAAAATTTCTCAAAATGACGTACAACTCCCGTTAAGAGTCATTCTTCCTGATATATAAGCAACCTAGTCACTTTTTGCTAGGAACCTGACAAAATATACGCGCCTTCAAATTTATTCATCACTAGCCCTGATAATTTCTCGTGCCTATCTTGTCTTCTATTTTTGAGCGCAAGATCACAGTTCGGGTATCTGGCGGTCACTGCCGAAATATGCTAATTACTAGACTAACAAAAGCATAAACATCAAGTTGCAACAATTAGCTCAGCGCCTCCAGCTTTAGTCTTTAGGCTTATAGCTCGACCAATATTATCACAGTACTCTCTCAAAGCATTAGTGTTTCAATCGCTTGTGTTGCAAGAATATGAGACTTCCGTTATTGGTGCAGTTTAAATCACATTCGGCAATGGAAAGCGTACCACAGGCTTTTAAACAACGAAAGTTGGAAACTAGGTCCACACTATTTCCGTGCGCCCCAAGGCCAAACATACATCACTAAACTTTTGATTTTATTTTCAAGAAAATCAACGTAATGCAGCAGTTTTTTTTTTTGTGGAGAAAGCAAGGTGAAGATAACCAAAATTGTCAGTTTACCGCTACAGGACCAGCAAATGCTGTAAATTAGTGGGATGCACTCATCCTTCCACAATGCTCATTCGCAATCCCCTGACATTTGCATATTATTTGCTGAGCAGGTGTACGATGGTTTCAGTTGTATCCCCAGAGATATGCGGCAAAACCTAGAGATGTTAAAATTCATTATAAGGAAGCTTTCTAGTAGCACGACAATGTTCTTCGCAGTTCCAGTGAAATGGCTGCGTGTGCCTCAAGACGTTTCAGTGAGGGAGGGTGACAACACGACCCTCCGCTGTGAAGCGAACGGGACACCGAAACCGAACATCAGGTGGGAGAAAGAAGGTAAGCTATCAAGTTATCGTTATTTTCGTTTTTGTTTTTCCGGCGCTAAAATAAAACCGAGGCTTGCATTTGTACTTCAACCGATGCTGCAATTAAGGGTATAATAATCAGCGTATTCGTTTCTGCCCCTTCGCCCGTTTTCTCCTGTCAGGCAACAAACGCGTTACTACTTTACAATTCATGTGAACTAATACATTTTTACTTTATTTCAGGCACTCTGCTCAGTGCTGCACCTGGATCAAAGCTAGAGTTCCTAAGAACATCGAAAGCGGATGCCGGAACATACAAGTGCACCGCAGACAACGGCCTTCGGGAGCCACTCACTAAAGAAGTCCGTGTCTCTGTATACGGTACGAGAGATATGCCAGAAGCTATGCATAATTGGCAACTGAAACGCAACAAAAACACAAGAAAAACACAAGGAACAAGTGTTACAAAGCCTACAAACTGACAGTTGTCTGCAGAAGAGCTTTAAATTTCCTGTACTAAACGCTAGAAAGTGGCTTCTCTTCAGCGTTCTGCAACAGATGGCGACTCTGTACCAGCTAACGCCGCGGCAGACATCTTTTTTTGTCTGTGTCGCATAGAAGGCTTCGCCACAAGCCAAACAAGTCGCGTTGCAGTGCGATGTTTTCGTTGAGAACCACACCGAAAGAAACGATCCCGTTTCGAGTGTTTTTGCTCAGCTTCCTAGCTGCCCTGTGTTGCGCCGTACAGACCGGATCAGTTGGTAAGTATTACAGATTTGGCTTTAAATTTCATTTTTACCGTGCTTTGAAATAGTGCTTGTCTAAGCAGCGCGTAACTTACAGCCGACCGTCGTTCGGTAGGTAACATAACAGCATTTCAAATAAGCGTTGCCTGTGTTCGTAGAAATTCGTCCCCCCACCCCCCCTTAATTTTAACATTAATAACACATGGCGTTAAGCAGCAAAGATCTGCATTACTTAAAAACCCATATCGTTCGCGTTTCCGCAGAATGCAAAAGCGTAAGCAGCCTGCACATATTACCAATTAAAAAAAACTCACGTTACTTAAGAACAGTGTATTAAAACAAAGCTAGCGTAACAAAATCTGGACGTACACTAATAGACCGCGAGGACTACAAAGCATGCATGCACCAGCTAATGTAGTTATGAAGCAACTAGCAACGCCAGCGGCAGTAGAAGCTATTACTTTCACAAAAGCAGAAACAGCTTTTTAATCTGCTGCAGACGTAGCAATTTCAAGTTAGCTTGTGCCAAGTCGAAAACATAGTAAACAGCTTTACGCAATTCAACCAGCGAAATAAATCACAGCACGAGATCCAGATTCAGTCAGTTTACAAGAAGCATACGCACGCGAAAGCCGGCTGCAACAACAGATAAGAAAGAGATTGCAGCACAACGACAACATGCGCGATCGCAATATCAAAATTACCTTCAATAACTCAAACTTTCCAGAATTCAAGCTCCAACCGTTCCGCTTTCCTACCGACGCTGTTGAAGGAAGGACTGTTACAGTGACCTGCACAACGACGACCGCCATATCCGGCGTCGAGTACCGATGGTTCAAAGATAAGAAAAGGATTACCGAAAGTAGCAAGATCCGGCTAAGAACGTTCCCAGAACTTTCTTCCCTGATTGTTGGCCCTCTAGAAGAGAATGACGCAGGAAACTACACATGCCACGGGATTTACGATGGGAAGAAAGATTCATTTTCCGATTCACTACAAGTTCTAGGTATGACATACCTTTTTATTGATTTTTAGATAGTGTATGAAAACAAACCTGTTGTGAGACATCTTTTAGTCACGCTCCTTAGGCACATTATGGTTTTTTTTTTTCTTGTGCATTCTAGTTCCTCCAAGCTGGGTCGAACAACCAGAAGACACGATAAGAGTTATGGAAGGAGCAAATTTTACCATTCCTTGCCAAGCAAAGGGAAAGCCGCAGCCTACTGTGGCTGTCAAGAAAGAAGGTACGACAAAACTTCAGCAATGAGTCACTTCGGTTACCTGACCTTAAAATAGAGCGTCCAGTATAAGAGAACATTCTTTCTGCTCTAGATTATTATTCCGCACTACAAATCGTGAACAGTGGTGTAATTACTGTTCACGAATATCAACGCTTTCCCAGAATATATACGCTTTCCCAATGTTATCTTATACATTAAAACATGCGAGATCATTCTTTAGCAACTGAACAATCAGAGCTCAATGTATTGCAGGCTCTGAGCAAATCTGTCTGTAGCATACTATGAAAGTGAAAATCGTCTGAAAGTTAGATATGTACTATGAAGGCATCAAGCATTAGGAGAGAAAAGTTTGAGACAACCAAATATAAATTTATCAGATTCTGCAATGTTCTCTTTTAAATGCAGTTGACGTCCAATGTCACCCATATCCTGTTTTTTTTTTCTCGTTTTGATTTCAGGAAAAGATCACGTCCTAACTTCACATGTTCTTCAAATAAACAAGTCGGGGAAGCAGCACTCTGGTTTCTACATCTGTAAAGCCGACAATGCCCTCACACAACCACTGGTTAAGCGCTTTAAGGTTACTGTATACGGTAAGCATATATGAACAGGGTCATCGAACAAGAGATATGATGCAAAATAACGTGTAGTATCAGTTCAACTATGCATCTTCAGGCCCCAAGCTATCTTTGTAAGTCGCGCCGGCACCAGAGACGGTCATTTTCGTGCTAAACGCAGACCAGAGATGGCGCCAGAACCTTTGGTTACACCACGCCTACAGACGCTAGTTCCGCCAGGCGAGATAACGGACAATACGAGCTTTCGCAACGGGCAACAAGATGTGCAGTTCTATATCACAATTGCTTACAGCGGTATTCGGAGTAACCCTACTCGCTCTACAAGTTTCGTCTCGGCAGCACCACACCTATAGAGACCATCCAGGTAAGCACGCGTGAAATTCTTATTCAAAGCTTCTGGACCACCCTACATGATTTTCTGTTTCGATTGTTATAAGATTTCATTTTCTACGGGCACGTCAGTTGTACTTAATCTTTCATTATTATTTCAGGATCCCTGCAACTCCAGCCATTCTCCTTTCCCAGCAACGCTGTCGTTGGAAACACGGTCACTGTGACGTGCACCACGATCAGCCGCACGGCTAACGTCAACTTCCAGTGGCTAAAAGATGGCAAAGCGCTTGTGAAGAGCTCCAAAGTGGAGATAGTGCACCATCCGCTGTTCAGCACACTCGTCATTGGGCCGACAACTAAGGAAGACAGTGGGAATTACACCTGCGTCGGAAACATCGGTCAAGAAACGCACAGCCACTCACACCGACTCAATATCCTAGGTATTCACTTTCGTAACGTATTCAACCTTACTGGTCATATAGCCTATAAAGCTTGTCCTCGCAAAAACGCAAGAGGAAAGTCGGGAATGCTAACCTGCACGTCTTTTCAATTTCCCCTTGCTGTGTTTAAGATATTTTGCGAAGTAGCTTCACAAGCGCCTGTGACAAGTTCGTTAAAAAAAAAGAAAGGAAGGTGAAAAAATGCCGTGGTGCAAATTTGATATGTATTGTGCCAAAAAACAAAACGCTATTAAAGCCTTGACGTGGCTCTTCCCAAAAAAACCAATAAGTATGAAATAAGAACAGGTAGTAAGGATGGACAGGCGGCGTACCAACACTGCGATATTAAACGCAACAGTAAGCAATACGCTGCTTAGGCCGGGTAGGGGGGTGGGGGTACGCGTTAGGATTGTCTCAATTGATGCGCACTACTTTTTAATTCTTAATTTTCAAGAGCTCTTCGAAACTTAATGTTGGTACTCGCCCACAACAATACAAGCACTTCTCACACACAACCCCCCCACCCCTTCTTTATATATAGACAACAGGTTGACCTTGACTAATTTACATTGATCGACAAGTTGACCGACTTACGTCATTGAAGTACTGTTAATCATGCAGCCCCTCCCGAATGGGTCGTGGAGCCAGTGGATGTGAAGCTGCATCAAGGTGCAAATGCTACGGTCCCCTGTGAAGCTACTGGAAATCCTACTCCATCTGTCAAATGGAAGCTCACCAGCAAACATGGTTATGTGGAAACGTTTTTTTGTTTTTTTTCAGCATGTTATAAAGACGGTACCGAAATATATAGGATCCACATGAAAAAAGGGGGTGCAAGAAATGAGCGAATTAGAGCAAAGCCTTTCGTTATTTACATTAAAATCATCACATATGTTTCATATTCGTCAACAGCGTTAGGGAGAATATGACAGAAGTACTGTTTGCTTTAACGGCTCTAACCTTTACCGTAGACGTAGTAACCACATGAGAAACTAACTGTCTTGAAAAACATTACTTCTTAAAATAGTTATCAACTGAAAGAGTACTGTGGCCAGTTTTTTTACCGCACGAAACATACACAGACAAATGAGGGGGGATTTCACTCTAGATGATAATGTGTGAACGAAAGCTTCGGCATCCAACCAAAACGCAACAATGCGACAACAATACGTCAACTACCTCTCCACCCTTAGGTGGCAACAAGGAGACGACAGCAGCCGGCAAGAACGACCTGAAGATATCAAATGCTTCCAAGTTGGACGCGGGGTCATACGAGTGCACTGCAGACAACGAAGTCTCAGAGGCAATCGTTAAAACCATCGCGATCTCAATTTACGGTAAGATAGATTATAGCACAGCTCCAACTCATTTCTTGTTTGTACTTGCTCCTCCTTCTAATCTCCTTCGTTCTCAAGCGATGCACAGATAACCATACCACAACTTATTTCTTTGCAATACAGACAAGCTTTGGATGGCAACACAGTTTCTAAGCATAAAGTTTCTAGGAACAACAGGAACAGCGAGTCCCACCTTGGCGTTAATGAAGGTCATACCTGATACGTTACACGCTGCTTTTTTTACAGCAATACCTGTCTCGTATGAAAACAACAGGAACATTTTGACTCACACTTTTTAGAGTTTTCATCAACGTGTCGGTGCGTATTTCGAGCCTTAGAGGTGGCCGGCACGGATACTTGGCGAAGATGACCACGGAGGGCGCCACGGGTCCGCGAAGTGGACACGAACACTACGAGGACTACAATACATATTTCTCCGTGTTTATAACATTGTCTCGACGTAACCAAAGGAAGTAGTAGGCCGTGGGGTGACGCTGCCGCAAAGTTTTTACCCCAGATAAGCGAAGACCTCGCGAAAGGCTGCCCAAAACAAACCATCCGAAGAAACAATGCTTAGAAAAGTTTTGTCTCCAATACTTCTTCTTTGTTACGGTAAGTGAAGCTCGGAGTGCACTGACTCCTATTATTTTGAATTTGCATGTTTCCGCCGGCAAGGTGCCGTGATCTAAAAAAATGTAACCCTATACCAGGATTCGGGGAGGCCCTCAGGGTGCAACCTTTCACATTTCCACAAAACGTCGTGGAAGGTTCGAGAGTCAGCGCGACCTGTTCCCTGATGAGCATTTCCGACGGAACCCGCTTCAGATGGATGAAGAATGGCAAACAGATCAGCGACGACCCGCAAGGACGGGTCAAGACAAGAACGGAAGCCGACTTCTCCATGATAACCATTGGAGCAGTGCGTCAAGAAGACAGCGGAAACTACAGTTGTACGGCGGTGTCTAAGGGAAAGTCTGACACATACTCGGCCAGCCTTAATGTCTACGGTAAGTAAAGCAGCGCGCATCATTTTGATAGACGTAAAATAGTAGTGCATGCTTACTACCGTATCTAATGTAGCAACACACTAGTAAGTTAAACATTTCATATAAAGAACATCTCAGAACTGCATTGGATCATCCAACTATTCAGGCGGACAAAATGAAAAGCGTATCACATTGTGTTCAGAAAACAACCACCGTCATAGTCTAGCGGTTATTGTGCGCTACCACCAACCCGAAGGCCTGGGAATTGAATCCCAGCCATGGTAGCCGCATTTCGATGGAGGCGAAATGCTATAGGCTAATTTACTGAGATTTATGTGCACGTTAAAAAAACCCAGAAAGTCGAAACGTCCAAAGACCTTCCCCCACTCCCCTCCAATATGGCGGCTTTCATAACCATATCATGGTTTTCGGACGTAAATCTCAAACAATGATTGTTTAAACTTGAAGTTTCAATCCTGGCAACTACCGAAGAATTGGAATTTCGCAGAAAAAAAAAAGTTCAAGGAAAACTGTATGCAGGCCCTTGAATTTCAAAACAAGACATTATCAAAATGAGCAGACGCATGAATATTATAAAAAAAATGTGCAAATGTGCTAAGTAACGAGCCAATGAGATTATTCGTCAAGGTGAGTGACCCGCTTCCTACGCAACGCTGTTATCCCAACTTTATCGGGTCAGTTATTAGCCGAGTGCCGCTAACAAACAAGGTGGTGATAGCGCCCACATTTACTCCTTGCAGCAGTTCCCAAATGGACCGAGCGACCAAACGACGTACTGATCACGGAAGGAAATAACGTCTCGGTCAAATGCGCAGCATCTGGAAACCCTGTACCTGAAATTACACTGGGGAAGGTTGATGGTAAGACACGCTGAACGTGTATGCAAGAAATGGTAGGCGAAGTCGGGCTGGTTGTTCAACGTTCATGTACGCAAAAGCTGTAGCCTTTTTGTTGACAGTACAGTTACTACACCGCCACGGGAGTTTTAGTCAGCATCGCTTATGAGGTCGAGAGAAAATGATGACAATGAAGGCACACCTATTCTTCAATGCGGACTTACTCTTGTAATTGATCGCCATACACGTTTTTGACGTCCTTACTTCCTCTAGTAAGTATGAATCGGGATATACACAGTAATATAGACGCAGTAAAACCCACCAAATAGATAAACAAAGATGACCATTCAAAAACAATGTAGCGCCGACTTCACTAACATAAACTACTGAACCAGTAACTAAAGCATTTAGACATCAACTGTACAATGTGACAGGAGAGAGAGAGAGAGCATTAGTAAAGCTTAGCAGTGCCTTCCGAGGTTGTACTATATACAAATAAAATCCTAACATTCTAATTTACCGTGAAATCATTTAAAATAATCTCTCATAAATATTGTTTTCCCGAACATTTTCGCTGCTTGTTCATTATACGCAGGTGATGACTTATGAATTCGTTTCCAAAGCAACATCAGAGCACTTCAAAAAACCAGCCACACGAATAGCTACATCAAAATTAGCCTTGCATGTATATTAACTTGTACATCATTTTACTGTACGTATGTTTGCCTTAGTATGGACAGCTAGTCTACGCGGTATTTACTATTGCGCAAGATTTATGTAAATACTACAATTCAGTATTTATTTGAATACTGCAAGGTGGAGAAATTAGGATGATTTACGTGTTATTTCTTACGACTTCATTTTGCCGCGAGCATCCAAACGTTGTCATTTTTGTCTAAAGGCAAGTTTGATAGTACAGCGTCACGATACGCTAACGAATGACGAATCATCCTGTCATTTTCAGCTTCAATCATCCAATCCAAATCTCAAGGAAAGGGAGCCGCTACTCTGGAGATAACGAAGTCCACCAAAATGGATGCTGGGACATACTCCTGCACAGCTTCAAATAGTTTTGGCACCGACATATCAGAGAGCTTCTTCGTTAAGGTCTATGGTAAGAAAACTGACCGCCACCTAGATTACAATCTGGCAAAAAAGGCGTGCATAATGCTATTTTATACTGACACCACAAGCGAAATTTGGCGCTAACCGAACTTTTTTTCTCTTTACAATGGATGCCGTTAGCGCAACGACGTAACTGCATCGTTGACATACAGAGGGCGTTACGCATCTGTTAGCTTATTTTTAGCCGACCTGGATTCACGTATACAAACCGCACAAGCGTTGATCATGGAGCTTCTTCCGATCGTGGTAATCGCGTCCGTCATGTCTCACCCATCTGTTGCCGGTAAGTGATCTTCGATGACTGGAAATTGGTGTAAGGTGACTGTGAGAAAGTCACGCATTTACGATGTTATTCTTTGCAGGGCGCATCAACGTGGTGCCCTTTTACATACCGGACAAAGTCATGCTTGGAGATACGGTGAAAGTTGTGTGCTACACAAACACGGAGCAAACGCCTTTGTCGTTCAAGTGGATGAAGGACGACAAATTACTGGCCGCCGATGAGAACGTCCGCATAAAGACGCAAGCCGACCTGTCGACGATGATTCTGGGCCCTGTAAAACCTGTTCACCGAGGAAACTACACCTGTCAAGTATTCACGCCAGAATCTAGCGGATCGTACACGGCTACACTAGTAGTATACGGTGAGAAAACCCTCCGAGTATCCATACTAGCAATCATGAAATATCATTTGTCCTGTGCATTAGGAAAAATGAACCAAATGTGAAGTGAAGTTTATTTACCTTTCATATAACAGAGGAAGCCATGGTTCAAAGCTGGAGGGCCTGACAGAGGCTTCGGCTCCCTTGTACAGCCCGACACCGCTAAACGCAAACACATAATCGCAAAGTTGGCTGCGTTTGCCAGACATGTATTCACGAATTGAGCTACCTGCAGTACTCGTTGCGTGTGAGGGAGCCGAGTGCATTATACAGCTGTGAAGGAAAACCTATTCGCGCCAAAGAGCCTGAAATTTAACGAGCAAAGTAGTAAAGACAGGTCAGGTTACCTGTATACGGGAAATACCAATTCTGCACCGCATGAACTTTCCGGAACGTTTGCTGTTGCGTTGTCAACGTAAGATATCTGTCGCTGCTGTAGCCAAGCCAGAGGAGATTCCAAGCGCTCCCTGGCCCCTCCCACGCGAAAGAAATTTCTGGCTACCCCCTAGTATCTGACACTTTGTAATTATAGTTACTCATTGCAGCAAAGATGCAGCACTCCTATATGGAGCTACAATTTAATTCTACCGGCGTTCCTCGCTATATCATTATTCCCTTGCAAGCAGGCGGTCGATTCTTAAAATGAACTATAAATTTACCAGCTGGCGTTTACTTAAGACTCGGAGCTCGTATTCATGCGGTCCACCAGTCTTGAAACCTCAGGAACTTTGGAATTAGTGTAATAATAATTAGTGTAATTAGTGAATTAGTGAATGTGAACGGATGCTCGTAGTGGCCGACACGTTCTGAGATTCGATTTGTGCGCATAACATAGCAAAACCGTAGTCAAAAGCTGAAATAAAAGCACTCAGCATGACTCATGCACAGCTGCGTTTGATGCAAGCAACGCTTTGCACATCTGGTTGTTTATGGGCCTTTTATCAGTCACTGGGAGAACAAGCCGAGATCATTAGGCTACGTAAACAAGAATATAACCGTTTTTTTTTTTCGCAGCTCCTCCCAGCTGGCTTGCAGAACCAGCTGACCAACGTGTTGCAAGAAATTCGAATCTAACAATTCACTGCTCAGCTTCTGGGGAGCCAGCACCACGAATAACCTGGATATTTGCGAGCGGTAAGCAGATGTGGCCATTTTGAGCTCTCTCATTTTTTTCCGCGTCACGTTAATGCTGTACATTTCTACGACAGGGTCAACGAAGAAGCCTCTTGATGTAACACGCGACGGAAGCCTTCAGCTTACGAACATCCGGAAAGAAGACCAAGGAATTTACTCCTGCCGTGCGAGCAACGAAGTCGGGAATTCCCTGGAGAAAGCCATAACGCTGACTGTCACTGGTAACACATACCCCAGAGGGCTACTGCCCTTTTTGTAGCAGCGGCAGGCACACACGAAAACAACTGACGCGCAAAAGCTACCGCTAAGCGTTCACCTTACCTCAAAATCCAATATCGAGGCACGATACCGTATGACGTGGCAGCAAAGGCAGCCTTGGTGCGGTTTGCTACTGCTCTGGTCACGCAAATCTTTGTACTGTGCTGTTTTCATGATGCTTAGGACACAGCATGAGCCTCAAGTTCCCGACATAAAAGTCCTCACCCCAAACATTATTCCAAACGCAAAGTGAAACTCTATAGAAAGTCACAATGCATTCAAGCTTAGATGTACTAAGCACCATAGTAACTTACAAATATTACTTCACCTCAGCGATATTTAGTGCATTCTCGCCTCCATCATTTTTTCTTCCTTCGCGTTGGACCTGGTATTCCGACACCGAACTACGACAACGTCTTTGGCTCCACCACATTCACAAGCTGCAAAAACAATGGCAGTTTCTCGAGCGCCAATAATAGTCACTGCTGAAAATGTTTTATATGACAACTAGCTGTAGTTATAAACATTAGCAGTCCGAACACGAGCCATCCAATTTATCACACAATCGCAATAATTTCTCCACTCGTCTGACCGTCTAGCAGCGCCGTTTTGTATAAAAGGTATCACGAATTCCAAACTGAATAATGGCTCTGCAAACTCACGGTGGTTCAGCAGTCAGTCGACAGATGGCGGAAAGACCGTAGCGTGAACTAGAACGACAGCAGGAGTGCGAAAAGCAAAACAGCGATACAGTTTAATCGTATCGTCACTCAAGATGTTTACAGTACCGCTTCGAGCACTGATTTTTCTGCTGTTGCACTCATCTTTTCAAGGCATCCACGCAGCAGGTAAGAAAGTTTCAAAATGCTCTGAAAGTCACCCCGGAATCTTAGCAAAGCGTATTTCAGTGCTTCACTCTATTCATTTCAGAGCCGCTTGAAATTCAGCCAATGGTGTTTCCGAGGAACTTAAAGGAGGGAGCCAAATTTAGGACCATTTGCTCGGAAACTGGTCGCGCTCCTTTCACGTTCAAGTGGCAAAAGAACGGTTACGGTCTTCCACAAGACGACCAGGTGACAACGGAAAACGCGCAAGACTATAGCATTCTTGCTATAAAGAAACTGCGCAAAAGTCACGCTGGAAACTACACGTGCATTGCCATGAACCGTGGTGGTGCTACACGTCAGACTTCCGAGCTAATCGTGAACGGTGAGAAATATTTGAATCTGCATTCGTCGCGAACAGCGTCGTCCCCTTACGTGCAGTCATGAAAACCGTAGTAACCTTGCTACGAGCGTCAAGTCACTTTTCCAAGCGCAAGGCAAAAACAGGTTATCTACTGGACCTGTTCTGATATTGTTATTTTTTTCGTTGTCTCCATTAACGTTACATGGTTCGATCATAAGTTCAATAGATTGACAGAGAAAATTCAACACTGCAACTTGCGCACCATAATATACGCGGAAGTGTCTGAAATGTCTATTCAGCCCTAACACAACATAAAATAAAATTTCGCACCCCCCCCCCCCTTCCCTATAAATGAGCAACAGACATGTTACATGAAAATTCTCACATGATAGAAACCTGTGGTGTGCCGACGTTGAAGTCTAGAGAACTTCTCAATACTGCTCGGCTTGAAGCAGCACACGACTACCATAAATGTTTCAAGCAAAAAAAAAAAAAATAAGCGTGCAGCACTTCCAAATATATGTTACACTAGAAGACCCAGATCCACTTTCAAAGAAAAAGGAAACATGTTCGTAGACAACGCTCAGAATTCGTTAAAATCAATTAACAGTATTAGAACCTGCTCACAATCCCCATGAAATCATTTTCCTAAAAATGTACTGCCCGGTATTGCCCACAAAATTTATTTCATCAACGCACATCAATTTCAGTAAACGCCACTAGTTGCGCAGCGAATCATTTCTACATGAATTATTTGTGCGAGCGACGCGGACAGTTGTTTCTTCAAGTCTGTTGGGCTCATACGAATCCAAGAAAACAATATTTTTCAAAAATGCATAACACGAGCTTGTAAGCTAGAATATTTGTATATGCATATAATTACGTTTTCGTACTTTTCTTTTCTCGTATCAAATCTGTACATGATACAAAACCTGCGGTGCAGCTTATCAGTGATGATTGAACGTTTCTATTCATTGATCGATATGTGGGGTTTAACGTCCCAGAACCACCATATGATTCTGAGAGACACCGTATAGGAGAGCTCCGAAAATTTCGACTACTCGGGTTCTCTAAAGTGCACCCAAAGCGCAGCACACAGGCGTACAGTATTTTCGCCTACATCGAAAATGCAGAACGTTTCTATTCAGCACAGACACTATGATGAGAATAAAAACCATTGCAAAGCTCTACAAATTATTTCAAACATGCTGCGTATCATCGTCCGTTCTGATCGCCACAACCATACAGCCTCAGAGACTAATTTGGTGATAACTGACGGAGAATGATAGCAAGGGAAAGTCACGACGGCAACTCGGCTGTAATTTTCACGTTAAGGTTTCCTTGACAATCGGGAAGCGTTTACGACTACGTCAGGTTCTTGTACAACATAATCCCCTTCTTCGAACAAAAAGACATCCGTACTCAACCTATCACTTTTGCACGCAAACAGCACCACCAGCATGGACGATCGAGCCAACAAGTGGTGTGGTCTTGCTCGGAAGCAAGCTTGAACTTGAATGCCAGAGCCACGGCTATCCCGACCCAATCGTAACATGGACAAAAGGTAAGCGTACTTTGCGCGTGTCATAGCACTGATACTGAAGCTGTGCAACCATTTCAGCTGGCGCCGCAGGCGGTCAAGTCATCTCCGACACCGTCAATGGAACACTCCGCATTCAGAACGCAAGCAGGACCGATGAAGGCAGATACGTGTGCACCGCAGCAAATAGGCACGGAGAGCGCATTGAGAAAGAGGTCGAAGTCAGAGTTATCGGTAATGTATGATCTAGATTAACGACGTTTACTCATACAACGCCTCAAATTTCGCTTTTCGTCTACTCTGAAATCCATATAAAGAAACTGAACACTTATTTTGTCCTTTCCTTCCAGGTTTAGCCTGCACCGAAGCGACCGCTTATTGGCTTGTACATTTCTCAATAAAAACGAAGTTCACTTTGAATAGCATCTATAATCCAGCATTCACACCACAGATAGTTTATTAACAGAGCATTATACTATGCATGAAAGTGTTTTGGAATGAAACTTTAAACGACGTATCAAGAATCGTTCAAGAATTTTAAAATTTACTAACAAGACCAAAACGTGCGTTTCTGCAGAATTCATGACACACGCACACACGCGCCTACCTGTGAATTCTGCTGAAAAAAAAAAGCGTTCGTTTTTTTTTTATTTACAAAGTTCCCGCTCGGTTCGAGGAGAAGTTCAAGGTGCAAACTGTTCGTCGCGGAGAAGCGGCGACACTTCAATGCCAGGCTCTAGGAGATTCACCGCTGGAGATCACCTGGTCCCAAGACAAGAAGCGACTCATATTCGCTCCAGTGACAAGGTAAGCGTTAAAACCTGTTATCACGTGCTATTTCTATGGATAACCTTTGAAAACGTACTAAAAATTTACCATGATCCTGTTATACGCCAGTAAGAACGTAATCACACAGATCACTTCAGCACGTTATACAGACATCCAGGATAAGTGGGCGCGTTTAGTTTACACTTAGC
The DNA here is from genome assembly GCF_013339725.1 of Rhipicephalus microplus. Classification (NCBI taxonomy): domain Eukaryota; kingdom Metazoa; phylum Arthropoda; class Arachnida; order Ixodida; family Ixodidae; genus Rhipicephalus; species Rhipicephalus microplus. The sequence continues at coordinate 132,636,897 of NC_051171.1, forward strand.
AAAGTTTGACGCTATAAAGCGACCAACTATACCGCATACACCATCTTTGCGTGTCTAAGTTATGTTTCCGAGGGTTAAGAGACAAACTTCACACGATGATTTATGAATTTGCCTAAGACGCCTCAACGGCAAAAACAATCCTTTTTTTTTCAGACGATTGATTTGACGATTGCATTGCTTTGGAGACTAGCGGCGGAGGCAAAAAACCTTCAGTATCTCCGAGATCACGGCAACTGAAAGCTTTGCGCCCACTGAGTGGCTTCGCCGTGCCTCCGGGATGAGCCCACCATTGCTCAAGCTATGTGATGACGTCACGATGAAGCCCCAAGTTTCGGCGACCTGCGATGTCATAGTGTGACGCCACCATATTACGATGAAGTTTCGCATCACTCTTGTTTACGTAGTGGATTCCCACGGTCGCCATCCGAGTTTGAAGAGGCATCTAAAGATTCCGTCTTAATAGCTAGGCCGCCACCTTTCGCAAAGATCGATTTTGGCTAACGGTTCATTGGGGAAAATGTGCACTATTGGAAGGAAGAGTCGAGCTCCTGCCAAGAAACTAGCTCCGTCAGCTCGACATTCAATTCGTGTGCAGGTACGAAAAGTTCGAGTCGAACACGGAGAACGGCGTGACCTCGGAGCTAGTGATTCCGACGACAGACAGGAGCGACGCGGCCCTCTACACCTGCGTCGCCAAAAATGAGTACGGCAGCGACGAGAGAAACATCAAGCTGCTCGTCGTCGGTGAGCTATATTACTGTGTCTTTATTTATTTACTTTTAGTTGAAACACTTCAATCGAAACTACATGTTTAATCGAGGTCTGGTCATCGCATCCGCAGAGGTCCCGTCTCAACCGCTGGACCTTCGTATCCTGGAAGTCTGGAGCCGCAAAGTGAACGTCATCTGGTCGGAGCCGTACAGTGGGAACAGCCCCATCAACAACTACATCGTCCACTACTGGAGGGACAAGGGTATGACGCTCAAAATTCTTCCTGGATGACCTCACGGAATCGTTGGAAAGGAGCAACATGAATTCTTAAGATAGTGCTCCTACTAGCAATATTAGTTATTGTGCTCAGTGCTATCACAACCCGGTAAAAACGCATTCAGCGAGAGCCCACGGTGAAGACAGACATTTGGTATTGGAAATATTCTGTCGTAAACTATACACACACTCAATCGCAGATGCAAGCTTTGTTAAAAAGTCAGAACTTGCACAAAACTCGCAGCTGTTAAAAGCAAGAAGAATTCGATAAAGATCAGGTGTGCTGCTCTCACGAACATTCATTGCTTATATACTCTTCATTTGTTGTTGCAACTGAAGTCGAAGCCACTCATCACTTGAAGTAGAGGCAGATGTTCGCGAAGTAGCTGAATTACTAACGCGCACTTTTATTGCCTACATCGAACGCACATAGCCGGTTCATTGATACTAGAAACATCGTTATTTGGAAATTTTGGCGCTACAACGGCTATTTTAACCCGAAAAACTCTGCGTTTATAGCTCTGGCAAGAGTTACCGAAGCCAAAAAAAAATTCTCAATGAAACACAACAGGCCTGCTTTTATCTCCAGCTTAGAATCACAGCTTTTTTTATTTGTGGGGTTTAACGTCCCAAAACCACGCTATGATTATGAGAGACGCCGTAGTGGAGGGCTCCGGAAATTTCGACCACCTGTGGTTCTTTAACGTGCACCCAAATTAGTATCACAGCTCGAAAGCCCCTCAGCTAACTTCGAAAATACCATTTTGCATTGTTAGAGCACACTCATAAACACACTTAATCTTCTTCCCCTCATCGCTGTGCGTTTTGCGTGCTGCACTCTGACACAAAGCGCAAAATGAACTCGAGGATGCGGCACCCATCGTTGTTACGCGACCCCTATACTCCCAAATAATAAATTCGTACGCTCACTCCAATCATTGTATTCAAATTCGCGCTCATCTAAAATCAGCGGATGTTTGCACCGAGTGGTAATCGTGCAACTCCCCATTCATACTGCCTCTGACGCGCGCCTTGCGTTTGCCTCGCAGACGGCGCTCATCGCCTCATGGAGCAGAGCGTGCCGAGCAGCCAGACTTCGGCCATGATCAGCGAGCTTCATCCGGGCGCTTCCTATTCTCTCACCGTGACCGCCGAGAACGAAGTGGGTCAGGGTCCCCCCTCGGACCCGGTGCGCTTCCTCACCGCCGAAGAAGGTGAGTCAGCACGCCCTGCGTGCAATATGCATCACAAAGGCAGGCGAATCTCGCTTGCGTTTCAACGCGCTACACCCGCGTACGATCACTCACTCTCAAAGGTGGCCCGGACCAATTCGCACCTGCCTCACAAGCCGGTCCTTGCAGGCTGCCCTGTACCGCTGCCAACAACTCTCGTAACCTTGAAAATGACTTAAGCGATGGTGCGCTGCTATGATGATCCGTATAAGTTCACAGCGTCGGAGTAGTAGCGGCTAGGAAGGTAATGAATGGTGAAATTGCTTTCGGTATTTATGATAGCGGCCTATAGGCTACTTTCAGTCGCCCTTCACGAACAGCCTTTGCGTGACTTTACAACCATCGCTCTTTCACTGAAATGAACGGCCGATGGAAAGATAAAGAAACATAAACAGCCGAAGAAATGCCATATAATGATGATCAATGGCATTTAAGGGAGCAAGGTTTTGCTTACGGCTAAAGAGCACCAATACAAATGAGGAGGAGCAGAGAAAATTATTGAGTGGATGGAAATGTGTGGCGAATGGGAATGAGCAGCTGTAAAGTAGGTGTATTACATGGGCTAAAAACATGCGCTCTAAATAAGAAGTACAGATGCTAAAATTATGAATACGACGCGAAAGGTTAAAGTCAAATATGGCTGTAAGCTACCCTAAAGGGATTATAGATAAAAAATTGTGACAGTGATACGTCAAGTGCTATACGACTGTCGAACACATGACAGGCAATCAAACAATGCAAGAGTATGAAACAGAACGAATGCGCCTTGAAGGCCTTTGAGCTCAAAAGGCCGAGATGCAGCCGATTTGTTTTAATGCAACTACCGAAGAAGCAACCTACGTTAACAGGCCGTGCGTACTTTAAGGCCGAGCCTTCCTGTAGAGGCAATAATAAGAAGGGGACATTTCACTACATGCTCAAGCAAGCAATGCCACCTCTGCCATCGCCTACTTCATTGTCACTTTTTTTTTCCATTGAGAGCAACATAAAACCTCGCTAATTTGTGGTATATGTTTACGTTGCATTCAGAGCCCGGTGGATCACCAACCGACGTCTGGGCCGCCGCCAAGGGACCTACATCCATCGCCGTTTCGTGGAAGGTATTCTGTTGCATCTATCCCTTTCCACGGACGTAGCGCATCGCTTTTCCTTCGAGGTACTGAATGCACGCCAACCTGTTGTGCCGGTAACATAAATCAGAAGACAATGAAACGTTCCCTATCGACACAATAAACGCCTATAAAACACGCGCTTCAAGCACAATGCCTTTATTGTATTCCTAGGCCCATACGGGTACGCGTGTATGTGCTGATGTCTCTCTCTCTCTCTGTGTGTACACATCTAGATCAGCTAGCGTTCAACTTTGATATTCTAGCAGGTGAAACCGTTGGCCCAGATCAATCTCATCACGTACTCATCCATACAAATGCCGAGGGATTATTCAATACAAATTAATCCGACGAAGCGTTAACAGGCATCACATAGAAGAATACAACGTGTACATTAATGTTTTAATTCGTAAGAATTAGGGGGCACAAAGTGCGAAAAGTGCACAAGTTGGAGGGAACCTAAGTGTCGGCATGTGGCTGGCCTGCCGTACTTCCTGGATTACAACCAGCACTATTATTTATCGAGGCAAATATGTGTGATTGGGTGCAATGCTAATGCATCTCTCTCACGTTTACTGCAAAGTGCCTAATAAATCTTTTTTTTTTCTTTTTCGCATAGCGTTATAGTTTTCGTGAGATTAAGATAATGTGCGACAAACCGTATCACGGTCACTTTTAGAGCTCACAATAAGAACACTGACTGATAAGACAGAAGCGGACACATTTGGAAGTTGGAAATGTTGGAACTTAGTTTTGTGTTCAGGTCGTTCTTTTCAGTCCTTGTTGCTTTTGCACGCTCTAAAAGTGAACATGAGTTACCAACATGCTACCAAGCAGCAACTATATACTTCAGCCAATCACGCGTTGCTGATTGCTGAAGTATATATATATATATATAAGGGAAAGAAGTGTATACCTAAGGGCTCGTTTTTCCGTGTTTTAACACAATATTAATGAGATATAACAGACAGTAATGCCAAGGAATGTACAGGGGAAGTTATTAAAATCAATGGAATGTAAATAAGAAGAAAGAAAAGTGGATGAAAAAATTACCAACTGTGAGCAGGAAACGAACCTACGACCTTCGAATTACGCGTTCATATATATATATATATATATATATATATATATATATATATATATATATATATATTATCACTCGGTATTTGTAGCCCCCACCACGAGACACCTGGAATGGCGTGCTGAAGGGCTACTACGTGGGTTACCGGGCGGCCGACTCCATCCAGCAGCCGTACTCGTTCAAGACGGTCGAGACGGTGGTCAACGGGTCTCAGGAAGTCACGCTCGTGGGTCTCACTAAGTCGTCGCGTTACAGCGTCATCGTCAAGGCCTTCAACGCCATCGGAAGCGGACCGCCCTCGGAAGCCCTGCTCGTACGCACGCTGGATGGTGGTTAGTGCAGAACACAAGTCCATTCTGAATAGAGCCTAAGATCCTATGATCCCATGGATTCCCGTAACGGGGAGCTTGGAGGTCGTTTTCGCTTATTCCAGCGATTTAGTAATATGTATAGGCTGCTACTAACCAAACTCCTAAACGCTATGACTGCATGGCGCTGTATACGCAAGTATATACATTCACAGTGTCCTCTGTCTCTCCCATTTATATATGGTTTGCTTCCGAAAAACGCGGTCATATGGTTTGCTTCTAGAAAACGCGGTCATACTTCAGTCCGAAAATTCTGGCCGTCTCATTAAGTTAACGTATCAGTGCGCAGACTGAAATAGTCCTTAAATTCTAAACATAACTCCTGAAGTTACACCACTACGTTAGACTCATCTATGCTTCGCCATATTACACACACACTGACAGTGTGAGGATACAAAGCGTATGCTCATTATGTACTAATATTTGAGCGCCCCGTATCATTATTCCCGCAGATGTGCCACTTCCTCCGGCACTGACCCTGATTTCCAGCACCGACTCAGCCTTCAAGGTGAAGTGGACTCGCTCGAAGGCCACCGTCGCTCCCGTTACAGGTACTTCCGTCGAAAATTCCTGCGGTCAATACAACATAGAACAATGGCTTTAGATACAATATGATTAACTGACTGATTGATTGATTTTATTAGTGAGTGAGTGAGTGAGTGAGTTAGTGAACAAGTATGTTTAGTTAAAAAGCTTGTGGTACTTTATAAGGCGCTTCCATGTACACGGCGCGAAGCTCAATGTATTTTTGTTAGAACTCTTAATACTGAAGGTTGTGTTAAATACACGAACGGTCAAATAATGAGGGCATTTGAAGTGCATGCATTTACGCTTCATTGAATGCAATGGCTGCCAGTGCCGCAAACAAGTGTGGCAACCATTGAGACTAGAAAGAACTCCCTTAATGAACACCTGCTCAATAGGTATTATTATTATTATTATTATTATTATTATTATTATTATTATTATTATTTGTTGTTGTTGTCGTCGTCGTCGTTGTGGTGGTGGTTGTTGAAAACTAACAGGTCCACATTTTTTTTTCGTCAAATCAATGAAAGCATCGTACTGACAGAATACTTCGGTAATCAGAACCTATGCAATACGACTCCTTACAGCACCTTTTGAATAGCCTGCAGGCAGTGAGGCAAAGCGCATTTTATGCAAACGAAAGCTAAGCAAAGAAAGAACGCAAGAAAATACCAATAACACATGTCGACCAAGTGTGGCGCTCTCCTAGAAAGTCAATATACCAAGTACCCTACACACTAAACGAAAATGACCTGAAATAACCTCAAAAATCCGGTAAACCATTTGTCCTCTAGCGCACTACCTTTCCTGTTTTTTTTTTTACCACCTACTATCAAAGTAAAATTTTACTCTCGTGCTGACTCAGTTTTTGAACATAGGAAGGGTAGTAATTATTTACCTCAATGAGGTTTTGAGCGAGTATAGAGAGTAAATTTTTACTGCCTTCACAAGATTTTTGAGGTGATTTCTAGGAGTTATTTCCGGTGGTAAAAAAAAATAAAAGTTGACGTGTGCATTCGCCAAGAGTCGACAAATATATGAAATATTAAATGACGGCAAAATTGATGACACAGATTCACATACAGACAAACACACACACACAACAAACACAACAGAATAAAAAAACCACTCGAACAGACTGCACGCGTTACTTGACTGCACTTCGACAATCCGGTATACATAGGCACGACTTTTTTACCGGCCGTGTAGTACCGGTAGGAGAGCTGTTTTTTTTTCTTGCATCGATTAACAACAACGGATAAATGTGCAAGCGTAAACAAGAGGTGGGCTGCAGGCCGCTGAATCTCACACCGTCCTTTTATTATAAATCTACCCGACTTCACATTTTTGATTATCCAATGATTACTTGGCACACCGGGCTCTTGGCCCCACACATGTTAGCACTGCTGATGCACAAGTCCATAAAATATACCTAAGTACACACAAACCATGGCAGCTCAATGATTTTCATTGAGCGACGGGGCACCAACACAGTAGCAGCACGTGTTCATGACATCGGGCGTAGAAGAGCGGTGCACGCCTGCATACAAGCTGCTTACCAACGGCGTACTAGGCCTTTTCGAGGAGCACGGCTATGCGATGAAACACAGCTGGCGATCACAGAATACATATCCTGTGCAAATTTCGTCATCATTTAAGACACAAATGAACACGTGTCCGCTATCTGCAGCCTTACGGGGACTGGGCGATGTATGTACTTCCAACGAAAGAGACGAACCACCATCTCGGTTTTCTTCGTGCTCCCCGGCAGCCGCTTGTTGGTTCCGTCTGCCTCGCTTGGCTTCGCGCTACATGTTTGAGAACAGTTGGCGCATGAGGCGGGCAATTAGGGCAGCACTTTACTCCAGCAGACATCGCCTTCTGTGGAAAGATGTATGCGATGCTTCTTTCACCTGCCCCGGTGACACACTCCCACTGGTCACTGGCGGCCGCGGCTCGGTGCCGACGACAGAGTAAAGCGTTTTGCTTATTGCTTCTCAAGGAAGCAACCACGGACGATGACACTATATTGATTTTGTTACTACTGGCAGATATTCGCGATTCGGCACGGAAGCGAGATATCCGTGACGTGCAGGTTCGGAGGCACTCGGAAGCGCACGGTCACTCGATGATGTAGAAAACACGTGCATCCATCAGCTCAACCAGACACAGATCCCGAGCTTCTTGCACCGCCTGTCTCCAGGGCCATTTCAGAGCAAAAGCCAGCAATTTGCGAAAATATGCAGGACAACTTTCCACAGCAGATGTTTCTTTTTTTTTTTTTGAGAGAGCCCCCTTCCATCTCAATCCCCCCCCCCCCCCCTTTTTTTTTTCGCTCACAGAATGCTGTCCTCACTCGTAGTGCTTATGCTGCCCCCAGTTCCAGTGAAAGTTCGTTGACTCGAGGTCAGTCATGAGACACGACGATGCCAAAAAAAAAAAAAAAAATCTGTGGTCTTCGCGTACCTTCAGGATTCACTGAGAGCGTCACTATAGTGAAGTATGGGGCAAAAGCCACCGAAGCCGCTGCAACTTGCAGTCACGTGGTAATAAACCCTGAAACGCAGGTTAAAAAAAAACACGTGATAGAAAACTCCCTACGTGATAAAACTGGATTTTGACATCCTTTTACTACGTGCCTCAGAGGTTGTGGTAAAACTATGTCATGTACCATCTTTTACTCCAACACGAGGCAGTAATTTTAAACGCGAGAGAGCTTTCAGAGGTCATGAGCCGCAAAAACCCCAAACTCGGATAGTTTTCGCTTACAGTGTATTCGTCCTCCCTTACCAGGCTACACGCTGCACTACAAGAAGAACGCCGGTCCCTGGCATCATATCCCGGTCGTGGCATCAGATGACACCAGCTACACGCTTACTGACCTAGACGGAGGTGCGACGTACAAGGTGTACCTCACTGCCTCCAACCAGTTTGGTCGCGGGTCCGGCAGCGAAGCCATCATCATCAACACCACTAACCACGGTATAAGCACTCTTTGTGGAACACGTCACGTTATTTAACGTGTAACTTGCGTAGGCGTCTCTGTTTGTGCAAGGAAACGACGAAGAAATAGAGGGAGGTATGCCTCCTCGCTATATTGACAAAGCACTGAGCGTATTCGCGGCTACCGTCATCCGCCAAGCGAAACGGCAGCTACACGTAGTTGCTTTACTAGTACACTAGCATCAAAAATAACGTTTTATGAAGTAATCGAAGCGCGAAGTTTACACTTGACACAGCGCTCGTGTATATAGGAGACAGAAATTGAATAGCTCCAGTGAAGAAAAAAAAGCTAGAACTCGACAGAGATGGCCGCTGAGTAAAGATTTTCAGCGAGAAATTGGTTACAGATTGTCTCTTGGTTGTGATAATGTTTACAATAGCGCAATGACTCACTCATGAGGTACAAAATATAAAGTGGCCCATTTTACTTGAACTTATTCGTTTCCTAATCAGACGTCGGCTCCAAAGCAATGCAGACCACCGGTATCAAGCAAAGAAAGAAAAGAAAGAAAGAAAGAAAGAAAGAAAGAAAGAAAGAAAAAACGATAGAAAGAAAGAAAGAGAAAAAAGAAAGAAAAAAAGAAAGGGAAAAAAGAAATAAAAAAAGAGAGAAAAAAAGAAAAAAGAATGATTTCTGCTCAGATGGCGGTCAACAACGACTGAACCAGTCGACCCCGATTAAAATGCCCGTTTAACTAGCGGATTATAACTTAGTAAAATTTTATTACGTGATCTGGCAGCATTCAACCGAGGTTTCTTAGCGTGAAACATCTGCCTGGCGTAACCGTGATGGGTTTCAGCAACGTGTCATACTGCTGCGCAGGACACGACCGTAATTGGGTATTCTACAAAGATCCCTCTCTGCTGGTTCCTGCTGCATCCTTCCTCATTGCCGTCCTCGTCGTCATCACCGTCGTCACCGTTTGCATCAAGAAGACCAAAGCGCACAAGAACTTTGAGAAATGTGAGCACTTCATTACCATATTTACTAACAGTGATGCTAAGTAGCCCTAGTAAGGATGAGCAGAACGCAAAGAAAAGTAGCGAAAGTATTCGAATGAGCCATCGGTGTTAGACCTGTTAGACAAGCCTACAGCGTATCACAGAAAGTCGTTAGCAAACAATTTGTGAATAAAATCTGAACAGAAATAGAAGTGATACCGAGCGCAGTAGACTCACACGGTGAACTCGTCAAAGGGGTGTTTCTTTATTAAAGTGCATAGACAAAAAATGCTCTTCATTGCATTTGTGCAATGTTCGTGTTTATTAAACAATAATACAGAAACTAAAACTCTACACTGCCCAAAGTTATGACTCTAGATGAGAGTAAAGAATAGAACGGTACTTACACATGGCTTTGGCACGGTTGACAATAGTTACGACTTCGTCCCGCTAAAATGTTCCGAAAATGGCTCACTTCATGCTGGTCATGAACATTGTGTTTTGCAACGCGTTTTTGTTTTTTTTTTGGTTTAGTTCATTTTGTAAAATTCGTGCAATAATTCTACTACTCCTACATTTACGTCACCTATCTTGCCACGTCTACATTTACAATTAATGTCTGTGTTTATCTAAACATACCCGTATGTTCACACACATACACAAAAAAGCACCACTCTGGCGTATCGTTCTGTAATGCGGAAATAAGAACAACTACTAACCGTCAGCTCCGGTGCTCCGCTCGCAGCGCTGGAAGCGGAGAAGCGCCAGAGCTACGGCGAGGTGACGCAGCAGCAGCAGCGCTACATCGACGTCACAGAAAAGCGCAACCGCTCCGACTACGCCACCATCCAGAGCCGGAGGAGCCTCTCCGGTAGCTACAAGATCGAGGAACTACGCTCGGCGGCACCAAACAGGGGATACAACACGACGGACGTGAGTCAGAATATCTCGTTCCATTACCACAAATTGCGGCGATACCCTACCACCTGCTAAATCACACGTGCCGTATCTTTTCCTTCTTTTTCCGAAAAGAGCCAAGTCCATTTAAACTAAAACAGAAAGAAAAATGTTTTTTTTTTTTTTCAACTGACAATAAGGTGGCACCTGCTCTAAACTTTTTTGGGCAGTATGCTTAAACGCCAAAATATCTCTATTGTATATTTCGGCTGTAAATATAATGGCCCACTATCATCGGTATTCATTACGGAGTAAAATTTAGATTTGGCTCTTATAGATGGGAACATTTTATGAGGCCGTGAATCAGCTCGTAAAAGGAGTCTAGACAACACGGAACGAACGATATGGCAGCGGTTTGTGTCAGTGTTAACACCATCCTTGACTTTCCATCGGGGCCGTGCTTTGTTGCATAGAAAAGCCCTAAGTAAAAGGCGCACTATTCTGAATTGTCTTCTGACGCACTATTCTTCACATCTATTAAAACCCTTAGGAATGCTTCAACTCTTCTTCTTAGCTAGTTTTATGCCACACCGATTCGAAATTCTTCTTCAAGGATTAGGTTTGTGTCTAACGTCTTCGTTTCAGCTATCCTCCATTTCAATTATACCGTCCTAAAGCGTCCTAAAGCCAAATAAGGACATAACACTGTCACGCTAAAGACCCCTCCCCCCCCCAAAAAAAACAAAAAAAAACATGGTTGATCTCCCGTCATAGGAATCGGTATAACACGAAAGTATAACGTCTCCTTACAGAAGTCATTGATATAAGAGAGCTCATACAATGTCTGCTGGTGTTCGACAGCCAAAACACCGTTTTTCGCAAATGCATCCACGTTGACGCTTGGCGATACATCTCCATACCAACGACTAACGTCCATGAATAATCATTGATTAATGATTAAACACTCCCTAGTGGTTATGGGTGCCAAGGGTAGCTGTAGTAGTTAACGATGAGAGCGGAACCAAGGAAAGGGGCGCGACAGCCATTAAAGCGAGACTGACCCCCGTATTCACAAACGCCCCTGGACTCGACTTTCGCCCTTCACTTGACAGAGTTGGGCAGTGCGCCACAACTCGGCTGAAAATGACGCTGCGCTACTGAAGAATCGCAGCAGATTATCCTTGATATGCAGTGACTTGCAGTTCTTAGAGACAGCGCTCCCGTCGGCTTTCTCAAGTGAAGGTGAAGCGTTGAGTGAAGGGACGTTCTAGAATACGGGGGGGGGGGTGAGTGTACGCCACACTTGGGCTAAGGTCTCCTACACTCACGGCATGTTAGAGTTACCGAACGCTACTGCGTGATTAGAGGAAAACTTAACGCACGTTGGGTCTTCCCTGTCGAGCTATGCAACACCACCAAGACTATAGGTGGTGTTCGCCTAGGCGAGAAATGCCGAGGAACATCTAGGCGAAGCAGGCGCGTTGCTCTATGCGTTGCAAAACCAGTTTTGGTATGGAAGGATACCATGAGCCTCGCCGACGCTTTCTGTAATGCTGCCACCTGGCAGTGCGTTAAGGCGTTGACAAACTTGCCATCCTAATTTCGGAAATACACCGAATAGGACGGACGCGTAGTAACGACGCGTTGAAGGAACTAATAGAGAATTTCACGGCCATGATGCCTTATTACAATTTACCTAGAGTGCTTTCATAGGGTAGTGGTAAATATAAAAGCCGCGTTTTTGAAGCCGACAATGTATATGACCATGGCGCAGTGGAGAGATTGCCCAGCAGCTGTTGTCGCCAACTGAGAGGTCGTGTGTTTGACTGCCGCAGTGGAGGTTTTTTTTTTCTTTGTCTTCTCATGTGTTATTTTCAGACGTCATTTTCGCGACAGAAGTACGTCACTGAAATCTTGGTGGAACTCGGCATAAAACATTTTCGTGTTAAACAAAAACACTAAAAGGGGGTAAAAGTAGTAAAGTTCACCTTTTAGTTTTTTACTCGATTTTTCTACTGCAACGTCATGTCTATTAGAAGGTACCACCTCACCCAATTGTGGAACAAGAGCTTGGTAGAAAAAAAAAACTAGGTCATAAATATTTGAATACAGATGTTTTACAGTGGAAAGATACTTTGGCGCGCTTTTGCATCCTGTGAATACGAAGATCCACAACCAAATTTTCCGTAAGAAAATAATAAACTTGCGTTACAATTTTTGAATATTTTGCACAATTATTTTCGGCACGATATAAATACGAAGATTCTCACCCAAATTCTTCGTGATTAGGAGAATAGTAAACGTGCGTTACTAGTTGCAGCCTGTCATATTTGCAATTTTTTCACGACTGTTTCGCCTTGTTTTTTGTTTCTTCTCCCTCTTCTCTGTAGGCCAAGGACAGGCGGCGCTCGTCTCTTCGCAAAAGCAGCGCCTCCTCCCACGTTTACGACAGCGCGGCGTGATTCTCCCGCAGAAGACGCCAGAAGAGCTGCTGTTGATTTCTTCAATACTGTTGAATTTGATCTCGTCTGTTATTCTAGTCAGGCTCGTGCCATACAAGCACTATATGTTCCGATATCAGTACTTAAGATGTTTCTCCCCTCACTGCCCTCATGTTAAACCACATGGAATTTTCTCTGGCGGATAATCCCGATGTGCTCCACTTTCTAGAAGCAAGCTGGAGAGTCCCGCCTCTACGACAAACGTTGTTTCCTCCTAGCAGCCTACATACAGAAAAGTCGTAGGATGCTTACAGCAGACCGAAAAAGACAGCGATTTGGAAGCTTGTGAAGATGATAAGGGTACTTTTTTTTTTCGAAAACAGTTTAGCAGATGTGTGCCCTATGACGAAGTCTGTGCTATTACCTGAGCTGTGAAAGAAGCGACAGTGATTTTATGTACCACCAAGCAATAGAGAACTTCTATAACATGTCTCTATCGCTAGATTGCTCATAAACATTTCGTATCATGCTCCAAGTGACTAAGCGATTATATCTATGTGCACACTTTTCAATGTATTTATTAACGTCCTAGTCACAAGATGTATATGATGAGTGTCACCAAATGTTCTAGTCATATGTTGTATTAATAATAGGATTTTATTATTCTTTACAAGAGTAATATTTCAAGCTTCGTGTTCAATCGCAAGTTGTATATGGTGAATATCACCAAATCTTCTAGTCGTATGTTTTGTAATAATGGGGATTTATCATTCTCTACATTAGTAATGTTTCGTGCTTCATATTTTGTGCAGCGGGTTAGTTGTATTTTTCCTCGTTCTAATGTCACTTAGAACTCCTAGTCTTGAGACAACACTCGGTGCTTGTTGGAAATGTCTTCTGGTGTATACGTTTTTCTGTATGACGTCAGGCGTGAGTTGTTTTTCTAGCCTCAAATAACTCGAATGTGACAAGGAGGATGCTCTAACATCAGACTCTAACATTTGGTTATAGAAATTGTACAAAATTTTCTATCGTCAAATTGTCCATGAAGTGGGCGGAGAATTGACTTCGAGATTCGAGATCAAGCCAACACTGAAACGCATGACAAGGCTCAAGTAATGGCTAAATATCCCCTTACTTCCACGAAGAATGGTCAGTGCGACGGTACAGACTACGTGAACGTGCAGCTCGAAGGTCACCGTATTTGTATACCAGTTAGAGTGTTTAAGTAGCTTTTTCTTTTTGTTTCCTAGAATGTACATTTTGATATACGCGTTTGTGTACTGATATGTTATTAGAGTCAGTAAGAACATCCGTGTTGGCGTCATCTCGCAATAGGACATAATCACGGAAGGACGGTGTTCCAGTATCATTTAAGGGGCGCTGCAGCACTTTTTCAGTAGAATGAGAAGATAGAGATATGTGGGGTTTAACGTCCCAAAACCACCATATGATTATGAGAGACGCCGTAGTGGAGGGCTCCGGAAATTTTGACCACCTGGGGTTCTTTAAAGTAGAATAAGAAAACGCTGCCGATTGACAGATTGAAAGCACTTGCCGCGCTCTGGAAAAGCACTGTACGCTGCTTGAAACTTACAGTTAATTCTCAAAGTCACCTAGAAATGGTTCGATCCTTTAACAAACGACGCCAGACACTCAAATGGCCGCTGGCAGACTTGAGCGTCGTGAACTGCGTAATTACCGCGGCCGCCACGGAAGGCCGTCAAATGCCCAAACTGGCAACCACGCAGAAAGTAAGGCCCGCGTTCGAAAGAAAAGCAGTCAAGGTCATGACATGCAGTGACGTAACGTTTTCCCCATCGTTCCATTGTGTTTATTTGCAACCAAAAAAGGGAGAAAGATTACTGCATTCGTCGAATGCTTGTTCGTGCTGGACAGGTTCAAAAAAACTTCAGGCAATAAACTCCTTTAACGAAGCTACATGGAAAAGTGTTGCAGGGCTCTTTCAAGGAAAAATAGAAACTTTTTTTTTTTTGCTCCAGCGTTATGTCATTGTATAATTTTTTTTCTGTCCTCCATGATCATCTTGCTCTTGCCAACTCAAGCCATTACATGCTCAACAAACGATTTACGTGCTTCTCAATGTACACTTATTCATGCAATTCAAAGAGTACTAAAGGCTCTATTGGAGCTGTTTTAGTGGTACAGGGCGGTAGTGAATGGAACGCTCAACTATACAGTAAAACGCGTTGTTTTACACTTATTTCGTGTGTACTCCTGTTTAGTTTAGACAAACGTTGCCAAATTACATCACTTTGCAGGGTAAAAAAAGAGTTATGCAGACGGAAGTACGAAATTAACATGTGCCAATAGTACTTAACATTTTATCAGGAGTACCACCACGTAATTTTCAATGCCGTGGTGCGTTCGTTATCTCAGCGATGCATAAAACCGAGAATTCGACGCCGAAAATGAAATGATAACTTTACACAAGAAGCAACGCGAACAGTACGTGAGAATGAACAAGCTTTCTCTTCACAAATTGTGCTTTTGTGCAATTATACGCAAGTCATGCGAGGGCTGCTTTGAAAATGGCGACATGTCCTATCTGCGCGACAAATGTGAATACTTTGATATCTCATCAAATGCACTCAACATAGTGAACTGAACGCTAAGTATTGAATAACTAAAGTACAGCTTTCGCCACGTAACCGTTGGGCTGCCAAAAAAATCGAAAACTTGACCAACGTTCTCAGCTACTTCGAACAAAGTAGTTAGTCGCTATATTTTCTTTTTCTCATCCAGCATTGTTACACGTATCTAAGAGCATTAACTTACACTTTACATGCCAGAAAAGTTAGATCCTAAAGTATGCTGATGTGTAGTACCGCATGGTTACAGGTAACGCAGACTTGACACAAACTTAACAACAAACAAGAATATGCGCTGCACTTGCAACCACTTATAGCGAAATATTATTACATTTAACAGAAAAAGAAACACTAGCACGCACAAAATCAATCATAGAATTATATAGTAAGGACCCAAGCACACACTGTGTTCTCACAAACATTGCGTCCTTGTCAAGTTCTTTCTACATCTAACCATGAAATTGTGGTAACTAGCCCAGTCAGATTGTTGTTGTACCGCAGTTCTGCTTCCGTGCTACATTACTTCACAGCTACTAGTGTATAAAAAAACGAAGTCGTAGAGTCCTAGGCAGAGATTGAACTGAACGTCCCGAACTAGCTTCTTCTAATCCCCAGCGATTCACGCAAACGTGTACATCGTCGTGACAATTATTTTCGCTATGTATACGGCGGATCTTATGACTATCCGTTTAACTACGTAACACTTATTTGCTTACCATTCATCGCCCCGAAAACGACATAACGGCATTCAAGATGTGACTAACGTCTGCACAGTCCAGTGTAATAAAATTGTCAATTAAACTTGGTTGTGTCTGCGTTGCATCGCGTGCATGGTAAACTTCAAACAATGATAAAATCCCCATAAACCACCAAAAAAGTGTTCGAATACAGCACTTGTGGCACAAATTCAATTCAAGACATGAAATGTATACTCGGGAAGTACATATGCAAGTGTACTCCGTTTATTTGAAGTGTTAAAACTATATAGCGTGAACTGTTCAAACACCTGGATAATTAGCTAACGAATATAGCCTATAGACTAGGCGTAGCCCCTAATCCACTAAGAGGGATGTTATGAGTGACAATAAGCGCTGTCCTGGACAATCCTGTATGATCCCGCATATTATTAGTGCGAAAAAAAAAAAACCTTGAAGAACGCTTGAGCTTGGCCTTCCAGAGTATAATGTCATAGCGTAATCCGGCCCTACTCGCGACGGTTTTTCAATCGATAGCCGAGATTTTCTTCTCGATAAACACCTCAACTGTGCCGCAGAGAAAGGAGCATCTGTTTGCGTAAGATTGGCCATTTTAAGCTATCCTATTTACCAACTGTTAGTACTGATGTGAATAGCTTAACAAAACATAACTCTTCCTTCTGTGAGTTGGCGAAGTACCGACTACACTTGTGTGTAGCGACAGGGGCAGCTGCACACTTACTTTACGCTGCTGCTGAAAATTATGATAATGTAAATATGCCTGTGCGCTCTGTAATTGGTGGTCCTTTAAACCACGCTCTCGTCACGCAGTTCCCATTTATTGACACCTTATGCAATTCTACGCTTCTTCCATGGAATATTACGTACGTTAATAACACTCTTCATACTAAAAACATCCCCATAAGTTTTTTTTTTTACTTTTCTTTTGAAACAGTTTCGAGCACGGGCGTGGCTCCGTGTAGAACACCTCCTTGCCATACAGAAGTGCTGGGTTCGATTCCCACTCGAACTATTGATTGATTTGTGGGGTTTAACGTCCCAAAACCACCATATGATTATGAGAGACGCCGTAGTGGAGGGCTCTGAAAATTTCGACCCCCTGGGGTTCTTTAACGTGCACCCAAATCTGAGCACACGGGCCTACAACATTTTCGCCTCCATCGGAAATGCAGCCGCCGCAGCCGGGATTTGATCCCGCGACCTGCGGCTCAGCAGCCGAGTGCCTTAGCCACTAGACCACCGCGGCGGGACTCCCACTCGAACTAATTGTTCACATTTCTTTATTTGCATGGATTTTCAGTTTTCCCTCACAGACAACACTCACTTTTTACTCAGAACGAACGACACCAACACCGACGCCGACACCAAAATTTCAGCCAAAAAAGCTCTTTAACGCTTTTGCGTCACAATAATGCGGGAGTTTTGGGGACTTAAAAATGCTGCAGCCAGCCTATGCGCCTGTAGAGGGTACTTCACTGCAATAAGTGTCTTGATGCGGGAAAGCCAAACAAGCAACACTAGGACGTGGGCGAGGTATCAGTGCAGTGCAGCTAGGAGGAAATATAAATTATTTTAAAAGGGCATTTCTAAACCCATCGCCTAACATTAATGCCACAGCGATATGAGATTTGCAAAATAAAATCACCTAAATTCGCATACAAACAAACAAAAACCCTCTATACAAGTTACCGTGTACACTGACCGTTACATGCAGCCACCTCTATCAGCGCGCCTAGCTATTAACTACGCGGTCATTAGAAAACATTCTATTCAAGTGAGACTGTGCAGAATGCAAACGAGAAATCATAAGAAACAAAACAAAAATAAGTTATTTATATACGTAGAAAGAGTTGTTAACATCGGATTGCACACGCGCCTCACTCGATTGGAATAATTCAGTTACCTAGTTAACACACAATGGAATAACAAGGCTTTATTTATTTTACAGGCTCTTAAAGTCACTGTTAAAAAAAGGAATAACAGAGAAAAGCACGTTACATTTTTCCTTCGTATACACAAAGAACTGTAGGTGCCATTTAAAAACGAAAACAAAAAAGGTGGGTCCCAGGAAAACAACTTTACGACTGTTAGCATCAATAGCGGCAGGTGTACACTTCGTCCACAAATACAGCAAAGTAAAAGTCCTGAACGGGAGAGGCCCACGCGGACGCGAACGATGTCACCGGCCACGCCATGCAAGACGGAAGGGCCATTCACACGTTTCGACACGCGCCGAGCAAGGCCAGTAGGCCACGGACCCGCAGCAGCGCGCCAGCGTCGCTGTTTTGAAAGTTCTACGCCCACCCCACCGCTCCCTTCGTTTCCCATTCCGGACCACGACACGCTCGCTTTATTTGCTCGATTTCTATCTCTCACCGATGGTTACCATGGTTACCACCGGTGAGCCACCAGCTGCTAGAAGCCGCGTCATAGCCGCGTCATAATTCGGAAGCGGAAGCCGAGCGAGCCACACCCTACTATCGATTTAACGTGCTCGCGCGATGACAGCGCCCATTTTGTGCCTTACCAGTGTTCAGGACATTTTGTTTACTGCTGCACGCAGAGGTAATTATGAGAGAAAAAAATACGCTGGAAATAAGCTTACTTATTTCAGAAAAAAGAAAAAAAACACTACAACACTTCGTCAGAAAATATGAGGAAATTGAAGCATGATTTTTTAAAGGCCGCAATGGCGAGTCAAAGGCAGCGACGAAGGCGCCCAACAGCGGTGATTTGTAAGATCAAGCAAAATAAGTAATGTACTGCCGATTCCCTGACCAGCAAAGTGTGGAGTGAATGAATAACTACACAATGCAATAAGCCCGAAGGAAGCGTCCCATAATCGACAACGTCAAATTAATCCGTAAATGGAGCCACAAGACGAGTCAGTTTCTTTATAAAAAAAATGGTATCCAAACCTATTAGAGCCTAACCAGAATATCAAGTAAGCTAATGACTAAATCTTAGGTGCGTTTATCTAAATTTTCAGACGAGATATATTTTTACAACTACATGATAAGTTTGGTCCAGTCGTTTAGTAACGCCTGGTGGCGATATTCGGCGACACAGTAGTCAAGCATGCGCCACCTATCGGCCAAAAACGTAGACGTACGGACGCGGGGCGGCGGGTCGATCGGTGGCGCAACCGAAACTGAAACTTCACCAATCCGCATCACGGGTGCGGCTTATCATCGGGGCCAAACGAGCGCTCTGCAACGAGACGGATAGGATAAACATTTTAACGTTGCCCCACAGTCGCTACACGCTTAAAACTGGTGAGCCAAGCACGTGACACGTGGATACACTTGTATTGTCGTAGACGTATCGTATGCCACGGAACCTAGTAGGCACTGAAAAACAGCCCGAAAGTAATACAGAATTACGTGTCTCTCGTTCCTCCAGTTATTTTACCAAACCTACGATGTGAAAAAGCACCAATTTACTATCTTTCTGGTTCATACAAACATAGTCGGTTGAACTTTAATTCCATTTCAACCAATCGATTAAAACAAGCGTGTAATTATACAATAAAATTAGCACCTCTGCAAAGGCCTAATTACGACAACAATTAGCAATTTCGAGGTGATTTTTTTATAAAATTTCAATCTTAGAGAGCGAAATATATTTTGAAGTTATTGTGACATACGACTTGTTTCAAGAACAGTGTCAGAAAAATAAACAAAGAAAACATGGTTATTGATATAGTCTAACTTTTTTAGAGTTATTCAAAGGGTCACTGTAACGTCTTTTTCTCCAAATTTGTCAAAAACGCCGTTCCATAAGTGAAATCTAACTGGCCATTGCTTTTATCGTTTTTAGAACGATACTAGTGCAGTCTGCAAATACATTGGCTGCTGACACCTAATAATTGCAAACGTGTAAAATCACCCCTTCACCATCAGCCCGGTTGTGAAACGAAGAATGCGCAACAAAATACACAGAAAAGAAAGGGTTCCGTAGGTCCGTCACTTCGGGCAGTCACTTCGTACAGCATCAACCATCACCGCCTGTATACTACGAAACTCAACTGCACATGAGTCGACATCTGAAGCAGTTTGATGCTTTTACTTGAAGAAAGGCCAAAAGAACCACGGAACATGAGAAGGAAGGCAGACGCACACAACGTTGAAGCACAACGAAGGCACAGTTTTTAGTACCAGATTTCTGTGCGTTTGCCTTCTTCCTCGTGTCCCGTGGTTTCGCTGGCGCCTCTTCAAGTAACAATAACCTACTCGGTGTGCAAGCAAAGTGCCCCCTGCCCCATTCTCGAAGGAAATGTCGTAATAACGTATAAGATATCATAGAATTCCAAAGCGTTACACAACCAATAATGGTCGTATAATGATCGAGTATTTTTTACATTAAAAATCAAATAGAGATACAGAGAGAAATCGTTGGTAAGGGAACGGGGCCGTGAGAAACGTACTGCGAAAACAATATATTTAGCAAGTGTCGTCTTGCACAGTACGCTTTTCTATATTCGCTAAAACTAAAAGATGCGAGATGATTTAGAAGTGAAAATACAACGGGGACGTCACCACAGAGACGAGAAGTTTCAGCCTGCCCATGGGGTGTAGTTCGCGTGGTGTCGTCAGGGTGGCGCTAGGCTCCCTACAGTTCAGCAGTGAAAGTTACAGCCCCAGGACGCAGTAGTGACGCCATTGGTACAAGTCGCTCGTGGAGCGTTGGGACGCGCTCATGCCTGTTCAGTGCGTCTGGAGCAGGAACACCACCGGGCCATGGAGTACGCTGTTGCAACCGTAGCGCTGCTAATAGCAGCCATGATCATTCCTCAAGGATTCCATTGCTCACGACAAGGTAAGCGCGAGAGGTGATAGCTACGGATCGGTTACCACATTCGCAAAGGTACTGCCGATTCCGCTAACGATTCGAATTGAACGAATGTTTTGAGCTAAAATAACGATTGCAGTCATCAGCTTAACGATGTACACACAGCACGATAAGTACCAGAGACGAGATAAAAGTGAATAAGCAAGCTGTACGTTGGTAAGTACCGTTATTGAACAAAAAAAGGCGGGAGGGGAGGGGGACATAGAACAGTTTAGTTCAGTTCAGTTTCGTATATCTTAAAGGCGCTAATTTTTAGAAAGTATTAAATATGGGACTGGCTTTGATTTATGATTAAGAATAGGCATTGAAAATTGCTTTAGGATTAAAGGTGTTAAAAACATGGTTATTAGAAACAGATGATAAAGCGATGGTGAAAGACGGCGTCCCGGGGCAGACCGCTTCAGTTTTTAGCTGTTCAAAAAAAAAAAAAAAAAAAACGAGACACTGGAAGTAGTAGTACGCTATGATAGGCGGGCAACCTGAAATGGATTACTGATTCGGTGAGATGCGTGTGCTGTGGTTGTTATATAAAGCGGCTGCTTTAGCAATGAATAACGGACGTCGTGATAAAGGTCGAGACGTGTTGCGCTACGACTTATAGACAGAGGTGGCAGCCCAAATTTTGCTTCCAAAGACGAGATGCTTAAAAGAGCGAATAAACCTACTAGTGGCATGATTTTGTACTGCTTCTAAGGTATTCAATTGATGCGCCAGATGCGGGCTCATACGGAAAATGTATGTTTCCTTGCTTCCGACCTCTTTAATCTAACACAAAGCGACATTCCTTACGTTAATGTACCACATGTATGTCAGCGTTGGCACAATATATAATACCGACTAATGAGCACGCGTTTTGGCATCGTGCAGTTCCACCGAAGATATCACCGTTCTCATTTCCAAACAACGCGACCGTCGGCCAAAGGGGGACGGCGATATGCACCGCCACGGAGGGCGATCAGCCACTGAGCTTCCGCTGGCTGAAGAACGGGAGGCGACTAGAAGTCGTACACTCCGTCACAGTTACGGACAACGCCGATTTCTCCGTGCTCAAGATACAATCGCTGGACGTGGACAGCTCCGGAAACTACACTTGCGTCGTGAGCAACCTCGTCGGCTCCGCATCCCGATCTGCGACTCTCACCGTTCACGGTACGCAACTTTCGTTATCTATACAAAATCTCGATTGGCGGGGCCTGCGCGATGTGTGAACTGCGCACGAATACAATTTTTTCAATACATCAGCACCTCCTCGATGGATTCAACAGCCAATGAGTGCGGTGGCAACATCGGGGGAGACGATACGGATTCCATGCGGGGCTTCGGGCAACCCACCACCCACAATCACTTGGACAAGACAAGGTGCGTGCCGAAACTAACTAACTAACTAACTAACTAACTAACTAACTAACTAACTAACTAACTAACTAACTAACTAACTAACCAACAAACTAACTAAACTAACTAACTAAATAAGTAACTATAAACGGGGTCACCCAGAGAAAATGCTAAACAAAGTAATATCCACAAACCGACCTGGCTCTCTTTTTTTTCCCCTCGTCTGTGTTTCTTAACCATCACAGTAAATTCAGCGATTTTCTTGAATAAACGTTCCACCCGGTGTAAAAAAAAACGCTACTTGAACTTATTACACAAGTACCGAAGCAGAGATTCTTCAATGCTGGCATTTACTCTGCACGTCTCTGACATAGAATGAAGTTATCTCGATGCTCTCACAGGTTGTGCTTTTTATTGCACCTCCCCGACTTATCAACACAACGATTTAAACTGTGTCAAGCGATCACAGGCACTGTGACACTTGGGCTTGCGTTCCAGATACTTTCAAGACTATGACATAACGCTAGATGTAACCTTCAAGCTTCCTGCATTATATTACTACAGCAACGTTTGGATACCCATGGTTCTCAGTTACTTACAGTACAGTAGCGCTATAACGATCAACAGGCACTAAAGCACGTGTTGTTTCTAGATACCTGCAACTGTTTCAACAGGACTACCTGCAATGTTTCTATAAACATTTAAAAACAGTTACCGTAAAGCGCAGCTGACTTTGCTATTATCATGCATACGAACCTCTCCGCAAAAACAAATCTGCAAAAAAGGGAGAAAAAAAAACACGTCTAAGTCTCAGTACACGAAACACGTTGACCTTCAGGTAAACAGTGTCGCTTCAATACGGCCGGAAATTGTTTTTACTTGTGCCATCTCTTCTCTGTAGGACATCGAAGCCAGGAGGAGCACCAACAGACCAGCAACGGAACGCTGATACTGACGGCCACAAGCAGGGACGACAATGGGGAATACAAGTGTGAGGCCAGCAACGGGATAGGACAGACCCTACAAAAGATAGTCACCGTGACCATCAAGCGTAAGCTTCGTTCCACTAAAGATGCGTCCCGAAAAAACTATACACGGCGAAACAAATGACCGATACCATTCTAAACAAGGTTGCGGAAAGGTGTCGTTTTCCGTTCCATGTGACATTACAGAAATATTCCTCGGCCAAACCGTGTGTCTAACAGAGCAAAATAGACAGGCGGAGAAAGAACATTGACCCTGTTCAGGTGTGCTGAAACAAATCTAGCCGCGAATCTTCAGTATGCACGATGTTTCTGTCTTGGCTACGAAACTATCATAATAGTAAAGCTCCAAGTCCCGTACGGGCTAAATCCATACTGAGGCTTTGAACGCCATGGTGAAAAGAGCGAGTTTTTAAGAGTGCCTGCGAGGTGAAGGAACGTTTTTATTTTACATGCTGTACTTTCGGTCTGTGATGTCCAAACCAGTCGAAGTGTGGCGCTAGGTGTCCGTGCTCTGAGACCATACACAAGCGTTGCGAACACCAGCGGATGGCGCTTTCACACGCGCTTCATCCGTCCGCTTCGCCAGCCGACACACGATTTCTTGTCCATGATCGTCACTTTACTTCGAGCAGAACGGCCATGAACTAACGCCAGTAGGACACATCAATCCACCAGCTATGCTCCTGAGCAGTCCCTCGGCAGTAACGGTCATCATACTCTTCGGATTTACATCGGCTAAGCCTACCGGTGAGTCGAGCGAAGTTGCTTGAAGCTTCTGGACATGTCCGCGCTTTCATGCGGCTGAACCTTGCACGTCCTTTTGCAGTGCCACCTAGAATCACGCCGTTCAATTTCGCGACCAAACTAGTAGCCGGCCAAAGAGCAACCGTGACATGCTCCACTTACGAGGGTGCCCAGCCGCTGGCGTTTGTGTGGCTCAAAGACGGATCTGTCCTCTCCAAGGGGGAGAACGTGGGAAAAAGTGAAGGAGAGGCTCACTCGACCCTCAGCATAAGTCCACTGTCGCCACGAAACAGCGGCAACTACACGTGCGTGGCCAGCAACGCAGCAGGCTCAGACTCGGCATCCAGTTCGCTCATAGTTTACGGTGAGTTCTGCGAAGCCGAATTCGATGCGCTCGGGTCATCACTTGTCGCGATTGCAGAAATTAAGACCGTCGGTCGAGATCTAATGCGTATTTTGCTATACCTTTTTTTATCATTTTTGTGAATCAGCCCCGCCACGGTGGGCACAAATGCCTAAAGATACAGTGGTGAGTGTCGGGGAAAGCGTCAGCATGGTTTGCACAGCTTCCGGTCACCCTACCCCAACGATTACGTGGACTAAAGACGGTACGTAATTCCTTCCCCCTATTTTGTCTTATCGTGGCTAATTGCAAAGAGAGTTACGCAGGAAACAACTGCGTCATATTTGCGGCTGCAAAGAAGTACACACGATAGCAATTCAGAAAAATTATTTAAGTAATGACGAGGATATACAACAAAGACAGTATTCTTACTGAGGTAGAGAGCTTTTCACAACTATACGTACACACTTAATCATTTAGGTGGCTTTTACGAAACCCGTAGCAGACTTAAATGTTATATGCTGTACCAATGAGATTCTAACATAGAGCTTGGTGTGTGTGTTCACATCTTTTCAATAGCTGCTGTACATGACTGCGTGTCTTGTTTACATTTAGGTCACCTCGTGAAAGAGGACACGATAGCAGCAAGAATACTGGACAACGGCACCTTGTCTATTACAAAAATTACGAGGGAGCACTCCGGAAAGTACCAATGCGAAGCAAGCAATGCCGTTGGAGACTCCCTGAAGGCCGAAGTCATCATCAACGTAAAACGTATGAAATAACCACAATAACGATACCTGCATCCCTTAAACGAGCACCGTAGTAAGCAATGCGTGTTCAGGTGTATGCTTGTTCTCGCGGATCGGATGACTGATGTCATGTAGATAAAGTGTGTGAAGTACATAGCTCGCCATGCAATCATCAATTTCAGGGCATGCGAGACAGCAAATTTACCCTATTGTACTAACTAGCAAGGGGTGTTGCTAGAAACTTTTTCGCGGTAAGGTTGAGGTGCAACAACCTTGTTATGTGCGTTCAAGTGGGCATGTCTGAGTGTATATAAACACATGCAACACTGAAGCGTTTCGAGGGGGAGGGGGAGGGGGAGGCATCTTTGCTGCGCCAGTGAAAGTAGCAGATTCACAGCAAGACATCTAGGGTGAGTTGGTTTATATACATACTGAACCTTCGTACTGCCCTATCCTTCTTTTGTCCGTGTCCTTTCGTGCTACATTGACTTCTGCAGCAGATGTGCAAGTCACACGGACAAGCTTGCCGGCTGCATCCAAGCAAACATTTACGTTTAAACATTTACTACGAGTGCCACAAACCAAGCACAGCAATGTTGATCCCGCCTCAAAACAAGTGCCATTTTGGGCGATTACATAGGCTGAACGTAGTCCACGCAACTCACACTGTGCGGCGCTAGGAGTCCACTGATCAGAATACTCGCGCTCGCACCATCAGCGCGTCCGAAGCCAGCCATTACTGCACAACTTTCCCGGCTGGAGAAACCACGTAAGCCTTGATCGGAGGCAAATACACATCATGCTTCGATGTTACAACGTGCAGCAAAGCCGATGGATACGTGTGCTCCTCGTGTGCTCAACCTTAGTCAACGAGCTTCAAGCAAACATTGGTAAGTTTCAGAAATCAACAACCATTCACATTCGATTTCGAGCCTAACCACCGGAATGACGTTTCTCCGAACGTTCCAGCTCCACCGAAGGTGCTGCCTTTCGTCATACCGAAGAACCTGCTGGTCGGGGAAAGCGTCAGCTTCATTTGTTCAGCTGCGTCTGGCAGCAAACCACTGAAATTTATGTGGATTAAGGACGACGCTACGGTACACCGTGGAACTGCCCTGCGGATAACGGACAGTGCGGACTACTCGACGCTCACCATTGAAAGCTTGAAAACGAGTGATGCTGGAAATTACACGTGCGTTGTGAGCAACTCTGGAGGAACAGTATCGCACTCGGACGTGCTCCATGTCAAAGGTAAGCAGAACCTGTCTCTCTTCTCAATGAAATATTTAGAACAAACAATGAGCACCTAGTGGCATGCGTAATGCAACATAAACCACTGCTTATAGCCTCTCTATGACCTAGATGTCACGCTGATGTGTGGGTGCACAAATATATTTCTACCAGCTAGCTGGCGAAAGCAAAGAAGTTTCACTGCGCTTTGTATTACATATCAACACTGTTACGCGCGAGTCCTTTTTATTATTATTATTATTATTATTATTATTATTATTATTATTATTATTATTATTATTATTATTATTGTTGTTGTTGTTGTTGTTGTTGTTGTTGTTGTTGTTGTTGTTGTTGTTGTTGTTGTTGTTGTTGTTGTTGTTGTTGTTGTTGTTGTTGTGAAGTGAACTTAAAACTTAGTAGGAAAATAACATCCTATCTCACAAAACGTTGCACAACTAGTACTATTCGTGAGGGAACATAGCCAAGCCTGGAGCTGGATATATATTTAGCGAAGGCAGCCAGTCAATGCGAAACAGAATTTATGAACGAAAATATTCCCGTTTTCGTCCCCTGTATTGTAAACAGCTCACAAAACTCACATAGTTGAGGCAGTTCTGTTTGCATTATGGTTCGAGCAACGGCAACTCGATTTATGCCAGCACACTTTTGACTCGATAAGTATGTCGTAAGTAGATTGCACACCTGTGGTGACCTGCTCATTTTCTAAAGAAGGAAAAAAAAAGAACGTTCCAATTTGGGAATGCTGCAAATTAAATTGTAGCATTTGAAAAATATTTTCAGCTGCCCCTTCGTGGACAGTGGAGCCTTCAGACGTCATCGTTACAGCCGGTGACGCAATCACGCTGAAATGTAACGGGACTGGGTTTCCGCCGCCAAAAATCTCGTGGACTAAAGAAGGTAATCATTTTTTCAACAAATTACCACGCACAAGAGCACATTTGCTTTAAAAACATGGTTACCGATTCCACACATCATCCACAGGTGGACAGACATCCGAATATTCCGGACACGATGTCATCCAGATAGCATCGGCCTCCAAAAAGGACGAAGGCCATTACAAGTGCCACATCTCGAACGACATAGGGGCTGACCTCTACAAAACCGTCACGGTGGCAGTGAAGTGTATGCACATAGACATCATTCTATAACAGATTTACGTACACAAAGTAACGCTCGAGCGAGGGCGCAGGCACCGATTTTGCGGTTGCTAACCTTGCAAAACCGATGTAGTGATCTTACCGCTCGAAGTGTGGCGCTAGGAGTCCATACTTTACAATATCCTACTTCACCGAGGCATACAGAGCTTTAGGGACAGAGTTTGCCATTGTCACTGCACTCTTGCAGAGCGTCTTTCATCGCCGAATCGGGCTGCCCCGTAGACCCACTTACTTTCTGGATAATCTGCGCCTGGTAATGATCGAAGGAACATGTGCGCCTTCAAAGTAGCGTATTTCGTGCTTTACACAGCAGCGACGAGCCTAGCTGGTAAGCATCACCGAGTTCGCTAAATTGCTTGTTTCGGAAGAAACCACTCGAGCAAAATGTCCTCACCCGGCCCCATCTTTTTTCAGTGCCGACAAAGATATCTCCTTTCATATTCTCCAAGAATCTGTTGGTTGGCGAAAGGACGAGCGTCATGTGTGCGACGACGTCCGGGGATCAGCCCTTCACGTTTTCTTGGCTGAAGGATGGAAGGCCGCTGCAGCAAAGTGCGAAGATCAACGTAGCGAGCAACCCGCAGTACTCGGCGCTGACCATAGACAAGTTGGATCTCAAAGACGCGGGAAATTACACCTGTTCGGTCAGCAACGCGCGTGGAACTGTTTCCTACACGGACACGTTGGAAGTAAAAGGTAAGAACACTGAACTACAACTTGAACAACACCAGGGAACGCGTGAAAAGGGGGTATTGCTAGAGCCAACGTTAGAGTAGACAAGTAGACTTTGTCAGAGCAGCCAAATCCACTTGTCAGAACGTTGGCTCCAGCGACATCGTCTGCTCAGAGACTTTTCCTCCCTTCAAGCTTCCATACTCCCCTGAGCTTCGGACTTAATTGCGTTCCGGCAGTGCAATTATTTATAATCAGATGTTGTGACTTGTCATGAGGGTATAAGTAGTGTACTCGGCCTATAACACAAAAGAAATGTGATTGGTTCCATCGTGTGATAGTGTTAAAAATAGGTAGATTTACATGTTAGCGGTTTACGACATGTGCACTCACTTTACCTTGCATTAGGTAGTATACAGAGCTGCATCGTTGATAGAGTGATTTGTCCGTGACTACGGGACAGGGTTAGTGTAACCTTGCTCTTATTCTTGTTCCTAGCGTAGTTGATATAAAGCTCGCGTTCTCCTCCAAATAAGTTATCGTGACATGAATATGTGAAAGGCTTTTTTTTTTTCAGTAAAGCTCATATAAAAGATATCAGGCCATCGGTGAGTGGCTAGTCAACCACCTCTGAATGACGTGTTCACTGTTGCTTTAAAAGACCAGCCCCTCAGGCCGTATCATTTTGAAGAGCAGCCCTACTACACAAAATCGTACTATGACATTGCACAGATTGTAAAAGGCTAGGGGGGGGGGGGGGTATGCGCAGATAGCCATTATAAAACCGCATAGTTTGAGCGACCACTGCAATCCTACACTAGCTTTAAGTTCCGCAACGAAAACAACGGGATGGTCAGCAGGCTTGCAAAAGGGACCGAACGTATACAAAAGAGCAACGGCTTTTTCTATTTATCTCTGATTCATTAAGTATGGGCATGGTGTCCTGATGTTTGCGAGCATCGGCAGCTCTACTAAGCATGGGGACACCATACCCATTAATAACTGCTGGTCTACACATCCCCTACATTTCAACAACAAACGTTCGTAACGCAACCGCATTTACTGACGACGAGAGGAACTCGACTGTCACGGAACGTGCACGGAATTCACAGTTAACATTGCTGATTAATATTGGATGCTGCGACAAATGTCGAATATGACAAGCTGGAACATTTAGCGAGCAAGGGATATGTATGCGATACTCATTCGAATGAGCGTGGACGCTTAATAAATGTCTATACACGCAGCTCCACCAACGTGGGTTGCGGAGCCCATCGACATCCATGTCAAGTCTGGCGAATCTGTCGAGATTCCGTGCAAAGCTGAAGGATTTCCACCACCCACTACAATATGGCTCAAGAACGGTAACCAAGATTAACCTAATAGCCGAACTGACTAAATATGGGCGAACTTTGTAGTGAGAGACCATTATATGTTACAGGTAAAGCTACTACAAAGCCTCCGACTGATACCTTCGAAATTACCATGGTTTCCAAGAGCGACGAAGGATCTTACACGTGCAGACTTGACAACAACGTGGGTCGTCCTCTCGAAAAAACTGTTCAACTACTCGTCAAACGTACGATCACGAAAGCACTTTCGTCATTTATGAGCATAACCTAGTTTCGGTTTCTGACGACCATAGAGTACCTCAGAAAGAATCGGAGAGGTGGCGCTAGGGGTCCTGCATTTTACAGCACCGTCACAAAAGCCTCGCGTAACCGAGTCGGCCATTGAGCTCTGTCGGTGGCACAGCGATAGGGAGCTAGAGAAGCCTCTCAAACCTCGTCACATCATAGGACCAGGAATGAATGATGACCTCGCTAACGAATTTTGCCTGCTTCACAAGCTTCGCACTTAGTTTGCAAGCGTGGACTGTACACAGCTCCGGTGAGTATCACGAAACCTTTGTCGATAACTTTCCATCACGTCGACGCCTTGTGCCCGGGAATCTAAGGTTCCGTGTTGCTCTTCTCCGCAGCGCCTCCAAAGATTCTTCCCTTTGCCTATCCGCGCACGCTGACCGTCGGAGAAACCACCAGTGTGACGTGCACTACTACAGCCGGTGACGAGCCTTTCAAGTACCTTTGGCTCAAAGATGGCTCGGTTGTGCATCCGGGAGATAACGTCAAGATTGTGACATCACCAGAGTTCTCGGTGTTCAAGATCAACAAGCTGACGCTAGAGAATGCCGGGAATTACACCTGCGTCGTGAGCAATTCTGCAGGAACAGTTTCCCACGCGAGCACTTTGGAGATTAGAGGTACTCATCAATTTTGAATTTTCTTAAACATTTATTTCTTTTATTTCCCGCCCAAATACAATCCTAACACGTTCATGTTAAAAGCGGCACGCTCTTCTGATATATTCAATTTCCTCGTGTCACCACAACCATAGCTAACGGCAGTTAGCTAAATATAACTGAATTTGCAGCTCTGTCAGAAAGTACCTAAACAAATGTGTTATGGTCTAGAAAAATTTGCGAGAAAACTAACGCGATGTGTACCAAATACTCAGGAAGATGTAATAGTTCCTAAGAAACACTGAAGGAGATCGAGCATAACAGGAACAAATAATTAAAAATACAAATGAACCAAAAAAACAGCGCAGGAAGAATTCTAGAAGCTATGAAAACAGTTCAATAAAATAATTGTTTTAGATCTCACAAATCCTTCCTTTGTTGTAACAACTGAATCATATGCGAAAGTGACACGGTGTTGGAGTGCATAATAGAAGAACAGCGAGTACATCGTGATGTTCCTTAGAGAACAAAAATATCGCATGGCCATAGTACATGGCGTCAGTGAGCTTTAATATGTAATTTGAAGTGCATGTAAAATTGCGGCGAAAGTATGACTCATACTACGACACGCCAATGTCATTCCAAGTTCACATTTCTATAGTTTCCTGAGAGACCAGTCTTTCTGGAAGGGTGGTCCCATGGGACACCAACATTAAAGTAACATTAAAGGAACACAAAAGTGAAAGAATGAATCGGCTTATATTGATAAAATCTGCTTTGAAAACTTTAATGACAAAGGTTTCATCATAATATGTCTATTATAGCTGAAAAAAATAAAGGGCAAACAAAGGCTCCCTTTTAAATTTGGCACCGTAACCTCTGCGAATGACGTCACGGATTCCGAAATGTATTTTTCGTATTTTTGGGACACTTGCTCAACGAAATTGCCTGAAACTTGGTATAGTACGTCTACGGTCACTTCAGAAGACAATTCACTTCGTTTTTAGCGATTATGAACAGCGTACAACCTTGTACACGCCGTCAAATCCAATTACGTCACGGGGATCAGTGCGGGAATTTCAAGGTGGCGTGGCCACCAGCATTTTTAATTTTCCGTGTGATCTCGCTTGTCAAGTGTCTTCTCACAGCGAATGTGATGATTTCGGAAATGTGAAACAGTATTTTATTAACAAGGAAAAAAAATCTCCTTATTCTCTCTAGTCTCCCTTTAAATAGAAAATAATATACGCAGAAAGTGTAGTCCTACCAATACAATGTGTTCTTGTCACTGATGGACGATTTCTTTCTTTTTATTTTTACGTGCGAAGCTCCACCATTTTGGAAAAGGGAGCCTCATGACACAACCGTCAGTGCTGGTCAGAGAGTTAGCATTATGTGCGAAGGAACTGGTTTTCCCTCTCCAACGGTTACGTGGAGCGTAAAAGGTAAACGCGAGCTCTCGCAACATCACATTTCTCTGTTCCAAAGACGACATAATCTTAAACGCAAACTATTTTCTTTCAGGGGGTGCAATAGCTCTGGACACGTCGGCGGGTAACTTAACCATACCGTCAGCCACCAAGGAACACCAGGGTTCATACACATGCGAGATTTCGAACGGGATAGGAGAGCCCCTTCGGAAGACCGTGGCACTTTTCGTGAAAAGTAACCAGCATCATGTTTTTACACGCCCACGATGTTGATTTTCTCGCAATTCAGTTCCGATTTCGCGCAGGCAACCCGGTTACCACTGCAGTGCGACGTTCTTCCGTCGTGTGGCGCCAGGGGTCCCTTGTCAGAGAAGTCCCCCGTAGAAAGCGAGCGTAATGCTGACGCCATAGCACTAATGTCAGCTGAAGCGGGCCGACGGAAGTCCACGCGAATTGGCTGTGGTCTGTGTCGTACCTTTGAACGAGAGCCTTTTTCCCGATGCATCTACTCACGGTCTTTATGCAGACAGCGTTACCGTGGATATTGCTATTTTCGAGCACGCTCTGGAAATACTTGCAGGCAGCAGGTGAGCGCCTTCTTTTACTTTTCCTCATCACTTGAAAGTAAAGACGTTATGCACTCACATATATGTCCTCGAATGCTTCATAATGCGATATTCCGTATTCCACGCAGTGCCCCCATCCATACCACCTTTTCAATTCCCCAAGAACCTCGAAGTGCAGCAACGCATAAGCGTCATATGCACTATATCGGTCGGAGAAAAGCCGCTGCGATTCGCCTGGCTCAAGGATGGCTCCGCACTGGCCAGTGGCTCGAGGAACGTCCGCATCGTAGATAATGCCGAGTCTTCTACGCTGCATATCGACGTGCTTACACTGGAAAGTGCCGGAAACTACACTTGCTCCGTGACCAACAAGGCCGGATATGCATCTTACACGGCTCCATTGACAGTACACGGTAATAATTAAGCCACTTGTTACGACCAAGTTCTTGGTGTGCCTCTTTAATGCTCTCATTTGTGAAGATTCACACTGCACTCTACTTGGAGGAATCGCGGCACCTGCAAACTGGTGGTCGCTATTGGATGGCTGTTGAATTCAATTGACTGGTCGCTACCGAATGACTATTGGATGACTATTGGAGTTATTGGAATTGCTAGTACTTTTGTGAGAAACGGGTAGAGGTAACATCCTGATCGTTGCATTGCAAATTATTGAAGGGGTTACATTTGGAAGTGTTGGTAATTCCTGTTCAAAATTTTGTTATTAAATTGACGAAGCATAACGGGGCTTAGGAATGAATGGTACTTTTATTGGTGTGCTTTTCTAAACGCGCTGTTTGTAAGCTCTAACATTCAGAGTAAGCCATTAAGACACACATTTCAGCATCAGTCTATGAAGTGCAACCGTTGCGAAGCACGGTTATAGAGCATATGCATAAAAATGGCCCCGATTATGAATATTAGCGTTTGTGTAAACCAGTAACTCGTTTGCGGGATTTGTGGAAGTAGGTCGCATTTAGAGCACCGTATTCAGAAGTCACTCAAGCTACGAGAAAAGCAGTAGGCAAATACAGGCCAAACTTCATATTGCTTTGCGTTGATAAACCATTATGTCGAGATGTGTTATACGCAACATATACACAATATACCGAACTGTATACGTCACGAAAAAAATCAGGTTTGCAAGCTTGCACACCACGCAGCTTCACCAAGATGGCTGACGGAGCCAGAAGATGTCATGGCCACTGCCGAAACTAATGTCACAATCCTGTGTTCCGCGGAGGGCTTCCCAGTACCGACAGTGACGTGGCACAGGCCAGGTAATACAGATACTGTCACAAATAATTCATAGTACATCCATTATTGTTTCTGTTGAACACCCTCAGTCACTAAAACGGCGTTCCTCTTCAGGTGGTGAAACGCCAGTCGCAGGCACCCAGCAGGACGGACAAGGAGCATCCAGTATCATCATACGCAAGGCCGGCAAGCATCATCAGGGACACTACACCTGCCGTGTTTCGAACGGAGTAGGACGAGACCTCTCGAAAGAAATTAGGGTCGAAATCAAACGTACGTGACCGTTCCAATACGTTCCCTACCGTTCTGGTCGTAGCGGCAAACTGTACCAACCGCCGAGAAGCGGTTTCGTTTTCGGCAGGGTCGTCACCACATAGTGCGCGCAAGCACCGAAACGTGGCGCGATGTGCCCGTACGTCGACAGTTTTGTTGTAAGCGCAGGGAACTAGGTACAACACACACGTACGCCATTCCTCTCGTGTACGCGTCAAGCCTCACGCCAACCGACCTCATAGAGCTTCCAGTTTGTGGTCATCGTCCATCGTATGCTCAGTGTGATGCACTGGTACAGATGCCTGTGAAAAGCTATGGATGTGTCTGTAATGGCACTGGATGTACGGCTCCTGATTATTGTATGCGCCGCTTTAGTCGGCTGTGCAGCATCAAACATGAAAGGTAAGAGCTGTTCCGATGTGTATTCTTTGAGAAAATGGAAACCGCTGCAACGCATACCCAAGTGTTTTTATTGGTACTTCGATGATTCGCTCTAACCTGGTAAAAGGTTTTGATGGTAGATTATCACTTTCTCTGCTACTATAATGTACATATAATATGAGCGTTATGTGAGTGTAAAATGGATGCCGCTTGCATTTTGCCCCTTACGGTTAGCTGTGAGAATGTGCGCCTGTCTCTACGTAAGGGCTTAGCATTCAGAGTGTGCCACTCGAATTGTTTAATACCTTAAGTACTTGCAAGGCTTTTAATGTTCCACTCTTTACTTTCCGAAACAGCGCCCAAGATTCAACCTTTTTCGTTTCCATCAACGCTGAACGTTGGAGAAAGGAGCGGTACAATATGCATCGTTACGGCGGGAGACAAGCCACTCACGTTCTCGTGGTTTAAGGACGGCTCTACGCTGACCACTAACGATAACCTCAAGGTGACGAGCAATGCGGAGTTCTCGAACCTAAACTTCGGATCTCTGGAAGCGGAACACACCGGAAACTACACATGCTCAGTAAGAAACGGCGTAGGATCTGCATCGTTCACAGCTTTTCTCGCAGTGCACGGTAAGTCGCTTTCGTTTATTCCTAATGAGAGAGAGTTTTACTAGCAGTAGCGTTACAAGGTAATTTGAATGAAACCATTAATTGGATTTGTTTTTCAGCACCACCTTCGTGGACGGAAGCTCCGAGTGACAAAGAACTCACTGAAGGACAAACTGGCAGCCTTACGTGCAACGCGATAGGATTCCCAAGCCCGACCATACGCTGGTTCAAAACAGGTAACTGAATTTTCCTTATTTTCTTTTCTATTATACTAAGATAAAACTGATACACAAATATATCACAATAGGAGCAGGCCAGCGAACTAGAGGTAACTCTCAGGCACCCATAACAGCCACTTAAAATTGTACTAACTCCGTCTTGTGAAGTCGTGTCAAGGAACACTGCACAGCAACGAGACCTCGAACTGTAACGATCGTAATACAGCGGAGAATGTAATAAGCAGACAGTTTCCACATGTCAACTAGCTACCTGCATACACCACCCAACAAAAAGTAGTTTTTCGTATAGGTTATTCCAAGTGTGACGTTCTTTTAAAGACGTGACCTGTGACTCACTGTGTTTATCATCTTCAGGAACAGACGCAGTTCCTGACGTTCAAATGGAACACGAGAATGGCATCTTCAAGATTGCTGCAGCCAAAAAGGAACACCAGGGGACCTACAAATGCGTTGCCGAAAACGGAATAGGAACTCCATTATCAAGAACAGTGCGCCTGGAAGTTAAATGTAGGTAAAACAGCCATAAGCCCAGCGAATTCTCACTAGAAAACCGACCAAGACAACTCACGATTTGAATCGAGCTCACTCTCTACGCGTCCGTGGCCGTAGTTCCCGGCTTTTTCGATGAGTGGCGCTAGGCACCCATAATAGACGTACGTCAGTACGTTTAGGCGACCGTATACATGCCGCTGTAGCGACGCCATTGCCTCCTTGCCACCACGGCCGACGCAGAGGACAACTCCAAGCCGCACTACACAGCGAGAAGCTGAGGCCTATGTTCCACAAATGAAGTCGCGGTTCCACGAACATCAAAACCTACATGCGTTAGTGGTTTTGGCCACCGTAATCTTGTGCAGCAGTACAGCAGGTAAGCTTATGTTTCTTGTATAAGCAATGTCAGCGTCAATGTTCGTTCAGAGGTTCAATACACAGCCACTATAGGCTATCAAAGCGAACGGTGGGCTTTCTTTTCCGTAACAACTGCGTCTTGCTTGCAGAGAAGCCGAAGTTACAGCCTCTGGTGTTCCCACGTAACCGGATTCGAGTCGGCGAAAGTGCCACTACGTTGTGCGCTTTGGTGGCCGGCGACCAGGACGTGAAGTTCAGGTGGTTTAAGGAGAACGTCGAGATAAATGGTGCAGTGGCTAACGTGAAAGTGAAGAACGACAAGAAGGTGTCCGTACTTACCGTCGAGCCGGCCACCCTCCAAAACGCCGGCAACTACACCTGTACGGCGGAGAACAATTACGGCACCGATGCCAAGTCTGCCACGTTAGTCGTCGAAGGTGAGTAAGGCGTCACGGTAGTGTTATTGAAGGCGTTTCACGCCAAGCTCGTACAACGCGACATCTCCAGAGAGGTAAAGACGCCCAGAAAAAAGACGTATAGCTTGCAGAAAAGGAAAGTTTAATTAAAGTATACTTATATTGAATTAACATTTTAACCAAAAATATTTCATCATAATCCAATACGAGTGGCTAGCTGCACAACAAAAACTGCGACCAGTGGCAGTCAAGCTGTAATAGCAACGCTCTGAATTATGATACTTGTGCTCAGTTTGAGAGCTTAAAGATATCAATAATGAGCGTCAACCAAGAGCATCCGAAGTTCCCCGATGGTATTGCCACTTCCGGGATGTACAGATAATTACTATAATAATCTAAAAACTATGTTTTCAAGCTAGGAACAGGAGAGTTTTATTTGACTATCAGTATATATTTTGTATGCGCCACGTGAGAAGAGAACAAAAAAAAAAATAAGTGCGAAGATACACTGAAGCAGAGACAGAAATGCATGTGTACCTTTGAAGAAAACTGAACTTGCATGCGGTGAAACAGCGCCGAAAACGACGGAATATCGAAGGAATATGAGTTCAAAAACCGCAAAATTGCTGTTCGAGGGGTTTATTACGACGAAAGTAATAAACAAGAATAAAAATGAACACGTTGAACTAAAGTGCATTGTTGCGAGAACAACGCACATCTATGATAAAACTATCCGTTCTTCTTTTGCTATGCGGATTTACTGTCGTAGGCGCGTCGAACTAGCACCAGATTCGAAAAAGACGTAGATCAACATAAATCAGACACGGTGTCATAGAAGAAATTACTGAAGTGCATTAGGTGACTTCCATGTGTAGAGCTTGTGCTGCATGCCCACACTTCTTGCACGAATACGCGACAATGGATCGCCTATTTTGTACTTCCTTCCAGCCGTTCCACACTGGACAGTAGAACCGAAAGACGCTTCAGTCACTGCTGGGCAAGCGCTTCGAATAGAATGCTCCGCGTCTGGGTTTCCGGCACCTAATGTGTCCTGGCGAAGAATAGGTAAAGAATTGCAATAGAAGACAAACGTCTGGTGCGCTATTGTATGAACTAAATTAATTTTCTTTGCCACAGATCCAAGAAATGAAGCCGGCAAGACAGCAATAGCCACTGCAAGCGGCTCGACAGCGTTGATAGTGCCAAAAACAGCTAAGGACGCCGAAGGGAAATACATCTGCGAGGCAGACAACAGCATTGGCGCGGCCCTGAAGAAAATAGTGTTCGTTAAAGTCAAGTGTAAGAGTCCTAAAAGATTTTCTTCGCTGCGTGTAGTACACGCACTGTGACACAGAGGTCGTTTTAGAAGCTGAGTTCGAGCAACTCCTGAGTGCGAGCTTCACGTGCGCGCAAGGAAAAAAGAAAATGATGCTTTACAGAGCTAACGCTTAGCCGATACAGTCGCGGCTGCTTCTATAAGTTACCATCGTGTCAAGCTGTTCTCCACTGAAACCCGACACTGCGCCGCGCATCGAATGGAATGATTCTTTCCGTGCGCGACGATCACGAAGAAAACTTTAGCGGTAATAACTGGGCACCACAGTTTCACTCGGGCGTGTGGCTTTTAAATTAAGCCCTCGCGTTTCGTCACAAATTATTGTTCACGTGATCGACAAAAAGCGGCGCCAGTTGTCTGCGAGAGCGTCGCAACGAATGAGCGATCGCAGCGTCACCGTCGGCCGTGTAACATTGCTCGTAGAGACCGATCATGAAGAAGCTGCGGTGTCGGTGAAAGACGAGTCATGAAAACCGGACGTTCACTTCGCGCGCAACGTTGTTACTTTGAAGCCTTGCGAATTTTCAACAAGGCGAGCCACTAGCCGTAACAGCAGGGATACAATCATGGAAGCGGGATACACCTTCCCTTTTTTCGGTGGCGTCCTGCTCTGTCTAAACCTCGTCGCAAGTCTCGGTGAGTATACTGGTGCATATGTTCACATCTCTGCGTGGTGTTGAGCACTTGCCAAAATATGCATGATCTATTGCATTTCGCCCAGCCTCTCCTGAGTGATTACACTCTCTCGCTATAGATCGAAAGCAAGCGCACCGCCAGCGAAGAATTGAAATTAACATTGGTCTCACTTTTTATCGACAGACGCCCCGAAGATACAGCCCTTCTCTTTCAATAACAGAGTCCGCATTGGAGGACGAGCGATAGCAACGTGCACCATAATGACGAATGCAGCACCCGTCACGTTCACCTGGTCTAAAGACGGTTCTCGCCTGCAAGAAACGAACGGCCTGTCAATACAGGAGACAAAGCTCGTCTCTCTCCTCGTGATACAGCGCACGGAAACGTCCAGTCGCGGAAATTACACCTGTCGAGCCTCCAACGTGATGGGAGCAGATGAGCACACTGCGGAATTAATTGTTGAAGGTAAGCGATCGAAAGTAGCATTTATTCACGCACAGTCAGCGTAAAACGTTAGCTCAAAAAAAAAAAAAACTTTGAATTTTCCAGCAATTTTTTAATGTTTTCTGTCGAACTGCTTAATGCGTGCTTAGTACATCGTTTTCTAACAGCCCGCAAATCTAAATTTAAAGCTATCTGCCTGTGCAACGAGAATACTAACCTTTATTTTTTTTTTGTCTTTCGTGATCTCCAAACTCTTGACATTGACTGTATATGGTGGAAGTTGTGTGCGCAAGAGATAACTGCCATTTCTTAATGACATACACTTTCAGTTTTTTCATAATAAGAAACAGCCGCGCATGTTACGATATTATTATTGGTTTTCCTTTGAAAATGTGGTTGCAATTTCAATGCTTTTGATGCTGCCAGAAGACATGGCTTCACCTAAGGTAAGGTTTACCATAAAAGAGAAAATCGTCCTTGTCCTTGTATTCTCAAAACAAGATAGAGAGGGCACTTGGACCATATAGACTTGTTTGCGCAGTTGGCCATTCTTGTAATGCTGCATGTCACAGACTACAAACCTACATCAATGTGTGCACAACAAAATGAACCTTGCTCTCAAAATATCGTCCTTTTCGCGGGACGCACGTGACAATATAAACTTCACCTTCAAAAACTTATCAAGCGCGACAAAAGACTAAACATCAGAAACAACAGGAAATATCTCTCTCCTCTTTCTTAGCGCTTAATTAGGTTTTGAAGCTGAAAGCATACGAACTAGTTCACGCGTCACTTTTATTTCACTTCAATTTCAAACTTTTATTCTACATTAAGTAACAGAGTCAGAAAAGCACGTTTTCAGGCAATGATTTCACTTCACTAACGTACAAATGGCCCCTCGCGAACGACGGCCGGCGAATTCGTCGTTTAGCATTCCGCATAAAGTAGCATTTTATATTATTTTTATTTACAAAACATTTTACAGATCTCACAGAGGCAGTGTGTAAGGGGTGTCAGCTTCAAAAGCAAGATGAATGCAAGTTACATGAATAACAATGGCAAGTATGGCAAAAAAGGCGCCAGTACAAATATAGTGTTGTCTGACGTCATATTACAAGAAGTTATGATTGAGCAATTTTTAAAACACTAGAAGGGAAATGCACATCTCAACACCTATAGGGCACAATAGTAATAAGTCACAGACGTACTACGCGGACACAGCGCTAATACCTTCTTCGAAGGCAATGGACAGTGTATTCTACATGTGGAATACAAGCGTAGCGCACGAATCGCTTCTGTGCCAAAAGGAAAATCGACTTTTGCTGACAATGACAGTCGTCCCCACCAGTAATGCACACTCTTTTCTAAGTCCCGCCACCCTCTACGCCGGACACTAAGCATTACGTATAAATGAATAATACCGGCTATTCTCCTCGACCACGCTTGTAACTAATCAGTCATTCTAATGTTGACCACAGCTCCTCCCATGTGGACAAGTGAACCTCAAGACACGTCCGCCGTAAGTGGCTCGAACGTCAGCGTTCAGTGCACGGCGAGCGGATCGCCGCCTCCAAAGATAACGTGGATCCGAAGCAAAGGTATGCACGTTCCATATCGACGGAAGTGCAGCATGCCAGAGCTCATTTTCGATAACACCATCATTACAGATGGCGGTTCGACAACTGTGCCCACGGAAAACGGTCGACTCTTGATCCACAACGTCCGCGTGTTCGAAGCCGGCACTTACTTTTGCAGAGCTGATAACGGAGTCGGTTCAGCGATAGAGAAGTCTATTCGAGTCATCATAAGCGGTATATTGTCTATTTCTTAAATTATCTAAAAGCAATACAGCACCGTTAGTATTAAGGCAGACAGTCGCATAGTTAAAACACTTTCTGGCAAACCAGGGACGTTTATAACTGGCGCCAACTACACTTTTTTTTAACAAACACGAAGTGGCGTCATCTGTACGTCAGAGCACGTAACTGATTCATCCACACTCGTTGAAAAGACACAAATTTCGTGGTGTAGTCCGCAGCAGTACCGACATGTGGCGCAGCTTCCCCGTACAGCGCGTACCGTCTAGAGCCGTCTCAGTCACCAGAAGAAGCGAAGCTACGCTGCATCCGCCATTCCGCCAGTTCTATGGAGAACCAAACCTCTCAACGGCGAACGTGTCTAGATACCGCGCTCTAGAAGATGAACTGTTACAAAGGGGCGGCAGTGCAAAGGTGTTCTGTACCATGCACGCAGTGGTTCATCGTCACCGCGGCGTTGTTAACATCAGCGGCAGCAGGTAAGCGTTTTGCGGTCAAGTCATCCGCAGCCAACGTTAAGCGCGGCTTGTTCCCGCTTCTATGCGATTCACCCGTCCTCTTTTACAGAGCCGCCAAAAGTGATCCCATTTGCCTTCGACAAGACACTTTCCGAAGGACAGAACACAGTAGTGACTTGCACTATCAGAGAAGGTTCAAAGCCCGTGCAGCTTCAGTGGCTCAAAGATGGGCACGAAGTCGTCGGTGGTGGTGTTGTGAAACTCATCAAACACGAAACGATTCTGGTGCTCTCCATCGAGCCAGTCAAAGTTGCGCATTCCGGAAACTACACCTGCGTGGCTCGGAACAAATATGGATACGACCGATACACGTCGGCGCTGCGAGTGAATGGTAAAAAAACTTTTTTTTCTCTCTATTTGCCTTGAAAAAGCAGCAACCCTATGATAAAAAGATGCGAATATTCTGCCATATTCTGCCATACTATTCTGCATATTCTGCCATATTAGTCTCACATAAACAAGAATCATATGGGCTCGCGTAGTCGCTATGATTAATATGATTGCATCAAACTGATTGTCAGGCATGTTTTACTTCTTTTTTTCTTCAAATATACAAAAGGGGGCGATAGACAGGTTTAAATATTGAGTAGGACGTTCACACTTTAAAAATTTGAAATCGAATATATGTATAAAGCAAATAATTAAGCAAGTCTAAATTATTGCGGCAGTGTGCACTATCTTCTTAATTGGATCTGCATCCTGACAGCTCAATACCAATTTTCTGCCATCTAATTTTCAGAAGTAATAACCTGCACAGTAATTGTGCCCGTACACCGTGGGACCACCAAACGCACGCAGCATTATGTTAGCGTTAGGTCAGAATATGTCTCTACACATAATTTACCCACTGTCGTCGAATTCTCCGTATCAAAGCATAAATGATCAATGAAACGGCTTAATACACATCTATCCATTCTTCCTCGCACTCGTAGAAGAATGGATGAATGTAACCTGATGATTCATGAGGCCCGTACCTAATGCGGCCCGTCTATCAGGCTAGGTAGTTTCTGCATATACCAAATTAGGCTTTCTCGCGAATAGGTGACAATAGGCCCCTGCCACAGGCTGACACTCAGTCACTTTTCTAAAGGTTTTTTTTTTTTCATATTTAATGCAACATGTATTGCTTTGCGCTACGTCTGGTGTTTTTGTGAACCGTGAAAAGAACAATTAAGGTCATGTTAGTTATAAGAAATTTCCTGTCTTTCCTAAAGCGCCACCCAAATGGGAGGTGGAACCTCAGGATGTTGTCCTCAAACGAGCAGAGACTGCGGAGCTTCAATGCAAGACCGTGGGATACCCACTACCTGACGTCAGGTGGCTGAAAGAAGGTACGTACAGAAGGGTTTAAAGTTATTGTGGAATGAGTGACAGAGTGTTAGTCCAATCAGCTAATTCCAAAGTCAGCGTCTAAAATGACCACTGTATATCACCAAAAAGCACGAGTGAAATCGATGCACTGCAGTAGACGCACGGACAGGGAAAGCGAGGGCAGGGGGGTCAAAAGTTGCCAAGCCACGCTACCATACGAAACGTGCGATAGTGGCCTCGGAACTTTTGACTCCTTCATGTGTAGCCTACATACTTGCGTCAACGTGTTCACCTGTGGATGATACACTGAATTTTAGGAATATCATGTGAATTTGGTGTTTTGTAGACACATTCGTTTTTTATAACAAGAGACTTGCTTCTTGCACAAGTATAATTCCGAAACCTCGACAAATATCACCTGCTGGCAGGAAGAGACTGGACTAACACCGTTTATTTAACGGCAGCAGCGGAGGAGCACAACTCATGGTTTTTTTAGACGCGCATTCCTGCGAGAAGCGCGCAGCTGACTCATTGGACAGGAACACCCCACATTCGGGCACTAGCTTTGCATTAACATCATAAATTCGCTTTGTTTACGTACACATCAATGTATTAGCAAGAGGTTACTGCGCCTACTTGTACCATAGCGGCGTTGTTAGCGCGCTTTTAACATTGTGGGCTAAAAGACCCACTAAGCAAGCAACAAATGTCAACAACCTCACTTGCCGTGTCTTGGTATCTCCAAACGCTCACAGGTGCAGAGTTGAAGAGTCCTTCAGAGAATAGGATGCAAGTCCTACAGAACGGAACACTGATCATCCGGAACGCGACGAGCGAAGACCGAGGCAAATACTCTTGCCTGGCATCCAACGGAATCGGCGCTGCCTTGACGAAAACTGTGTCCGTGCTCGTCAAGAGTAAGCCGGCATTCGCATCGTATGCAACCGCTCCCGCCACGAATCACCAAATACAACGCGAACAACAAACAGCATCACCGTGCTTTCTGGGCCTTTATTAAGCTTCAAGCATCCAATTTTAGCGCATTTTCGCGGCACCCACCTGCAAACATTCGTTACAGATTGTCAGCCAACTTAGGCCTGCTTCCGCGACGCGGCGCCACGATCCTGTGTCCTGCTACAAGCTATGGGACCGGCAGCACTAAAACGCTTCCCAGGGTTCTCGCGTAACGCCGAGATGCGCGCATGGCGAACGGGTGGAGACACGGGAGGAGTATAGAAGACCCCTTCCTTCATGTGCCGTGTAGGGCTTTTGTTTTTGCGCCCCGTTTGCGATGCCGCTACTCGCGCAAGCATGAAAAACGGGTCTGCCCGTGACGGATCGCACGGTTTCGCGACGATCTCAAAAATTACGCAGAACGCGTGAGTACATTTCGTCGGCCGCAACGATGTTCCTGCAACTGCCCCTTCTAGGCCTCTGGACCATCCTGGCGTCGACGGCCACTGCCAGAAAAGAAGGCAAGTGCCTTACTTTTGTAGATTCTTTTGTACGCGCTGATACACTGCGCTGAAAATTCCTACACACGGAGGTTTCACACGCCAGCGATGCTTTCAAGATA
The DNA here is from genome assembly GCF_013339725.1 of Rhipicephalus microplus. NCBI lineage: Eukaryota > Metazoa > Arthropoda > Arachnida > Ixodida > Ixodidae > Rhipicephalus > Rhipicephalus microplus. The sequence continues at coordinate 132,680,809 of NC_051171.1, forward strand.
TATCTCACTACTTTCCTATTCAACCTGAGGCGAAAGCGTCAACAATAGGCAGCAAACATTTGCGATTTCGTCATTACACTCACGGAGTAGACAACACGCGCAGTCATCCTCTTATTAAAATAAAAAAGCAGCATATTTCGTGTTCTTCAAATACGAACTTGTGAAATATTATATCTAATTCGAGGGGAAACAGATGGAGCAGCGAATAACTCATTTTAATTTGATGCCTATACAACTGTCACCAAGAAGGCGCAATTGCGGCGTGCTGAATGCACTGTGATAACTAAATGTGCTCGCTCTTGCAGAAGCATTCTAAACTGGAGCTCTTTCACAGATGGCCCAAAGATCCAGCCATTCCAACTACCTGCGCGTGTGCAAGCAGGAGACAAAGTGAGCGCTGCGTGCAACCTCGCATCAGGAACACCACCTGTGACATTTTCATGGCACAAGGACGGCAGTGACGTCACGAATCTCTCCAAGGATATCAGCTACGGAAGCAATATTATGTCTGTCCTAGCTATCCCTTCGGCGTCGCTGGATTCGCAGGGAAATTACACCTGCAGGGCAACGAACGCCTACGGCAGTGACTCGCACACGGTGCAACTCAAGGTGGAAGGCAAGTGGACCACAACTCATCTACGTATTACGCTCTGCCTATAACACTTCCAACGTTTATTAAATCAAAAATGTTACAAAGTATGATGATACACCCTCGCACCGAATCTTAATTCAGCCCATTTATGGTTACCCATACTGCCAAATCATTGTCTATTCATTATATTGCTGAGCTGAGAACACAAGGCATCCTGAAAACTCAGTGCCCAAGACAGCATGCGGCCTCAGACCTGCTTTGGAAAGTCAACTGCGCTCTTTAATACATGTCATCTTGTGTCATTGGCCCTTTCCGGTATCATTGGACCATCCTAGACAGAAGCAGCCAACAATGTGGGCAGAAAAACTTCCGCCTTCTTAGCTAGATCGGCAGAGCATCAGACGCGCAATTCGAAGGTTGTGGGTTCCGCCCACACAATGTGTTTTTTCGTTCATTTTAATTTATCTCTATTTTGTCAATATTACTATAATATACAGTCAAAAGACATAAATTGCATCCCGCATAATTTTCCTGGCTTAACTGTTTGTTGGATTTCATTAGGTTCAGTCTAACAAAAAAATAAGCACTCGAAACATTCCTCGTTGATTGTTTCATTGGCAGTGCCACCAGTTTGGACTGTTGAACCTGGCGATGCATTCGGCACGATCGGAGGAATGCTGAATCTGACATGTCTCGCTTCCGGATCACCAGAACCAACCATCACGTGGACGAAGATGGCGGGTCAGCACCTTTCTCTTCCCTCAAGCACAATGCTACCATCGCTAAATCGTATACTGCTTCTCACGAAAACTTTCCATTCCAGAACAAACCTCGCCGCAAACGTGGAAGCATCCCGTCATATCTTTCTTTCCGCTCACGGAGGCTCACCGGGGAAAATACATGTGCGATGTCAGTAACGACATCGGCGGGCGACTTACCAAAACGATTTCCGTATTCGTCCGAGGTAAGCGATCACTTCGCGAAAACAAATAACCCGCTGCCTCTTTTTCACAAACAGAAAGGAACCACACAGCAGAGACCCCACAACTCCGTCAACTGGCGCCACACTTTTCCAATTATACACCGGCTGAGTCGGGCCTAGTGTGCCAAAAGGGTCCTGACGGTTTAAATAACTTCACAGACAACAAACGACAGTCAGAGCCTCAGTGACGCTGTGATCCGCCATGTGGCGCCAAAAGTCCGTGCGGCGGGCTTTAACAACCCCAAAGCCACGAAGAGATGTCAGCGTTCGTGTGCCGACTTGCCCGAAGAAAACGCGTACCGAGCTCGGATTAACGGCGGATTAGCCACCGTCTCGCGTCGCGCCTGAGCTGTACAAATGCGTGTACCCGTGCGGTGAAGCAAACGCACAGGCGAAGCCGTCGTGATGCGACCACAACGCTCGATGATTCCGTGCTGCGCGATGCGAACGGTGTTCATCCTCACTTGGATGCTTTCGGCGCAATGTGGAGCTACGTCGCATCAGGGTAAGCGTCAGTCTATTTTACCTTCCGCATGCTTTAATTCATCAGTGCATCGGTGTAGTTTACCTGAACATGCAGTCTATCAAACGAATGCTATAGATCCACAGTCGCACTCAACGCGAGTTTTAACACGGTGGCCGTGGTTGAAGGGGCCCCAAGCCTACACTGCAACACCGGTAAACGTGAAATGGGCTTTGCAACCACCGTTAGTTAAAAAAAGTGTATACGAGACTGACTGTCTTCTATGTTGGCGCCACTTTGACCACGGGCAGCCTGTTGCAACGAATATTGGGCGCGACAGTACACAAGATAGACCGTAAACTGAATAAAGTAACTACTAAGCACGTTTCACCGTATCGGTACATTTACCTCTGTTACGGCTGCTCCAAGTTTACGATACTATATCTGGTTAATCGCTGACAAGCATTCGTTTGTTCCAGATGCACCAGTGATTCAGCCGTTAGTGCTTCCGTCCGACGTTGTGACGGGAGTGAACACCAGGCTCTTGTGCAACGTGCAAAAAGGAACACGGCCTCTAACGTTCGCATGGATCAAAGACGGCGCCTCGGTCAGCGACGGTGTGTCGTCGCAGGACGATTTCTCGCTGCTCAGCATAGACCCGGTGACGGCGGAAAGCGCCGGAAATTACACCTGCGTCGTGAGCAACGCAGCGGGCACTGACCGATACACGTCGACGCTGGAAGTGAAGCGTGAGTGGAACTCTGAAAGTTACGAAAGAGCGACACTGCAAGCTGAAAACAAGAGTGTATGATGCCAAAAGGATGTTCTGAGCGTTACACTCGTGAAAAACAAGTCTTGCTTATATCGCAGCACAATCCTTTAGGCTAAGATGCACTTTATATTGGCTCGGCTTATAAATATAAAATACGTCTCATGAACAAAACAAAATTTAATACAATTTCAAACTAACAAATATTGGACGAACAAAACAAATTCCGTGTTTCTATACGTTGAAGCGAAGAGAATATTACGATGCACGCCGTAATGAAATACTCTGATGTAACTGCGACCGCTTGAGGTTCTTTGACGTTCGCCTACACCGTTTCCCTTTTAATTGAATTTTTCTGAGAATGTGGAGAGGGGGGGGGGTCTTTTAAAGCAGCCGCAGTGGCCGGAAATTCAACCTGTTATTTCGTTCTTAAACATAACACAACAATCGCCAAATCACAACTGCAGGTCTCACTAAGTTGGTCTTATTTTAAGGCGGCCAAGAAAGATACACGTATTCGTGACAAAGTCCGACATTCATTTAGCCCATACAGTTCACGAAGTGGCTCGTCCACCAGCATATCGGTCAGTGTACAGGTCAAGCGAAATTACTTTCATGCCATTGTGCTGGTTCGGTAAGCGTAAGAAAAGCAGGCCTTGCACTTCGCGATTCTCGCAGTTTAAGGTAATCTTTTTTTTTCTTAGTCCCTTTATTTGTATGTGTGCACAACAGAGCCGTCTCAATGGACTGAAGAACCCAGGGATGTTTCTGTTGCCGAAGGCTCCGAGGTTCGGCTCACATGCGCGGCCACAGGACGACCCAAGCCCACCGTTACATGGAGCCGGTGTGTCTCTGGAGGTGAGGGAATGCAGGAATCAAAATTCCATTCCAGTTGATCTCCTCTTTGGCTAGTATACAAGCATGTTATTCGTACATTTGAAGATTTGAGGAAAAAAATACGACAAGACAGCTTTCCCGCGCAACAGAAATTCATGCACGATGCCTCCCGTCCTCGCTGCACTTCACGTAACAGTTCTATCAAGGACGGTGCACCGCCATTGAGTATGAATTTTTGTTGAACTGGTAAACTGCTTTGAAGTTTCGCCAACTCGTCTGTCGTGACTAGCCTCTTTCTGAACAAGCGTAAAGTATTTCATTTTTCTTGAGGCCGTACGATACCCTCGTTTTGTCACTGCTGCCCTCTGGCGAGCTTCTATTACGCCATCTGATTAGCCACACGATTTTTACTCAAATGCTTCATTTCACGCAACGCCATCAGGACGAATTATCAATTGAGAAAAATGGAAAACATGGCTATTAGTTCATCGCATGCTCTGCGTCGGAGCGCTAGCGATATCAAGGCAGCTCTTTAATGGGGGTTCAGTGAACTACACCCATGTCGAACATCAGTAGCCCAGAACAACGCTGCAATAAAAAGTACTTTACACGAACGCTATTTTGGGTTGTACTCGTTTAGGTCTAATTAAAGTAATCGGCGCAAATCGGCGTGTGAGTCATTTTACTCGGTGCTTCTTTATCTACATTTTGCGTGGATTGTTTACGTTCGGACAGAATAATATGCAGCGCGAATTTTAGAAAACAAGTTCGATAGATTACTCATTCAAAATGATGGAAAGATAGCCGAGTTGCTTTGAAGTTTGATCGCGAAGAGACAAGAAAGAAGACGAGAAATTCATCCAGTCCATTTCGTGGTCATTGTCACTTCTCGCACAAATTTTCAAGATTGCTAAGTACCTGGAGAGCATACAAGTGTACAGGTAGGAGAGGTCTTCGCACGACGGCGAGGTGGAAACGAGATGGCGGAAGGGGAAGAGCGCGAGCTCGAAGCAAAGTAGAAAGGGGGGGGGGGGCATCTGGGAGGGGCTCAACTGGAGTGGGGCATGAGACGAGAGACGCCGGAAGTCGGGCGGTTCCGCACGGTGGCTGCAAGCGTGCAGCTGGTCATCCTTGACCCTGGCTTCTTTCGGCGGGACCGTCGCGCCATGGTCTTTTCCTCTACTCGGCAAAGCAGTGAAAGTGGCGGAGGGGGGGGGGGGCAGAAAGAGAGAGAGATACGCGGTAGAGCGTCGCCGCGGGACAGGAAATCACTTGCGCGCCTCCAATGTCGCGGAACGGCAGACGCACCTCGGATCCCCCTCCTCAGCAAGCTCACTTCCTGCCCCGCAGTCATATTGTGAGTGTGTCCGTGAGAGCTCCCGCCAGTCAAGAGAAACGCACGCGCATATCTAACCTGCTCGTAGGAAAACGAAGACACCTGTTGGATCTGGCTATGTTGTTATGTCCATCACAGTAGAAAACAGCGCATAATCACGAAAACACGAAAGATCAAGAAATATCGGCATCTATATACGTTATATTGCGATGTTTTCCACTATAATTATGTACCTACAAGCTCACGTTCATACATTTTTAATTGTTATATCCGTACACGGTGCCATTTGGTGCTATATCATGGGAGAAGACTAACGAAGCTGAGTTTTTAGAAAAGCGAGTATTTGCGAATTTCAAGAAAAAATAGAAGGAGAAACAATTATTCCTCTGGATGGTTGAAGCGCCCCACTAAATGTTACAAGAGGGCGCCAAGTATAGCATTGCCTCATCTAATTGTTTCCAAAGCAGGCTCTCTCTTTTGTTTGGAAGACTTCACGAACTCCCATTAGAATGCGGAAGCTTGGGCTAGTTGGTATGGCATGACGATTGATAAGAGTGTTTCGCCGCTTCTCTTCGGTATTTAAGATCGTCGTTTCATATTGATAGCAACTACCCGCCACCTGCCGAATTTTCATTATTTCATTGTGCATTTATTTAACGAGGACACGCGGTCAACAGATTTTTTTAACGCGTCACAAAATGGAGATAACGTTTTGCGTGTAAAAAAGAGCCGTAGGAAAGCGAGAAGCTTTCCTGCGGCCCTTTTTGATACGCGAGGCTTTTAGCGCCATTGGACTCCTGTCTAATCCTATCGTGAACCCCGACTTTCCCGCAGGCCAACGCAGCGTAGTCTGCGGTGACTCCGAGACACCGGTGCCCGTCAGGACCAGCAACGGCAGCGTCTCGTTCGCGCACGTCACCAAAAAGGAGGAAGGAAGGTACGCCTGTTTCGTGGACAACGGCGTCGGAAAGCCGCTTAGGAAAGTGATCCGAGTGGCCGTCAACGGTAAGCAGATATCGAACACCAACCGTCTCCTCGCGAAGCCCCAAATAGGAGAAGGGGCAAAATGAAGCCTCTGATCCCAAGCCCCTTTCAGCAACGCGTGGCTCGATGAAGCCGCGCAGCGGTAAAGAGCTTGTGGTATCCTGCTTGTGTGGCAGGTGCTTGCTTGCGCCACTACGGTAGTGCGACATTGCCTTAAGCTGTTGGCACTCACTTTAACAAACACGTGAAAAGCAGTATACCAGAACATTCCCGAAAAAACAAGATTTACTCAGACACGCTTCAAGCGAATGCAGTTATTTTATGATGTTGTTTTTAGGAAACGTCGCCGTTAGTGACGCCAGCTGCCTCGCTTCGCCTGAAAACTAAAAATAAAAGCCCGGGTTTTCTAACAACAAAATACACTGAGGCAAATACAAATGTATTTGCCAGGTTCCACGCATCAAGAACTGATGGGCAGTAAATCAGCGTGCTTGCAAAATGATAGTCTGTGCGCTTTCTCGTACACTTGTGGTACAAACATGTAAATGCAAATTTTCCATTTCGCGACAGTGTTCTGGCTGTGCACAGAGCACGGCGCATTTTTTTGCCCGCGAATCGCTTTCACTCCAGAAATACATCGTGACTTGTCCTGGGAAAGTACAACATAAGCAAACGTCATTCGCAGCAGGCATCGAAGCAGAAGTGTATTAACCTATTTAACTTCATTCGCAGCAGGCACCGAAGGAGAAAGAAGTGTATATATATTAACCAATTTCACTGCGCAGGGATGTGGGTTTTGTCATTCCTAACGCGGTGCTCTAAAGCACGAGGCTATACAGCGTGATTGTCCATGTCGTGTGAAAATTTCGCCGTGCTCGTTCGTGCCTACCCAATATACTCGGTTGAAATAGCATACCGAAGTCCTAAACAGAAAGCGATTTTATGAGCACATATAGGTTCCGACAGCTTTGAACTCAACGCGTTGTTGTTGTCGTTGTTGTTGTTGTTGTTGTTGTAGTTGTTGTTGTTGTTGTTGTTGTGTCGGTGCGTCGGTGTGAACGCGCGCTCGAACGCTCGCCTTGCACACTTTTGTATCGCAATGCCGGTTAATGCAGTAGCTGCCGACGCAAAACCAACACGCTGAACCCCGAATGCCCATACACCGACCCGGGTGGCTTTGAATCAGCGGCAGGCCAATCTGGCACCTTATCCTGCCAAGTAAAATGTGCTACACGATCCCTGTGTAATGTCGCGAGTGGTTTTTCTTCGAAGAGCGTATCGCGCAGGCTTTTTTTTTTATATACATTGAGACCTGCATCGAATAAAGGTTGATACCCTAAAATGTCCAGAGTCTGTTTTCTTGCCCAAATCTAGAAGGGAAATCATTTCTTGCGTGCTTCTGGAACGAGCTTGAACACCAAGAGCTTTTTCTAGAACGAATTAAAATTCTCGCGTTACATGTGTGCTCCCGTGACCACCTTACGCGATATCTAATTTACAGTACATGCGCGATTTCAGCAGACATCACGCATATAATATATATGACCATGCTATATTATATATGACCCTTATATAATAATGACCATGCTGCTCTTAATGCTTTTGTCCCCCCCCCACCGTTATGCAATACCCTGAAAAGGGCCTTAAGCGTGAAATAAATAAATAAATGATTATGATGATGATGGTGGTGGTGGTGATTGTGACGAAATAAACGGAACATTAAGAAGAAAAAGACTCCAATGTAAGTGATGTTGATTGCTGAATTCTGTCGTTGGCCCCGAGACACCTGGTTGCTCGTGAAAAACCTTTGCGTACGCGCGCCTCGCTTAGTTTCCTACATTTTTCGCGATGGACTCCTAGCGCCACACTTCAATAGTAGGGAAAATCAAATCGCAATACTTCATAAATTTGCATGCCTGATGTATACAGATATTGAGTGCAGCTTAGGACTGATTCATTCATTCATTCATTCATTCATTCATTCATTCATTCATTCATTCATTCATTCATTCATTACGTGTACAAAAGTGATTTTAAATACTACCAAAAACGAGGTCACCTGCATTATGTAAATGACTGTCTCTTTCCACTGTGCTTGTCAACACCAAGAGAGAAGTCAGAAATCATTTTCAGCCTGGTTATGCCAATGGTTATCACATGTAGTTTTAGACCTAATTAAATCGTTACATCGTGGTTAAGAGTTAGAATGTTTAGTACATTATCTAGCAGTGCAGCCTAACTGACTTCGTTTGCGATATCGCTTAAGCTTTGGGCGTTCAATGTAACTCGGTACCTTTTCTTTTTTTAGTCTTTTCAGCTGCAGCGGAAATGTAAGGCAAAACACTGCGCATCACAACCTGTGGCCACGTGCGCATTGACTAATCGCGCGACGATTCGCCGCCGCGTGAACTTGCAGTGCCGGCCAAGTTCGCCGAGAAACACAGCGTGGTGACCGCTCGGCGGGGCGAGAACGCGCGCCTCCTGTGCGACGCCCAGGGAGACCAGCCGCTCACGGTCGCCTGGTCCAAGGGCGTCCAGAAGATCGACCGCGGGGGAAACTCGAGGTGAGGGCTCTCCTTACTCTTCTCTCTCTTCTCGCTGCTAGCACTTTACGAGTGCTTCAAATTGACTGCGCAAACAAATTTAGTAAAACGAATTCCGAAACCACAAAGGTATGGCTATGATTAGGTATCAAGACAAAGAAAAAGATGGCAAGAAGGCTTCACGTGGATAAATTAACCAAACAATCGTAAGGTCATCTGATTTATTGATTTATTTATTGATTTAGTTATTTATTTATTTATTTATTTATTTATTTATTTATTTATTTATTTATTTATTTATTTATTGATATGTGGAGTTTAACGTCCCAAAACCACCATATGACTATGAGAGACGCCGTAGTGGCGGGCTCCGGAAATTTCGACCACCTGGAGTTCTTTAACGTGTGCCCAAACCTGAGCACACGGACCCACAATATTACCGCCTCCATCGTAAATGCAGTCCCCGCAGCCGGGATTCGAACCCGCGACCTGCGGGTCAGCAGCCGAGTACCTTAGCCACCAGACCACCGTGACGGGGCGCGTAAGGTTACCTACCCTACACACACTGGTGGCAAAAAAAAAAAAATAGGTTACGGAAAGAACATGATAGGGAGCATCGCAGGGAAACATGAGAACGCACAATAGGACTACAATTGGTCAATGGGGACCGGTGTTCCTTATCAAATCTAGCAGTAGAACACCGATTGCTTTTTGTACTAATAATTTTGGACTAAGAAAGACGAATTTCCAAACTTTGCGACTAAGTTCCCAGATGTGCAGTGGCAGAGTGATACGGAATCTTTTTGATGATGTTCGTTCGGAAAACGATGAGTCGCTCACGCACGTCGAATAATACATCATGTATTTTTTTTCTCACACGTCGAACAACACGACATAATACGACTGAAAGATAACGTGCGTATGTTAAGCAATGACCGACGACAACACAGGGATAAGTTGCGTGCTTGGAGAAGCATACTGGGATATCAATAAAATCTGCGAGCACGAGATGAAACGGGAGTTACCACCTACTAGCTCGCGGGAGAATAGCGATGTTAAACGCGCAGTACGGCACTCTCACAAATTAAAATCACGGAAGACAGCACTACCGACGTCAATTATATCACTGTGATTCTAGAGATTAATTATGATCAGCGGCGGTCAGCATAACCAGGCTAGGCTTACACTTTGCTCCAACGTTACGTCAGATTCTCTTATCTTTTGTTTCTGGTCATTATGCTCGCGTGTGTGTGGCACTTTCAGTAGCAAAAAAATGCTTACAGGGCTCGCTTCGTGCATATCGGCCAGGTGTAAGGTCATCAACGTTATCCAAATAAAGTCGTTCACGGGTCGAATTAATAAAGTGCTGACTACAACTGTTTGGCTTCTGTAGCTAGACACTCACGAATGCGAGCTACAGCTGCTAGGCGAATAACCAAGCACGCGTTGCGCTTTTCTCATTAGCATTACAACACTGAAAAGATGTAAATGAAGCTGATTTCCATACAGATACAAAAGCACTTCACAGCATTTAGATCCTGCAACCCGACAGAAAGTGCTAACTCAACCTCAGTATAAACGTCAGAAGTTTCATTACCACCTTAGATATATAGATGAAACGCGCGCACGCACATAAAAAGATAGGGACAGAGAGAGAAATAGAGACAAGCATAGAGAAATAGAGACAAGCATGAAAACACCAACCCGTATTGCTTTTAGGCTTGATTTACTCATTATATAATTACAGAACCAAAATTATTATACACTGGCCAAAAATTCCCGTTTGCGTGCACTAGGCACGCCTATACGACGGCGTATACTGCTCGAACGTGAGGCTTAAATATATGTTGGAGCTGTACGAACAAAATAGTGGAGGCGCTGATAGATTGGCTTCTATGTACTTCCATTGATTCGCTAATAAAGCGGGCAGTAGGTGGGAACATGCATCAAATAGTGCCTTGGCATCCAGACAGCTTACGGAAGTTCGTGTTCCCCGATCGAACCGCGTGGAAGATGCCTGTGCCGGAAGCGTGGCGTGGGGAGAGGATTTAACTCGGTTAATCGCGTAATTAAATCACGTCGAGCGCACGGCAAGTTCGATCCACGTTTGGAACACGCGGAAGAGCTTCATGCGCAAAAAAAAATTTGCATTTTCTATCAGACTTACGCTGCAGTGAAGACGGCGCAGTGTAGAACGCTAAGACAGAGAAAATTAAGAGAAGTTACAAAAGGAAAAGAACGTCTCAGTTTGCGCCGCTAGCCATTAATTGCAACCTGCACGATCATAATTAGGTTGGAGTTCGCGTATTCCAACGATTAAAACACCGCATACTTGCAACCTCGCATGATAACAAACAGTACACATCTGCATCGGTAGAAAAAAAAAATTACTATGGTCATTCTTTTGAAGTGAGAAACAGACAGGTCGTGCAATATATACGGCGAACAAGGCGACAGGCCTTCACTTTACATACATCCCCTTGCCGTCCGGCGACCACACATTGTATGGGCATTCAAGGGCCGCCAAAAAGAGCGTAACAATTTTTTTTGCTTTTTTAAATTCTACTATTCATTTTGCATAAAAAGAGGGCACCATGTCCGGCAGTAAATGTGGGGAGTACCGTGACGCGGTACATGTATGAAACCGCGAGCCAATATAACGGAACGGAAGAGTAGGTCAGCGCCGAAACGCGAACCATCTGGTCGGCGCAAACAAATAAACGGCAACCGCGTGCGCCTCGCATCCATTATGGAAGCATCAATGTCCGCACACAAGACATACATTTGTTGTTGTGACCCAGAAACGCAACGACTTCCCATGTTTATAACGAAAGAATACCCGGAAATGGGGGCGGCCGGAAAAGAAGGTTTATACACGATGGGTTGGCTGCCATATATCTACAGCGAGAATAGTACGCAGAAACAGGATAATTATTGAACAGTTGCGTAATCGAACACTATATGTATGTACGTCATCATGCTTGTGGTACGCTGCAGCGTAAGGAAGAAAAAAAATAACCAGCAGCGCGTCACAAGCGTAAAGACGTATGTATACCAACTAAGCGCCATTGCCGCCTTATTACTTTGTACGTCATTTTACGATGTTGTAAATTATTAGCGAGAACATTCTCTTCCAACGAGCGTTAATTCTTCTTCGGAGTGTGTGGTACATGCGAGGAAATTAACCAAGAAAAAACTCTACACAAAGCAAGTATGGCAAAAAATTCTGTGAAGAAACCATTACACAAACGCACCCTTGGACTTATTTGGTGTATCCACGCGTTACGCTTCTGTACATTCACCAGGATCGCTTTCCGTAGAGGGTATTTCTGATGCGCACTCACAGCACATGGACAAGGCGAAAGTCCGTCTCTGTCTGGTCCCTGCATTTTGAATGAGCGTCATAGTTACCTTCCAAGTGTGAACAGCCCAGCAGCAAGGGTTACGGCTTTCGGCCTAGCTAAGATCCCTATTCTAATGAAGGTTTTGCTGTTCAAGTACGGGATACTTAACAGTACATACTAATTGAAGCGTTCCTTGAAATAAAAAAAGTAGCGAATGTCTTTTTGATCACTACTACATGTCAGCAGTAAGGCTTTCGGTGGGGTTCGGTGCGCACAAATTACACGCGCAAAGCCTTCCAGCGACCACTCACACGCAGATGAACATGAAGGTGGCAGTGAGCTGCGTTCTATCGAATAATAATGTTCAGCATCTCGTAGCGGCACCAGGACTACTGAATATGTAGTTATGTATGGCTCCCGGTGATATTTTATTACATTGCTTTGCGAACACTGCTTTAAGCTATGTACACTAGCATTCAAGCCCTCCGCCCTCACAGCAGCGGGTAATAGTATTATGCACGCAGCACGGAAGCTATGCACCAACACATTTCACCAAATGTTTATTTCCGTTTTACTTTAAGCCCGCGTAAGGGCGCGCGCGTCGTCATTCGCATGAGATGCTGAAATCGAAGCACGCGTGAGTATACTGGGCAACTCAATCATGAACTAAGATTGAACCATGATGTTACTGTTAACAGCAAAAAAAGAGAAGATTGTCGAACACTGTACGATACTTATCAACAATTAGCAAGAGCCAGCCTATAGCAGCGAGCATTTAGATAATATTAACCATTTAATCATTCATAATTAGGGAATACTATAGCATTATTGAAAGGGTGGTGGGTATCGTAAATGTACTGAATAAGTTATACAAGATGAAGGTAGTACAGGCTTGCGCGCCTACATCCAGCCATGATGACGCTTCAGTTGAAATCTTCTATGAAGACGTGGAATCGGCAATCAGTAAGGTAAAAACACAGTATACTATAGTGATGGGCGACTTTAATGCAAAGGTAGGGAAGAAGCAGGCTGGAGACCAGGCAGTAGGAGATTATGGCATCGGTACTAGAAACGCCAGAGGAGAGCTACTAGTAGAATTCGCAGAACGCAATAATTTACGGATTTTGAATACCTTCTACCGAAAACGAGAAAACCGCAAGTGGACATGGAGGAGCCCTAATGGCGAAAATAAGAACGAAATAGACTTTATAATGAGTGCACACCCTGGAATCGTGCAGGATGTGGAAGTGATTGGCAAGGTACGATGCAGTGACCATAGAATGGTACGGTCTCGCATTCGCCTAGACTTGAAGAAGGAACGACAGAAACTGATACACAAGAAGCCAATCAATCAGCTAGCACTGAGAGGGAAAGTACAGGAATTCAGAGTGTCGCTGCAGAACAGGTACTCGGCTCTTAGTGAGGAAACCAACCTTAGCGTAGATACAATGAATGATAATCTGACGAGTATCATTACGGAGTGTGCAGTGGAAGTTGGAGGCAGGGTAGTTAGACAGGACACTGGCAAGCTTTCCCAGGAAACGAAGAACCTAATTAAGAAGCGTCAAATCATGAAAGTGTCAAGTACAACAGACAAAATAGAACTGGCAGAGCTTTCGAAGTTGATTAATAGACGTAAGGTATGCGATATAAGAAGGTATAACATGGAGAGAATTGAACACGCTCTGAAAAACGGAGGAAGTGTCAAAGCATTGAAGAGGAAACTTGGGATAGGCAAAAGTCGGATGTATGCACTAAGGGACAAAGAAGGCAAAATAACTACCAATATGGATAGGATAGTTAAAATAGTGGAGGAGTTTTACAGAGATCTGTACAGTAGCCGAGACAACCACGACCTTAATACTATAAGAACTAGCAGTAACCCAGATTGCACCCCACCAGTAATGATAGAAGAAGTCAGAAAAGCTTTGGAGAGCATGCAAAAGGGCAAAGCTGCTGGTGAGGATCAGGTAACATCAGATCTGCTGAAAGATGGATGACACATTGTGTTAGAAAAACTAGCCACCCTCTTTACGAGATGTCTCCTGACAGGAAGAGTACCAGAGTTTAAAGAACGCTAACATCATCTTAATACATAAGAAGGAGATGACAAGGACTTGAAGAATTACAGGCCGATCAGCTTGCTCTCTGTAGTATACAAGCTATTTACAAAGGTAATTGCTAACAGAGTAAAGAAAACATTAGAATTCAATCAACCAAAGGAACAAGCAGGATTTCGAACAGGCTACTCAACAATTGACCACATTCATACTATCAATCAGGTAATAGAGAAATGCTTAGAGTATAACCAACCACTATACATAGCCTTGATAGATTACGAGAAGGCGTTTGATTCAGTAGAAATATCACCCGTCATGCAAACACTGCGGAATCAGGGCGTAGATGAAGTATATATAAACATTCTGAAAGAAATCTACAGGGGATCAACTGCTACCATAGTGCTTCATAAAGAAAGCAACAGAATACCAATCAAGAAGGGTGTAAGGCAGGGGGACACAATTTCCCCAATGCTATTTACCGCGTGCTTACAGGAGGTTTTCAGAAGCCTAGAATGGGAACAGTTAGGGATAAGAGTCAATGGAGAATACCTTAGTAACCTGCGCTTCGCCGATGACATTGCATTGCTGAGTAACTCGGGGGACGAATTGCAACTCATGATTACGGAGTTAGACAAGGAGAGCAGAAAGGTGGGTCTTAATATTAATCTGCAGAAAACAAAAGTAATGTACAACAACCTCGGCAAGGAGCAGCTCTTCGAGATAGGTAATAGTGCACTTGAAGTTGTAAAAGACTATGTCTACCTAGGGCAGGTAATAACCGCAGAGCCGAACCACGAGATTGAAGTAACTAGAAGAATAAGAATGGGGTGGAGCACATTCGGCAAGCACTCTCAAATTATGACAGGTAGATTGCCACTATCCCTCAAGAGGAAGGTATATAACAGCTGTATCTTGCCGGTACTTAGCTATGGAGCAGAAACCTGGAGACTTACAAAGAGGGTTCAGCTTAAATTGAGGACGACGCAGCGAGCGATGGAAAGAAAAATGGTAGGTGTAACCTTAAGAGACAAGAAGAGAGCAGAGTGGATTAGGGAACAAACGGGGGTTAAGGATATCATAGCTGAAATCAAGAAGAAGAAATGGACATGGGCAGGGCACGTAGCGCGTAGACAGGATAACCGCTGGTCATTAAGGGTAACTGACTGGATTCCCAGTGAAGGGAAGCGGGTTAGGGGGAGACAGAAGGTTAGGTGGGCAGATGAGATTAAGAAGTTTGCGGGTATAAATTGGCAGCAGCAAGCACAGGACCGGGTTAACTGGCGGAACATGGGAGAGGCCTTTGTCCTGCAGTGGACGTAGTCAGGCTGATGATGATGATGATGATGATGATGAATTAGGGAACACTGGACATTTGGCATCATACGACCAACACCAGCCAACAATTACTTATATAGACCAATGGTAATAGTATGCAAGTATACATAGCACCAGTTGCATTTCGTCGGAAATGCTATTCGTTACACAATGCGGCTGAAAGAGCCCCAGAAAGGCACTGTCTGCAACAGCATATCCGAAGAGAATTCGTAACTGCGCAGTGTCTGAAAAAAACCAAGGCGAGGCGAGCGACCCTCCCGAAAAAGATGTGAAGGTTAAGGAGTGGCCCCGTTATGTGGCACAACGAGCGGGAGGATCGCCCGCGGGCGCCAGTGGCAGTGCTGGCGAGGCAAGCAGCAGGAGAGCACGAGGCGAGCCACGCCACACAACACCACACCAGGCGGGGGGAGGTGAAGAACGCCGCCCGCCGAACGGGGCCACCAGGCCCACAGCCGGAGACGCGATCAATATTATTCTCCGGCTCTTCCGCGCGCGTCTTCCCTCTCCCATACCCTTTCCCCTCTACATTCTCTCAAACTTCCTATCCCGCTCCCCACACCGCAGTAGTCTGGACGGCGGGGCGCGCTCAGGGAAACATGACGTCATCTATTTGGGAGCAACGAACCTGCATCTCCTTTCGTAAGGAAGGGAGGGGGCACCTGGCAGCACTCCCGCGAGCGCTCGGTGTGTGTGTGTGTGTGTGTGTGTGTGTGTGTGTGTGTGTGTGTGTGTGTGTGTGTGTGTGTGTGTGTGTGTGTGTGTGTGTGTGTGTGTGTGTGTGTGTGTGTGTGTGTGTGTGCTCGTGTGTGTGTGCTCGTGTGTGTGTGCTCGTGTGTGTGTGTGTGTGTGTGTGTGTGTGTGTGTGTGTGTGTGTGTGTGTGTGTGTGTGTGTGTGTGTGTGTGTGTGTGTGTGTGTGTGTGTGTGTGTGTGTGTGTGTGTGTGTTGACCAGTGATGCACCAAGGTTGGGACTCTCTCTACCCACACACCCTTCTCACCCACTTTTTCTTTCTCCATCTGCGTTCGGAGACAGCTGGGACGTGTTACATGGACAGGTTTCATTTGACTCGTCTGATTAGGTCTAATTGGGGAGGATATGTTTGCGCAGCGCTTTCTCTCGAACCTTGGCTTTCAGACAGTGGGATCTTCCTTTACGAACACAATAGCCTCCACGTCGAGGTGGAACAGCCCGTGTTTGCCGAAGAAAATGCAGTGAATACAATGTTTTGTTTTGTTACAATGCAATATTACCGGTGGTAAGTAAATGTAATTGCGTAATAACAGCACCTCGTCAGATCAAACACCGACCTCATTCAAATAATTTAGTTTCGACAAGCCTTCTTGCACTCCGACAACTGGTTATTTTTTGTTTTATCTTGATGAGCAATTGTCGTGCATTTCTAGAGCCCTCTGCTGCTGGCAAAGACCGTTTCGGTAGAGAAATTATATATGTGCATTTCGAGTAAACACCCTATTCATGAAAATGTGCCTTTTCCCTTCGAAAACGTTGTAGACTAAATCAAGATGGCGCAGCGAGATACCCGTAGATGATAGCCTCATTGCCGTAACTGCTCCACCACTCCTTTTTATCTAGGTAACCCAGAACAATTCACAATTCACTGGTTCTGCTTTTATAGCTTGCGGTTCGGAAATGCGTGACTCGTCCGTCAGTTGTCTTTTTATCGAAGGAAAAGAAATTGCGCTATATTTTGCAGCCCCCCTCAACATCCCTCGTTCGCAAATTTGTGCATTTTAAAACATGGCGCTCCTTCAACCTCTATACCGTCAAGCTTGCCCCCCCCCCTATCCGTCCCCCCATCTCCTCATTCCGGTCCTCGCAGATTTTGTTAATGATGTTGAACTGAACACACTGACGATACATTCTGCATGTACATACAACGTCGCCACTTACTCGCTAGTCAAGTTTCTGTAGAGCCATGCATGCCAATGTGTCTATAGAGACGTTTTCCTGCTCCAAGGATTCACATTTACGGAGGTGAAGCATCCGGACTGAGCCTTAGCAAGTTGCAAGCGGTCTTAGTTAGCACCCCTCTCAAGAGCACCCGCGCGTCAGAGAATATCAGCTCGGTGCCTGCAGCGGCAAGATCCAAGCGCGAACAATGAATGTGGCGGCAACAGCGTGCAAATATAGTACGCAGCCCCGATCTATTTAGGGATAGAGAAACCGCTGGAGGCCCGACTTTCGGGTGGCCATACTGGAATACATTACGCGTCGTTTGAGCTGGGCGAGCCTTGCCGAGCATCGTAAACGCTCGGCCGAAACTGAGCACGAAAATTGGATCTAGTTGACATATATCCCTAACGCACCGCTCAGGCGAACTGCGTCACGCGACCACCGAATGATACGCAAGCAGTCGTCACGGGTAAATATTTAAACGAATAAACGAATCGGAAATGAGCATGATTAGAATCATCAGAGAGTCAGGGGCGCCTTAACTAAAAGGACTGCGTAATTAGCGATCCTGAGCTCAGCTACCCTTTTCTTATTTCCTAATCCACGAAGTGCGCTTAGGCGGCACAAACGTTGTGGTTATCGGCTGCTGACTCCGAAAATCGCGAGTTCGATTCCGGTCACGGCAGTCGTTTTTCGGTGGAGGAGAAATGCAGATGCCCGTGTACTATACGCCGTGCAATAATAATAATAATAATAATAATAATAATAATAATAATAATAATAATAATAATAATAATAATAATAATAATAATAATAATAATTGTTGCTGTTGTTGTTGTTGTTATATTGACTCTACGAAAAGTGAATCCATGGAGAATAGGCAATTAACTCGCGCAGATATTGCCTACACAGATATCTTTCTTGCTTTTTTTTTCATAAACCGTTTCACTCGAGTTCGAAAAATTCTATATGCAAAATCTCCATAAGCACATCCACGTAACTCCTGAGAGTTCCTTTCAGTGCTATGGATCATAAATTATAACGTAAGTGCGCACTATTCATGCACTTCACCCTCTTTATCTCTCCCCATCCATCATCGCCACTTAAAGCAGTCGTGGTGGCGCTTTAGGTAAAGGGAGGATAAAGAATAAGACTTCGGACCTGAACGTTGCTACACAAGTGGTGGACTATACGCTGACTGGTCTGCTCTTTCTCGCATACTGTATCGACAGGTGGACTATCACTGATGTCAGAAACATGACGATTGCACTTAGTAAGCGCACGTTCTCGGTATGAGAAGAACGTAACGAAAGCCTCACAAACTCGCTGCTCCCTCGAGAAATTGTTGAACCCGGCGTAACTTCGCGCACAAACAGTCAGACTTCAATAGGGATCACTGATGCCACGAACTGTACACACATCGCTTCGTGCATTTTGTTAGGTACCACTTGAAGGGCGAGCGATGCACCAAGGTGTATACCAGTTTCAGACGCAAACATAAAGGACAAAAACATATATTAAGAACTCGAATAGACGTAGCGCACGCGAATAAGCACGGAGGTCGCGCAAGAAGTGCACACTGTAGCGTGACTAATGTGCTCGCCGAGCGACACTGAAGGCGAGTCGCTCGTTCCATACCACCACGGACGAGCAAGACGAGCGGTTCCCACGTTTCGTCACGCGCTCCGAGAATGGAAGGGCCGCGTAGACGAGACACGTGGTAAATAAATAACACACAAAAATATACGCCGCACCGACGTTATACATACATACACGTACATACGTAAACCGCGGCGAGCATTCCATGTTTTATCATCCGCGCGTTTACACGAAAAACGGGGTGTACACGCGCTTCCTCTGGCCGTAATTCGTTGACCCACTCATACGTCTCGCCTAAAGCTTCTTTTGTGTGTGTGTGTTTGTGTATTCCACGGTTTGCTTACAGCTCGTTTTGCTCAATTTTGTCGTTATTTTTCTTTCTCACGTACGTATATACGATGCCCCAACATCTCCATCGCCCAAGGTCTTGTTCCTAAATGTCCACCTCCACCGTTAAGTTTGTGTTCCTCTACAATTTTACTTTGCTTTTTTTTTTCTTCGCCCTTTTATTACTTACCAACCCGGTCAAAAAAAAAGATTAATGAAAAAAAAAATTAGTATTGTGAAAACGCGCGTCCAGGCGTGCCGAGGCCGCGCAATTACCCGGCCACTCTGGGAGTCAGCCGAGCGCTCATTCGTGAAGTCACACCACGCGCGACGAGATTTTTTCATTTTGTGTTTCTTCGTTTTGGGTCTCTTCCACAGTTTCACCGTCTCCTCGTACTCCGCGCGTCTGTGACAGCCGCAGGAACCTCCGTTTCTCGCGTTTAAGCTCGACAGCTTTTCTTTTTTAAAAGCGGGCCAAACAAAGGAGTGTTTGCGAAGCAGTCTATCGGAATTAACCGGTCAGGAAGGCGATCGATCTTTGGCAGCAACGCTTTCACCCATTCATCGTTCAGCATCAAAATGGTCGAAAATTCAAGCAGCGCAACGGAGCTTTTAGTGTGAGGTAATTGAAGGAGCTTTAGGTGTGATGTAATTTAAATAAGTGTATACAAGAGAAAGTTGCCTTGCCACTGTTAAAATGTCCATAGCTCATAGCTGTCTATGCTGTTGTATGTGGCGCCGTGCGTACGAAAGCAAGTCTTTCGTTTATGATGCGCATGCATTTATGGCACCAGGCAGGCTAAACGCTTAGTTGTCACAATGATTCGTGACTTGCTTCCGTACGCACAAGGTCATATATACAACAGCAAAGACACAAACGACCGAAACTGGTCCTGCTACATGAAGTAATTGTCGCGTGCAAAACGATACCTACATGCATTTCTGCCTGCTTTACTCGAGCTACCAAATGGTGTTTTTGTTTGTTTTTTTCGTTTTTAACATTCACGGGAGACGGCGGAGGTAGGCGCGGTGTGTTTCCGCAAGCTGTCGTTGCATAACGAAAAGTGCCAAAAAAGTAAATAACAAGAGAGCAAGTAAACGGTATGATGGAGGTGAAAGAGAGAGAGACCAATTACCTTACCCGGTCATTCTTTCGGCATCATAAGAAGAACGACGTACCTGGGAAAGCTGAGTGCTGATGGCTTCACTCCGGCGCACAGCCTATACACAGCGAATGCTGAGGAGTCCCGAGGTTAGGCACCATCTGGCCGCGCAACCATATCTTTCAGACCACTCCTGCACACACAAAAATTATTATTATTAATAAATTAAAATTGATAATAGGTAAATAATTGATATCCACACCTCCTAATTCATTGTTACAAGAAAAATGTTACCATAAAACTGTCGTAGCAGAGATGAAAAGACCTCCAGGGTCCTTTATGGGTTCAACTAAGACGACTCCAAGGCAAAGGTCATCGTCTTTTTCGTTTAGGGACGAAGTTCCTTAGGGGGCTACCCTTGTCCGGCGATTTATTGGCGACCACACTCGAATTACAACACGTGCTACATATCTGCGAAAAAAAAAAACACCTGCACCGCCCCTCCAAACGACTGTCCATACGTGCGTGCATCCGTACATGCATCGGTTCACCTGTCCGTTTATCCGTCCACACGTGCGCCCATCTTTTATACACGTTGGTTGATTGACTTGTGGGGTTCAACGTCCCAAAACTACAATACGATTATGAGAAACGCCGTAGAGAAGGGCTCCGGAAATTTCGACCACCTGGGGTTCTTTAACGTGCACCCAAATCTGAGCACACGGGCCTACAACATTTCCGCCTTCATCGGAAATGCAGCCGCCGCAGCCGAAATTCGATCCCGCGACCTGCTGGTCAGCAGCCGAGTACCTTAGCCACTAGACCACCACGGCGGGGCTCCTTTATACACGTCGGTGGCTTCAATGTAGTCGGTATCGACCTTGAAGCCCACTCGTCATCATTCACTTCGTGGAGAAGCGTGGATGTTTTTTTTTTTTTTTTCGTCACAGTCCACGTACTGATCCTCCGCTGCCTCACACCGAACTATTTCTTCACTGAACGCGGTTTTTCTCATCCTCCATGATCGGAAGCATTGCAAGATTTTCGCACCTCCCCTGCCTGTGCATTGCCTTCGTGATCGGCCACCTTTGAGCAAGCGACGATGTCACACGATGACGTCCTCATGTGGGACCACGTTATGCAATCATTACGGCGTCATCACGACACGAGACGTCATGACAATGTCGTGGATTCCGGTGTGGTCTGTGTTGTCATGACGACGTCATATCGTGACGTCATCACTCGTCTGTGCACCGTCGACACACAAGGTCAGTTCTAACGTTTGAGGAGGCATTTAGAGATATCGCCTTTTTAAATGATAGAAGGTTGCCAAAGTCGGTCATTGCGCCTCTACGGCTGCAGTAGCTTCCAGAAACAAGCAGGTAGCAAAGCTCACCAAAGGCACGAGTTTGTTGAACATAATATACAGTTGTGTCAACGTTATTAAGTGTCTGCAACGTCAATATGAAAACAAAGTGTTGCAAAACAAATTATATGAGCAATCTCACGTCTTGCGAATGAAAACAAGTGAGCGACGAAGCCTTTCAAGGCGTTCATTGTCGTAGGCGTCATCATCATCACGAGCGGTAACTAATCGTTATTTGACTGGAGGTCAAAGGACACTCGCAAACATCTCAAGTACCGCGAAGTTCGCGTAGTTGCAAACCAATCTTCGCGTTATGCTTAACTCCTCTTCTCCAAGCTAAGCTGTTTTTTTTTTCGGCGATTCGAATGTGTAGCAAAGACTTTGTGTGAGCTTCATAACACAGATTAAGAGGGCGACACACTTGGGAGTCTCAGCCGCAATATCATGCCACAGAAAGAAAAAGACTTGCATCTACTCCGTGGGTCAATGCGGAACACCATGCTGCAACATTCTGAAGCCACCATTCACGAATGGAGGTTCTCCCACGGGCGTCGTCGAGGCATTAATCCGCGTTCTTCGCGGCGACCTTTCTTTCAAAGGCGCGCATCGAGGCGTGTTTTCTGTTGAACGCCCAGCACAAGCGGCTCGGAACGTTCGCGACACCATCAACAACTACTCGAGGTGACTGACACCTGAACGCACGGGCGTGATCGCGCCGAGCCCAGAGACGCCGGAGTGTTGAATCATCCCGCGATTCTTTTTTTTTACACGACGACAACGCCGGAGCTTGGTCGTAGATAAACAGATATGATGAGTGAATTCTTAAACTCTACGGAGGAAAGAAAAAAGGGAGGCAGAATTATTAGGCGGCATCTCTAGTTTCAGCTTGGAAAAGCCTTAGCTAATAAAAAAAACATCTATTTTCAAACGTAATGACCGTACACTCCAAAATTCGCGAATACCGATCCATCACGTGGATTTTATGCAGTTTTTTCTGAAATGTCTAGCTGGTGATACAAAATGTCTGAAGGGAAATGTATGTGGCCAAAATAAGGTATCGTTTCTATTTGTGTTTCCACATTTCCCCACCTTTGCTGCAACGCTCAAGGGCAATGCGGGGTCGTTCAAGAGCAAAAACGTAAAGGTATTGCGGCTTTTCATAGCCGAAATGTCTTACATACGTGATAGTGTGTGGTCTGTAGTGTGATTTTGTATAACAATGAGTTGTAGAACATAGAATGCAGTTGCTGCCATCGTTTGTACAAGAGGATATATTTATTCGTCAAGGGGACGTTCTCCACGGCGTATAACTGTGTAATCTTTTAAAGCCTTCATCAATCGTTCCCTGAATTTGTGTCTCATGTACACTGTATTTTGTTATGATGATATGCATAGACTGATATTTTTTTATGGTGGTGTTACCACTTGTGGCTCCACTATACGCCAACTGTCTCCTCGCCATGTAAAAAGCCAGCTTTTTTTCGTACAACAGCCTCGAGCGTGTTAGAAAGAGTCGCTTACCTTGTGTGGGGTCGGCGGATATTTAATTCAATCTTTCACTCCATGCCCACCTCACTGAACAGTTCAAGATACTCATTTGAAGCATTAACAAGTATATAATCAAAATGGCGGGAGCGCAATAGCGTCAGTGATATCCTTCAATTTTGCCGGGGCACGAGTTTCAACAACAAGCTTACGCATTCGGCAGCCTTTAGGCGGCCTTTTTCTGCTACTTCTGATAAAAGAAAAATTATTTCCAAGCTTCGCTGAGGTACGGTTTATCGATGCTGCTTTCTAAAGTTTGGCTGGAACCACTGCCCGGAGCTTGTAGTAGAAATAAACAGCAATACATGCCACGATAACAAGCAAGCGGTGTAGCTATTGTTTCCAGAACGATAGTGCAATCCAGCCGAGATGTAAAAACAGCATTACAATAAACGATCTTAACTGTTCTAATCACACAACAGTAAAAGCATTCAGGACAGCTCTACAGGACAGCTGTCAAGAAACAGTGCATATAGCGACTGCAAATGAAGTGAAAACGCGTACTGTAAGGAAAACAAAATTCCCAGGGCTCCTTACGCATTCACCTAAGACGACTCGAACGCCAGAGCCATCTTTGTAGTCTAAGTCTATGTATTCATCCTACCCCGCCCTCTTTCCAATGCTTTCGGCGCTTAACGTACTTTTGCATAGCCTCCAGAATCCGAGGCATTGCAAGTTTCCTCCACCTCACTTGGTTTAGCACTGTCCTCCGTGATCGGGCCACCTTTTACGATGCGACGATGTCGTGTGATGACACCGTCATGTGACGCCACGTCATCTGAGGTCATAACGACGTCATAACGATGTCACATGTTCAATTCAGTTCGATTTCAACTCAATTTCATTTATTTTTCATTCGTACAGTATTTTTGAGCAGAGAACTTATTTGCGACGTCGTGGTCACGTGATATTATTACTCCATCAGGTGACCATCCTTTTGCGTAACTCGTGTTTTTACGTCACTCATGATCTAAGGCCTTCTCTTTAAATAACTTCTTAGTCTTTTTGGCGAGTTCTGACTTTAAAGATGCGCGTTATCTTTTTTTTTTCGGAGGTCATTCTGCTCTCTTCAGGTTGCCGTGGAAGGCACGAATCTCCAAGATAGAATTAACGTATATCTTTCAATATAGTTATATATTTGAGAATTCAAGGCTTCTCACGAAGAGTGACAAGTATTCCTTGTTTTTAATAAATTTATTTGTTTACTATTGTTATATACTAGGCTGTACACAGGCGCAGCTCCAGAAGGCGCACCTACCGTTCTAAGAAACAAGGCCCGTTTCCTCTTTCTGAAACGTGCTTCTATACTTGACG
Source organism: Rhipicephalus microplus (assembly GCF_013339725.1). NCBI lineage: Eukaryota > Metazoa > Arthropoda > Arachnida > Ixodida > Ixodidae > Rhipicephalus > Rhipicephalus microplus. Next base: position 132,705,222 of record NC_051171.1, read on the forward strand.
AAAAATTTGCACGCCCACTTTGAGAAAGACAATACAAGAAGCGATGTGAAGCCGGTAGTGAAAAGCGCCCATCATCTGGAACCACCGGCAAAACCATATGCGTGTATACCGCATGGTCTCGCTGTTGGCGCGTCGCCAGAGCGGGGATGACAGAAGGCGAAGGACGCGCTCTTCAACCCCTTTCGCTTCTTTCGCCGTCTTGACATGCGTGGCAGCCCCTTGCGAGTGTAAAGTGAGACGGAGGCCGAACCAATTCGAGAAAAGCCAACGACGTAGAACGGCAAAGCGCCGTCTGATCCTCCTCCTCCACCGCCGCCTCTCTTGCAGTCTGCGGGCTACGGGTCGGTAGGCACCGGATTGCTTTTGGGGCTGCAGTTGCGTCTCTCGAGACTTGAGCGCGAGTCCCGTCATGAGAAAAAATTTGAGCGAAGCGGTTTGCAGCCGGGAGACCAGATGGGGACTCACGTGTCGTAGTTGTCGATAAATGCACCGACAGTAAAGGGACGGCATTGTTTGATAAAATCAACAGTTAGGTTATGCTTAAAGGGACTCTAAAGTCGAACAAATAACAATTTATGTGAGAGCGAAAGCCCAATGCATGATAACGTCCAAAAGTGAGAGATAGAGAGAGATAATAAACTGAGAGAAAGGCAAGGAGGTCAACCAGAATTGTAGCATCCAGTTTGCTACACGGCACTAAGAGGAGGGGGGAGTGGGAAAGATGACAACGTCCAAAACAACAATATTATCAACAACAGTGCCCTACTTACCGAGAAATTAAGGTGAACGCACGAGAACACATGCACCACAGTAGGACATTCGCAAAATGATCCCTATGACGTCAGAGTTACATCCTACAATTAATCACTAATAATATACCTAGCTGCACTAAAGAACCTTCCGTGCATCAAGAGACGTAATAAAATGCTGCTTGTTCGTTTCTGTTTGATTCACGAGAAAAAAGAACCGCGGGGCGTTACTAAGGGGAATGGTGCAAGTGGTTTAAAAGTTCAATTTCCACCTGGTTAAACTGGACAGGTCGTGCCATCTATCAGAGTTTAGTTGAACCAAGCACGTCTGCCATCTCGGAGTCAATGGCAGGAAATTGGTTAATGGTCGTTGTTGCTGCTATAGCTCCCGCTGCTTTCGCTCTGCTGCTACTAGTGTCGGAGGCCGCGCAGCAATGTCGGTCAATGTTCTGCACGGCAACAGTGACGTGAGACGTTCTGCTTGAGGCGGGTAACTTGAAGTTCGCTAACCCGATGCGGAACACTAAAACGTGATTTTATTTCAAAATAGGCCCTTAATTCCTTGGCACAAAACTAACACTACAAGGTTTCTGGACCACTATTTCAACCATCAACGTCGACTAAAGTTGTCTTTGTGTCCCTTCAAGGGTTTGTCAGGTTATATTGTGTTTTCGTTTCGGTTGATCTTATAAAGTTATGTTTCGGTTGATCTTATAAGGTTAGGTTAGGTTACAAAGGTAAAAGTGACTGTTTGCATCCGTCCAATTCATGCAGACCTGGACCCTCGATCAACTTTCATCAGCATTAGCGGAATCCTTTAGGAAGCGGTCGGAGTCCGGGCGAGACCTGTGAACTGTCGTGTAGCGTCTTCTTCGTTCACTAGCAAAGACTCCCAGGATTTTTTTTACTCCTATCTGGCTCCTCAATGCTAGAAAAGGTCCCATTCATTTCGACTAAGTCTGCTGAGCTATCACAGTGCATACATCAAGGGTTGTGTACTTCCGGATGCCACATATTATTGTTTGAGTTGTGAAAGTCTAGGTTAATTGGATGCGTTCATCTTAACCATCTGATCAAGCAGCTGATATTTTCGTACCGTTACTGCATGTTTTGTCTCTTTTTTTATTGGAACTATGAGAAGTCAACGGGGTGTTTCAAAACAGGCACGAAAGTATATCAACATAAAAGGCAGACATACGCTAAAAAACAGAAATAAATACAAGAGAAGAATGAGCCTCGCATATCGGTTTGTGTGCGTGTGTGAGTGAGTCGGGTAGAAAATGGGTATAAAGTGTATATGTGTGGGAGGCTGATGCTGTGGAGTTAATCTGCACGGAATGACTTCCTGCATCATTGAAACGTCGGTTATCGTTGTGTGTTTTTCAGGCTGGAAATATTCGAGACCATGACAGACAGCGGCCTGCGCTCGGAGCTGTTCATCTCTAGCACGGAGCGTAGCGACGGCGCAGTCTACACCTGCCGCGCCGAGAACGAGTTCGGCCACGACGAACGCACCAGCAAGTTGCTGGTTGTCGGTATGACTACTGCCGCTTTTGTCTTTATTTTTGTTTGTTTTGTTTTTTTTTGTGAAAGGGCGAAGCTTTTTAGGACCTATAGCCTTGTCTTCCGTTGAGGCAAAGGTATAGACCATCGCTATAGTCAAAACATAGCCCCCCCCCCCCCCAAAAAAAAAAGGCTTCCCAATAGACTTGAACAAGGGCTATTTGTAAGGTAAGATATATCATTTCGCTGTTCCCGTAAACCACGTGCAACTAGGTCCATTGTCGACGCGTTGGCGTAACCTCGGAGTTATTTTAGTCTCCTTATTTCATGCGCGCTGTAATCCATTGGGAGATATTACACAGAGGTCGTTCGAGGTTTCGGCAATGTTGCCCAAAGAGTTGAGTGCGTGTTTCAAATTCGGCGAGGACACGCCACTCGCACGAACGTGCAGGTACCATCTTCACTGCTTTTCAACATTCCCTACTACTCCTACCGCAGAGGTTCCCGGACAGCCACAGGATGTCAAGGTCTCCGAAACGTGGAGCCGCTCGGCGAGCGTCAGCTGGTCTCCTCCATACAGCGGCAACAGCCCGGTTGCCAAATACGTCATACAATACTGGAAGGACTCTGGTGAGCTTCGACAGAAATTAATACGCAACATCTTTCTTTTTTTTTTCGTAGAATGACTAGTCTACGCGCCATTGCTCGAGATAGCCACGTCATGTCGCGACGAATCTGGTCTCTAAGGATAATGACGGCTCTTATCTACGCGTTCGAGTCCAAATTACACCGATATGACCCGAACTGAAGACGGCGAACACGAAAGTATGTGCGTCACTCTATCCTAAATCGATCTGCTTCATTCCGCGAGTACTGTATTCTTTCTCTGCATCTAGAGGCGAAAAAAAATAACTTTAATTGAGGGGGTGTTGCCGGAGCAGCAGCGAAACCTCCTACTCAAGAATTTTTTTTCGCTTTTTCAGACCTCCGTGCTTCCCAGAACTTGTGTCTAGTTGATATTTCGGGTGCATCTACTCGCTTATGGTTTTTTTTTCTCGTTGTAGAGATCTGAAAATGAAAACACGAGGTATCGCTCGAGCGAAGGTTCCGACGACTGGTCGCGTCTATTTTCAAGGCTCCAGCGACACCACTCGTTCAAGAATTTGATTTCTCTACACGATTCTATCCTTTCTTGAAATTCTACCACCTTTATCATTGTATTCTACAACTATTTCAGACTCCATTCCCCATCAAGCCTCCACCCCTTCTCTTCTTCCTTTAAGCACATACAGAAAACCCTAATATGCTGTAGCTTTGTCTGACCTCTCTGCCTCTGTGTTTATAAAATGTTTTCTTTCTAGTCTGATTACACTCTTAAGATGTCTTCTAGAAACTCCAAGTGATTTCCAAAAGTTACACCGAGAAAAATAGAGAGCAGAAAACGAAAAAGACGTTGTTATGAAACATATAGACGGTACAAAAAGACACGGACGAATGCCCTCAACTTTGTCATTGCGTGCAAAGCCTCTTGTCCTGCCTGGAATTCCGAAGAACAAAAACAGAAGCCGTGGCTATAACGAAATAGTTGGATTATCCATCTCTTTTCACAGAACTTGGGAGAAGCTCGCGTCCACATATTATGTCATCGCTCCAATGTCTCTGTGCGGAGGCTGCCCGCGAGTTAAACTACGCTGCTTATCTTCGCACAACGCAACGGCGAATGAGACATTCGTCGCAAATAGGCGCTAAATGACAAAAAAATATTTGCACAGAGCCAAGCGGCGCATGGATTTAACTTTAAAAATCACAGCATACCCTGAGGTGAACGATGACGAGCGGGGCTAAGTGGATGGACGGACGGATGGACGGGCTGATAGCCGGACGACCAGGCGCACGGACGGACGGACGGACGCGCGGACGCTTCGCTCCACTCATCATCCGTGGATATGCTGCGACACCATTTTTATTGGTATGCAATGCAATGCAACTGGCTAATACGACGACTACGACGACGCGGGACATACGACCCACGGCGTAAGAAGCTTCGCCCCTAAAAGAACGAGAACACCAAAACAAGCTCGCGCTTCTGAACACATGAACTACCAATCAATACATGATCGAACGAGAATAATTAAGCAATACTTAGGCACAAAAACAATAAAACGAACTGGAATGTAACCATAGAAAGCAGTAGGAAGGAAAGAGAAAAATTGCAAGCGCGAGCGTACTATAGTGATATGGATAAAGTCAAGGCGTTAAGCATTCTGACAACCTTGTCGTCACCAAGGTGCTTGACATTTAAGAGGAGCACCATGCACTTCGGACGGTGCACTACGTATTGCGTAGGCGCACTGGCGAAGCTTGCATATGACTCCAAGAAATGTTCAGGTGACAGGTAAAATACATGTGTCGACGCTTCGGTCCACACGGGGACGCCTCGATCACAAAGTGTCTACGCGACGCCCGTAAACTTCTGTTAGGACTTATGATCGCGTATAAAGGGTGCTCAATATTTTAGCTGCACTCGAGGCAAGGGACACTATTGAACTCGGGTCGGAAAGAGCTGAAGTATCGATCAATCGAATAAGCGTATATATAGTCACATGCTACATCGCATGCGCCCGTTTTCTCACTGCATGCGACCATTGCGGCAGTGACGAAACAACTTGGCACATTCTGTGTGAATGCCCACAATACAGCTCGCAGAGACGGTCACTCTGCAATGCACTAGACGAACTGTACCACCAGACTCTTTCGGAAGAAAGAATCCTGCGCTACCGACAGGACTTTATGTCGCAAAAGAAGTCTGTGAAGGCGCTCCTGCGCTTCTTGCATTCAACCGGCCTGTCGAAACGACTGTGATCGGAACGCCTTGCATGTGTGTGCATGTGAATTTTTTTTACAATTTATTTTATATCTCTTTGTCTCTGTCCTCTTTCCGCCCCATATTTCCCCACCCCTGTACAAGGTAGCAAAACCAGTTCTTCTAGGTTAACTTCGCTGTCTCTTCTTTTTATTTATTTCTCTCTCCTTTCTCACCGTCACGTTGAGCACGAAGATGCTGTTCCAGAGGCTAAACGACCATTTTCGAAAGTTCTTGAATGCCTTGTCAGAGAATCTGTCTTCTTTTTTGCAGCGATCACTATAAAAACTAAGGTAGCTTTCATACAGATATCGACATTATAACCGTGTCTCACTGTTCCTACGACCGCAGGTACAGCACACAGGCTTCAAGAAGTGGCCGTTCCTGGATCGCAGACGTCGGCCCTGGTGGGCGACCTGCACCCCGGTTCCACCTATCATCTCAGCATCCTTGCAGAAAACTCCGTCGGCGTCGGTCTCGCCTCAACGCCTGTCAAGTTGCACACGGGCGAAGAAGGTCAGCGCTGTATAGCACTTAGAGGTGGCATGCACTGTGCTAAAGAGATCTACAACACCCGTTCTTTGTCATCACATCTATCCTGCATCAAATAGAAGAGACAAACGCATGCACTTTTAAACTAAAGTAGATGCATCCGCTGGTCACTATTTTTTTTCCGAAAGCACGTATTTCTGAAATATCTCGTGGACAGAGTAGCGATAGTACTTGATGATTGTCGAACGCAAGTACTGGCACGATCGGCAAGATCCTCCGAATTCACATTCTAGAGGTCGAAGTCACCACGCCTGCGATATGAACTAACTAGCTTCACGTCTCTCAGTCGCGTTGGTGGATATTTCGTTGAATACGATTACACTCTACATTTACAGATTAAACGATTGTGGGGATACTTTGCTCTATTTCATTAATTGCAACGCAACAGTCAAGTGTTCGAAAACCTGCAGTGATATCATATGTATACTTCGCACAATGCTTTACGTCGCATTACGATTGATTGATATGTGGGGTTTAACGTCCCAAAACCACTATATGATTATGAGAGACGCCGTAGTGGAGGGCTCCGGAAATTTAGACCACCTGGGGTTCTTTAACGTGCGCCCAAATCTGAGCACACGGGCCTACAACATTTCCGCCTCCATCGGAAATGCAGCCGCCGCAGCCGGGATTCGAACCCGCGCCCTGCGGGTCAGCAGCCGAGTACCTTAGCCACTAGACCACCGCGGCGGGGCTTACGTCGCATTACGGTTAAGTGAAAATAACCTTAAAGCCTCCCTTAAACGGTTGTTTCACATTCCGTTTTTTTATTAGACCACTACTGCAGCAAATAATTGGCACCAGAGTTCAATTGAAACAGCGATTATTAACGGAGCTACGAGTACTAAAAAAAAAGTACCCTCCTCCTCCGCTCCGCCTTTCACCCTCAACTGTCCCCAACTCTTACTTCGAGTGCTCGGGGCTAAGCTCCGTCTTCACGGCGCCTGCGTCACGATGTGCCGTGAGACCGTAAATCCCGCCGCCGATCCGATACCGACAGTCTGTGCTGCGCGTTCCACAGCCAATCAGAACAGCTGGAAACGATGACGTCAGCAGGGCAGAGCGTGTCGCTTGGCGTATAGGCGGTTGAAAACGCGGTTGGCTGAGTCGCAGCGACCTGCGGCGATCTGGAGAGCGTTGTAATAATTTACACATTTTGCGCAGAGAGCTCAAATCGGTCTCTGAATTACCCTTGGTCTACCGGCCCTATATGTTTGTAAAAAATTGGCAATATCGTTTCAGGTCCCTTTAAGCGGGACAATACGTCCGTACTGTGAGAAGCAACCATAAGGTGCGCCCTGAAATATGAAGCTTGACCTTCCTTTTTGCCTTAGTACTTTTATTCCTGACTTTTATTACCTTTTCTGGACGAACGTTGCAGAGCCAAGCGCAGCGCCGACTGACTTCCACGTTGAAGCCAGAGGGCCAAGCACAGTGCGCGTTTCCTGGAAGGTAAGTGAATCACGCTCTCTTCGCCTGTTTTCCTTTCGAATGACATTCTCACGCGAGAACGTACAAGTCATTCCGACGGTATAGTGTCAAGGATACACGTTTACAGGCAAACGGCGCAAAATTGGACACATTCAGCATTTATTAAAAAATCATTTTTTTTTTCGATGCCTTCGATCGCATCGCCATATGATGGGCACTGAACGGAACAGCATTTCGATGTCCGGAAATCGCCTTAAGTTCATCGGATAGAAGCAGGTACACAGAGAAGTAAAGTGCAATGAAAATCAGTATACCATAAGATTAAATAGGGTACATTTAGGGGCGAAGCTCCTTACTTCGTGGGTCACGTGTCCCGTGTCGCCGTAGCCGTCGTAGTAGCCAGTTGCATTGCATTACATGCCAATAAAAACGGTGTCACAGCACATCCACGGAGTAAATGAAGAGTGGGCGAAGCGTCCGTCAGTCCGTCCGCTTCGCCCCACTCGTCATCATTCACCTCGTGGATATGCTCTGATTTTTTTTTTAACGTGGACAACAGGAACAAAAAGGTGCCGGTTATTTCAGTGCCTGTTATTTAATTTCTGTGTTACTCGGGGTCAGCGGGGCTGCATATATATGAAGTATTTTTCTGAAATAAATTTAGTTGCGAGTGTAGCGAGTGTCGTGTCCTTTTTATCCCTGTTGTCCATGTTAAAAACTGTGCTACTTAACCTTGCGGTACAATGATCAGTCACCAACTGGCTCTGCTCTCAACATTTCTGATATATATATATATATATATATATATATATATATATATATATATATATATATATATATATATATATATATATATTAATGGGGTCAAATGCGGCACTTCTTACCGCTTACTCGTTAACCTAGTAATATCGAAAGTTCAAGCAATGTACAATCTAAACAACATACATAACCTTACAGCGAACATAAAAGAATTATGTTTCACTAGCTCTCGCGAAAAAAAAAAGAGTAGTAATAATAATTAGAAAATAAGCGTGACATAGATTACGTTTCGCTTTTCAAAAGTTCTCTTTCTTTTCATTTTTTTTTTCAATAAGCTTCAGTTTACTTTTTCTTTTCCTTCGGCGAAAATGAAGCTTTGCGTTCGGCAGGAAAATAACAACGGTGCTGATGAGAAATCAATGAAATAGCGTCCGCTTGGGTCAGTACTTCTCTCTCTCTCTTTCTCACGACTTTTTTTTTCAGAAGTCGCCTTTATTATTATCTCTTTTTTTGCAAACGACGACTAGGGCTAAGCATTTCCCAAAGCGATCACTTACTCGCGTTAGCGCAAACCACAATGTGGTAGCGGCTGTCTTCCATCGTAACTGGGCACAGCCAAGATGTCAATAATCGTTTAAACCCTTTCTCAGAAAAATGAGTGAATCCAAATGACCAAGGACAATTTTCTCAATACCTGACGTTTTTTTCCGACGCGGTCAATCGGGCAGAAGCTTACGAAGACCCACACACACAATCGATAAGATCACACACACCATCGATAAGCTCACACATCTTTATTAATACATGATGCTCACACATCGCCGGTAGCACTTTCAGTGAGCTTTGGGAGGGCAAACAATCAAGGGCGCTCAAACTCCCACTAAGATGGCAAGTGCGAACCTGTGAATGTTACGGCTAAATCACAACTGCATGTCATGAGAAATGCAGCTATGAAAAAAAAAAACAATTTAAACTGTTTTTTTTTCCTTCAGAGACCCTGTGCATTGTCAAAGAGAATGTGTGCCATTATTGCTAATGAAAAACGCATATTGTAAAAAATATTAAAAAAATGTGCGTGTTCCTTTATCAATTCGCCTATCTATTCACCTAAGAACACTCGGAAACGAAATTCATTGCCTTCGTTTCCTTCCTAGTCGATGTACTGATCATCATAATGACATCACAAAGTTACAATGACGTCACGATGACGATGTCATGTCACAAATAGACAAAACTTGATATTACAGCAAGATGGCGCGGCCAGATGGTCTGAATTTGTGATAGATGAAAAAATAGCATTACTTAACCGGGTGACGTCACAGGGCTACGTCATTATTGACGTCACATGACGAAATGGGCTCATGCGACACTTAATTTACCGACTGCACACATAATAACTTCGGTGTCACGTGAGTTTTTACCTACTTTCATCAGATTTTTGTTTTTTTCGCAATACTCGAGTTCGAATGCAGCACCAGCCTCACAAAGTTTTGCTAGCTTTCGCGAAATCTCGAAGACGTTGCCAACGCCAACGTTTACTTTTCGTGTTTGATGACACATCTAAGGTTTTTCGCATTAATGAATCCGTTGACAACGGCAACATGACGAACTCGGATTCCTTTGTCTCCGACGCAGCCTCCACCGCCAGACGAGTGGAACGGAGACCTGCTGGGCTACTACATCGGTTACAAGCCAACGTCATCGGGCCAGCCTTACTCGTACCGCACCAGCGAGTTCCGACCCAACGCCAGCCACGAGTTCTTCCTCACGGGCCTTCAACGCGGAACGGAGTACGCGATCATCGTGAAGGCCTACAACGCAGCCGGCTCCGGGGTCGCCTCGCACGAGCTACACGTCAAGACACTGGATGGAGGTACTAAGCGCGTGATTTCAGTACTTGCGCTTAGATTCCACGACACATGCCGTAGCGGACTCAATCCACTCGATTCCAAGCTTACTTGGAACCGATCATCAACTTGACGTCTTCTTTTTATTTAGCATCCCTTCGAACCCTGTTCCACTCACATTCAGCACTGCAGTACGACGGATACTTCGGTCTAAATCAAACCACCATATTTGCTCGATTACTAGGAGCTCTCGTTATAGCTGACTAGTTTTCACTAAATACTAATTCTGAAAACGTTGAAGAAATATGGCTCGATTACCAATTTCGGCTAGTGATGTCCAATCTCTTTAGGCAAGTGTCGGCTAGTGGCGTTTATTGATCGCTTGTGTTGGCTGAAATGGCGAGAAATGATGACTAACATTGCTAACATTTTTTTTTCAGTTAAACTAAGTTCAATTAATTTTCTGTAAAATATTATTACAGGCAACACCGTTTCGCCACTAGTATTGTTGGAGAACATCGCATTTGAGAACCAGTCATGCGAACGTTAACGAAACATCTTCCGTTACAACGATCTGACGTTCGGGTTGAAACAGACCATTTAACATGTCGCCCTCCAACATCTGGTTTGGGGCAGAAGGCGCAAGCTATCCAAAGCAGATATTTGAGCTCGGTTGTAGTAACTACGCTCGTCAATCTTAACGATCCCAAAGCAACCATTACGCGAGAAAGAGAAATGTAAACTGTACGAGAGCTAGACATTGATAGAAAGTTTACCGACGCGTCTGGTTAACCTCCCTGCCTTTCCTTGTATCTTTATCTCTCTCTCTCTCTTACCGACGCAATACGATCGCAATGGAAAGCGTTGGATTAGTCACAATCACTATGTATCCACCATTCCGTTGCGGGTGGTGAGTCACAGCCAGTGATCAGTCACGAATATATTCATATCCAATCCACTTTTACTCCTTTCTTTTCTTCGCACAGACTCTTCTTTACATTCGTCTTTCTACTCAGATGTGCCACCGCCACCGAAGGTGTTCGTCTCTGGCACGACGCATTCGTCCATCACTGTCACCTGGCACCAGCAGTTCGCCAGCGGTGTGAGAGGTAAACGAACTCTGTTTGGCGAATGCTAGGGAACGCAAATACGAGCGCGTGGATTGTACGCACACGCTTCAGATGGGCTTGCCGGGCCATTTCCTATTAATACATGCGTACCACAACAATCTCAGAGCTGCCGCAGCAACATGTATCGAGCCTGACCGCGAGGTTATTAGGCCGCGCCAGTTCATTTCATCAATCCATCACGAAAACGACAACATTTTCGGGAGCTTGTTGGAGGACTAAATTGCGGAGGGTGTGTACCGCGCGCGACAAATAGACTCACTACTTCTTATGAGGGAAGATTCCAATAGAAACAGGTGTTGTAAATCCCGGCAGTGCGTGACTAGGGCGTCATTTGTTTGGTGATAACGTAGTACGATGAACGCGCATTATATGGCTACACGCAAGCTACACACGAGCTCTATTATGTGACTACACACGCGCAATGTCCGTGGGGTCGCAAGGGGTATAGCATGAATGTACAAGCGTGAAGAGCCGACGGGTTAAGGTATGCAGCACAAATGTCATTATCGTTTTCTCCCCAATTTCGATATAATCAGTTTCATCTAACCATGACCGCGTATCTCTACGTACATTCCCAACTAAGTGTGCAAATCTATGTCTTCCACAACCTTCCACCTGAGTAGATATTCCGGCTTCAAATTTTCCAAAAAACAGCAAACGGCGTTCTTTCCTAAGGAGCACACTTGGGTGTTGAAAACATATACTGATACAAGCGCGAAAACTCCCTCTTAGTTGCGTGCAGCACAGAGAATGCGATAATCTACGTCGACGTATACAAAGCACGCGCCTCTTTGCAGGTTACGTGCTCCACCACCGGCCCGAAGAGAGCACCCAGGATTGGAAAGAGGTGAACCTCGACTCGCGCTCGTCCTCGTACACCGTGTCGGGCCTCGAGTCCGGCGTCCTCTACCAGCTGTACGTCAGCGCCACCAACGAGTACGGCACGGGCGACCCCAGCGAGATCATCACCGTCAGGACGCACAAGGCCGGTGAGTGCATACTGCACTGCCGCGTGTCACCGTCTCGAACGCGAATCGATTGCATATAGCGACACAGTTAGAGCAGCGTTATCTACTTATTTATATTGTCACGCGACAGGAGCCCGCCGAAGCGAAGAAGAGGCGGAAAAAAGCGCACGCGAGCAGCGAGCTGTTGTGGGGCTGATCGTCTTGTACCTTGCGCTGCGCTACGCATTTCTGACTTTTCACCTTGTAAATAAATCCATTTCATCGTTATAATATAATGATATCTGTCGTTTAAAGTCCCAAAACCACAATATGATTATGAGAGACGCCGTAAAGAAGGACTCCGAAAATTTCGACCACCTGAAGTTCTTTAACGTGCGCCTAAATCTAAGCAGGCGGGCTTCAAACGGTTCCGCCTCCATCGAAATTGTAGCCGCCGCCGCCGCCGGGATTCGATCCCGCGACCTTCGGTATAGAAGTCGAGCGCCATAAATACTAGACCACCAAGGCGGGGCAACAGTGTTATTTATTATATAGAGATTGTAGAACTAAAACGAAAAAAATAAAAAAGAGCGGCAGACAGCTTAACGAAGAAAACTATCAAAACTACAACTTGTGAAAACCGTTCCGTCAGCAGAAATATATCGCCGTGCTTGCTTGCGAAAGGAAACAGTGCTTAAGGAGCGTTTGGAATATCAGCCATACATTCATGTAAACGGCTCACATGCGTCGAGCTGTCTTCACGTCCTATACCTATACCGATCTAGCAGTTGGACGTTTTCTCCTGCTGGTCAAACGAATGATTGACACCCCAATGTTTTGCACAGACATACCATCGAACGTCGTTAACAAGAGTGAACGTTTAATGTATGAAGGTGCACTTCAATTAACTACTGGTTACGATTCGCTCTCTGGATTTCGTGCCGACCGGTTGTGCCCCAGCGATCTCCAACGACAGCACATCTCTGGCCGACTGGGCTCGCCCTACGCCATCTCCCAACGCCGACAAGAGCTCTCGCCGAGTGGTGCCCCGTCTTAGGGACTCCTGCGACCTTGTCAATTTTTCTTATCTCCTCTTTACCTCCGTCGTTTTCTGTCGTTCGCTGTCCCTGCACCTCGCTCTCTCCTTCCTCTCTCTACTTCTTTACCTTTTAATCCTATCCTTTTGATCCCTCCTTTACCCCCATCCCTCGTGACCTACTGTTGAGGTGTCGCACTCGGATGCAGTTACGGGGCTAACTTTTCTCTTCTTTTCATTTAAAATCAATAAAAAAAACTACTGGTTACGAAGCTACGCAGATGCAGCGTAGCAGTCCTTGGTATTGCAATCGCCATAGAATAAGTGAACCTAAGCAATGTCTTTTACGCTCGTACGTATGACCATAGAGAGCACCGTAGACCTCCGTCGGCCTTGTAACAAAAGAACTCAACTAAACCGGAATCTAACTACAGGAACAAACCACAATAGACATATCGATGCAAAAAAATATAATAAATGCTGCTTATAGCGCTCGCTGTATAACTGATGTCTCGGGTACTGGTACGATATTTCTGCTTAGAAAGCGTGGCACATACAAAGCTAGGCAGTTCACAAGCGTCGCTCAGTACAAGTGTATTCAAAGCTGTAATCCCACAAATTAACCTCGCGTTCACAACCTCCGCGCAAGAAAAGCTTAAATATCTTACCAACTTTCCCTAAAACACTGCCTTGGCCTGCCCTAAGGCATCACAGCCAGGTGGTTCTCGAACGCACCAACATTCGTCCAAGAGCGTAAGCACCATGACAAATGATTGATTGATTTGTGGGGTTTAACGTCCCAAAACCACCATTTTGATTATGAGAGACGCCGTAGTGGAGGGCTCCGGAAATTTTGACCACCTGGAGTTCTTTAACGTGCACCCAAATCTGAGTACACGGGCCTACAACATTTCCGCCTCCATCGGAAATGCAGCCGCCGCAGCCGGGAATCGATCCCGCGACCTGCGGATCAGCAGCCGAGTACCTTAGCCACTAGACCACCACGGCGGGGCACCATGACAAATGGCTTCGCATAGATCAAGTTCCCCGTCGCTAACGAACTCTAAAGCGTCATCAGGTAAAGAAAAACGAACGCCGTAAACCTTATCAATATTGTTCGCCGGCAGCTCAAACGTCAAGAGCCTAGAGTCTCGTCGCATAGAGTCTCGTCGAAGTGACGTGCGCAGCGTCACGCATGGACGACGCGGTATAACATAAACGAGAAAGGTGAAGCGCGTCAAGCTGTGCAGCATTGAAAGAAAACTATACAGTGGGAAAAACAAAAATTCGTCAAAAATTCGAGAATTTCGCCCGCCCGAGGTCGAGGTCAGAAGGTCCCGACGTCGTTCACGCACCACCGCGCACGCAAGCCGCCACCACCCATACCTCCTCCCTCGTTTTCCTCTTTGCTCTCTAATAAGCCTGCACTGAGCAAAAAAGCAGTCAATACACCGAAGGAAGTTGGCGAGAGTGCAGCGAGCGAAATGAAGTCGGCGGTTTCTCTCACATCGCCGACCATGTCAGGCTTCGAATGACGCGAGGAATTTCAAGAAGCAGCGCTTTAAGCGGGCACGCTCCGTTTTTTTTTTTTTTTTTTCCCAGTCAGTGGGGCAACCGCGGGAATCGAGGCTTAGGTCGGGCGCTTTATGAAAGTCAAACCGGAAGCGCACGACGGAAAGCCTTCAATTACATGCGGAAGATAAAGTTGAAAAGGAGTGCATAGCGAACGATGCCGTGCGACGAATATTCTCGAAAGAAAGAAAAAAAGAAAGAAAGAGACGGAATGCCTGCCAATACGATTTGCATAATGATGTGCGAGCTTCTGAATTGTTTTTGTTTTTTCGTTTCTTTGCACAAGGGAGCAGCTCGAAATAAATGCAGCAATTTGCCCGACTTGCGCTACACAACGTAAAGCAGAGTTATTTGTGGAGCACACAAACGATTCAACTATTCCTTTACAATTTGCAAACACACAAGAAGGAAAAAGTAAGATAATGACATAGACGGTTAAATATTCAATACGAACGATTTCACACAGCGCTTCCATTTTTCTCTTCGATTACCTATTTTCGGATTATAAAAGTTTGCTAGACATGAGAAAAAACGCAACAGCCAGTTCCTATACCATTCTCGCCTGTTGCATCAAGCGAACAGGAAAAGCTGTGTATAAGCAAGCGAAATTATTGTATCTTTCGTTTTGGATGTCAGCGTGATATGGAATGAAAAGTAGTTTATCGGCCAGACGGCGGACTTTCTGTTGTGTTTAACGCACCACTTCATTGTTTTCGCAGCCTCTACGCATTCACGAACGACGCGTTCCTTGTTGTTGTTGTCGTCGTTGTTGTTGTTGTTGTTGTTGTTTCGCTATTACCTGATAAGCTACCGAATGAAAAGATGTAAATGCACAGGAAGGGGTCAAATTCTTCTTGAAACTGTTCCGAGTTTAGCATAAATCGAAATAATGAACTTCACAATTCAGCGCTTCTGCGTGACACACAAGTCGGACTATAAAGAAGTAAGTTGAAGAAACGGTAGAGAGTGAAAAACAGAGAAGTTAACCAGTCCAGGAAAGCTGGTTCGCTACGCGACACGTGGAAATGATATTCAAAGATAGAAAGGAAAGATAGGAAAGAGGGAGGGTGTTGGCACATAACGCAGCACACACAAACACGCAGTCAGTCGCACGTCGTTAACGCTCGCGTAGCACGCGACATCACTGTGACAGCCACTTTTTTAACTTAGTCGCACTCCGCCAAGGTTCATTCGTGAATCATCGCATTGATGCGCTGTCAGCAGGCTCTCGCACGATGTCATCGCTCATTCCATTTCATACGCACGCGTAGGAGGCGTGATGCAGTCGCCGATCTTCGGAGACGCCAGCACCCCGCTCTACCTGAACCTGTTCATCATGATCCCCGTGCTGGCCAGCTTGGTGACCATCGTGCTGGTGGTGATCGTGACGTGCGTGTGCCTGCAGCGCATCAAACGCCGACCTCCGCAGCCGCCTCTCCAGCCGCCACCGGGCACCATGGAGAGGCGGAGCAAGCAGTTCGCCGCCGGCCTCGACGGACATCCGCAGAGTGAGAAGATACCTTCGTCCATTCAAGCCGCGATAACTACGCGACTTTGTACTCTAGCGTTATTTAAAGTTGCCCTATATGGCTCCTTTAAGAGCCACATACGGCATGCAGTATATAGGCTCTCTAAGGGGGGGTTTCGGTCCATCATCGCCTTCATCTTCATCATCATCAACACCTTTTCTATACTTTATTTACCATCCCTTTCTCTTACCTAACGGTTAGTAGCAGGTGGGATAATTAATTCAGGCCGACCTTTCAGCTTATCTCTCATAATAAACGTATCTCTCTATATATAAATACAACGTGCAGTATACAGTATGGGCACTACAAAGGGAGCGTAGATAGTAACTCTAGTGTTACTGGGTTGCTTCAAAGCGTAAACTACTCGAGACCACAAAAATCCACAGAGCAACTATTTATCCCGACTCACCTGTGAACTCAGCGAACCGACAGCAAAAAGAAGTAGGAGCGGTGTTGAGTTTCGCTGCCTGTCTCTTCTGCCTTACAGAGAAGCAGATCAGCGAACTCTGGTATATAGAACTCGGTGTCACTGAGACCTTTCAGTCTGGAGGAAGACGGTAGATATAGCGCGAGAAGAGAACGACGACAAAGAGACAAAAAGGAGACGTTCTGTTCTCGCGCTATATCTACCGTCACGTCATACCTATTAGCCCAAACCGCCACAATTCTAGAGGAAGAATTATTCTTACACCTGAACGTCGCAAAACTCGTTCGGACTTAAACGCGGCCTTCTCAAACGAAGCCTCTTTGCTTGTGGACGCGGGGGTGATTTAGATAGCGCGCGCTTCACGCAGTGACGTCGACGAGCGCCCGTCACGCCGAGAAGGCCCAGCAGGCGGCAGGCGAGTACACGGGCCTGTCGCAGCGCTACGTGGAGGTGCAGCCGCCGCCGCTGCCGGCCGACCACCCGTGCGCGCTGTACCCGGCGCCCAGTGCCACGCTGCCCATGACCGAGGAGCTCGAGGCCAAGATGGCCAGGCACAACGTCAACCAGGAGATGAAGACGTTCCTCGCACAGGTATATAGCACGAAACACAGCGTGCTATTATCGTAAGTTACGTGGGCTGTTCTTGGAACAAGTACAACTTGCTTTCGCTTGAACATCTTTATTGAGGCCCCTACATCCGAATAGGCGCGATGTACATGTAAATGCACAAAAAACATTGTTTAATAGCCATTTGTACATGCGAAGGCAGATAAACTCATTGCAGAGGCAGCCTCAGTAAAAAAAAAAAAAAGAAACCTTGGACCATTGCTAAAAACTTCGGGGCAAATTTTTACAACGATGAGGAGTTCTGTAAACATAGTATCACGACATGCGAAATATGACCGTATTAACCAGCACTTTCACCGATGTTGTCTTACGGCGGTAAGCAGCAAAGAATGGCATCCTTGAATGGAGCCTATAGTGGCAGTGCGTTCCAATAATACCGGTTAAGGAGACCACGACCGTTTGATGATAGCATCTACTAGATGACTTCATCAAAAGCTCCGCAATGACGGAAATGAACGCTCCACTATGACGCAATTGCGGTCAACGCACGAGTACATTCACCAATTAAGATGCAAGAGGCTGTTAAAAATTCGGGTGCCTTTTAGTGGAACAGACAGTTTAGTGAAAGGTTTTTACCAGATGCCTTATTGCAGAGTGTTGTTGTTACTGCTTCAAAGAATAATGCACGAGCATACGTCCTGAACATAGAGGAGGCGCTATAGAGGAGGCGCTGTCCGGAGTAACGACTTGCTTCGGTCTCCGCTGCAGCAAGCCGAGTTGGCAGTCTAGCGTAGTGCTTACGGCGGCTGCTGACGCGGACGTCACCCGTTCGATTCCGGCCATGGCGATCGCATTACGATGGAAAGAAACGCTAGAGCCCGGTGTACTGTATGATGCCGGCGCCTTAGTCGCCATATTTCCTGTACAAAATACACTAAAGTGACATTTTTTTCAGCTATGCTTTATATATGAGTGGCATTCCTTACCATAATTTAAAAATTTTCAATAATGAAAAAAAAAATTCAGCAAATCTCCACTTTTAGGGGGGGGGGGAGCTTCTTTTTATATGAGTATTTGCTTGTTAGCACGGTATTATCTGACCACTGTGGTCAGAGCTCGTGAAAGGACACCATATGGTCGAAAACTTCCGGTGTCCTCGACTACGGCGCGCTTCATATATTCATATTGGCGTTTTGGCACGTGAAACCTCGGAAATTATCATTATCATTAAAAGAGTTGGCAGCAATAACTCAAAGGGTCCCTTATAAATTTGCCTAAGCCGATTGAAAGGCGAAGGCCTTGTTTTTCTACTCAGTCCATGTGTCGAAACTCCCTCGCACAACTCTGAAAGCTTCCTGAACCTGGCGTGATTTATCACTGCCTCCAGGCGCGGAGGCATCGCAAGCATTCTGCGCCTCACCTAATTTTGCTTTGCCTCCGTGATCTGCCGGCCCTCAACAAAGAGATGTAATGGATATTTACTAGCTTTAAGAGAGACGGGGACGAGACTGTTAAAGCAGAAAGTTTGGCTAGTTGGTACCGAGCACGAAGCGACGATGTCATGCGATGACGGCGTCATATGACGGCACGTTATGCGAAGTCATGGTGACGTCACCACACGACATCATCGTTTGGTCGAATTTGGGCCGTGACGTCACAAATTTCGGTGATCCGGGACGTCACGCCGACGCCATCAAGTGACGACTTTTGCATCAAACTTGTTATCACCGACGGTCCATTTTCGTCTAAAGACACCGTTCCTTGCGTCCTCGCAGAACCGGGAGCTGCCAACGCTTCCCATCGGCGCCAAGGCCTCCATGTCCATCAAGAAGGACCACATGTACGAGAGCGCCCAGTGATGCCACGCCGCGTTGAATTTTACGCACACGGATTCCACCGCGGAGGTGGACACGGGCATCGGGCGTCCTCGGACTACCATCGTCGTCGTCGTCGTCGTCGCACTTCGCGTCTCTCACGTCTCACCACATCCGCAACAAAAACGGAAACCACAGAGCACACATCCGGACCCCACTGTTTGCCCGATCCTCGGCGTCCGCGAGTTTACGCTCAACAACGAGCGTGCCTGGCGGGTGGCGTTGCAGTGCTCCTCTCAGCTGCCCTGTTATGTGAGCTAAATGTGCTATGAATATCGCGCTTTGCGTATACGTGGAAAGCTCGCGAGTTGCTGGCTCCTCGACAAACTAGTCACAGCATTCTCATGCTGGCCTGCCGATGGGTTAGTTGGCAGCTTGCGAATTCCTCAGCGCTAACATGTCTCAACGAGCTAGTGATGTACGACGTTAGAGAACCCGTTGAGACAGCATAAAACCATGACTTGCAACAATGCCGCAACACGAATACATGTGTATGAGAAGGAGAGGGAATACAGGAAAGACAGAAATTTGAATAGACTACGACCAGTTTGCTAGTCTGCCCATGTTGAATATGTGTGTGAACGCTACAACTACGGAGCTGGCTTCCTGTAACTGCAACGCGGTTCTTAGCAATGGATGAAACTCAAGTGGCGTTTATAAGACGTTTTATGGTGTCAATCATCTGCGTTTTTCTTCGTCCATTGGCACTCCTAAAAGAGGCTTCTTCATTTTGTTGAAATTTGCATACCCTGTGATTCTGCTCGAAGTTAAGGGACTTAGGGATGCCGCGCGATCGTAACACACACATGAAGCGGTAACATCATCGACTGCATGTGTTCTATCCTCAGTGGTGGCTGGGTTCACGAAAATATAACGTCCAAGTAGAGGCCAATGCTTATATTTGAGTTTGATTATCCACGAGGGACAAAGCACTGTCAATACAGCAGTGCCCGTATTTCCGGTCGATCGATCGCTACATTAGAACTATTGCATCCCGTAACGGTCAATGAGACGTCTCATGAAAACTTTTCAACGTACTCGTCAACAGAACGGTGAAAATAACGTTTGTTATTTGTGGAGGCGCACACGCCTGCTTTCGTCTCAGCCGATTTGTTCGCCCCACCAATAAAAACACATTTACGCTATCGTAGAAAGTGGTGCATCTAGAAATGCATCTTCAGGATGCTGAAAACGGAATCCATCGTGAGGAAGCAGGCGAGATACACGTATCGGCGGCATCGCAGAGGCGGTCAATATTGTGGCAGCACAATCAGTCGACATAATCATTTGAAGCTGCGCACGTTCGTGCAGACAGCGCTTGCAAAACACTTGAAGGTCCCATTACATTTCGTCCTATATTACTAACGATTATTTTGAACGTCGTGCTCCGGTTATGCTCAAGGCTGTTCTGGATGGTGCGTGAGGATATGCGTATGACAGATGGTAGCTAGGAGTTCGCACGAAATCGTAATTCTCCGCCTTGTACATATGTATTTATGATTTATTGCCGCATACATTGCATTCTTCGTTTTCCACGCACATTTACGTCGAGCGTTTATTTCTGCGCGCACGTTAGCGTTTGCGTTACTTGATGTCCATAGTGTCCCCCTGCGGTCATCACTACGAGCCAGCGCGACGAGCGTGACGTTTGACGGTTGCTCCCGACATGATTTTGTTTTTAATACACATTGACCCACGCGTACCACGATTCTTTCGCCCTCGTTGAAGGGCCCCTAAACAACCTCGGAATATATTAAAGAAAAAAACAGGGCGTTGTTGTCCACAGGCGTTTCCCGTCTTTTCGGCCCAATTCGTGACGCCAGCACTCTGTTCAAATGATGTCATGAAGTGCAGGCTGTCTATTGGTCCTTACGAGGGATGTCATTTGTGGACTGTCTCGTACCCTGCTCTTCAATGCAGTCGCACGCTCGTTCTGACTTGTCTATGATGACATCTATAGACTCCTTTCACTTCGTTTTGTGCGCTTTCGCCTGAGCAAGCGAAGATACCAGAGTGTAAACAAAAAACCGTAAAATGCTGAAAGACTCAATGTTTAACACCGTCTTTCATAAACAAATAGGTGGCGACACTATTGAAGGTTCTCATATTACACGTACGCCTCGTATACGATATTCTCTTGCAAATACGTGTGAGTCATACGAGTTCTCGCATGATCATGCGAATCGCGGGATGTTAGTGAAGACATAAAAAGAAACCCCTACCTCGTCTTTAGCTCGGTATGGTTTAGGGGTCCTTTGAAGTATCTCACGTCGTACCATATATAACGTCTTTGTCTTCGTTACGTCGCCGTCGGCACACAACTCGAAATGAAAAATACACGAAGGAAGAACCAGCGGCCCGCGGGGCGGATGACTCTTCATCCAAATGCCAAAATGTGCCGGATGGTACCAGCCGCGAGGGCGCGGCGCCTAACGTCAACGTTAGTAGCGGCCAGACGTTACGCAGCGGTACGACAACCGAAAAAGAGGCGACGCCGTAAGGTTTAATCTATATAGGGTAATCGTGATTTGCCAAACGTGTGTAAGCAGGTGTAAGGTGATGCGTGGTAGGACAATTCGTATACTATAGTAATAAGGTAATCGTTACAGGGTGAGACCTGCAGAGTCTCGCGCGTGTGGTGCCATACAAACTGTGCTGTAACGTTGGAGTGTATACAGTCGTGGAAAAACTTTGTTCGGCCTGGCCCGTCGGCTTTATACCCTTTGGATGGAAACCTCTGCTATAACCCCTCCTTTCAAACTATATTGCTCCCTTGCTCCGCGGAATGAGTTTCGGCACCCTTTTGCAGCCGAAATAAAGACCGCGAAAGTGAGGCCAAGCTGTCCAGAGGCCAAATTCGTTCTCGGAGAAACTTCTTGTCCTTCTGAAGAACATTTACAGTCCTTCCTCATTCCGGCAATTCACTCAAACAGGGTAAGCAAATTTAGCAATGCGCTTCGATCGTCGCGTTATGCGGGAAAGCCGAATTTCAAAATTATGTTCGAAACAAGACAAGAAGTCATTCAGAGAGCGTAATTAAGAACACCTTTGCGCATGCATGCAGGGTCGATGCACTGCACCAAAACATCCGGCGACACGGTCAGAGCTGCTGCACGGAAGTTTTCAGTTGATCGTAAGACGTTTCTTTATCGTACAGAAGCTTTTTTTTTTTTTGTACGTAAACCATTTTTTTATCGAGTGAGGTGTCTAGTTCACGACAGTGCTCATACTAGTAGGTGCGCCGCGGGTCCTCCTACTTAGACAATTACTTAAACGAGGTCACAACAAACATTATTGTTATCTCCCACACTCTAGCCGCATGCAGTGTTGAAAAAAAAAATTGTGCACCTTTTTTTCACGCAGTTGTTTGTTGTAAATACTAGGTTTCAAGTTTTTGGAGTGCGTGTCATACGATGTTCCGTCACTTCGTCGCAATGAATGCTTAGATAACGTGCATCCTTTTTAGGGAATGTAAGAATTACTTTCATCAATTGTGCTGCTGACAACACTGCGAGACAACCTCAAACATGCGAAGCAAAATCACCGAAAAACAACAACGCAATTCCCTGCCTTTATTTTCAATTTCAGTAATGTTATGTGACTATATAGGTGGCATGTGCAGCGCAATTTTCAACATATTCGGTCTCTGGGTGACTGTATTTCGTGTGACCTCTCGTGATACGTGGCTGGGCTGTATTATGTGTGGTTATTTGTGTCCCCATGTGCATACACACCATGATTATGCCATTTTTCTTATGACTTGAATGACCTGCGTGAACTATCTTTAGGTGCGACTCTGTATGCAATTTTTTCACGGCTGTAATGCTTTTAAAGATGTACACCGCCATTTACTTTGACATGATAATTTTCAGTTATGATCAAACTATGAACTTTTGGAGAGGTATCATTTTGTTCTCGTTGAAGTTTCAGATGTTTAGTTCATTTTGACACCCGAGCTTGAATATTTTATTCCTTTTACGTTTTTCCCCTCCTCCAGCAGACTTCCGCAAAGCTGTTCCACCACTTTTCCACAGAACTACAGCAACACACACACACATGCAAATTCAACGCAAAGCTACAGGCACACAATGGTGATGGAAGATCGCCCGCGTCATCTAACCATCTAATGAGAGTTGTTTAAGCATTAGTTTGCTTATTACGCGTGCCAACCCATGCGGTTTGTTTCCCTGCACATTGTTGGCAAGTATAGCGCGGCTGTGGGCTACTAAAAACTAATCTTTATTTGATATAATCATTTGCACCAGGCACCCAATAACGGCACATTAAACTTTACATGCGAAAGCACAGATATTTTTCAGCAGACACTCAGCAATCTAGTGCTCCAATGAAATGAAAATATCTCATTGCACATTATGCTTAATGATAACATAAAACATCTGGGCATACACTACAAACCAAACCACAGATTGACTTTTGCGAAGTGTTCCACAGTGGTGACGAGCAGCTACGAGCGTCTTGTACAGTGTATATTTCTTTCCACATTTCTTCGTGTGCGGAAGCATACATAGCAATGCTGTTTCATATATCGTCTGTGTGTGCGTGACGTGAAAAAAAGATAAAAATCGAACACAGCTGTTGTCACACTGTTTCTTGTCTTGTGGCTGAATCAACAACGCCAGAGTCCTGAATGATCCCTTCTTCTTCTCGTAAAACGGCATTTCATGCCTTGTCATATTTGTAAATAACTAAAAAATAAAGAAAAGACCGCCGTTACGGTTGTCCTTCAAATCACCAAACATTGTTTTGCTTTCTTTCCGGAGAAGTCATGCCAGATTTTCAGAATGTCGTCAACTCTACCTTTCTTCGAGAAATCAAGGTAAACCAAGACTCGGGAGACTGAAAGGTAAGGCTGCGACTGTAAATATTGGTACGCACATAGGTATTTCGTACGTCACGTGCGTCTACCGTAACGCGTGTATCAATGTAATTTAAAAAAAAGAAAAAAAAGACAGTCTCGGAAGTGCAATTGAATCGCTAAGAAAAATACACAGAAAGCAAATGACGTAACCCGAAGCCACCACTCAAACGTCAATGCACAACCCTGTAAAAACATAATAGCTAACGGAGTCGCTCAAGGTAGGTAAGTTAGCGCGAAGCTAAATTTCAATTGGCATCCACGGAACCACTGTATGGTTGCAACTTAAGGTGAACTTCACAAAAGGAAACACACTGTGTAACGAGAGAAGCGTTACTGCAGCACTTCAGCCTTCTGAAAAGAAGTATGTAGGAGGTGAACCCTCTCGCACCATGCATTAAAACGCACGAAAAAACACGTGTCCTGAAAATCGTGCGCTGTAAATGCCGTGTCAGTGATTTACTGCTAAAAGGCAGAGTGCGTATTCCCTAAACCGGAAGTGTGCAAGCTAAGTTTAGCCTAGCGTAGAGAAAATACATGTTAAAACGCGCAAGAAATACGATTATTCCACATATACGGTGTCCACATATATAGATTCCACATATCTTTTTTTTTTTTTAAGCAAGCAACATATTTGGTGACATTAGCGGAGACACACTATGTACGATCGTTGCCTAACGGACGATGAAAGATATGGCCACAGAGTAGTCAGAATTTTTTTTTTTCGAGGAGGAGGTTCCACAACACTTTATGTATGTCCGTGCGAGCGTTTCCATGTGTGCGTGTATATATACTGATGCAAAACATTTAAAAATCGGGGTTCGGGGGTGGGGGGAGGTGTTGAACACTTTCGCCCTGCCCACGCCGTTATCACTGAGCGCAAATCGCTAAGGGTACGGGGAGAGGGCAAAAGTAGTGTTGTTGTTGTTAGTGGTTCATGAGGAAAAGGAAGAAGGCACCCAAAGTAGTGCTGGAAGTTTCACGTTCTACTGCCTCCGCCCTCCCCCTCTCCACCTCCCCTTCAGTCTGTCTATTTGCTGTAAGCGGTGAAAATTTTTATCTCCAGCAGGAATGTATGACCAGACTGGCCCAGCAACAAGTGTTCCGTGAACTTGATCCTCGTTGAAAGTCGTCTCTAAATTCCCGCTTCGACAGCAGCGCCGCTGTAGAGGAAAAACAGGTAACTATGCACGTAACGCTTGGCGGAGCTGTCGTCAGTGCCGTTGCGGCCACACCCAAATCAATGCCCAAAGCAGGGCAGCCCGCGGCCTATCATCGGAACACAGACTACGAACAATTGTAAAATTGATTGCTCGAATAATTTCAAGCTTGAAGTTAGCCTGCAGTTTTCGAAGCACTATACGCACGAGCCCACGTCATAATTTTGGAGCGCGAGTTTTCTTCGATTATCAGCAATGAATTCGAACTTCGCGCCCAATTTCGCCGCAGTGAAAGCTGATCAGACCTCAACGATCTCGACTGCCATGCAGTGTGTGTAACGATGATAAATTAGGAAATAAACTTGTTCAAGACGAATAACGGAACCCTACGTATGGAATTGATGTGTTTTCCCGTGAAAGTAATTGCAGCGCCACTCCACAGCAAGAGCAGAGGGCGCTGCGCAAATGAAGTAAAATCGATGAACACCCCTCAACATGCTAGAGTCACACGAAGTGTGAGCGACGCTTGGCCCCTGCAGGAGCAGAGCACGCACAACAAAGATGGCCGCTGCCAGATCAATATCCTACAGCACAACGACAAGGACTGGCCCAGAGAGCGTTACCGAGGCATAAACGTAGGGGTCAGGTCGAGCAGTTCTCGTACGTCTGGTCTTCTTAAAATTAACTCGAAACAACTGATTTTGTACCGATGACGACAAGCGCACTTAACAAACTGCATCACAGTATAAATATTGAAAGCTAAGTGACGTTTCCAAGAGAACAAGCCAAGTTATGGTGCTGCATATGAGTGCGCAGCATGCGGCTTATAATCGCGAACTAGATTTCACTGCTCGTTTCGCAACGTATGCTACACAAAGACTGTGCGTTATAATGGAATATAAATTCAAATTTTATAAAACGAGACGGTATATTGGGTTGGCTTTGTCTAGCACGGGCGCTCTGTCTGCGCCGAGGCCTCTGAACCCTTCCATTCAAAAGTTCACAAAAATTTGCCCTTGGCGAGAAAAGATTAGATAACTCTGGAATTCCGGGCAAACACAGAGTAAAGTTGTGTTATACTGGTGCAGGACGGAATTCGAAAGCCTGCTGTTCAAGTAAACATGATACTTTGAATGAACAAAGCACACAAGGAACATTTCATTTTTTCATGGTAACGTCCTTTTACAGTGAACAGCAATATGGGAGGGCGGAAGGCAAATGACATAACATCGTTGTAAGCTTTACACGTAAAGTTTTGGATACAAACACGTGGGTTACAATTCTTGAACTGCAATATAGCGCAAACTTCAGGGACGAGAGACCAGAGAAATGACGCGATCGCACAGACGTTCCGACTATGACACAAGCCGTAGCAAGCTAGTTCTAATAAGCACTGTGAGTGTGTTCGTACAGGGTCAGTGCCATAAAAAATCACACGCTTTCGAAATTTTCTAAGCTAGAGTGCTTAAGAGATGAAATATGTCACTGAAAAGACAAAGCGAGAGGGCAAATTGCGCACATGCGACAAACTTACACCTGCAAGTAACCGTCCAGTACAGCGACCCGGCGTGCTTAAGTTATGTCGCACTACAATATGAAGTGGCATAAATTTATTCCTGGCCAAGTATGGATAAAAGATAGAAAAAGGGACAACTTAGAGCAAGCAGCCATGCGTGCTTTAAACTTGTAACATTTAGAATACACTCAAGGCTACTGAAACAACACAGGTGAGATTTATTTGATGAACGGAATCGAAACTACAGTCAAACTCGCATGGGCACCTGTTTCCGTAGGTGTTCCTGCATGGTCGACTCATGACTCCCCAGTTATAAGGAATCAATCAAACGCAACGCTTTTGATTTATTGAACCTACGAACGACAAACACAAGCTGCATCGCATTATCGATCTATAAGGTAGCTTAAACCTTTCGATGTGTACCGTCCAACGAGCATACTTCTAAACAGGCCCGTAGCCAGAAATTTCCTTCGGGATTGGGGGAAGGGGGGAGGCTTGTAGCTTGTAGAAAACCTTGAAGAATACCTTTTTTATCACTTGTCTGTGGTAAAACACTCCCCTCCATCCAAATTTCGTGGTGGGGGGGGGGGGAGCGGGGGTCCCTAGGTAGCCCCCCTATCCTGCTACGGGCCTGCTTCTGAAATGCCTGGGGTAGCACACGTTTACAGCCATATCGAATCTCAAGTTCAAACTACAATCTGCACATAAAGCCAACAACCGAGAAACCGACAGTACGTTCGAATGTTTGATTACGTTAAAATGCAGTCGGTAGACCTTTTACAGAACTTTGCGATCTATTTGCAACATCCTCTTCCTGGTTGCCGCTTCACGCAGTCGGATCACGTTTAAAAAAAATTTTAGTAATCACGCACTTTCACAAATATAACGTCCCCTAAAAAAACTTTTGTTTTCTCTATACGCTTGGAAAACACTCTCACGGAAGTGTGAGCAACGGAAAGCTTCAACACATTGACGATATGTGGCGCCCTATGTCCACTTCGACGAAATTAAGGCAGCTATACGGCCAAGCTTCGAAAACCACCATAACACCCACAAAGCCGGTAGACCTCGCTGAGGCAAAGGGGCTTCGGATACAAACCTATACGAAGAACCCAGAAATTCACTCATATAGTCGAGGTGGGGCAAAAAAAAATGGATCAGGCACAACTCTGCATGCTTGCTCTAGTTTTGCATCTAGTACGAGACGCTTCTTCTATCGGTAAGTACACAAAACGTCTATTGTTTTCGTGCTATGTTGTTCAGCGACCACGACCGAAGCGAAGTGACCGCAAAAGCGCGGCGAAGCGCTCATGCCGTACCCGTCTTGCAACGCAGAACCACCGAGAGTCAATCCGTTCTCCTTCTTGAAACGATGGAGGACGGGCGAAAAAACGTCGGTGACGTGCATGGTCGCATCCGGGACTGCGCCAATGAAATTCATCTGGATGAAGGACAACAAAGAGCTGGTGGAGACTAGCAACGTCCGATTCAAGAATGATCAGGGGTACTCGATGCTTTTGTTCGAACCTGTGGAGGTGAACAGCGGCGGAAACTACACCTGCGTGGTCAAGAACCGCGCTGGACTCGACTCGTACACGACGTTTCTTGATGTCGAGGGTAAGTGCTTATCAAGAAACGCCGAAACAAAACCCCGGACATTGTGCGCGTAACCGAGTATTTAGTCCCACGTACGTGATAGTTTGATTATATTTACAAAGCAAATGACATGCAAAGAGCTTGAATCCTGCTAAGCTCCCCATAAGCACTTTGTGGCTACTTGTAAAAAAAAACTGCATGCAGCTGCCGTGCTTTGGTGTTACAGCGCCTCCGAAGTGGCTCGAGACAGTCGGAGATCAGAAGATGGCTTTCGAAAGTCAGGCCGATCTTTACTGCCGTGCTGCAGGATCACCGCCACCAACGATCAGATGGGAAAGATACTCGGGTAAGTTTACGGCATATATACTGCAATCACGTGTTTAAATGTGCACGCTTCTTTGGGGTAAACAGATGATTACTGTTTTTATTTTTATTCTCGGAGCACGAGTGAGCAAGAACACGACTTATGGAAGTGCGCGGCTTGACGATGATCTTGCTGTAACCCTGTGCGACGCCCTTGTGCACATTTAACCGTTGAGTGCGTGTTTTGGAAGCGTGAAGGAAGAGCGAGGGAGTGTTATATTTCCAACTTTGCACGCTGTGTAATGCAATAATGTATAATCTGAATTTCATGCGAACTAAATGTGAAAGCGCGTCAGTCTATTTTACCCTACTCGGGGGTTTCCAACAGCTGGCAGATATTTACAGTGTATGAGGTGTCTGCTTTAGCAGTTGGTTTAACACAAGATATATTTGGTGTACACTGTATTTCTAAGAGAAGAATCAGAAACGATCGTAACAGATGATGTCAGCCTATACAACGTATACAAATTTAATTTTAAGAAGTCTGAAATTCGATAAAGTGAACTATATAACGTATAAATAGCGTTTTACGTTTCAAAACCACGATATGATTCAGAGGGACGCCATAGTGGGGCGCTCCTGAAATTTTGACAACCTGGCGTTCTTTGAGGGAGGGAAGGAGGGCAGCTATGACTGAAAATGCGATCGTTTAATTTTCGCGGCAAAATATTCCAGCATTACTGACAAGCGCTTCAACGAAGTGGCGACTTTTTGCGCGCAATGGAAAACGTTTGCCCCGAACGCCCCTGATGCCGTCACTGCACCGGGGCAACTTGAACTTTAAATGGCATTCTCTATGAACACTTCATTTCCTCAGAAAAGGAACATTCTTTTTTTCTCTGTAACCACCGAACCTAACAAATGCAAGCTTTTGTGACTTCTTTCTGAATACCGTGCGCCCTTTCTGAAGCAAAAGAATGATGCTGCCACCAGAATTGTATTTTTAACGAAAGCTTTTCTTTAAGGAGAAACCCCTAGAACTTTAGTCATCACGTAACTGAATTTTTATCTATAGAATGGCCCTGCCTACAATCATTATTTTGGTTCAGAATGATATCCTCGGCACATCTGATGACCAGAAGAGATCTCATCATTTCACACGCGAAAGCTTTTTCACAAATGATGCTTAAAAAATGATAAGTCAGACGATTTTGTTTTCTTTTCGATTTTTTTTAGAATGACTTTAATTTCTTGCCAAACTCACTAAACATATAGTAAAATCCTCATTCAAGCAACTTGAATATATTTGTTCAGGTTGCTTTGAAAATAACAGAGCGATGGGCAGCAGTAATAGCGAACCTGTATGTGTTATCCATCCCCCCCCCCCCCCCCCCCCCCCATAACCTGCATTGAATCCGAGTACGCAGGCCCCTAGCATATCGCCTCCGTCAAAATGCGGCCGCCGCGATACTCTTAAGATCAAGGATAACAAAAATAATTCGAGGAGCTTTTTTTTTTTTCAATACATTGTAGCATTATATCCCAGGAATGTGGGACAAGATAACAATTAGAGCAGAAATCGAATCATATGTTTAACGAATCCTGAAATACGGCAATGCACAGAGTCATCACAGTCGTGGAGGAAGCTTCCGGCAGAAGGAGAGCATCTGGAGATCCCACGAGTGACGCTGAACGAGACTGGCAGATACCGTTGCACAGCTGCCAACGGGGTGCCGCCAGAGATACGCCACGAACTCCTGCTATCCACTTTCGGTAAGCAACAACAACGCGAGTCCAGTCTTTCGCATGCATCGCACCTGTACCTATGTTATTCATATTGGAATAAGGTAGCCTGAATAAGACCGAATATTTCGCGAGATCTGATGTGGGTTTTCGAACTCCGCTACCAAACGAGGCAAATATACCATGACTCGCTTGATGAGCGTAAGAGTGCTTTCCTAACTCGACGATACGTGGCGCCCCGAGTCCACGCTTTGCCCGCGTTTTGGTCACCCCAAGCACCAGTGGCTTGTCTCCTGCTTCCGCCATCGCCACACGCACACACACAGCGACAACTTGCTCTATAAGCCGGTCGTCGAGTTTCTGTGTGCACAAAGTTTTTTTTTTTTTTGGAAACATTTACGTCGCTCGCGGATCTCGTGTGCTCAACTATTACCGAAACATGGCGAATCGTCCAACACCGCCTATTCTGGAAGCCTGGAAGTTGGCTTGTTTACTCTCCCTGATGCACGCCCGAGAAGTGCTCCTTCTTGGTAAGTCATGTTTTAATGCATGCTCTCGTAAAAACAGAGCGTTACGGAGACGCACGGACACCTTTGCAGGCGCGCCCAAGGTTCTACCTTTCAGCTTCCCAAACCGGCCCAAAGTGCTCGGAAGGACTTCGGTCATGTGCAGTGCCGCCGATGGAACGCAGCCGTTCACGTTTTCCTGGCTCAAGGACGGCTCATCCGTGACAGAATTGAAGAATGTACGCGAGGAAAAAAAGAGTGACTACTCCGTACTCATTATCGAGCCGGTGGAGGCTGTGCACGCCGGAAATTACACCTGCATCGTGAAGAACAAGGCAGGTTTCGACAGCCACACAGCGTACCTGGAAGTCGAAGGTATTCTGAATTCGCCCAGTTCTTCCCGATGATCGTTACAGCGACTGATGCCTGCCGCAGCTCCTCCGATGTGGAAGAGCGTTCCGGGGAACACGGATGTTGTGAAGGGTAAAGAGCTTGTTTTATTTTGCAACGCCCATGGATCTCCTTCACCTAAGGTGTCGTGGATGTTTAAACAAGGTGCGAATTTGGTTACCATACGCAATTAATAAAAAGAAATACCTAACTTTACTAATATACCACTGTTTCATTGACAATTTCTTCACAGGAACAACCAAAGAGTGGACTTCTTTGAGGAACAGTGACGCAGGGACGTCCGTAAGTCCCAACGGAACCCTTGTTCTGAAGTCGGCCCAGGAGTCACAAAGCGGAGAGTTCAAGTGCAGCGCGGATAATGGGATAGGAAGGCTGATTTCACACATATTCGCAGTCAAAGTGCGGGGTAAGATATTCAAGCAATCATGACATATTCTGACAAACATAAATGTACTAGCACTACAGACCAAGATGCACAGTTTCTCTCTCTCTCTCTTGCGATGCAACGGTTTAATATCTTGTCGACTGGAATTGCGTAAAAGAACGCGAAATTTACGTCGTTGAAAAAGTACGTAAACCGAAAGGCAAACTGTGCAAAACGAACGACCTTTACCGACCGGATTGTGTGGAGCTGCTTAAAACCCAAGTTTGACACGGTGTGGCGCACCATGTCCGCGATCGCGGAAACTCAAGTCAGCGGCGTACGATGCGATGACGGCCTTTTAATTCGACGACAAGCCGTGTTCGCAACCACACACAGTACACTTGCCCCACAGCTGCATCCAGAGATCAGTGTTTCGCTTCGAAAGATTTACAGTGTTCAAGGAAATGCGCCTGGACTTCCCCCCGCTGGTTTTCTTATCGGCTGCGCTGTCCTTCGGCGTTTTTACGCCGTCTACAACAGCGGCGAGCACCAACAAAGGTGAGACATCATTCAATCCCAGCCTCGTTTCACGCAACTTCTCACAGCGTGTGACAACCTGTCCCAAGTTATCCGATTAATGAATAACTCAATTCGTGTTGCAGTGCCTCCCAAGATCATAGCCTTCCATTTCCGGAAGACCATAAAGCCTGGCGAAAACGCGCGGACGACATGCCTCGTTGAGGCAGGTGACGCTCCGATGACTTTCTCGTGGCTGAGAAACGGAGTGGACGCGTCGTTGACGAGAAACGTCCAGGTCAACACGCATGCGGACTTCTCCATACTGAACGTCAGTCCCGTGGATGCCACGAGCGCGGGCAACTTCACTTGCATCGTGAAAAACAAAGCCGGCTTCGACAGCTTCACGGCGTACTTGGACGTTGAAGGTGAGATTACGTCAATTATCATATACTGTGTGCCAAACTTGCACCACTGCACAATGATATCTGGGCGTTGTTTGTAACTTTAGTCCGAAAAAAACCAGACACTAAGATGGCATGCACTGCACGTCAGGAACCGTTAAGTCAATCTCGAGAAACAAAATTTTAGCGTTACATTTTGTTTTTGAAGTGCTCTGAGAACTATTCCACGACCTTTTGAGACACTTTGAGTGCGGTGAAACGTTCCATCGATGACCTTTAACTTCGACTCAGTACTGTACACCATTCAGTGTTGTTATTCGTTATTCATTATTCAGATATTTCTCCGCTTTGCTCGAAAGCTTTACAACAGGGAAGTTACGAACGCAAAAAAATAATAAATCAACATTGGGTGCCTCCTTACTTGCCACATGATTCCACTAAGCGAAAGGTTAACAAAAAAAAAGGGAAAATGGGCGTACAGAAATTATTAGTGTTGGCACTATAGCGTTTGTCACAGTGCCTTGGATGATACGCCATAAATTGAAAATATATGGCTTAAAACATGGGTGTTACAGACGTATTGACACAATTTCGAGACATTACAAAAAGAACATTTTTCGTTTTCTTGGTGTGCAGTGTTAACACTCTCCACACACCGGTGTCTGCCAGCAGGTATAAAATATTTTATTTGATTTTAAAGTTTTCGTCGCTGAGCATCAGTAAGTATACCCCACCGCAATGGACATCATCAAGACGAGTCAAGTCAGGTACCAACATATTTACACAGCGCAAGACTACGAGTAGTTAGGACGTAACTACAGTAGTTACGTCTGTAGTTACGTCGTAACTACTTGTAGTCTCGCGTTGTGCAAATATGTTGATTTCCAATCACCAACTAGCCCAAGCATCTGTCTTATCAAGTCAGGTACACTGGGTTTTGGAACTCTGCGTTCTGCATGCCACCTCAATCGCAGAAATCACTGTTGGGGTTGCTAGGGACAATGCAGTCGTCGTTGTTTACGTGTACCGCGAGCAGGTGGCACATCTGCTGCTAATAAATCGAGAATGGTTGTCTCCCGGTGACGTCACACTGCTATGACACGTTACGGAGGTGCCACCCCATCGATGTCGAAACCGAAAGTGACTTTTAAAGGTAGCGATATTAAAAATATATGCGCTGCACTCCCAGACACCACAGCACTCTTTTTTTAGGATTCTCGAAACCGATGTTCTTATTCCGAGCAACAATCCCACAATCTTTAAAATTCGGATCAGTATTCCTTTATTGAAGACATCTTTCGAAAGCATTGCGAAGTAATAGACTGGCAGCGATCAGGTAGCACGAATGAGGAATGCCTTCACTATTTTACAGAATATTTGTCGTTTCTACTCATTGACATTGACGCCCCAATTTTCTGATACAATACATACCACACCTTCTCATTAGGTAAGCAGCGTAAATACCATTTAAGATGAAGGTCTTTGTAAAACCTACCCGCTGACAGCAGACGAACAGACATTTGCGAAAATAATCTTTGTCGCTCGGTGCGAGAGTAGCCAAGGCACTATAATGAATGATCCACATATTAGAACACAGTCGTTCTTGAAGTCACGGCCACAACTAAGATAGTGGTCACAACTCGATCACGCAGCACCAAATATTCGAAACTTCCTAGGGACAACACTTCACTGTCACGCAGCGCAACTTCATGCAGTGCGGCAGATCCCACAACGCGTACATTTACACGTACTATCGAAGTTGAGAGTTCCAGACACGTACACGGAGTGGCGCACCATGTCCATGCAGCAGGCACGCTTTATAGGCGACCGTGGCGCTGTACTGTTCTAGCAAAACATGGCGCGGTAAGGTGCTTCCGGCAACGCAGCAAAACAGTCCGGCCTAAATTTTGTTGCGCATCGCCGTCTAGTCAAGGTACAAGGCCAGCTATGCATTTCCTACTGTTTACAACATTCTGTGTATGCGTGAGCAAGATATCTTCCGAAAAAGGTAAGCTCTGAACCGCCGGAGTCGGCAGGGAAAGGGAGAACCTCGCTAACGCTACACGAATTGCCCCGTAGTGGCACCGAAGATACAGCCATTCCACTTCCGAAAGACGGCGAAGCCTGGAGAGACGGTCAGAACGTCGTGTCTCGTAGAAGCTGGCGATCGTCCGATGACGTTCTCTTGGCTACGAAACGGGCACGACGCGTCTTCACTGCCGAATATCAAAGTTGACAACACGCACTCGGAAGTGTCGCTGCTGACCATTTCGCCCGTGAGTGCATCAAGCGCGGGAAATTTCACGTGCATCGTGAAAAACAAGGCGGGCTTCGACAGCTTCACCTCGCTCCTTGAAGTCGAAGGTAAAATGAGTCCATGCTGCAGCGTATGCACTAACTTTTTAGGCGCACATACACGTAGACCCAAATGCGTAAAAAAAAAAATAGGTTGTTGCTGCAAACTAGTGCAGTCCTCATAAGCATAATAGAGCGATGTTGTATTCGATCGAACACTACTGCTTTTAGGTTATATGTGTATTCGGATTGTAGGGAACTATGCGAACGACGACGAAGCAGCATGAAACGGCAAGCCACAGCGTTGGTGCACGCGCGACCCGAGCTTGCGTTTGTTTTGTGTTTTCGGCCTGTTGGCGTTCCTCGCTCTTCTGGCGTTCCTCGGCCTTCCAGTAGGTCTGTACGTGAATAAACTGCGTGACATCTGGTGGAGGTGCTGGGTATCACTAACAGCCACTTCCTACCTTCAGACGTGTAATTCCGCCGATAGAGTAGGTCGTCTCGAATAGCGAAATGTGTGGCTTGACGGCGGATAGTTCTTGACACTAAATTAGCTAACGGATCAGTCAAAAAGGCGAGGAGTTGGGAAATCCACACATCTTTGCGTTGTTCCGATGCCATGTCTGTGAAGTCGATTGGTGTTATGACAGCTGAAGAAGGTGACGAGGAGGCTGGGTCAGCCGGTAGCGGCGAGCGGGATAGCGCATCAGCGTCGGAGTGCTTGCGGCCGGATCGGTATACAACACGAATGTCGTATTCCTGTAGGCGAAGCGCCCAACGACCAAGGCGCCCCGACGGGTCTTTGAGCGATGATAGCCAGCATAGAGCGTGGTGGTCCGTAACGACTTCGAAAGGGCGGCCATAAAGGTATGGGCGGAACTTCGTCAAAGCCCAGACAATTGCGAGGCACTCTTTCTCCGTGACGGAATAATTACACTCGGCTTTCTTGAGGGTTCGACTCGCGTAAGCGACCACGTATTCTTGGTGCCCTGGTTTTCGTTGAGCCAATACAGCACCAAGACCGACACCACTGGCGTCAGTGTGGACCTCCGTAGGCGCATCAGGGTCAAAATGTCGTAGAATTGGAGGTGATAATAATAACCGCTGAAGCGCGGTGAAGGATTCGTCGCACTCTTTTGACCAAGCAGAAATGCCTTTGGAAGTTGTCAACAGGTTGGTAAGAGGCGCGATGATGGAAGAGAAGTTGCGCACAAATCGACGAAAGTATGAACACAGGCCGATAAAACTTCGAAGCGTCTTGATAGAATTGGGCTTCGGATAGTCGGCCACGGCGCGGAGTTTCGCTGGATCCGGGAGAACACCCTCTTTGCAGACGACGTGACCCAGTATGGTGAGCTGACGTGCGGCAAAATGGCACTTCTTGATGTTAAGTTGAAGGCCAGCAGAGGTGAGACACGTGAGAATAGCACGAAGACGAACAAGGTGAGTGGAAAAGTCGCGAGAAAAAACGACGATATCGTCTAGGTAGCAAAGGCACGTGTTCCACTTGTAGCCGCGAAGGATGGTGTCCATCATCCGTTCGAAGGTAGCTGGGGCGTTGCAGAGTCCAAACGGCATGACGTTAAACTCATACAGCCCATCAGATGTTACAAATGCAGTCTTCGATCGGTCAGGATCAGCCATTGGAACTTGCCAATATCCTGAGCGTAAATCTAAGGAGGAGAAATATTCTGCCCCTTGCAAGCAATCGAGAGCGTCGTCGATGCGTGGCAACGGGTACACATCCTTCCGAGTTATCTTATTGAGCCGGCGATAGTCGACACAAAATCGGATAGACCCATCCTTTTTGCGCACAAGTACAACAGGGGACGACCAAGGGCTCTGCGATGGCGGGACGACCAAGGGCTCTGCGATGGACTTGTTCGTTGATAATACGGCGCTCTTCCGCTGAAACTCGATATGGTCGTTGGCGTAAGGGAGCATGAGTACCGGTGTCAATGTGGTGCGTGATGTTCGCTGTGCGACCCAAAGATGGTTGAGCGCAATCGAAGACAGAACGGAACTCTCGAAGAAGGGACAAGAGTTCGCTTCTTTGTGTCGGCGATAGCTCAGCGGCAACAGAGGGCTGGAATGAGTCTGGCGCGGGCACTGTGGCCACAGGTGGCGTCATAGCATTGAGCTGGAGGTGAGGTGCGTGTTCGGCGAACTCTAGAGGGCGCAAGAGGTCAACGTCTTGTATGTTACCCAAACATTCTCCGCGAAGTAAGGTAACTGGCGACGATAGCGAGTTCGCGACGAGCATGGCGGTAGCACCGGATTCCACGGTGAGTACAGCAAAGGGCAGGTGTAGGCTACGGCGGCGGGTAAATACGTCAGACGGAGTGAACAAAACAGTTCCGGCAGGAGCGGCCGTACAGGTCAGGGCTACAAGGGCGGATGTTCTCGGTGCTATTTCCGTGTCTGCAACAACGACAAGTTTGTAAGGTTCAGGAAGAGAATCCACAAAACAAGAGGTTGGCAGCGGTGTAAGGGCAACTTCTGCACGTGAGCAATCTATGATGGCCCGATGACGCGAAAGAAAGTCCCATCCAAGAATGACTTCGTGGGAGCAGGATGCCAGCACAAAAAATTCAATGGCATAAAGTTCACCTTGGATAATGACACGTGCAGTGCACACAGCTGTAGGTTCTATGCACTGCGAGTTGGCCGTGTGGAGCATCAGGCCCGAAAGAGGCGTCGTCACCTTTTTCAACTTGCGGCATAAGGGCTCACATATTATGGAAACGGCGGCCCCTGTGTCGATAAGCGCTTGTGCGGCGGTCCCCTCAACATTGACGTCAATAACGTTTTGCGGCGAGAAAGATGGAGGCCTTAAGCAGTTCGAATTGTATGCAGCTGTTGCCTCCGGAGCTGCAGCGATCAGTTTCCCTCTTCCGTAGCAGGTCGGCGACGCATAGGTGACAGGGAGCGTCGTCGTGGCGATGGTGACCGATGGTTTGCGTAGGGTCGAGGACCGTCAGTGGTGTACCTTGATGGCGTCCTAGACGACGACGCCATTGGCCGGCCCACGGCGTCGACTGGAGGGGGATCTCGGCGACAGTGGCGGGCGACGTGTCCAGCGATACCACAGGCGAAACAGATGGGCCTATTATCTGGCGTCCTCCAAGCGTCTGAGCGACGGTAAAATGGAGCTGGAGATCTCGCGTAGGGATACGGCGCCGCAATGGGGGTTGTAGGCACGACATAGGGTGGCGTGGCAGGTTGAGCATACGGCATACGCTGTTGCGTAGGCCGAGCAGCGACGGCGGCGTACGTGAGAGGCGTTGTGACTGGTGGTTGCTGATGCACCGGCGGAAGGGCTTCAGCGACTTGGGTCCGAATGACGTGTTGGAGGTCCGGTGCCAAAGCTTGCGTGGGCTCATGTGTCAGTGGCAGCAGTGACAGCTGGCGCGCTACCTCTTCGCGGACGAAGTCCTTGATTGTCGAAAGCAGCGGCTGCTGGTCGGTAGGATGGGCAGCTAGGTGCAAGCTTGCGAGCGTGTCTGGCGTCGTGATGGCTTGACGAGCAATTGCGCGCTGCCTACGCAATTCGTCGAAGCTTTGACAGAGGGAAACGAGGACAGCAATGGTGGGGGGATTTCTCGCGAGCAACATCTGAAAGGCGCCGTCGTCAATGCCTTTCAATATGTGCCTGATTTTTTCTTCCTCAGGCATGGTAGAGTTGATGCGGTTGCATAGATGCAACACATCTTCAATGTAGCCCGTGTAGGTCTCGCCTGGTTGCTGCGCACGGTGACGTAAACGGTGCTCGGCTTGAAGCTTGCGTGCCGCAGGTCGTCCAAAGACGTCCGTAATAGCCGTCTTGAATGCAGACCACGTAGTAATGTCAGCTGCGTGGTTATTAAACCACAGTTGCGCGGTGTCCGCAAGGTAGAATGTGACGTAGCCAAGCTTACTTGGGTCGTCCCATTTGTTACTTGCACCGACTTTGTCGTACCTCGCCAACCAATCTTCGACGTCCGACTCAGTGGAGCCCGTGAAGATAGGAGGGTCTCGTTGAGGATACACGGCACCGCAAGTGACATGGACGGTCGAAGGTCCCACCTGGAGAGGCGTCTCGGTGGCCATGTTCGTGTCACGTAGAGGGGGAAGCTTACGGGAGCGAAGTTCCAGGTTTGTACGGGAGTCCACACACCTCCACCAGATGGACGTTCACAGGATGAACGAATTCTGTGTGATACCGATGAATACGTTGCGACTTTTGTTAATGATGTCATAAACATGACAAGTGTGGGCGTAGCAGACGACACATTGGCAATGTTACGATTTGTTCATCAGCTAATTAAGCCGCACTTGCATCCTGTCCATAGCCTCTATTTCATCTCCGATAACTAAAACATTCGCTGAACTAAAGATTACTAGCAAACTAAATGTGTTGCAACTATTACAGCTCCACCTGAATGGAAGCGGGAGCCGATGGACAAATCTGGCACCGTTGGAAGCACTTTGCACATTGACTGCCTAGGTTCCGGCTCTCCTGCTCCTAGAATGAGCTGGTACAGTACACGAGGTAGGCTATGCTCCCACCGTTGCTTGAACAACGTCTACTAAACGTGTTATTACACAATTCTGTGCAGGCGACGGTCTTCAGCAACCAGTCAGTGAAGCGCTCTCATCCAGAACCACTGTTTATCCGAACGGAACCCTTGTTATACACGAGTTGGACGTAACTGACAACGGGCAGTACACATGCACAGCCGACAATGGGGTGGCGCCTGTGCTGAAAAAGACGATAACGCTGAAGATAAACGGTAAGCGTCGAAAATGACACACTTTAACAACAATAGAATGTACTCCGGAATTGCCTTTCTCATTCTACTTTCCCCGTTGAATTGTTTACTGTACAATATTTGCATTTTCAACAATAATACAGTTTTAAACAGGACCTTATCGGCGTCTCGCACACAAAGTGGGCAATTTTCTTGCTCAAATTCCTCTTTTTCCCAAACCAAAAGGGCATATTCGCAGGAAATACCTAATACATCCAAAATCACCCGAAAAGCCTGATAACAGTACTTCACGATACATAGATATGCCCGCAAACCACACGAGCAGTTTTCGGTTAACTTGAACACCGCGCAAAGCTCGCTGGGTGTGTGCAGCGTTCTCGGTGGTCGACGACATGTGGCGCACCGTGTCTGTGTGTAAGCCATCAAACGAGCAAGCCAGCACAAGCAACGCCATTCGCGATGATGCTTCAGTGCATTCGCAGCGCCGAAATGTCGCACAACAGCAGCAGGGGACACGTCGAAGAGATATCGAGAGGCTGCCGAAATGCAACTGTTCGGGCACTCAATCTTTGCTTTAAAGTAGCAACGGCACTTCAACTTCTAGGAGTTTGCGTTCAACCCGCCGCAGCGAGCAGCATTAAAGGTAAGCAGTAACTCGAATCAACGTTCTAGCAGTTCCGAATAGGGTGATGAGGCCGGTGGACTTACCAATTCTAATTAACGCACAGTTACTCCCAAGATCATCGCATTTTCATTCGCTGGCACTGCGAAGCCGGGGAACAACGTACGAACCACCTGCCTCCTTGCGGAAGGCGACATGCCCGTCACCTTCACTTGGCTCCGAAACGGCGTGGACACATCAAACTCGAAGAACGTGCACATCGTGTCGCACAGCGACTTCTCTGTGCTCAGCGTGAATCCTGTGGACGGACTGAGCGCCGGAAACTACACTTGCATCGCGAAAAACCGAGCAGGGTTCGACAGCTTCACCGCATACCTCGACGTCGAAGGTAAACAACTTTTAGGCACGCTCTACTAGCAGCATGAATTATAATGTTGACGCACCTGCATGCAGTAAACATGAAAGGTGTGCTTCCAAAATAGCAGCGTGCTTGTGTTGCCTCAGCATCTCCATTGGTCTGCTGTACATGGTCTGATATATACTGCCACCCTTTTCTTTTCGTCCTTTCTTTTTTTTGCCGAAGATATCATACAAGCAAAACACGTCACTATTGAGAGAAGGGCTGGTATGCGATATTTACGGTACATTCATCATTTCGCAGAATTCATGAAAACACTCAGATATTAAGTGTTACGGCCACTAATAACAAATCATAAAAAATAAGCACCAAATAAAATGTAACAGAAGTTAATAGTTACAGTCGGACTAGTTGATAGCACAATGAATACCGTCCACGGCTCAAGCTGAATACTGACGGTCTTGGCCAACACTCCGGTGCTTTGTGTGTGTGTGTGCGTGTGTGTGTGTGTGTGTGTGTGTGTGTGTGTGTGTGTGTGTGTGTGTGTGTGTGTGTGTGTGTGTGTGTGTGTGCGTGTGCGTGTGCGTGTACGTGTGCGTGTGCGTGTGTGTGTGTGTGTGTGTGTGTGTGAACGTGCTCTTGAACGTATCTCTCTTTTAAGTATGCTACTACATTATTACCATAAGTGTATTTCAGAACACAAATTGTTTTTCCCCTTTTCTTCCTTTTTTAACAAGCTTACATTTGGATAGAGGGAGCACTAAACAGCCAACACTTCTAAAGCACTCGCCAATGTAAAGGGTTTGTTAATTTCAACCACCATAACCGTTATTTTATGCAAATCACACACGAACTATGCGTGGATATCTCTATTGATTTCTTCGTTTCTTGATGAGCAGGTAGCTGCAGCAAAAAACAGAGAGACAGAAAGGAAATTTGTGCACTTCTCTGAATGTTTTCAATGGTGTTTTACACGGCAGGAACACAGCAGAAACGAGTCGTTTCTATTTATATGCAGTACTGCGCTCGCTATTTATTAGAGTTGTTTCAAGCGATATCGCGCTCCTTCCAGCACCTCCAAGTTGGTTACGAGAACCTCAAGACGTGGGTGGTACACTGGGCACTAATCTTGTCATCGAGTGCGCTGCATCTGGATCACCCGCGCCAATCATCCGGTGGTTCAAGCTTCAAGGTTCGCTACTTTTGATATCAACACTCCGCGCTCATTAGTGGCTAAGTTCTTCAAACATTTATGACTTTATTTTCTTCCTTGTAGACGGCGGTTTTCCGCATTCAAAGAAGACGCCACTGCCTCGTGAAGCCAACGAGAACGGGTCTATGGTGATCCCGCACATAGAGACGCAGGACGCCGGACAGTACGTCTGCGAAGCTGACAACGGCATCGCGCCAACACTGAGAAAGACCGTAACCGTCAAAGTAACCGGTGCGATTTCACTGTGTCAAGCTAACATTCAATTCCAGGGAACATACGCTGAAGATTTCACCAAACAATGGTGTCTTTCTCTATAGTCTTGATATTGATGATACCCTACCAAACAGAGCGACTCGGTTCGGACATTAACAGCGGTACGTGCCGATATGTGGCGCCCCTTGTCCGTGCAACAATAGGCGGTAACACCAGTGCGCCTTGAGTACAGCCACCATAACAACAAAGCGTAGGGCCGCCGAGCGAAAATGTCGCCACTACTGACGGACAGCACAAAAGTACCAAATACTGTCGTTTTCTTCATATGCGCCCCTTCGTTCACGGTGAAAACCCGCGCACAGCTGATCACCTTCATTCTCAGCTTTCTTTTGCTCCAAAGGATTTCGCAAAGCAAAGGTGAGTGCGACCTAATACGTCGGGAAAGCAATAACTGTTATTAAACTCGAAAAAATAGAAGGTTGTCGGTGTCTAATTTTCCTGTGCGAAAATCTTTCAGAGGTCCCTGAAATACGCCCGTTCGGCTTCTCCAAGAACATACCGGTCGGCGGCAAAGCCCTCGTTACGTGCTGGATAACGTCCGGAGTTCAGCCTGTCACGTTCTCGTGGTTGAAGGACGGTCTGTCGCTGAACACAGTGCAAGGAACGCAATTGAAAACAGAATCCGTCTACTCCGTGCTCCTCTTGGAGCCTGTCGTGCCTTCGCACGTGGGAAACTACACCTGCATCGCGAAAAACAAGTACGGATTCGACAGCTACACAACCGTGCTAGAAGTGCAGTGTAAGTACTATTTCAAAGATACGTTGGAGTTTGTGCTTAGCGCGAGAGCTTACACGAGCCTTACTACTCAACAGCTTCCCCTACTTGGAAAAAGGTATCTGGAGATGTATCCGTCATTCTGGACGGAACACTTGTCATCGACTGCTTAGCGTCAGGGTTCCCGCAGCCAACGCTAACGTTTCACAAGATCGGAGACAAGCAGGGTACGTTTTGTGATTTCTCACTATTTTGTAAGCGATCGAGTTTAATAAACATACGGCCCAAATGGCGCGCTTCCTGTACTATAGCGCGTGTACCCAGCGGGATACTATAAACCAACGAACAGGTCGGAGCTCTACGGGACTCAACCCATCTGAGGCGGGACCAGAGGCAACCGATGCCGCGTAGTATACTGGACAGTAAATATAGAGCTCGGTGAAGTATGCGGTATTGTATACACTGATGGTGCAATCAGTCCGCTACGAAAATTAAGCCCAGCTTCTGAATATGGGCGCGCATCTTAGTACTTTCAAGTCGATGCGATGTTTTTTGTGCGGTCAATGAGGTTGAAAGCCCCGAAGCGACTCAGTCTATGAGTGACGCTGAAGTGGGAAAATTCCACATAGTTTTGACCAGTTGGCCTCCTTTAGTATGTATTGGCATCGCATGCATAGTATACGGGCCTCTAGCATATCGCGTCCATCTAAATGCTCCGGATTCAAACCGCGTCTTTCGGGTTAGCAGCCGAGCACCGTGACAATTGAGTCACTGCGACGGCTGAATTATGCGCAGATCTTTTTCTAACAGTTCAGTGAAATGCTTCTGAAATGCGCGCTCTTTTTCTGCTATTACAGGCCACCACGATGCATCGAAAATGCACAACGAGCGGCTGACAGTTTACCGCAACGGCACGGTGATCATCACGCAAGTGTCGATGGACGATGCGGGAACGTACGCCTGCGAGGCTCAGAACAATGTTCCACCCAGCGTACGACACACGGTTAAAGTGGCCGTGAACGGTAAGAACAGAGAGCTCGAGCCATAACAGACAAGTGTACACGAAGGGCGAGAAACTGCCTTGACATAAGACCCACTTTAATGGACTCCGCTGCATTTCTCGGCCACTCAAATGTTGGGTACTGAATAATAATCCCTCGCTAAATATTCACCCATTTACACTTAAAGGAGATCAACGCCAGTGCACCCACGAACCACGCTTTCTTTTCTGGAACACAAAACAGGCGTCTGTAAAATCGCGCTTCTCGGCGCCGAAGCCACATAGTTTGTCATGTGAACACAGTGTGTCGCGATCAGTCCGTTATAGCGCTGAAGGTTACGATCACCACTAGAGAGCGCATTAACAACGCTCGTTCTTGAATCGAGTGCACGCCTGGACGCCAACGGAGCAGACCGATGCCAAGACACATCCACAGCTATCCACAGCTCCAAGATATAAAAACATGCGATTCGTCTGAAGTATGACAGCAGCGAAGGATAATATGCGAGCCCTAGTGGTTTCCAGCGACGCATCTTGCTAACTACAACGCCAAAAGGCCTGTAAGCAGCTTGAGAGCAAGCCAAACATGATCCGTGGACTCTCCTTGTTTTATGTTCTGATGACGACTGGGTGGCGAACCTCCCACGGTGGTAAGTGAAGGTCCTTATTGCTTATTCTAGTTGTCTTCGCGTAACCTCGCCGTAAAGATACAGTGCCCTGTGTTGCTTTTTACAGCTGCAATAGAACCTCCAAAGCTGCAACCATTCTCGTTCCCCGGCTCCGTAAAGCCTGGCTCTCGCATCTCCGCTATGTGTTGGACTACATCGGGAAGTAATCAAGTGACCATATCTTGGCTCAAAGACGGAAATGACCTGAGCTCAGCGAAAAACGTATTCGTGGAAACGAAAAGGGGCCTTTCGACAATACTAATCGAGCCAGTGGAAGTGTCCAACGCGGGAAACTACACCTGTATAGCAAAGAACAGGGCAGGCTTCGACAGCTACACAGCCGTGCTGGACGTTCAAGGTGCGAGAAACACTATACGATGGTGAACAATTCCCACTAAGTAATTATTAATTTTCATTTTTCGTTCTTCCCTCAGCCGCGCCATTGTGGAAAAAAACACCAGGAGACGTCAGAGTAAATATAGGAGAGCGCGCCAAATTTGAATGTTTGGCGTCAGGCTCTCCAGCGCCCAAGATCAAATGGAGAAAACAAAGCAGTAAGTGAAAGGAAGACAGTATGAAACTTAGGTCCACGTATATTTACACTAGTCCTTATGCGAAATGCT
Organism: Rhipicephalus microplus; assembly: GCF_013339725.1. NCBI lineage: Eukaryota > Metazoa > Arthropoda > Arachnida > Ixodida > Ixodidae > Rhipicephalus > Rhipicephalus microplus. The sequence goes on from NC_051171.1 coordinate 132,749,921, forward strand.
AATACCTCGACTTCTTTTGTTGTCTTTTGAAACTTGCAGGTGCAATGAACTTGATTTCATCTAGTAACGGCAGTCTGCTTATCGACAACGTCTCTATCGACGATGCTGGCCAGTACGTCTGCGAAGCAGATAATGGAATCGCACCTACGGCTTCGCACAGCTTCACCGTCACTGTCAATGGTGAGACAGGCGCAACGCAAGGCCCTCCTGTGTGAAGAAGTCCCGTCACACTTCCGTCTCTTTTACAAACGCACAGTGACACTATGTTCAGTGGCGTTGCAGCAGATCCGAGCAGGCTATGCAGACGCAAACTAAACGAGGCGCCTTCACATAGTCAGCAATGTTTGATAACAGCGAACCAGCTGTATTCAAGCTTCACACTAATGTTAAGCGCTACAAGTTCGAAGAGGCCACCTATTCCCTAAACACCGGTCATTTCAGGCTGTGACCACGTTTTTAGGTTGGCTGCGCGACATTTTACGTCTGCATCATACGCGCAAAGTGTCGAGAATTGTCGGTACTTGTTCCGAGTAGCCCGGCACACAGTTTCAAATCCACACGCTTTTTCAACACTTGGCTAGTAATGTCGCTTTCCTACGACATGTGGCGCCCCATGTCTGTCTGTGGGGCATCACAGAAAGCCCTCTGGCACCAAATCCGAGCACTAAAGCCGTCTGATCACAATGGCAGTCACGGAAAGACATTTTTACGCGTACTAGCTTCCTAGCATGCTGGCGTCTTTTCACAACGTTGCCGACAGGTGCAAGATGAAAACGCAGAGTTTAAGAAACACAAGTCGCGGAACGTTTCTACCGTCGGTGACCGCCGTTCTACTCTTCGGTGGAGTTATCTGCAACATCATACGTGGATACGGCTGCTCCAGTAAGTAGGACCTATCTCTTTACCGCTATGTGCGTGTTTATCCATTGAATTGACGTTGAACCAAACAACACGCACCGATTTTCACCGGCACCGTAACGAAATAACGACACCGGCAATGCTGGACAGCTTGATTACTACCATAAACTTTGTTATTTTCAGCTCCGCCAAGGATAAAGCCATTCTCGTTCCCCAAAGTAGCCAGCAAGGGCGAGAAAATCAGCATCGTGTGTATGGTGAGCGAAGGAACGCTGCCGTTTTCGTTCTCCTGGTCGAAAGACGGCAAGGAAGTGCAGACCACAGACAACGTGCACGTGAAAGCGGAAACGCAGTACTCCGTGGTATTCATAAACTCCGTCGACGAAAGAACCGCTGGAAACTATACCTGCATTGTCAAGAATATATTCGGCTTCGACAGTTACTCGGCCTACCTGGATGTAGAAGGTACGTTTGTCGCTTCAGAGAATACTTGCTTTTTCATTTAAGTGATTCGGTGTCTATATAGGCGCACGATAGAAGTAACCGAACTGTATTGAATTCAGTACCCGTATAATAACATGGCTTACAAAGAGTTTAGAAAACGAACACATTATATATAGGTTGGCCAATAAACTTACGTAATGGTGCTACGAAGCACAGGCACAGCTACGAGTCTGTTTTTTTTTTTTTTTTGGGTTTATCACGATGTGTACTGTCTAACAACCGTAACACTCAGGCAACCAGCTAAACATGTAGCGCCTTCCCTATTCATTTTTCCTATTTTTTTATTCTAATGTACCATGGTTGCTTTTGCTTCTGTTTATACAAATTATGACCTTGCAAAATTGTGCCTAAGAGGACCAAGCAGCATCGTGGTAAAAGTCATGCTGCCGGACCATCTTAACTTTTCAGGTTACAAATGAGAGACGGAAGGCATGGAGAATGCGCCAAGAACATTTCTTTCTTTGTTAATTGGCACTGCTAATGTATAACATGCATAATTATCGACTTTAAAACTGTAGGAATCATTCTGAACCCCTTTTCTTTTTCTCTGCAGCGCCGCCGGTGCTCAAGAAAACAACACCGGACACAAATGTTGTCCAAGGCGGCAGCATCACACTGAGTTGCCTGGCAACAGGTTCGCCAAAGCCATCTGTGAATTGGTCAAAATCGTCGGGTAAGGATCAGAAAGTACAAAAAACCAACATCTGCATTCATGTAAACGTAACAAAAGAATCCGCTCCCTTACTAGCGCACGTAAACGCAGGAACTGCCGGCGCGGTCGCCCTTGCCACCAACCCTCGAATACAGTCTTCTCCGAACGGCACGCTTCTCTTCGAAGGAGTTTCAGCTGAAGACGCTGGGAAATACACGTGCACGGCCCAGAACGCCATCGGATCTGTCAGCCACTCACTGTACTTGCACGTGCGGGGTATGAAACGAAGGCTTGTTTCTATGACGATTCGCTGCACGCACAACATGCAAGGCACCTGACGACGAGAGAGAGGGGGGAATAGACCACTCCGTGTGCCATGTCGCGTAATAACACTAGTGGTGGTTCACTACGCAGATAAATGTATTTACCACCAATCCTCCATCGTTAGTTTCATTTTAAGACAGCAAATCTTCTTTCAAAGAGGATTATCTAGCGCTTGTGATGATCGCCGCATGGAGCGATGGACGCTTTCCGTGTACATCTATGGCAAGGTGCTCGCGTATAGCAAACAAACTTCTCGTTCAGAAAACTCCATGCCTCTATCTGAAGCTTGACAGTGCGCTCAAAACACACGGTGAAGCCAACATAGCACTGATGGTAAAATGACGTAAAGCAGCCACTTCAAATGCAGAGGGACTTTTAACATTCGTCTAGTAATAGCAGTTTTCTGCGACATGTGGCGCCTCTTGTCCACGCGCCAGGGGTAGACGAAAAGCCCCCTGGCCGCGACTGTAGGCATCAAAGCCACTGACTGGCCATGGCTGCCGCAGCAAGTCACCGCACATAAGCTGTTTTCGCAGTGTTCTCCAATAACACACCACGAAAACCGACGGGCAAAGGAGGCACAGCCGAGATGAACGCGCAGAATCTGCCGTCAAAAACCAAGCTCTCTGCATCGCTTACGTTGCTCTGCATCTGCCTAGGCTACATCGAAAGTACAAGTAAGTACAACGTTTGTTTACCACACCATGCACGATTGCCGTTGCCCTGACCTTAACCGGCCCAATGTTACAGTTTGCGTGTACAGAATTGCTGTTGATGCATATTCTACCTCGTTCTAAGCGAAACATTTCATAGTCTATGTTCCCTGAAGCGTCACCCAAGTGTCCTCGATGTTTTGCATGCATCAAGAAGTCTCGGGTTCTCCACAGTGAAAACCGTCACTTTTTCGAGCCTGCACTCATCCTTGAGGTTAAATTAAATTAAAATTAATTAAGTAGAACCTAGACAGTATACCACGTCTGCTGCTTTGTGCTAAATACCAAGTTTAGCATGCAGAACAATACGATGGTCAAGTATATATTAATGCTTTGTTTTGTTTTCAGCACCGCCGAGAATAAGGCCATTCTCGTTCCCCAAAGTAGCCAGCAAAGGCGAAAAAATCAGCATCGTCTGTTCAGTCAGTGATGGAACGCCTCCGTTTTCATTTTCGTGGTCGAAAGATGGCAATGAACTACAGACATCAGACAGGGTGAAAGTGAAACCAGAGCCCGAGTACTCCGTGGCTTTCATCAACTCTGTTGACGAGAAAAGTGCCGGCAACTACACCTGCATCGTCAAGAACATATTCGGCTTCGACAGCTACTCGGCCTACCTAGATGTAGAAGGTAGGTTTGCTATTTCTATTCACCGAGTACCACATATAACAAGCGATAAACGAACTACGAAAGCTTTTTTCGATGCACTCAATTTGGTATCATTGCCCGTGAACGACAATAAAATTTCTGAAATTAACTCTGAGTTTGGCAAGCATTAGAGCGTCCGGTGGTTAGTATCTCTCGTTAATTAATATAATTATGCAGTATCTCTCGCCAACGTGTGATTTTATTTCTCCTGTACCCCAGTAATATGATTTGCGTTAGGTTAGCCTGCGCTACATCTGTCCTGTCGTTTCATGGCCAACCATACAGCCCCTTCAATTTTGAACTTCATGAAATTGAACAAGCCATCATCTTAAGCTTGAAAAAAGCTTTGGAATGTTTGTTATCACTTTCAATAGCACGTCAACTTGCTTTATGGCCGGGCAACCTCACAAGCTTATAGAAGACGGTAAAAAAAGTAAAAGGCAGCAATGCTGTGATGCACTTCTGAAAGAAATTCTGCAGTACACAACAAAGGGTAGATCAGGCGAATGACGAGTAATAATTTTTTTGTTGCGAACGTAATGTACTGCCCGCTTTAAAATGTAACGTAAGGATTCATGCCCGCTCCACCTGCATATCGCAGCGCCACCCGTACTGAAGAAAACAACGCCTGACACGAACGTTGTTCAAGGAGGCGGCGTTAACCTGGCCTGCCGAGCTACTGGTTCACCGAAGCCCACAATAATCTGGACAAGATTGTTCGGTAACTATACACGCACACCAACTAAAACATTGTCAAGCACGCAAGTAGAAGCCCCGTAACGGATTTCACTGTCTGAATTACATTTACTAACGCAGGAACAGCCGGAGAGGCAGCCGTTCCTGATGCCGACGCTCGGATGCTGGCTTCCCCGAACGGCACACTGCTCATCGAAGATGTCGTAGCTGAGGACGCCGGGAAATACACATGCACGGCCCAGAACTCCATAGGATCCGTCAGCCACTCGCTGTACTTGCACGTGAGGGGTATGAAACGACGACTCTGTCCGCCACAAACACCGCTCACCGCAGAATGAAACATAGCTTTTTTTTCCAACTGCGTACATACCTCTGTACACGCCCGACACGAATGTACATACGCAACAGTACGGCTGCATCATGCTTACTTGTCGAAGCTATATGAATGAGGACTTGTTGGGCAAGTTAGTGTTTGCTAATCGTCGCAGTATAGCACGAATACAAAAATACAAAGACACTAAGTGTTTTATGTGTCAGGGCTTTTCTATTTTTTGTCTGCGCGATACACCTATGACCAGAAGCCACGTATGTGCGGGAAATAAGTTCAAGATCAAGCTTTCAGGACCGGAGCTTAAGCCAATTTTACGCTAGTCTGGATGTCACTGCCTTTAGCGAAAACTATCATATTTAAAAATATTCGCCAGTAGCGTTAAAAACACTGAACACCCAACTTTGATTTTCCTAAAGTAAAACTAACCACTGGTTTTCGGGCCCTACAGCCGCAACATCGGCAGGGTACGGAAAACACCGTTGCAACGCCCTCATGCATAAGCTGCCCATATATATCGCGATGAAACAAGGCTTGCGATACGGACACGAAATGTTTACATCGATACAACGCGTGAAGGCGTAACCACGGCCCTACTTTGTTGAGCAAGCAAGGACTCAACTTCGAAATGCGAGGCATTTTTTTTTACACTGTGCACGTAATATCACTTTTATTCGACATGTGGCGCCCCTTGTCCGTAAGCCAAGGGTCGGATAAAGTCACCTAGCGTCGACCACGAGCACTAATACGAGACTGACCATGGCTGTGAAAACAAGACACGCGTAGCAAGCGACTTCGTTACTTCATTTTCTTTTTCGGCGAAGGCAACATGAAAGCCAAAGCGTATATGTAAGCACGCCACTTCATTAATCAGCTTTTCAAGAAAGGCAACATGAAGGCCACAAAATGCTCAAACGTGAGAGCGGTTCTGCTACCATCAACAACGTTTCTGGCACTCTGCATTTTCCTGCACGTAGGCGTACGTTTCTCCGACTGTTCGAGTGAGTACAACATTTTACGTTACGATGCACGCACTGCACAGGCTCATATGCAGCCGCTAGCAATCGTGCTTAAGTGAAAGACTTCTGTGAAACGGACATAAATAAGGATGTCTTTACTGTTCGTTTTCCAGCCCCACCAACGATAAAGCCGTTCTCCTTCGCAAAAGTAGCCAGCAAAGGCGACAAAATCAGCATCATATGCTTGGTAACTGAGGGTACGCCACCCTTTTCTTTCTCGTGGTCGAAAGACGGCAAAGAAATACAGACGACGGAAAACGTGAAGGTGAAGACGGAGTCAGATTACTCCCTGACGATAATCAGCTCCATCGACGAGAGAAGCGCCGGTAACTACACCTGCATCGTGAAGAACATATTCGGCTTTGACACCCACTCGGCCTACCTTGACGTCGAAGGTAAGTTTGCTGTGGCTGCTCAGTGGGCAGTTTGAACATCCACAAATGTCAGTCGCCTGGTACCAATACGCCTGGATGCCAACGAATGTCACATGGGCGTTCAATAAATGCATTTAAGCTATACAAAGCATCGAAAGACCAACGCTCTCTGTCGCATTATAAGCAACTACTATGGTGCTAAAGGTCTCACACAAAATTAACACCCAGATATATCTTAGGAGACTAATCCGGAACAGCTGAGTGACAGCAATAGAACATTTTTGTAACTGGTGCTCATTATTGTCGCTTTGTCTAGCTCCGCCCGTTTTCAAGAAAACAACGACCGACACAAACGTCGTTCAAGGCGGCAGCGTGGTCCTCAGCTGCCAAGCGACCGGGTCGCCAAAACCGACTGTGAAGTGGTCAATGCCATCAGGTACGGATCTCGACAACATTTCCCATCGATAAATGATCGAACACTGCTCGCGCTTAAGAAGTTTCACAGAGATGTGAAAACTTTTGTATGAAGCACCTATAGTAGGCAGCCCTTTACCCAAACATGGCATTCACAATATTCAATCTCTTGCCTAATGCCGCTCGTTTTATCAGCCATAGATGTGTCCTATATTTCGCCTTCCTCCAATCTCACAAACAAAATGTTTTAACGTTTCGCACAACTGACCTGTTTAAAAAGCTTCTTTTTTTTACCTCAACAGTTGAACATCTGAATGATTTACCAAGATTTGTTTGTGAGTTGTAGTGTTGTGACTTATTCCCAGCCCTGTGACATCCACTCCTGTTTTAGCCCCAATGGCACTGCAGTATGTGAAAGTAAAAATAAAACAAACAAAAAATATGAACTCGCAGGTGCTGCAGACGAGGAAGTCCTTTCTGCTGCTTCCGACTCCCGAATACGGGTGTTCTCCAACGGCACGCTGCTCATTGACAAAGTCACCACCGAGGAAGCTGGAAAGTACACGTGCAGAGCCCAGAACGGCATCGGATCAGTCAGCCACTCGCTGTACCTACACGTCCGGGGTATGAACTTGAAACATCGCGAACTCAGGAGCAAATACCATTTTCGCAAATTCAACTGTACGTGGAACCGACCGGAGAATCATCTCGATGACACTGTCTCACATCCGGGAAGAATTCCGCGTTTGGAAACTGAACAAACCATAAAAAATGCATATCGCGCCTAACCTGACGACTCTGAAACGCCGCCGACCAGCAGCACGAAGCTGGTTAGCTGTAGAATCAGCTGTACAAAGCTACCAGTATACAGTGCGTTGCATAAACAACAAACGTCTTCGAAGAAGCAGCTCTAGTCGATGAAAGCAAGCAGAGCTCGAAATGATCCTATCGTCAGTGTAAATCCATGTTTACTTTGCGCCGTCGCATGCAAGCACTGTTTCGCAAACACCAAATTTGTAGAAAGATAAGACGCACAATAACTTCGTATGTGAAAGGGTTTGCTATATATATATGAACACAAAGATAAGAGTGCGGTAGACGAAGATTACTAGAGTGACGCAAGACGAATACACGACAGGGTTCACCTGAAACCTCAGCTTTTCAGTACGCATGTAACGCGCGCATGACCCGGCGAGCGACGTCGAACGTGTTCGGTCTCCTTGCGACCGTTGCGGCGAAGCGACGCATTCGTCCGCGAAGTGTCGTCTCGGTTTTCGGCAACGGCCACCGCCGCCCCTGTTACGACGTCGCCTGAGTCGTTCTTTTTTTCCCACGTCCTACAAGCAGCGACAATGCGGTTGGCCCGTTCGCCACTGCCGCAAAAGAAACGCTGCCAAGAACAGCGCGCGTGCGTCGCGCGACCGCGTGCTCCGCAAAGACGCCGTTCCTTCCACACCTAAGAGGCGCTCTGCTCTTTTTTTTTTTTTTTTCTCGTCGTACGCATACACGAAGAACACACTCACGTGTGCCTACACGAAGATTCCAACGCACACCGCTCGTCATGAGGCTCGCCTCGATTCAGCTGTGCTGCCTTTTGGCTACGCTATTCATCCAGCCCGGCGACGCGGAAGGTGAGTCTGCATATGCAGTGTTTTTCGCAATTATTTTCCCGGTATTTCAGGCGGCTAATTAGAAGTGTGGTAGCTTGGGCTAGTTGGTATGGCATGACGATAGTTATAGCGCGAGAACAAAATGACGACACAGAGACAAGAAGGACACGAAAGTCTTTCGTGTCCTTCTTGTCTCTGTGTCGTCGTTTTGTTCTCGCGCTATAACTATAGTCAAGCTAATTAGAGCCATGTGATTGATGATCCTCCGATGCCATTAGGAATGAACACTGCAGCAAGCAGGAAGAAATTCGCGACCATTATCAGACGATCAACTTACGCTAACGATTTCGATGCTTGGGCAAATAGGCACGGCATACTTTAGAAGTTTAAAACTGTGCAGAAGAAAGCATATCGCCGATAAAAGGAGGACACAAGCAACAGAGGGAATGCCAGCGTTCTTCGTTTACTGGTATTTCGTTTCCTGCGCAGTTTTCAAGTGTAAACTAATCAGCCAGAGAGTTCACAAAAAATTTTATTGCGGAGCGTTTTTTTTTTGTTTTTTTTTTGCGAGCCAAACCTGAATTTCGAAACTAATGAATCAGACACCTTTTGCAAGCGTTAACACTGCAAGAACTGGAACACTGGTGAATTAAGACAGGACGCAATAACCATCTTACAAAAGTACAGCCATGAGAAAAACTAGAACATTAAATAATCTTCGAGGTAGTCTCCATAACGAAGTCGTTAAAGCCACAGCAAGTGAGAAGTCCCTGAATGCAAAAACCAGAATTTAGTTTTCGCATGCACTTGTTACTACTTGCTAACTGTCGATTGTATAACGCTCGTTAGTGCTTCATAACTGTTCGCCAACATTTGCTTGCTTTCGCTACGTTCGTCTACTGTTCTCGGGGCACAGCGTCAGCAGTCAGAACTTTGCACACACACTACAGTTCCTCTTAAATAAATTCATTGTACTGTTGTTTTTTTTTCGCTTTTCGATAACAGATCCCATGCTAGAAATCACATGTATACTTTGTTATAGCAAAAAAATAACTAAATATAAGGTCGTATTGATTCACAGTTTTGAATACCTAATCTGAGAAACATCAGGTGCTGATACATAAAGAAAGAAACGGCCTGGAAAAACCAACACATTCATCAGCAAATTGCAAAGTGTGTCTAAGCTTCTATCGCACAATTACTTTTCGTTGGGCAAGTAGTACGTAGTAATGTACTTAAATGAATAAATGGATGGGTGGATGGAAAGTAAATAAATAAATAAGTGAATTAATTAGTTGTGTGTGAATTAATTAGTTAATGTATTAATTAATTAACCCGACACGAACCGTGAGTACACGGAGGCATCTAGGAACCAAGAAATCCCAAAGAACGCTTGACACGCATTCAAATACTCCGAAAAAAAAAAACAAAGCTATCGCAAAGTGAACAGATCACTACAGTTTGCGAAGAAAAATAACAATGTCTCGTCCGTTCCAGACGTGGCTCCAGCAATACAGCAAATAATCGCCTCCACCAAGGTGAACGCCGGCGAGAAGGCGACCGCGGCGTGCCTACTGAAGCGAGGTTCCGAGCCCCTGACGTTTCAGTGGCTGAGAAGCAGCGTGGACGCGTCGCTGTTGCCCCACGTGAGGGTGATGCGCTTCGAGGACACCCTGCTGCTGGTCGTGGACCCCGCCAGCGCGGAGTCCTCGGGAAACTACGCCTGCGCAGCGAGAAACGCGTTCGGAAGCGACGTCCAGACGGTGCACATCGAGGTGTCAGGTTGGTCCTTGAACAGGGCACTTCCTTTTCAAATGTGAGCGCGATGACCAGTCTCACGACATCAATCGCCACCCTTCGGGAGTGATTGAAAGACACCGATTCGATTAATGTACATCGCAATATATACCAAGATGAAATCAGAGAAGCAAATGCTTGAATTTTTCTTCCTTGGTGAACGGACCAGCGCTTCCTTGTTTCGCTAACACACTATCGGTTATGAGAGCATGGGGTGAAGGGGGAGAGAAACGGGATGAGATAACATCAGATGCGAAAAGCGGAGAGGCTAACTGCAATTCAGTTTGCTATCCTATACTGGCGAAGGACCAAGGTGAGATAGAAAGGTAACAAAGATGAGAACAAGATAAGAGATGGATAAACACGCTAGTTCAAACAAACTTCACCAACGCCTCTGTCACCTTCTCAGAGGGAAAATCGCACACCGCCCCCCTCCCCCCTGTACTTTACGGCTACATAGAATGCCATTTCCCGAAACTTGGTGCCGTGATAACGGTCTTAAATCTTTACATAATGTAAAATGCCAGACTTTTTTTCTATTTTATTTTTCTTTTCTGCAGTTCCACCGGAATGGAAGAAAGTTCCCGGGGACACTGAAGTCCGGGAGGGCTACAACAGGAGCTTCCAGTGCATCGCGTTCGGCTCCCCAAAGCCAAATGTCACGTGGTCCAAAAAGGAAGGTGCGTACTTCCTTCCGGTTCATTGCTACTTCCAACAGATAGTCATTTTAAAACAAATTTTCACGCTGTGGAAAAAATTTGAGCTGACCATCTTTCAAAATTTATTAAAGCCAAAGTACATAACTGGTATTCGAAAACTACCGAGGAAAACAGTGAGCCCTAGTTTGACAGCGCGAAAACGAAAAGCAGTTCAAATACTCGCGCGCCTACTGAAAGAATCAATCGGGAGGAAACAACCTGAAAGAACAGCTCAACAAAATATCGGTTCAAAGGCTTCTCGTAAACATTGCCCAAGAGAAAACCTCTGTCACCAGAACAAGGTCCAAAAGAAAGGCGGGAAGGGGAGGATGGAAGCAAGCTTGCGATAAAGAATTCGAAAACAGGGGATGGGTGCTAGAGCCGAAGTTTTGGGACAAGCCGACTTGTCTTATTCGTGGCTGCAACTCCCTGTTTTCGATTTTTTCATAGAACAAGATCCGTGTGATCTAGGCCGTCCCATAGACTGGAATGTTTTTCAGAGAGGAGAGGGGGGCGCACCTGTAAAAAGCCTTAAAGAACCCTTATTTTCACTCATTATTCTTGGTAAGACACCCCCTTCATCCAATTTGGCCCTATGGTCTGACGCATCTTTCTCTCTCGCAGAATCACGCGATGGCTGGACGAAAATGAGGGCGGATTCCAGGATCTCGTTCGAAGGTTCGACCATGACCATCGTGGACATCCAGCTTTCGGACACTGGCACGTACTCCTGCGTCGCAAGTAACGGCGTTGGACCGGGAATCACGGCTACATTCCGACTCCGCGTCAACGGTATGGCAGAAAAATCGGACGGCTGCGAAGACGCATACCATAACCGCGCTCCATACAACCAGTATTCTTACTAAAGCAGATACAAGATATCGATTACCGGGCCCATTTCTAACGGTACACGAACAAACTATTGACGATGGCGGCTTTCTGTACACAAGTTATGCGGCGCGTTAGGCACTTGGTTCCTGGTATCTCGACGCTATCATAACGCACGTCACGTACTATTGGTACATGATGTTCTCGTCAACGTAATACATAAACATCACAACCATCTGAGCGACAACATTACTTCCAAGGTGGCGTTACGCTTCACAAGTACATGTTCTAATGTGGCGTCTTGTGTTTGTTTGTTGTTGTTTTTTCACTGCCTGAGTTATATATATATATATATATATATATATATATATATATATATATATATATATATATATTTGCATGAGAATAGTTTTATCTGAGAATCTCGCTCTAACAGAAAAACTCACTCAAGTACTGACACAATGAAACGGGAAACGGAGGCCCAACTTCGAATACCCACAACGGCGCTTCACCAACCAACGAAGACATTTCGCTGTGCAATGCGAGGACGGTATGAGAAACGCTAGCAGTGTGGACAGTCAGATCACCAACTAGCACCACTATAAACCTGCACAAACGCTGCGAAGTTAGCAATTTTACATACGTACTCCAGTGCGCTCAAATCCGGGCAAATTGACATTTGCGCCGCCTGACGCTTAGTACGAGAACACGATGGTGTTGCTACCAGCAGCACCAAATTTTACTGCGAACACAAAGGCACACTTTAACGCGAGACCGCACCACGGAAATGACTACTGTGTATAGTGTAACCTTTGGACTCGACATGTTTCACACAAAGCAGTTTGTAACTCTACGGACCCAGCGTGAACGCGTTTGTTGCTGGCAACTTCAACGCATCCGCGAACCCAGAGCTCTGCGTACATCAAAGGATATTATACTTTTCCCTCGATGTGTGGCGCCTCTTGTACCGCTCGGACAGCACCCTGTAAACTCAACGCCTGACGGAGCTCCCTGAAATTCACACTTTCTGCAGATCCAAACATGTTTCACGTCCCATCTGCGCTTATGCGGCAAGGAACTACTTGAAGAGCCCAGATAAGTCGAGATAAGCATTTCGAACAAACATGCTGGCGCAAACTCCGAGAGGGACGAACGGCCCAATCTTGCTGCAAATAATAGCGACCCTTCATTTTATCATCCACCGCGGTGCCGGCCAAGCAGCCTCGAAAGGTGAGTCCACTTTTCCGCATAACATTGCTGCTTTATCACTCAGGTCTCTTGCACGTGTTTGATGACTATTATTTAACGAAACCAAACAGCGACCAAGGCATTTCCCAGTGCATGCGGTAGAGTAATGTACAGGTGAACGTACATAATGCCTATAAGTTATTTCGCTGACATTTAAGGCGGCCAATGCACTTCCCACAGGAATTCCCAAGCGAGGGTACTCCTTCCCGAAAATCGTTTCTCGTACGTGTTGCAGACTTGGCACTAGCTATCTTGGGAAGAAATGGAATTTTCGAGGTCTCATTTCTTTGACACTACCTTAATGAAAACGGGGCAATAATAAGGGCAAGTAACGCATTGGCATCGCTAACTGTACTGTTTTAAGTGTTGTTGTGTTTGTGACACAAATGTGAGAAAAGTGGGCGAAAAAACAACTTCCCATTGGCAGGGAACGAACCTGCGACCTTCGGGTATCTCAACTTTACACCTATTTGCTGACAATTTATAGGAACGATTTTCAACTCGCGTAAAACCCACCAGTGCATAGCAAATAAAATATGGAGCTTGTTTTAAAATTTTATCGTAGAAATTAGATGAGCAAACTGTGCCACACGAAAGAGAAAACATACATGTTATTTTTTTTTTGCATAGTCGGTTTTCCTTCTAATGAACTTGCGATTGCACGCATTTTTTTTTTTTCCTAATATGGTTGCTCTATGTTTTGTTCAGTGCCTGAAATGCATTCAATTTGAGAATAACACATTCGTCTGTAATGAGCATGTGTAGTTAGTCCCAACGGAAATGGTGGCCGCGACGCTCAAGCAAATTAACGCACTAAAAAGGCGGTACGCTGCGAAAGCACCAGCTAGCTTGAATGTCACGTCATACTCCAAACACAGCATTTAGGTGATGTACTCTAGCAAAATACTCATCACACCTCTGTTTCAGATGCACCAGTGGTGACGCCGTTCAGCTTCCCGACAGACCTTTCTGAAGGGTCTTCAGCGCAAGTATTTTGTGCTATTTCGAAGGGCACGCTTCCAGTGTACTTCACATGGTTCAAGGATGGGCAGACCGTCAGTGGAGACAACGTCAAAGTCACCACATCCGAGACGTTCTCCGCGCTACGCATCTCGCAAGTCTCCGCTACCGATGTGGGAAACTACACCTGCTTTGCGAAGAACCTGCAGGGCAGCGACAGCTACTCGGTCAAGCTGGAGGTCAGAGGTGAGCACAGCAACTAAGAATCGCCGCTTGCATATAAAAAAACAAGTGCGGTTCATTTACGAACAATGTGGCAGACTAAGCCCTTCTACAGTGCCCAGCCAGCATAGTAGTTCGAGACTACCACAAAAGAACGCGACTATCGAGCAAATCGCGAGTGAAAAGTGATAACTGGCAACCACTGATGAAAAGTACTTTACTGACTAAACTTGCTTGTAGAAGCGAAGTGATTGTACACAACCATTCAAATATACAAATCGAGATTTAGCACCGTTATATCGTTGGAAGATCCGTATATGAATCGACTGACTGTCCTAATGGTTAAGGCAAAGCCTGTCGGTTGTCCGCAAGCTCCCATCGTCCGTATCAACAGTAGCGGAACAGCGGTGAAACCGTTGACAGGTGCTTAGGCATTTACCCTCCAAGATTTTACAAAGATGAAAGCAACCTTTCAAGCAACTGTGCAAGCAAAACTACACCCCTTCAGGGAAAAAACATCATCCCACCCCATTCTCAAATTGTGCACAACCTGGTTAACATATTTGCTATTTGCCTTCCTCTCTCAACTCCTATCCCTTTCCGCACTGTTGAGTAACATACTACTTTTTCTAGACCGGTTAACCATCCTGCCTTTCCTCTCTCTCATGTCCATTACTTCCTTCAACCAGTCACACGAACTACCTTTTAAAACAAAGTTTTGTTTAAAAGGAGAAAAGAGCCGTGTGTGTGTGTGGGGGGGGGGGGGGGGGGGGGGGTCACGCATTCTCATTACGTGGCAATTGCTACCAACGCCCTGTTTATTAAAGATATGCGAATTACCAATGTCACACCAGTTTATATACGCTTTTCTACTACAGCGCCCCCACGATGGCTGCGGGTGCCCTCTGACGTTTCGGCTTTGCTCGGAAGCGAGGCCAAACTGTCCTGCCCTGTCGCCGGCTACCCGACTCCCAAAGTGACCTGGAGCAAGGTGACAGGTAGGTACGCGAGAAGACTGGTCGAGCCTGTATTCCCACCGGCTATCCCGTATTCAAAGCGACACTCCATTCATTAGCGCCCCGCGGGTGTTCCACGGGCATTGTCGCCCTACTTTATTATCGTTTGATACGAGTCCTTGGCTCTCTGTTAGTGAAGTCCCGGTAATGCTACATGGCGAAGCTGACCTCAATGTAAGACGACATCAATTATAAGTCAACCTGAACGTTTTCAATGGTCACAAAATTTGTCCTCGAATGCGAAAACAGGACACATAAAAAAAAGCAAATCGTACGTGCTAGCAACGTTCCGATCTAGACAAGCCCGAGGCTCGACGCACGGAACATGCGTTACATTGCACTGAAACAATGTGCTGCACTTAATCCCACTTTGTCAGCGTCCGGCCGCAAGCAAGCTTTGGAGAAACAAAATGAAAGAGAGAAACAGAAAGTCTAGCTGCTAGGTGCACGTACAACGCATGTGTATGGCGTACCATTACAGGAAACTACAGTACTGTGCGACTGCGGCGACAGCTATTGATGTGATGTCCAAATTGCAAACTTTGCCGTTAGCTTTAGCGGTATGCCACATTCTAACGACTGTAATCCGACCTAGAAGTGCCACAACTACGCTCTTACGGTAATGAGAACAATAAGGTAATGAGAGCAAAACAAGCAAACACAGACGCTAAGTAATGACACAAGGGCGTATAGCACGACTTTGATGACATTCCTCTATTCATCACGTCAAGATATTTTTGTTTATTCTTTTTCATAGTAGTTTAAATTATTACATTTTTCTAGTTATGCATGCCTTTATCTGGCTATTATGCATTTTACTCTGCACTAATATGTTTTCACTTGTCAATTGACTGTTTTCCTTTGCTGGTGGCCACACGTCGTACATTACGTTGGCCTGCTGACTAGTCAATCCGCCTCTGCGGAGCTATTTTGCTGTTGTCCTCCATCAAGCTTTATGTATATGGTGGGATTAATTTGATTTTAATAGCCGCAAGTAGCAATAACCACAATGCGAAGCAATACCACGCCATGTGACAACCTTTATTGACCCTCAGTTGCGCGCCTATACACACAGACTAAAAACCGGACAGCACAGCAATTCAGTTTACCGACAGCTACAGAGGAAAGTGTTCGCGGCCAACTATGCGGGCTCGATGTTATCGCAAGCGTGCTCTAGCAAACTCGCCGCGAACTGAGCAGTGTCGACGGCGCTTTTCAATTACAGATGGAAATCGGGCACGGCTGGAAGCGAGCCAATCCGTGACGCTCGATCCGGGCGGCGTCCTCGTGCTGCACAGCGTGCAGCCTGGAGACCGCGGGGTGTACCTGTGCGAGGCCGACAACGGAGTCGGGGAGCCCATCGCGAACAGAGTCAGGCTCGCGCTCAACGGTAAGGCGCCGGTGACGGATCGCCCGTCACTCGCGGCGGGGCACCGAGACGACGATCGCAGCAAGAAGGACGCTCATTACGACGGAAGCGACAATAAACGAGGCCTTTTACGCGCGTTTCGCTTTGCCGTGCTTCTTCTTGTTGGTTTTCGGATCTTGCACAAGCGTTCACTGATCACGCGCCGAAGGTGTCGTCAAGGAAGCTCGACCTTGCGTTGTTTGAGCGGCTGCGCACACGGGGCAGTTGTTCGTGAAGGCTAATGCGCAGTTTAGTAGGTTGATGAAAACCTCCGGCAAGTATACGATGGTTTTCCATTTACAACTAATGATTCAATCGCCACCAGGATATCCAGCTAGATTGCTTCGCTCGATTTGGCTAAGAAATCTTCAGCGTTCCCTTTTACTCTTGCTTTAGTGGATGCGAATAAACACTGCGTTTTTGCCAACGCCGCTACCACTAGAGCGAAGAACAAATATGTTGCTACACAAGTAGAGTAATTCAGCACAAGAAAAAAAAAAGCCTGCCCTTGCGGGATACTGAAGAATAGCAGGAACCAACCATCTTATTTTGCTGTATCGATGTACTGATCAGCCCTTCCCCTCCCCTCCATCTACGAAAGCTTTCTGTGCTAAACATGGTCTCGCACTGCGTCCAGTACCGCAGGCATGGCAACCTTTGTGCGCCTCACAATTTTTTGCACTGCCTCTGTAATCGGTCCACCCTATGGACAACAAATGTCATTCAATGACGTCATCACGTGGCGCCACACATTTTAAATATCTCCAACGTCATCAATCATGACGCCATCCGGTGACGTCATCGCATGATTTTTTTTTTTGCGTCGCTCTTCTTGACACCTGCGTTCAACTCACACGTTTGATGAGTGATCTAAAGTTTTCGCATTTAAGAAATTGAAACAGAAGGGAAAGGGGACGAATGTTAGCTGTCGTCCCAGTATGTATAGATAAACATGCGGAGAAAGAAGGCAAGTATTCACGGACGACTTATCAAACCACTTTCTCTTTTTCAGGTGACCAACAGGCGCTACAGAATTACCATTGAAGAAAAAAAAGCAAACTGACATTTTCTTAACGTGGCCAGGCGTATATTCGCGAGTGTACACGGCAAAATTTCCGTTCATTCCTGTAGCGACAATCTTGAGAATGCGGTAATAACAGGTGGCGCCATCTCGCTGTCCCTTTGACGCGCAGTGCCCGCGAGATTCGAAGAGAAGTCGACCGTGGTGACGGCGAGACGGACCGAGGTGACCCGGATGAAGTGCCAGGCCACGGGTGACCAGCCTCTCTCCATCGCCTGGTCAAAGGGCAGCGTCAAGCTGGACAAGAGAACCAGCGCCCGGTAATGACGCCCGAAATCCTCACACTTTTCACAAATACAAGTGAATTCACCTCTTTCAGCATCAAGTCTTCTTTTTTAGCATCATGTTTTAGCACCAGCTCTTCCTTTAGCATCCTATTTTCTGATCAAAGTTCTCGTCTTTTAGCATCATGAAGTGCAGTTACAATTCACGACTGCCTGTGTATTGTATAAACTGGTTCTTAGCCATCACGTTTCACGCGATAATTTGTATAAGCATTATTGTGCAGTGTGATAAAGAGTCTTAAACACACGACCACAGAATTTTTTTTTAGAAAACTGTCTTTTCAATCCTTAGTCTCGCTTTCAGTAATAATAATAAGTGGGGTTTCACGTCCTAAAATTACCACATGATTATAAAAGACACCGTAGAGGAGGACGCCAGAAATTTCGACCCCCTGGGGTACTTTAACGGGCACCCAAATCTGAGCACACGGCCCTACAGCATTTTCACCTCCGCAGAAAATGCACCCGCGGCAGCCGGAATTCGATCCCAAGAAGTGCGGGTCAGCAGCCTTGGTTTCCCTTTCGCTTAGTTCAGCAGCCTTAGTTTCCCTTAGTTTCCCTTTCGCTTAGTTCAGCAGCCTTAGTTTCCCTTATAGTTTCCCTTTCGCTTAGTTCAGCAGCCTTAGTTTCCCTTAGGTTCCCTTTCGCTCAGTTCAGCAGCCTTAGTCTCCCTTAGTTTCCCTTTCACAGAGCAGAAAACCAGAACCATCTCTTGCGGCAAACCTTACTACACGTTCCCCACTTATTCGCTATCTCTCGCTAATATCTCAGCAGTTAAGTTAGCTACCTTAATTCACGTAAAAAAGTGGCATGCGCGGGGTTTTCACAGCCACGCGTGCATCAAACAACGGCAATAAGTGTGGCACTGTTACGCCGCAAATCGCGCAGGTACGAGGTGTTCGAAACCTTGACTCCCGACGGTCTCATCTCGGAGCTTGTTATCCGGGACACGGACCGCAGCGACGGCGCCCTCTACACCTGCCACGCGCAAAACAAGTACGGCAAGGACGACCGCAAGGTCAAGCTCATCGTTCAAGGTGCGTGTGCCCGCATCACGTGGCTTCCTAGTGGACTTCATACGAAAACATTTGACGCAAGCTCACGCAATGTAAACTTGGGGGCGTGCACATTTGGCGGTAAAACGGCCCTCGCATTTAAAGTAGTTTAGATTTTTAAATTTAACGGGCGTAGACAAGGTGTATCCCCTTCAGAATACTTACTTTTGGCACACATATGAGAACGATCCTTGTTCAATAAGATGTGCCCAAACAGAAGTAAGGACAGAGAGAGGTCAGTGTTGTCCTAGTTTTTTTTTTGTGCACCTGTTTCTGCATTCGGTATTTTAAAGGGAATCCCTACTAACTAGCACAGCGTCCTACTACTAAAGTATGATTTAAAACTATATATCCATTTGTTCCGTTTGTAACGAGCTTGTAGTGCAAGAATTATAGGTAAGTATACGTTTATCACGAACTGGTTCAACAGGGTGACCAAGTTTATCGGGAAAACACAATATGCACATGACTACCAGACATGTTTACTGGTGCGTGAGTGAAACGTACATTGACAACAGCGCCGGACCCTCTATTAGGGAAACAGTTACCAATATCTCAACAACCTGTATTCAAAAACCGATAACAACATGTCAGACATCGAGCATAAAGGGAAAAAAAAAACTTCAATAGAGTCCTTCCACCAGCAGGTCCTGACACAGTTTTGACAAGCTGCAGCATTAACATATTCGACAAGATCCATGTTGCTTATCTTTGCCAAAGCTTTATATGAAGAGCAGCCCACATTTCCACGACCGCATGGCTGAGAACTGAATGTTAAATTCGCTTATGAGGCCAGGAGTGAAGAATTGTATCCGCTTAGAGAGCAACAGTTATTCAGGGCCATCACACAAATGTTAATGCATCAATTCTTCTCCTCCTTTCAAGATCATACGCCTTCAACATCATTTACAAAGCAGGCCGAAAATCTCTGATGCGTTCGCTTCGGGATGCTGTGTCATCCTGCTCTGGCACCAAGTAGCATTGCTCATCAACAATCAAAATTCTGTAAACGGACTACTTTTCCATTATGGTATACCACTCTAATTATTCACATCTTTCAACACATCTTGACGTTCTTTTATGCAAGCGAACGCTTTTAGAAGCACCTCGAATAGCTTCTTCATGAACGCTGCCATTCATAACAATTACCAACTGCATAAACTTATTCCAACGGAGATATGGTCGTCTTTGTCCGGTCAAGTTCTAATCAGGCTTTCGGCTCAGCTGAAAAATCAGTAATAAAACAGCTCAGCTGACAGTTCGAATACTAAATTGATTGATTGATTGATTGATTGATTGATTGATTGATTGTCATCCTCGAGCCCCAGCTACTGGGTAATCTGCTCAAAAATCGATAGTTACTTTTGCCATAGCTTACGCCATCGCCATCTCATAGTCTGAGGGCAGCGTGCAGCTTCGCGGGAACGCTGTGCACGGCTTTATGTCCATGTCACTAAATTCCCCATAGGTGGAGTTTCTGTACAAATGGCCTTATTTGTTGAAGTCGCGCTTCGAATTGCATCTATTACTCCTAATGCACTGAAAGACACTTCTATTGAACCTTCTATAGTAAATTTGGCATCAGACACCTGACCAGGTAGGAACACAGGCAGGAGTTCATCATGTGTTACTGCACGTACGTGCCTTTTTGCTAAACGTTTGCTATTCATGCTGAAGATGCCCCAACTGGCTCAAGAGCGACAACTAATATCATTGGGCCTCTCTCGGTTCCCAGAGGTCCCAGGTCCTCCACAGGATGTGCGCCTAAAGGACGTCTGGAGCCGGTCGGCCAGCGTGTCCTGGTCGCCATCGTACAGTGGCAACAGCCCCATCTCAAAGTACATTGTCCAGTACTGGCGAGACCACGGTACGTGACATCAGCGACGACACGGGCAGTGTCACCAAATCTTCGCACTCACTGCTGACAGTGACTTTCCAGATACACAGTTTCCAAGCCTAATATTCATCTGAAACGCTAAAAAAAAAAAACATGCCCAGTGCTTTAGGCACTGCCACCTGTAGTTCAATCACACTCTCTTTTTTGGAGAGTCATCGGCCACAGTTCATCCCAGTCAGAAATCTTGAAGCACATTCGTTCACCATGTACACGTCACTTAAAATATTCAAAAAATAAATCTATCCAGATTCTCAATACAAAAGACATCGGGTCACCCAAACAATCTTAACTGCACAATGGTGTGTTGCGGTGAGAAGCCATAGAGAAATATAGCACAGAAAAGTAAACGGCATAATCGTCTCTACTCAGTTCGAGTGTAGGCCTAAAAGAAAACGTTTTCATTAACATGCACACTGCGACGACATCGTTCGGAGTGTCTGGTCTTTTTTAACCACGGTTGCATAGAGACATGATGTTGGTCATCACGCCGCGTAAGGTTTTTGTTTCCTTGACAACCAAAGACTCCGGTTCCTTCAAGCTCACATTTGATCTGTCAAAAACACCTGTTGGCTATGCTGTTAGGCTGCGCCCTCCCAAGACTGAAAGTTCACATTCCAATAGCAAGAACTGCATTACCAAAGAAGAAAGAATGCAAACATTTGCCTAATGGTAATTATGTATCGAAAAAGAAAGCAACTCCATTTGAGGAAATCTATTCGGACTATCTACTGCTGTTATGGAACGTAAATGTACGAAATTTAACTGTATACTGCCCGAGTTTTTTTTTTTTACAAGTTGTTGCGCATCCTTACCTATAACCTCTAGTAGATTACCTTACATAAGAGAAGAGTTGGCGGTATACATACGTCAATGCACCAATAAGCAAAATATTAGAAGCCTTCGTCGCGCTAAGAAAACATTCGTGAAAATAAACACCAACACAGCTTTAAAACTTTATGCTACACTCATCATTTTTTTATGTCCCCCGAGATAAGCACGCGGGGAGGGAGGGGTTGGGGAATCTTTCCGTTTTCTGCTGCTCCCGACAAGCAGTCTCTTCAAAAAATGTTTCCCAGGCGGCGACGACGGCAACGATAACCTCTACGCTAAATCAGAGCGGATAAGGTCTACAATCGCCTCGCCCTCGTCGTGGCCTTTGAAGGAGACGCTCTCCAGAAAGCCAGACCTTTCCCACACATGGCTGAAGGGGGGCAACATCCATTGTCGCCAGTACAGCAGCCACCACGCCGGCAGTTTCACGTGGTATGAACGTAAACACCACGGGAAAAAGAAAAAAAAAAACGCTGGCACCGTTATTTTTCGTTCACGTGAACACAAACCACACACAGAGAGATCGACTCTTCGTCGTCGTCGCCTTTGCTCCTTTGCCGCATGCCACACATGTGTCCAAAGATAGTCGCCCCCTCCAGTTTATTTCTTCTGGTGTACAGAGAATCAGGGGTGGGTGAGTGAAGGGAAGAGGAGGGAGAAACTCCTCGAAGGTATCACCCCTTATCGACACGACCACCGCAGACCATACCGGGTGATAAAAAGACGTTTAGATTGTTCCTAGCGCCTTCGCTTTCGGCGATCCTAAGCTTCCATGGCAAAGTGCGCGGGAAGGGGGGGTGCGAATAAATAAAGGCCCCGAAAGAAGAAGCGACAGAACCAGAAGCGCACCGAAGTATCGCGGAACAGACCGCACCCTTTGTCGGCAGTGTCTCTGCTGCAACCCCCTCCAGAGTGGTCGGAAATAATCGCGGTCCCAGCCGCTCGCCACCTCGTTCGGGTGCTCGTATAAACCGAGACAGTCAGTGACCCCGCTTCCGCCTCGGTTCCGGCAGTGTTGGCTTCGCTTTGAGAATAAGTTTAACGGGTCTACGCACGTGGAGGGCGCCACATAAAATTAAACCTTTGTAAAAATGCACAGGCGTGGGCAGACGCAAGGTTAACAAATGCAGCCGTGTCACAACGTGGAGAGCTTCCTGTGTGGCTGCGGAAGACTGGTGCACCTACACCCGTTTCGAAACTCCAAAGCTTTCAATTCGAACACGCAGATTGCCGAGGAGTCGGAGAATGAACCCCTATACTCTAGTTTATACTCGTCTTTAAGTCATCTTCGGCGGTATCGAAACATTCACGAGTTATTACACGTACCCGCGCAGCACAGTATGTGTGCAGTGACTCATTGTAGTACGTGCACCACAGTCGCCTATCATCATACCTCTCTCTTTGTCTCCCATTTTTACGTTACCTAACGTGAGGAATTAGAGGGCTAGACACTTTCTCTCCGGGCCAAACTCTCCACCTTTCTCTTCATTAAACATAAACATTACCTTCTTCTATAACTCCGAATTTGGTATACCAGTTGAAGGTCCACAACTATTATCCGATTTGGGGTGTAAGCGAGGTTCAGACAGTACAAAAACTAGCCCAGGAAGAAGTTATCCAGAAGTTCATCTACACGTTTCGGTCATTAATGGGCACGATTCGTGTATTCCTTAACAACTGACACGACACCGCTGCACAAAGTACGATTTATGAACTGGGCACACAAAGTGCTGCATTGGCC